>CP144696.1:27246385-28446385 GCA_036885675.1 Vigna mungo | reverse complement strand
CATAATCCAAAAGATGATCAAATAAAATATCTGAATGTTGAAGCTAATATATCAGTATTGAAAACCAATGTACGAGGCTCCTATTACTAAAAGATGCAATTTATAATAATCATAGACAGGATAAAGTAAAAGAACAACCGATATAATAATATAACTAATATAAAATAAAATAACAGTTTGTAAAACGCTGATAAATGAAGGTTCCAATTTAGATAAAGTGTTTTGTCTTAATATCTTATTCTATTATCTCTAAGTTTTATACATAAAAAAAAAACACGTGAAACTGATGCATACAACTTTCTATATTACTTTCTTTCCTCTTATCTCTAAGTTTGTAAAACGCTGATAAATGAAGGTTCCAATGTAGATGAAATGTTTTAGTCTAAAATAAACTCTCAAGTCAAAATGATAAGTTTAGTCAAAAGTAACCTCTCATGAACCGGTTTTAGTCTAAAATAACCTCTCAAGTCCAGGTAAGTGAATGATTGCTTAACTTTCTTTAATTTCTCCTTATTGTGAGACTTTTCATAAGTTAATGCTCGTATTGCGAGTAGAGATTATCCAATGATCATCTCGCTCATGGAACTATTTCAAGCCTGCTAGACAGTCCGACATAAAAGTAGTACGCAAGAATTCATTTGATCGTGTACTTGAAGAGTGAATGAGACATTCCAAGCATAATCGAAGAACAGTCTGAGTTTGGAGAGATTTCGTAAAGGATTTTGGGGTTTGGAGAATAAATCGGATAAAAATCATTAGCACCACGCTCTAGTTCTTCAGGTAAGTCTCAAAATACCTAAGCTAGATAATTTTATAAAATTCAAATTTCAATATTCCCTTATACTATTAATGTGGTTGACAAGTGTGTTTATGCTTTATTCAATTAGTCATCTATTGCTCTTGTACAGCCTTGACTGATAATAGTAATTTTTACTTGTATTGCTTGATGAATTCTATACATTCATATTGAGTTTTACACTGCCCTGTATGCTAGAATCTCTGAAAATATCAATTTTGCTACCTTCCACAAAAGTCATATTTCCTTATGATACCTTCAAGTATCCAAAAGCAAAGGTACATTCATCATGTACAACTCTCGCCTTTCAGTACAAAAATGGGTTACATTCTACAAATGATTCATCCATTGCTATCCTAGAGTGAGGATTTCTAAGTACTGCAGAGTTTAATGCACAATCTCATGTATAAAATTCCTCTGCTATTATCCTGCTACTTATATATTTCACACTTTCATGAACTATACTCAAATAAGATTAAGGTGCCTTGAACACCAAAATCACTACCACTTCATAGAGAGGAGTCCCTTTGTTCCATGTTGTTTCACTTCACACACATCATGCATCATATCCAAAACTCCATGCAATGAAAAACAAAACATTAAGGGAGCAATCTGACATAAGCCTACAATTCAGAGGAAAAGTGTTTTCGACATATATAATCTTTGAGATAATTTAGCCATTCCCACCTCACATATGGAAGTTGTTCAAAAACTTTGAATCCTTCATCATAATTTTCCTTGCGTTCATAGATTTCGGCCTTGTGGCATTGGTTTGGCCTTTTCTGGATCCAAAGTCCTTTTCTCTCTTTTATATATACTTTAATCTTTTCATTGATACTAATAAAATTTTTAGATATTTAGTATCAATATATATATAGAGAGAGACCATTCTCACTTTACAAGCTCTAAGCAGATTTTGTAAAATAGAGTTAGAAATAATTATGTAAGATGATATGAATGTGTAATGGAGATCCATTAATGTGGTCACTTATCATGTTACACTTGTATCAAGCCCAATAGTGACTTTGGACGCTAGGAGTTTGATTATAATTTTTTGAAACTATTGTTGTGTAATTTTTAATATAGTAGTCTTCAGTAAGATGAGATGTCATATATTATAACCTTCGATTTCTAGTGTTAAATGTTATGTCTGTATTCAAATCATGATGTTTGGGGAACATTGTGTAGGGAGCCTTTGTTGAGGAGAAGATTATAATAAAAATTTAGCAGATGTTTAGAAAGTTGAGATGAAAGGTAGGAAGATGTTAGTGATTGCAGTGGATGGAAGAGACCAAAAAGTTATGCAATTATTACAATGTAGGGCCCTGAATTCAAGTGAAGCCAAGAGTATCTTTTGATATGGATCCCAAAAATTTATGACTGTAAGTTAATAATCATAATAAATAGTACTAACAATAATGAATGAAATGTATATAGTATATGATAGATGAGAGATTTAAATCATGGGAAAAAACTTTAGTAAATTGACTGACTAAGATATGAAAAGAGAACTTAGAATTTAGAAAATTGTTATAGAAGCATTAGTTATTGAGAAAAGCCTATAAGATGCAATTTATAATAATCATATCTAGGGATAAAGTAAAAGAACAACCGATATAATCATATAAATTATATAAAATAAAAAAACATTTTATAATGATAGTAAATAAAGGTTGTAATTAGATAAACACACACAAAAGTCATATAAGTTAGTGGGTACAGGCTGTAGCATCTCAATCATTCATTTAAAGATGACAAACAAAAGTCACTTTATTTATTTATTTTTCTGTCACCAGTTTCCTTCTCTCTGCTCAATTATTTTGCATAAAAGCAACACCACTTGATTAAATTGCTTTCAAATCACCACACCAAATATTCCTCTTCATTATTCACCAACCTTTCCTTCAATCTATCGCTCATTCCTCCCAATGGCCGAAGCTTTGTTGGGCTCTGTGATTGAAAATTTGGGATCTTTTGTTCAAGACCAACTTGGAACTTACTTGGGTGTTGAACAACAAATTCAGAAGCTTTCCAACAACCTCACCGCAATTCGTGCTGTCCTCAGAGATGCGGAGAGAAAGCAAATTACAAGTGAAGTCCTCAAGAATTGGCTGCAGAAACTTACAGATGCAGCATATGTGTTGGATGATATCTTGGATGAATGTTCAATTCACTTCACAAAGATGCCCTCTGATGATGGACATACTTCCAGCCTATCCCGTCTCCATCCTAAGGACATTCTCTTTCGTTTCAATATTGGCAAGAGGATGAAAGACATCAGCCAAAGATTTCATGACATTCATGAAGAAAAGAGCAGGTTTAATTTAGAACATGGTGTCACAGAGGTGCAAGCAGTGGATGATGATTGGCGCCAAACTAGCTCTGACATTACAGAACCTGTAGTTTATGGCAGAGACCAGGATCGAGAGCAAATTGTGAAGTTTCTTCTGGAAGATGCCAGTAACAGTGAAGAGCTCTCTATCTTTCCCATAGTTGGTATGGGTGGACTTGGAAAAACAACATTAGTAAAGCAGGTTTTCAATGATCACAGGGTATGCAAACATTTTGACTTGACAATTTGGGTTTGTGTTTCTGATGATTTCAAAACCATGACAATACTACAATCCATCATAGAATGCATCACCGGACAAAATCCCAATCTCAATAGCTTAGAAGCAATGCGGAAAAAGGTTGAAGAAGTGTTGCATGGGAAGATGTATTTACTTGTTCTTGATGATGTGTGGAATGAAGACCCAGAGAAATGGAAGCAGTTGAAGGGAAAGTTGCAGTGCGCAAGGGCAGCAAAAGGAGCTACCATTTTGGTCACCACTCGACTCGAGGAAGTTGCTTCCATCATGCAGACGCATCCTGCTTACCATTTGAAAGAATTGCCAGGAGACGAAAGTTGGTCGTTGTTCAAATACCATGCGTTTGGACCAAATCGAGAAGAAATGGAAGAGCTCGTGGCAATTGGCAAAGAGATCGTGAGAAACTGCATTGGTTTGCCGCTTGCCATAAAAACACTGGGAAGCCTCTTGCGTGATCAAAGTGAGGTAAGACAATGGATAAATGTAAAGGAAAGTAGTTCTGCGACAGGTGAGGAAAATTTTATTATGCGTGCTTTGAAACTTAGCTATTCTAATTTGGAGTTGTCTTTGAGGAGATGTTTTTCATTTTGTGCAATTTTCCCCAAAGATTTTGAAATAGATAAGGAAGTATTAATTCATCTCTGGATGGCTAATGGGTTTATTGAAAATGAAAGAAATATAGAAGTGGAGGATGTTGGAAATAAAGTGTGGAATAAATTATACCGTAGATCATTTTTTCAGGAAGCGAAGTGTGATGAGTTTGGTATCTTGAAAAGTTTCAAGATGCATGATCTATTTCATGATCTTGCCCAGTCTATTATGGGTGAAGAATGTGCGGCTTTTGTGGAAGAAAGGTTGACTCCGTTGTCAAGTAGAGTTCACTATTTATCTTCTAATGTTTCTTATCGAGGATTGAAGCATGCTTTCAAGAAAGTTGAATCCCTGCGGACTTTTCTTGATTTGAGGCCTTATTTTCGTGTTAGTGATTCTGACCCGGTGCCATCAAACCATTCTCTCCGAGCATTATGCACAAAATCTTCTTTGTTGTCCCCACTCAAGGATTTAACACATCTGAGATATTTGAGTTTGAATTGTGATTATAGAGCAAACTTAAATATTAACTTAATTTGTCAAATGCGAAAATTGCAAATTTTGAAATTGCAATGTTCAGTATATCTTCGTGGACTGCCCAAAAACTTGACGCAATTACAAGATCTAAGACATATTGTGATGGATGGTTGTGATTCAGTAGAAGAGACGCTTCCCAAAATTAGCAAGTTAAGGCATCTAAGAACACTAAGCATTTTCGTGGTGGGTTCAAAGCCAGGGTGTGGCTTAACAGAGTTGCATAGCTTAAATCTGGGAGGCACCCTAAGAATCAGAGGCCTTGAGAACGTTCCGAATGAATGGGATGCTAAAGAAGCAAATTTGATTGGTAAGAAGGAGTTGAATATCCTGCGTTTGTCATGGGATGGTAATGGTAATCCAAAAGGTAGTAATGTAAGTGTGGAGAGAGTACTGGAAGCCCTAGAACCTCCCTCAACTCTCAAGAGTTTTGAGATGAATGGATATCAGGGAAGGCAGTTTTCGAGTTGGATGAGAAATAGTGGAGTTTTGAGTGACTTGGTGGAAGTTAAGCTCTTGGGCTGTGAGAACTGTGAGGAGCTTCCCCCACTTGGTAAACTTCCACACTTGAAAAGGCTAGAGGTGAGTGGAATGAAAAATGTGAAGTGGATAGATGGTGAGACGTATGAGGGCGTGGAGGAGAAGGCATTTCCATCGTTGGAGGAACTGAGAGTGGAGAATTTACCAAATATGGAGAGGTTTTTGAGGGATGAAGGAGTAGAGATGGTCCCTCATCTTTCCAAATTAAGAATTGAGGGTGTGTTGAACTTTAAAGTCCCACGTCTTCCTTGTGTTGAGGAACTAGATGCCAGAAAAATTGAGGCAGGGACTTCTTTCATGGAAGGGGTTGGGGAGAATATGGCTTGTCTAAAGACCTTAAGCATTAAATTCATTAAAGGAGTGGTGGTATTACCGGACGAATTCAGGAGGTTGGGTGCACTACAGGAACTATACATTGGTGAATGGTATGATCTGGAGTATTTTCCAGAACACGTGATGGAAGGTCTAACTTCTCTTCGAACTTTGTCCATTGAATTCTGTGAGAAATTGAAATCATTGTCTGAAGGTGTGGGACATTTGGCTTGTCTTGAGAGATTGACGATCAGTAAATGTCCAGAGCTGGTGGCACTACCAAGCAATATGAGTCAACTATCTGCCCTTCGGGAGGTTTTAATCAAGTATTGCTGCACATTACCAGATGGCTTACAACGTGTCCCTTTCCTACGAACTTTGGATATATCATGTTGCAAATGTAGTTCATTACCAGACTGGCTGGGAGACATGACTTCTCTTCAAAAATTAGGCATTTGGTTTTGTAAGGAGTTGAGGTCACTGCCGAGTAGCATTCAACGCCTCACCAACTTGTCTCATTTATGGATAGCCCAATGTCCTCATCTGAAGAAGCGGTTCAAGAGAGAAACAGGAGAGGATTGGCAATACATAAACCACATTCCTAAATTAGAGTTGTTGTCATTATGGTAAATCATTTGAATTCTATCTTTAACCTCTCTTTTTCTCCTCATTTCAGGATTTTAGTTCATTATTTCATTACCTCGTATCTTTTTTTTTTTTTTAAAAAAGAAAAACTTCGTTGAATTCATTTTTGGTCACGGTATTACCTTTATGGATAATTGTAAATGAAGCGATTTATATACTTTATGTAGGCTTGTTGAATAACAATGATATAAGATTATGTTTGGTACTTTGACTTTTTCTGGATTGTCACATACACAAATTAAAAGAATTAATTATTTATTTATTTTAAAAGTTAATTTATTTTTAAAATAACTTTTATGAATGTTTATCATGATTAAGTTGATTAAGAAAAAAAAATTCATATAAGAGAGAATTATGAATTTTTTATATGCGAGTATAAATCGTTTGTATTGTTAATAAGTATATATTTTTTTTAAATAATACTATTTTAAGAAATAAAACTAATATATCAACAAAGTACTTAGAAATCATATAAGGATAAAATTTAAAATAAAAAATAATATAAAAAATAATTAATACTTTAATATAAGTTATATATATTTTAATAATTTATTAAATGAGATCAAGTAATTAAAAATTATAAATAGATAAAATTAAAACTAAAAACAAAGCATAAAATTAAAAATAACTTATATATATATTTTATATATAAGTTATTTTTTAATAATAAATATATTTAAAATAAATTAGGATTTTTTTAATGATAATAAAAATGTGTTTTTAGAACAAATATTAAAAAAATTATTTATTTATTTATTTTAAAAATTAATAAATTTTTAAAATAATTTTAAGAAAGCATATCATGAATTAAATTGATTAACAGTATAATTCAAACTTTATATGAAAATTTTAAATTTGAGAAAGTAATAGTTTTGTTTAAGAACTAAAATAATAATTGATTAGATATTAAATAATAAAATTAAAATATATTATTATTTTTACGATAAATCAACTTCAAAACAAAGCAAATTGATAAAATAATATATTAAATTTTTATATAGACAATTTTGAATATAACACTATAAAAATTTGTATCATTAATATATATATATATATATATATATATATATATATATATATACTTCTTTTAAAATAATATTATTTTAAGAAATAAAATAAAATATATGTTTATAAATTAATTTTATTAAAGACCAAATGATTAAGCTTGTAGTCACTTGTTTAAAATGAGTTTAGGATGATTTAGATACAATTTTTTAGATATAGTTGAATGTATAACATGATCTAGGAGTGTTTGAAGTTGAGAAAAATGTATCCATTTGGTCAAGAGTGGTGCATGGTGCAAATTTTGCAATTTGGTGCTGCAGAATTATGCAGACTCACTGAGCGAGTGGAGTCGCTCAACGAGAGGTTGAGGGTCTGGATCACTGTTGGTGTATTCGCCTGGGGAGTTGGGTCGCTGAGCGAGGTTGGAAGTTCTGGACCACTGTTTGTGCATTCACACAACGAGTTGAGTCATTGAGCGAGAGATTGAAGAGTTTGGAGCACTGTCTGTTTATTCGCCTAGCTAGTTGAGTCGCTCAGCGAGAGGTTGGGGGTTTGGACCACTGCCTATGTATTCGCCTAGTGAGTTGGGACACTGAGCGAGAGGTTGGAAGGTCTGGACCATTGTCTGGGCATTCGCACAACGAGTTGAGTCACTGAGCGAGAGGTTGAAGGGTCTGGACCACTGTCTGTTTATTCGCCTAGCGAGAGGGGTCGTTGAGCGAGATGTTGGGGGGGTCTAGATCACTGTTTCTGTATTCGCACAACGAGCTATAGGTCACTGAACGAGAGAGTTCTAGGGTCACCCAACGAGCTTGGTCGCTGAGCGACTAGTCCAAAATTTGTTTCTTTGTTCTTTCCATCCTTGTTTCTTGATAGTTTGGAGTTATGTTTTGATTCAATGTGAATAATGTATAAGTATTTATGAGATTATGTTATTATCACAGTTATGTGTTGTGATTCAAAGTGAAAGTATGTGGTTTCAAGTATGGTTTCAAAGTTATGAAAGTAAGTTCCAAAGGTGGAACTTCTTGGTGAGGTTCAAGTATGTTAGAATGAATGCAGGAGCTCAGTCTTGGGGGTTATCCTGAAACTCTAATGTTCTTTCATTCTCAAGTAGAGAAGATTAATACATGTCATGAAGAGTAGCAGGAGGTCTTAGTCTTGGGTACTTCCAGTATGATCCAAGGCATGGAATAGACTAACCTTGTGAGTATTCCCCTGCTAATTTATTGCAGGGGCTGACTGATGGGAATGTCAGGAGGTTACAGGGGTATATGCCGCGGTTGGTCAGAGAACCGCGACATATTCCCCTGTTATTAAATTATTTTTTCCTGACGTAGAGTCAAAGGTGATGTTGATTGGGGTATATGCTGCAGTTAAGTGGGCAATCGCGACATATATGTTCAATTTATTTACAAAACTGTCACCGCACAACATTATGTTGCGATTTCTGGTGAACCGTGGCATAATGTGCGCTGTATATGTTTTTTTTACTAATGTGAATAAAAACATAAATTACATCTCTGAAAAAATGTGACAGAAAAAAAAAAGAAACAATCAAATGATTAAAATATTAATGATTAAAATACTTAACGAAAAATAAACATGATAAAAATATAAGTATTTTTTCTAATATATTATAATATAATAGATAATAAATGTAATAAATTGATAAATGAGTCTAAAAGTAAAATAATAAAATTATTGGAATTATGGGTTCCACTGTTTCACGATACACCTCATCATACTGATTTAGATCAACATTAAGTTTGGTCTCAGTGCAGGTTAGAGAACTATAATTATATCCTCCACATGCTTAAGCTACTACTGGAAAATGCAGTTTTGAGATTCGCCAGAAGAATAAAAGAATCCCACCCCTCGTGCTTCCTCAGTCATGATATATTTTTTTAGAAAGAAGAGGACGAAGATTATTAAAGAAAATTTTGGGTAATTGGCTTATGAATTAGTGGGTTGGTAGGAAGGTGGTGGAGATGTGAATTACGAAGTGCACAAGTTAGAAAATTGAGAAAATTGTTGGCAGGGTACCGTTAGAGATGCTTATGTGCAAGTGGGGTAAAAAATAAAAAGTAAAAATAATGAAAAGGGAGTGGGTTGGTGGCTGATAAGCAAAAGAAAAAATATTTATTATTTTTTTTTTATTTTGGAATATGTACAAACATGACAATTTTTATTTAATTTATTTATATATATTTTATTTATATTTTTATTTAGTTTTGATTATAATTTTATTTTTATTTTTCGAAATTTTTGAAAATAAATTTTATTTATCCGGATAAAATTTAGTATTGACAATATTATTATTATAATATTATTTTATTAACCTAATTTTTCTAATACTTCAATATATTCTTATAATATTTGAAATTGATTATTAATATATGTTAAGATTTTTTTCAAATAGTGTTATCAATTTTGATGGCTTTCATAAAGTATTAAATTTAAAATTTTCTATTAAAGGAATCTATTATTTTAAAATCTCTTTCCAATAAATTTATTAAACAAAACTAAATTATGATTATAATATAGTATAAGAATGTAAATTTTATTAAATAATATCTTTATCTTTTAAGTGTACATGATAAAGAGGCCCTTCAAGCATAACATAAGTCAGTGGATAAAGGCTGTAGCATTTCCATCATTCATTTAAAGCTGACAAACAAAAGTCACTTTATTTATTTATTTATTTTTCTGTCACCACTTTCCTTCTCTCCGCTCAATTATTTTGCATAACAGCAATGCCAGTTAATTAAACTGCTTTCAAATCACCACACCAAATATTGTTCTCCATTTCACCAACCTTTCCTTCAATCCATCGCTCGTTCCTCCCAATGGCCGAAGCTTTGTTGGGCTCTGTGATTGAAAATTTGGGATCTTTTGTTCAACACCAACTTGGAACTTACTTGGGTGTTGAACAACAAATTCAGAAGCTTTCCAACAACCTCACCGCAATTCGTGCTGTCCTCTGCTGAGAGAAAGCAAATTACAAGTGAAGCCCTCAAGAATTGGCTGCAGAAACTTACAGATGCAACATATGTGTTGGATGATATCTTGGATGAATGTTCAATTCACTTCACAAAGATGCACTCTCATGATGGACATACTTCCTGCCTATCCCGTCTCCATCCTAATGACATTCTCTTTCGTTTCAATATTGGCAAGAGGATGAAAGACATCACACAAAGATTTCATGACATTCATGAAGAAAAGAGCACGTTTAATTTAGAACATGGTATCACAGAGGTGCAAACAGTGGATGATTTTTGGCGCCAAACTAGCTCTGACATTACAGAACCTGTAGTTTATGGCAGAAACCAGGATCGAGAGAAAATTGTGAAGTTTCTTCTGGAAGACGCTAGTAACAGTGAAGAGCTCTCTATCTTTCCCATAGTTGGTATAGGTGGACTTGGAAAAACAACATTAGCCAAGCAGGTTTTCAATGATCACAGGGTATGCAAACATTTTGACTTGACAATTTGGGTTTGTGTTTCTGATGATTTCAACACCAAAACAATACTACAATCCATCATAGAATGCATCACCGGACAAAATCCCAATCTCAATAGCTTAGAAGCAATGCGGAAAAAGGTTGAAGAAGTGTTGCATGGGATGAGGTATTTACTTGTTCTTGATGATGTGTGGAATGAATACCAAGAGAAATGGAAGCAGTTGAAGGGAAAGTTGCAGTGCGCAAGGGCAGCAAAAGGAGCTACCATTTTGGTCACCACTCGACTCGAGGAAGTTGCTTCCACCATGCAGACGCATCCTACTTACCATTTGAAAAAATTGTCAGGAGACGAAAGTTGGTCGTTGTTCAAATACCATGCGTTTGGACCAAACCGAGAAGAAACGGAAGAGCTCGTGGCAATTGGCAAAGAGATTGTGAGAAACTGCATTGGTTTGCCGCTTGCCATAAAAACACTGGGAAGCCTCTTGCGTGATCAAAGTGAGGTAAGACAATGGATAAATGTAAAGGAAGGTAGTTCTATGACAAACGAGGAAAATTCTATTATGCGTGCTTTGAAACTTAGCTATTCTAATCTGGAGTTGTCTTTGAGGAGATGTTTTTCTTTTTGTGCAATTTTCCCCAAAGATTTTGCAATAGATAAGGAAGAATTGATTCATCTCTGGATGGCTAATGGGTTTATTGAAAGTGAAAGAAACATAGAAGTGGAGGATGTTGGAAATAAAGTATGGAATAAATTATACCGTAGATATTTTTTCAGGAAGCAAAGTGTGATGAGTATGGTATGGTGAAAAGTTTCAAGATGCATGATCTATTTCATGATCTTGCCCAGTCTATTATGGGTGAAGAATGTGCGGCTTTTGTGGAAGGAAGGTTGACTCCGTTGTCGAGTAGAGTTCACTATTCAACCTTGTTATCTTCTGATGTTTCTTCTAATGTTTCTTTTCGACAATTCATGCATGGTTTCAAGAAAGTTGAATCCCTGCGGACTTTTCTTGATTTGCGGACTTATTTTACTCTTGGTGATTTTGACCCGGTGCCATCAAACCATTCTATCCGAGCATTACGCACAAAATCTTCTTGGTTGTCCCCACTGAAGGATTTAACACATTTGAGATATTTGAGTTTGAATTTTGATTATAAAGCAAACTTAAATAACTTAATTTGTCAAATGCGGAAATTGCAAACTTTTAAATTGCAACGTTCAACATATCTTCGTGGACTGCCCAAAACCTTGACGCAATTACAAGATCTAAGACATATTGTGATGGATGATTGTATGTCAGTAGTAGAGACGCTTCCCAAAATTAGCAAGTTAAGGCATCTAAGAACACTAAGCATTTTCGTGGTGGGTTCAAAGCCAGGGTGTGGCTTAGCAGAGTTGCATAGCTTAAATCTGGGAGGCAGGCTAAGAATCAGAGGCCTTGAGAACGTCCCGAATGAATGGGATGCTAAACAAGCAAATTTGATTGGTAAGAAGGACTTGAATATCCTGCACTTGTCATGGGATGGTAGTATTAATCCAAAAGGTAGTAATGTAAGTGTGGAGAGAGTACTGGAAGTCCTAGAACCTCCCTCAACTCTCAAGAGTTTTGAAATGAATGGATATCAGGGAAGGCAGTTATCGAGTTGGATGAGAAACAGTGCAGTTTTGAGACTTGGTGGATGTTACACTCTCCAACTGTTACAACTGTGAGGAGCTTCCTCCACTTGGTAAACTAGCACACTTGAAAAGGCTAAAGGTGAGTGGAATGAAAAATGTGAAGTGCATAGATGGTGAGACGTATGACGGCGTGGAGGAGGAAGCATTTCCATCGTTGGAGGAATTGAGAGTGAAGAGTTTACCAAATTTGGAGAGGTTGTTGAGTGATGAAGGAGTAGAGATGGTCCCTCGTCTTTCCCAATTAAGAAGTGAGGGTGTGTTGAACTTTAAAGTCCCACGTCTTCCTTGTGTTGAGATACTTTATGCTAGAGGAATTGAGGCAGGGACTTCTTTCATAGAAGGGGTTGGGGAGAATATGGTTTGTCTAAAGACCTTAAGCATTGAAATCATTAAAGGATCGGTGGTATTACCCGACGAATTCAGGAGGTTGGGTGCACTACAGGAACTATACATTGCAGAATGTTATGATTTGGAGTATTTTCCAGAACACGTGTTGGAAGGTCTAACTTCTCTTCGAACTTTGTCCATTAATTACTGTAAGAAATTAAAATCCTTGTCTGAAGGTGTGCGTCATTTGGCTTGTCTTGAGAGTTTGATGATTAGGGATTGTCCAGCGCTGGGAACTCTACCAAGTAATATGAGTCAACTAACTGCCCTTCGGAATATCTCAATTGAGGGATACTCCACATTACCATATGGCTTACAACGTGTCCCTTCCCTACGAACTTTGGATATATCATATTGCGAATGTACTTCATTACCGGACTGGCTGGGAGACATGAATACTCTTGAAGAATTAAGCATTTGGTATTGTAAGGAGTTGAGGTCACTTTCGAGTAGCATTCAACGCCTCACCAACTTGTCTTATTTAAGGATAGAAGGATGTCCTCATCTGATGAAGCGATGCAAGAGGGAAACAGGAGAGGATTGGCAATACATAAACCACATTCCAAAACTAAAACTAGAGGAATGATGAAATCGACTTTTTATGGTAAAGTCAAAAGTGTTGTGTTTACTTCTCTCCCCAGTGTGTCAGTCGTCCTTGAAATTGTGTAGCCTTTTGCGCACTGTATATATTGAATAATAAAACAACGTTTCAGTATTGTTTGGGCTTAGATGAAGTAGTAAAAGGAAATCAATTTTTCTATATGCAATTTCTATAGGTGACATAATGCCTCCTATAAAATCATTTGTATTCTATTTTTTCCTCTCTTCTTCTCCTCATCTCAGGATTTTAATGAAGTTCTTCTTGTTGCTGATCTGTATTGAATGTGTGATGCTATTAATAAGCTTAGCAGTGATTCAAATAGATCAATCCTCTGTTGTGCATCATTCTTATCATTTTTCTGTGCTTTTGTTCTGTATGTGCCTCAAATTGGTATAAAATTTTTATTTTGAATTTTTTTAACCTCAAATATTGTTTACTGAATTTGTTTAAGATCAAATATTGTTTGTGAAATTAATTCTTCTATGTGTTGTATGTTTGTGTTATTTTTTTTTGCTATGATCACCATATTCTGGTATGAGCAGATAAAAAATTAGGTGTTGGGTAGCAAGAGATGGTGGTAATGATGCAGCTATTTAGATTTTAGTTCCGTATTTCAATACTTTTTATCTTTCGAAAAGAAAAAACCTTTGTAGTTGTTGCCCTTTTCAATTTATGTCCCTAGGATGTATATGAATTATTATTTTTTTAAATAAATTAATTTATATATCTTATGTATGCCACATGAATAGCAATTAAAAAAATCATGTCCAGTAATTGCCATTTGGGTTATTATACACTAATTATTTATTTATAAATGTTAACTAATTTTTAAAATAACTTTTTGGAATGTCTATCCTGGATTAACTTGATTAAGAAAAATAATTCATATCTAAATGAATTTTGTATATGACAGTATAAATAATTTGTATTGTTTGGCAGTATAAACCGTTTGTATTATTAATAAATATAAATTATTTTATAAATAATAAGATGTCTTAAGAAAAGAAGGGATTTACCGACGGCTAAAAGTCCTCAGAAGTCGTTGGTAATTTGTTTCTCAGAAACCTTACCGACGACCTTGTGGCTAAAGTTTTCGGTAACGCTTTTGAAAGTATGTCGGTAATTTACACAGTCTTTTTTCAACCAAATTTGCTTCTTTATTAAACTCAAAACCTGCAAATGAAAAATCAACAATCCCAAACATCAATTTATCCAGGCAACATCAATTCAAATGTAATCATTCAACATTCATCAAGAAAACATTAATCATTCTAAGTTTCAAAAGATGATAAGTGTCAAAACAAAGTTTAAATGCAATCCCAAACTTCTAAGTTTAAATGCAAAACAAAGTTTGATAATAAAATACTAACTTCAAAGTTTGATAAGTGTCAAAGTTTTTAAAAAAGAAAACCTAACTAAAATTGTTTTCTAAAATTCCTAAATATCAAAACCTATGATAATCATCAGGATTATCAGGATCATCAGAATGATCACTATCTTCGTCTTGCACAACTGTGGTCTGGAAAGGAGGCCGCTAAGGTGGACATGGCTGCTGGGATGATGATGGGGCGGTATGTCCTTGCTGAGGAACCAATGTCCTAACCAGATTTTCTAGATTTTCAAATCTGGCTAGAAGTGAATCATAAGCATCTTTACTTACAACATTGTTGGGGTCAAATGTGGTAGAGGTAGATGGTTGATGTCTGAATATGCCTCCTCTTCCAGCACTATAATGAGAGGCAAGTTACCCTACCCCATACGGTCGTCCTTTCTTTTTTCCCCCGACGGTATCAACCCAGCATTGGGTCCTGATCATTTCTTCATCAGCATCTACTCTACCATCAGGACCAGATCCCCCTAGTCTCGCCTGTGTCAATCTTGCAGAAAAATCTTCCTGTTAAATAAGATAGAAAACATCAGTAACATTAATTTGAAAGTGTGAAAAAAGAGTACAAAATTGAATGTTGTTAAAAAGTTTACTTACAATGGTTTTGCGAGACCTCTCATCAACATATTCGTCAGTCCCCTTGCGAATATGAGTTTGTGTAAAGACCTCATCAACATGAACAGCCCGTCCAAGCGCCGTTGCCTGTAATATTTAGAACATACGAATGACACATATATTAATTTCAAAGTACATGATGTTATTGAGTTATTGATAAGAAAATAATCAAGATTTTTACCATACGAATCGCATGTTCATGTGTGGTGATGGATCCTCCAGTATGCAGTGCACCACCTTTTTCTGATGCCTTATTTTTCTGGGCGGTAGCACATTTAATGTGGTATTGTGGCGTATTCCAATGCGCCAACAATGAATTCCATATGTGCTCCCCCACCCAATGAGGGCGTTGTCCTGCGATCTGGGCATCTCTAAACATTTCTGATAATCGGTGAGATGCTTTCATGTTAAAGTTTTTCTGAATTTGAGCTTCATGCTCAGCTGCCCACTGTACCTTTTGCTGTTACAATAGATAATATTAAAATAAAGCAAATGAAATTCCTATTTGAATATGGTGATGCAAGATGATTAAGTAACACATGGTTTTACCTTAAATCTCTCCCAAAACAGTTTTTTGTTGTTGTCAGGGATTACTCCCCATGATGCCCAGGGTTGAAGAAATTGTTGCTTAATAGTCCTAGTGATGGCCTGTGAAGCAACTCTAGAAGGAAGAAACCTGAAATATGAATGTAAGAAAGTTATGAATGACCATAGTAAGATCAACAATTTAATGCAAAATACAAGACTAAGAAGAAGATATGGTATTACCTTTTTCCGCACGGCTCAATGAATGGTCGATCATGAGGAGCAGGATCATCCAAATCATCAATATTAGTAGGATCAGCAGCATCAGCAGATGCCTGGTATACATCTAGAGATGGTATAAAAGATGGTGTGGGGATAGAAGAGGGATGAATATATGGTATGGGCCCTACCACTGAAGGAGTAGGCACTACAGTAGGAGGTGTGGGCCCTACAACTGAAGGAGTGGGCCCTATGGTAGAAGGTGTGGGCCCAACAAAAGGTGTGGGTGTCGTAGAAGGGGGTGGTGGACGTGAGGATCCAACGTCTGGTCGAGTACTCGCATTGGAAAATGGTACCGTTGAAGGAACTCTAAGAACGTACTTCGCCTTCCTAGCCTTTTTTACCGTCTTGCCCTTGTCAGGGTGTGAAGGCTCTTGTCCTGACATTACTGTAATTTAAAATATATAAATAAATAAACAATTAAACGCAAAGTAAACAATTTGTATTTAATAAATGATTTAATATTATATAATCGTGAATCGTAGACATGTCAAAATACAAGCATTTAATTAATTCAATCGTCTTCATCATCCTCATTGTCATCGTGTTTGATGCGTCACTATGATCATCATAGTCGTCATCATCATCATCTTCATCATCGTCTTCTTCGTCATCTTCAAGTTCTTCTTCATCGTCGTCTTGTTCTTCATCTTATTCTTCTCCTTCATCTTCATGTTCTTATATTTGTCCTTCTAACTCTTCAACATCACCATCGAAGTCTTGCAATGCAGATATACCTTCAACTTCAATAATTTCATTTCCATGTGTCATTTCATCAACTTGGAAAGGGATATCGTCTTCAACATCATTTTGACTCAATGTGACCCTTAGGCTTGGTTTGTATTGCAACACACCAACCACGTTTGTCAATGTTGCGAAATGCTGGATATGGGACATAATAAACTTGTCTAACATTAAGGCCAATTTATAATGTACAAGTGAGGTGCAAACCTCACCTTACAAGCCGGTTTTGTGGGGTTGAGTTAGGCTTAAAACCCACTTTCTAATATGGTATCAGAGCCATGATTAGAGCCTATCCTAGCGAGTTCTAAGTGGGCATTTCTGTTTCTATTCCACCTGTTGTCGGGCCAATATTGGACCACCCAATTTCTACTATCACGCACGAGATGTCTATACCTCGGCGTGAAGGGGTGTGTTGGAAGCCCCACATCGACTAGAGATAAGGCCAATTTATAATATATAAGTGAGGTACAAACCTCACCGTACAAGCCGGTTTTGTGGGGTTGAGTTAGGCTTAAAACCCACTTTCTAATACCATGCGTTTGGACCAAACAGAGAAGAAAGGGAGGATTTTGTATTGCGTGATGAAACTGAGGCAAGGCAATGGGAAAATGTAAAGAAGAGTGAAATTTGGAATATACAAGAAGAAAGAAGTAGTTCTATGACAGGTGAGGAAAATTCTATCATGCGTGCTTTGAAATTAAGCTATTTTAATTTGGAGTTGGCATTGCGGAGATACTTTTCTTTTTGTGCAATTTTCCCCAAAGATTTTGAAATAGACAAGGAAGAACTTATTCATCTCTGGATGGCTAATGGATTTATTAAATGTGAAGGAAATGTAGCAGTGGAGGATGTTGGAAATAAAGTGTGGAAAAAATTATACAGTAGATCGTTTTTTCAAGAAGCTAAGTATGATGAATTTGGTATAATAACAACTTTTAAGATGCATGATCTTTTTCATGATCTTGCCCAATCTATTATGGGTGAGGAATGTGTGGTTTTTGAAGCTTCAAGACAAACTCCGTTGTCAGCCAGAGCTCACTATTCAAGCTTTGATTGTTCTGACCTTCCTTTTTATTTTACTGCTTCCAAGCGACGGTTCTTGTCTACTTTCAAGAAAGTTGAATCTCTGCGTACTTTTCTTACTCTTCGTTATAGCGGCGCGGTGCCGTCAAATCATTATCTCAGAGCATTACGCATATCATCTTCTCCTCAATTTTCACCATTAAAGGATTTAGTACATTTGAGATTTTTGAGTTTGAATTATAGTTTACGATCAAGCTTAAATAACTTAATTGGTCATCATATGCCGAAATTGCAAATATAAAGACTGATATCTTGCCCCCTTCTTGAACTGCCCAAAACCTTGACACAATTACAGTATTTAGGACATGTTGTGATTGATAAATGTGCTTCAATAGTGAAGGCTCCTCCCAATATTAGCAAGTTGAGGCATCTAAGAACACTGAGCATTTTCGTTGTAGGTTCAAAGCCAGGGTGTGGGTTAGGAGAGTTGCATAGCTTAAAGTTGGGGGGCATGCTAAGAATCAAAGGCCTTGAAAACGTCCCCAGTGAAAGGGATGCTAAACAAGCAAATTTGATTGATAAGAAGGACTTAAATATCCTACAGTTGTCATGGGGTGGTAAGGGTAATTCAGAAGGTAATAATGTTAGTGTGGAGAGAGTACTAGAAGCCTTGGAACCTCCCTCAACTCTGAAGAATTTTGTGATGAAAGGATATCAGGGAAGACAGTTGTCGAGTTGGATGAGAAGTGTTGTAGTTCTGAGAGATTTGGTAGAAATTATACTCTTGGACTATGACAACTGTGGGGAGCTTCCTCAACTTGGTAAACTACCACACTTGAAAAGGTTAGAGGTGTGTAGAATGAAAAATGTGAAATGGATAGATGGTGAGAGATATGATGGCGTGGAGGAGAAGGCATTTCCATCGTTGGAGAAACTGAGTGTGGAGAATTTACCAAATTTGGAGAGGTTGTTGAGGGATGAAGGAGTAGAGATTGTCCCTCGTCCTTCCCAATTAACAATTAAAGGTGTGTTGAACTTTAAAGTCCCACGTCTTTCTTGTGTTGAGACACTTTACGCTAGAGGAATTAAGGCAGTGACTTTTTTCATGGAAGTTGTGGGGAATATGGCTTGTCTAAAGATCTTGATGTTGGGAAAATCTCATCATACACACCCATAACGTGATCCATACAAATAATTTCACTCTTCAATCTATTGTGAGTTATTTTTATTAAACATTGACAACCTATGCAAATCAGCCTTGGGCCAAGTACAAATAATAAAAACTAAATATAAAATATCAATTTATTTAAAATCAAAACCACTTATATCTATTTTATCTCAAATAAATCAAACCAAATATTACTAGACTCTAAACTAATAAAATAAGATTTAAACAAAATTATTAATAAAACCCTAAAATTTAAATTTATCTCGACACTTATAATTGAAATGATTAAAGGAGTGGTGGTTGGGTGCACTACATGAACTATACATTACATAATGAAATGATGTGGAGTATTTTCCAGAACACGTGCTGGAAGGTCTAACTTCTCTTCGAACTTTGTCCATTTCTAAGTGTAAGAAATTGAAATCGTTGTCTGAAGGTGTGCGACATTTAGCTTGTCTTGAGAGTTTGACGATCTGTAATTGTTCAGAGCTGGTGGCTCTACCAAGCAATATGAGTCAACTAACTGCCCTGCGGGAGGTTTCAATCAAGTATTGCTGCACATTAAAAGATGGCTTACAACGTGTCCCCTCCCTACGACTTTTATATATAGACCATTACACGTGTACTTCATTGCTGGACTGGCTGGGAGACATTACTACTCTTGAACAATTAAGAATTCATTTCTGTTGGGAGTTGAGGTCACTGCCGAGTAGCATTCAACATCTCACCAACTTGTCTCATTTAAGCATATGGAGATGTCCTCATCTGAAGAAGCGGTGCAAGAGGGAAACAGGAGAGGATTGGCCATACATAAACCACATTCCGCAGTTAGAACTATTTTTATGGTGCTCGACTTTTTATTGTAATTTCATTAGTGTTGTGTTTATTTGCGTCACCTGTTCTTGAAAAAATTGTGTAGCCTTTTGCACAGTATATATATTGTTAAAAGAATTTTTTTCATATTTGAATAATAAAACAACTTTTCAGTGTTGTGTAGTAAAAAGAAATTAATTTTTTTATATTCAATTTCTAGGTGATATAATGTCTTTTATAAAATCATTTGTATTCTATCTTTAACCTTTCTTTTTCTCCTCATCTCATGATTTTAATGAAGTTCTTCTTGTTACTGATCTGGATTTCATGTGTGATGCTATGAATAAGCTTGGCAGTGATTCAAATAAATCAATTCTCTGGTATGCATCATTCTTATCGTTTTTCTGTGCTTTTGTTCTCTATGTAGTCATTGGTGGTACCTTCCAAAGAGATGTCAATTTTTTTTATCTCCTATGCGTTGTATGTGCCTCAATAGTTGTTACCCTTTTCAATTTATTTCCTTGGAATGTGTATGCATTTTTTGTTACAGTATTACCTTTATGGATGATTGTAAATTAAGTGATTTATATATTTTATATACATGCTTGTATAAGATCATGTTTAATAGTTTGACATTATTTGGATTGTTGCATAAAAAATTAAAAGAAGTAATTATTTATTTTAATAGTTAACTATTTTTTAAAATAATTTTAGGATTGTTTATCATGGTTTAAGCTGATTAAGAAAAAAAATTCATATGGAAGGTAATTTTTTATATGCTAATATAAACAGTTTATATTGTTGAAGAGACCTTTGTATTGTTAATAAATTTATATATTTTTTCAAATAATATTATTTTAAGAAATAAATATAAAATATAATTTTTTAAATTTAACTTTATTAAACAACCAACCATGAAATTAGAAATCATAATAAGATAAAATTAAAAATGAATAAAAAATAATTATAAATGAATAAAATTAAAAACGAAAAAAAAATGTATGGAATAAAGGAGTTCAAAATTAAAACAATATTTGATTAGATATTAAATTGATAGAGTTGTTTATGGTAAATTAGTTTAAAAATAAATTAAATGGATAAAATAATATAATAACTTTTTAGAGAAATATATTTGTTATTAATATATATATATATATATATATATATATATATATATATACACTATTTTTTAAAATAATATTATTTTAAGAAATCAAAATAAAATATATATTTATGAATTTAATTTTATTAATGATCAAATAATTATAAACCATAAAAAATAAAATGAAAAATATAGTATAAAAAAATTTAAACTTTATTCTTTAATAATTTATTAAATGATTGATTAATTAGAAGTTATAAAAAGAATAAAAAAATAATATAGACAAATTAATTTAAAAATAAAATAAATGGACAAAAAAGTGAAATAAAATTTATTTACATGTGGTAACAAAATAAATATAGAAAAAATAGATAAAAAAAGTAAAATAACTTCTATGCACACGTGGCAACAGCAAAATAAATATAAACAAAAAAGAAATTGAAAACGTCAAATGACTAAAAAAATTAACTTTTGATACTTACATTGCCAAATGTATTTTGTAAAGTCTTCTTCCACCTCACGAATTCCTATTATCTGGTACTCATTCTCCAAGTTTTCTTTGTCTTCTACTGTCGGATGAAGTGTTTGTAGAAGATTTTCGATTAAAATAATATTTATAAGTAAATTTTGCCAACCATGAACCGTTACCACAATAACTCTCGTTTATGGGCTCATTGGTCCAATGGCCCCATGGCCCATTAGCCTAATGACCCATGCCCTATTGGCCCAATGACCTCTTTTACATATGATGATGTCAAATCATTTTTGGCTTATGTAGCACATTAATGTCTCGACAAGCATAAATGGGTATCGGTAGGTGGTCTTCGGCTTTAGTGGCGAGCGTGATTATCAACAAGTGGCATTTAGCTTTCAGTTTGGGGAATCCAGTATTTGTTATTCGTCTATCGACGTCTGTTATTTAATATTGAACTTACCCCTTTAAGGGTATAGGTTCCGGTATCCGGTACGTAGTTTATCCTTGATCAAGTATTCGGTATTTGACATGTGAGCTCTACTAGCCACAAGGGTACCCGGTATCAGGTACTCGGTATTTTGTATCTTTCTTGTATTTGGTAAGTCAATCATTTTAAGGTTGTAGTTGACTAAGTTGAAGGGTCTTTGGCCACATACAGTACACCAAGCCTCTAATCTTTTCATGTCTTGAAGGCATGCAAAGAATGTCAATAGTCAGTTTGTAGTTGACTTCTAGATATGGTGTCGGTATTTGATAGTGGTGTCGCGGTATTCTACAAAAGAATTTTGCTAAGGAAAATTGTTATCTTTATTCCTCACCCCATAGGTATGGTAGCCCCTTAATCTCAAGGAGTGTAGCGACGAAGTGGTTTGAACGATGAGATGTCAAATCCGATGCGATGTGAATGATAGAAGTAGGTATGATGCAGAAACCGAAGCCATGGCTCGGAAAGTGTTGGGAAGGTTCGAGAATGGAGCGTTGCTCTAGAGGGGAAGGAACACTTGTAGAATTCGATGTGTTACCTTGGGGCTCCATTTTGTGGGCCAATTTGGGATGGACTGTTAACTCTTTGGTAAGTGTACCAAATCGTTCAGGTAATAAAACATGGTAAGATCCAATATTGTTTCTCAAGGGACTAGTGTAATACTAAATAACTGTATGATTACCGACTCATCTAGACTAAATAATAGTGCAAGAATTTACAACTATGTGTAAGAAGATAAATTTACAAAGAATAAAGGGTTGACTTTGGTAGTTGGAGACACTTAGGAGTAAGAAAAGGTTAGAAATGGTATGGAAAGACATTGTTGGGGTTAGATTTCACTGACTTCACTCTCGTGCATACCATCAAAACATTAACGTCAACCCACTAGAATGCTTAAGCCCTAATCCTTTAGGTGAAAGAGCTTAGGTTTCCTTATTAAGAGTCAATCCCTTGAACACTTAACAAGAAAACCCGCATTAAGATCTAGGGTTTTAGACAACTAACGGGCCAAGCTCCATTCTTAGATACAAGGCCCACTAGGTATCTTGTTCTAAGTCTAGGTTTCAAAAGATACTTCCCAATACCTAATGACCTACCAATCAAGCTATGAACATTCCTATTACGTGCAAGCATTAAGAGCGAAAAAAATAAACTAGCATTTAATTGATGAAGCATATATATAATCAAAGCATTTACACAAATAAAAAAAGTTCAATAACTACATCTACCTTCAACAAGATGGATTTGACTCTCCATTTCTCAGACTTACAAAATGGCCATGGAAAAAGATGGAGAAACCAAGAGGAAGAAAGGAGTGTTCCCACTAGCCCTAACAACTCTCCATCTCCACAGAGTGAGCTCATGCCTCAAAACCACTAAAGACACAACTCCTTTCGAGAAATATTACTTGATCCCAAATTAATAAAATAAGATTTAAACAAAATTATTAATAAACCGCCTCTAAAATTTAAGTTTATCTCAACAATTTTTACATTTATTGCTTGATGAATTGTATATATTAGAATCTTTGAAAATATCAAATGGGGATGCCTTCTACAAGAGTCTATATTTTTTTGATACCTTTGAGTATCTAAAATCAAGGTGCATTCAACAAGTAATATTCTCGTCGTTTAGTACCAAAATGGGATTACATTCATTCCCATCCTAAAGTGAGGATTTCTATCTACTGCAGGATTTAATGCACAGTCTCATGTTTAAAATTCTTCTATTTAAATGTACTGTATCACCAACACAATTTTACAATCCAGTAAAATCAAATTATCAACACCAAACCTACAATTTGATTTTCTATGGAAGAGAAAGTGGTCTGATTATTCCATCTAGAATCTGTCCATCATCTGCAAAGGAATGCAAAAGTGCGATTGGTTATCATTTCTTTGTGAGGTAGCTGTGACCGGTAAGTTTTTTTAACAGTGATGTTATTTGGCCTAAATTATTTGTCAACTCTAAAAGGCCATATATACTGACAAGATTCCGCTATGAAATTCTTTTGGGGGTTTCTTTTTGATCGTCTTGTAAGATGTTTATTGTTGATTATTATTTATCTGCAGGGAATTACTTTTGAGCTTGATGAGGAGATGGCTGCAGATGATGACAGAGAAATGTTTCAGGATATCATCAACAATTCTAAGTTAAGTGATATCACCCTTGCTCGTGATATTGAAATTACGGAGCCCAAGTCTCATGAGGATATATACAAATTGTAATTTCGGTGATAATGTAACTTCTGCTATAAGGAAATGTACCAGATATAACATCCTTTGCATGTATAAAGTTACATCCAATGCTATATATCTTATTTTTACCTGCTAAATTTTGATAAGGCCTGATCCTTTTTAATATGCATTAGTTTTTGCATCTTTTGATATGGTTGCTGTCATATCCAAGAAATTTTGTCGATAGTTATGTGTATTGTGTATAAGTGAATTCTGGTTTCTTATATATTTAGCTTTCACGATAATGGTGTTTGTGTTGTTTGTTGGAGCGTTGCAAAATGACTGTGATTTGATATGTGAATCAGTGATAAAAGCTTTTCATTGTTTTTTTTTATAAAATTATAAAATTTGAGGATGTTGAACGAAAAATTAAATAAATTAAAAAAAAAATTAAACCAATAAGAGTGCTTGTTTGAGAAAACGCTTTCTATTGAAATAGTCAAGATCACCAAGTTGTTTTAGAGCAAACACAGAGTGCAGTTTGGAAATAATAGTTTGTATGAGAAGAACCTGTCAAAATGATATCAGCAACGTACATAAGAACAAAGATACACACTTGAGCAGTGTTAAGGACCAATAGTGATGGATCACATTTGTTGTGAACAAATCCAAAGCCCATAAGAGTGGAGAAAATGTTTATGAATAATCGCATCCAAATTTTTTATGAAATCCATTTGCACCTAATAGATGTGCCTCCAAGAGGAAGAAGTGTGAGGACACAAGTGTTATTAGCCATCAATGCATCATATTCATCTTGCATGGCTTGCCGCCAAATAGAAGAGGACAAGGCTTGCTCGACAGTAGTTGGTTTAACAACAAGAAGGATAAGAGCGGGAAGCTGTTTTAGGCTTAACAATCCTGGATTTGGATCTAGTTTGCATGTGATGAATGGAATTAGTGGATGGAATAGCAGGGTAAGTTGGGTGAGTGAATTGCGATGATTGAGAAGTTGTAGGATCAATGGGAATAGATGATACAGGAGGTAAAATATCAGGAGAATTAGGTGTAGCTTGCCAAATAGAAGAGTGAGAACCAATAGTAGGAAGAACTCCGAGAGGAATGGAGCGAGAATGGGAAAGAAAAGGAAAGGTATTTTCATCAAATAAAACATCTTTTGAGATAAAAAGTTTACCATTGAAATCAAGACATTTTATATCCTTTGTGACAGGATGAATAGCCTAAAAAGGTATGTGGATATCAAGCACAACCAAATGTTTTGAGAAAAGAGTAATAAGGGTCTTTATGAAAAAGTTTGTAATAAGGAACCATATATGGGAAAAGGAAGTCTATTAATGAGATAAACAATAGTATGAAAGGCATGATCCCAGAATTTCAGTGGGAGGGAAGCTTGGGAGAGAAAGGTGAGACCCATATCAATAATGTGAAGGTGCTTACGTTGAACAAGACCATTTTGATGGTGTTTATGTGGGCAAATAAGACGATGATGAATGCCTAAGGAGTTGAGAAAGTTAGTGGGGATGAAATTCACCTCCCCATCAATTTGCACTTCTTTTTATTTTTTGGTTTAACTGCAATTCAGTAGTGGATTGAAACTATTTGAATATGTGTATAGTGTCTGATTTACTTTTGAAAAAATAAATCCTATGTGTAGCGACTGTGAGCATCAACAAAGGAAACATAGTAACTATAGCCCAACGAGGAGGAAACGTGAGATGGCCCCAAAGATCACAAAGTATGAGTTGTAAGGGATGAGTATAAAGAGTAGAAGAATGAGAGATGAGGAAAATTGATGAGACTTTCCCACAGAAAATGCTACACAAAAATCAATTGATGGAAGACAAATTACAACGTTTGAGAAAATTATTTAAAACATTAATAGATGGATGACCAATGTGCCAAATGGAATATAAACTAAACTTGTGATTGGTGATAGCTGAAGACTTAAGACTGGAAAGACACGGTAGATTGTCATGTGCAAATCGACTAACACTGGTGAGATTTTTATCGATGGAAGGCACAAGTACTGAGTTTTTGAGATGTAAAGTAACAAAAGGCTTGTGACTGGATATAAAGGAAGCAGAACCAGAAAATTGCATTGGCAAACCTTGTTCATTTCCCAAGAAAACATGTTCTACACTGTGAGGAGAGGTTGCATCCATTAGATTCATTGCATAAGGAGTGATATGATGAGAACCTGAATCAGTGAACCAATTATAACAAAAGGAAGCCGAATAAGAGGATTAACCACATAACGGTGGAGCCGATGGGCTTTGATAACTGGTTTAACCTGCTCTTTCCAGAGAAGGAAATTGGTGTGTGAGAAGAGAACCGGCGACAAACAAGACTGTGTTTTAAAAACACTACCTATGAAGAAACAATAATGACTACATGATACTATGTTGAAAATAGAATCTAAGTATCATTATTATTAAAACCAAAACAAAAAAGGATGTTCCTTTAATTCTTAACACAAATCCCTCAAATTTCAAATCAAAATTAGCTATTCCTATTAAAGAAAATCTCGGCACAAGCTCCAAGTAAGTTACACTCGATTTAAACACTATGATTTTTTTTAGTATTTCAGTCTAAAAATAAGTTACTTTTTAGATTTTTTTTTTTGTAAAATATTCGGGCATAACTTTATTTATAAGAAAAAATTTAGTTATTCGTAATTCTTAGGGGTTTTCATGGGCAAGATAAGCTTCAACCTATAGGTAAACTTAAACTTGAACTAATGATGCTAATTTGAGTTATTTTAATATATTCCTTATGTTATAGTTAACATTAACAATAAATAAATATATTTATTTATAAAGTACGATAAAAAAGATTATACATGTTATACAGTTTTCTTAATTATAATAACTTCCCCTCTTTTTTGAAAAGGAAAATATTTAAATATACACTTTATTTTGAATTGTTCTGAAGCTACAATTTTTTTTCCTCATGTAAAGGTCCAACATATTCGTGACTTCATTGACAAATCCTTAAAGGGTATCTTCTGGAGGGGAAGTAAGGAAAGGGATATAATGTTGCATTGCTTGAAAGATTGATTTCGAATCTTTTAAACTCTGCTAATCGGTTATGGGTTTCCTTCACGAATCCAATATCTTTGGAGATGGCAACTTATTCTTGAGCTGCAAGAAGAAAGGATTCCATCGTCAAGGTGTTGAAACTTTTCTGAAGACGTTCTTCTATTTGTAGTCTTCCTTTTTTCACAATATGAATGTGATTTATTTATTTTTCATTTTACTCAGATAAACTTCAAAAATAAAATGTACCTTGCTTTTGTCGTTACAGTAATTGTTATATTCCAAACACCCATCACAAGTTAGTTAAACTACATATGAAATTCTTTCCAAATAAATTATTATTCACTCATCGTTGCCTCTCTCTTCTCCATAATCACCACCAACCTTTCCTTCATTCTTGCTCTCCTTCCTTCCAATGGCTGACCCTTTGCTGGGAATTGTGTTTCAAGACTTGCAATCTGTTGTTCAAAGCCAACTTGCAACCTATTGGGGTATTGATCAACAGGCACAGAAGCTTTCCAGCAATCTTACGGCAATTCGTGCTGTCCTCACAGATGCTGAGAGAAAGCAAATAGCAAGCCTTGCTGTGAAGGATTGGCTACAGAAACTCACAGATGCAGCATATGTGCTTGACGATATATTGGATGAATGTTCAATTCACTCCAGAGAGATGCTGTCTGATGATGGGCATACTTCATGCTTAGCCCGAGCACATCCTAAGGACATTCTCTTCCGTTTTCATATTGGAAAGAGGATGAAAAATATCACCCAAAGATTTCACGACATCAATGAAGAAAGACGCATGTTTGAATTACGTGATGGTGTCACAGAGAAGCCAACAGTAGATGATGGTGAGGATGATCAAACTACCTCTGTCATAACCGAACCCATATTCTGTGGCAGAGACGAGGATCGAGAGAAAGTCGTGAAGGTTCTCCTAGAAGCTAATAACAATGAAGACCTCACCATCTATCCCATAGTTGGTATGGGTGGACTTGGCAAAACAGCTCTTGCCAAGCATGTCTTCCATGACCAAAGGGTATGCAAACATTTTGACTTGACAATTTGGGTGTATGTTTCTGTTGATTTCAATGTGAAGGCAATACTGCAATCCATCATAGAGTATGCCACCGGACAAAACCCCAATCTCCATACTTTAGAAACAATGCGGAAAAAGGTTGAAGAAGTGTTGCAGAGCAAGAGATATTTACTTGTTCTTGATGATGTGTGGAATGAAGACCAAGAGAAATGGAAGCATTTGGAGGGGATATTGCGGTTTGCAAGGGGAGCAAAAGGAGCTACCGTTTTGGTCACAACTCGACTCGAGGAAGTTGCTTCCAACATGGAAACGCATCCAGCTTACCATTTGACAGAATTGTCAGAATATGACAGTTGGTCATTGTTCAAAAGCTATGCGTTTGGACCAAACAGAGAAGAGAAGAAAGAGCTTGTGGCAATCGGTGAAGACATTGTAAAAAAATGCGTTGGTTCACCGCTTGCAATCAAAACACTGGGAAGCCTATTGCGTGATCAAACTGCGGTAACACAATGGGAAAATATAAAGGAAAGTGAGATTTGGGATATACGGAGTGAAAGTAGTTCTATGACGGGTAAGGAAAATTCTATCATGCGTGCTTTGAAACTAAGCTATTTTAATTTGGAGTTGTCATTGCGAAGATGCTTTTCTTTCTGCGCAATATTCCCCAAAGGTTTTGAAATTGTCAAGGAAGAACTAATTCATCTCTGGATGGCTAATGGATTTGTTAAATCTGAAGGAAATGTAGAAGTGGAGGATGTCGCCAATAATGTGTGGAGAAAATTATACCGTAGGTCATTCTTTCAAGAAGCAAAGTCTGACAAGTTTGGTATGATTACAAGTTGTAAGATACATGATCTATTTTACGATCTTGCCAAGTCTATTATGGGTGAAGAATGTGTGATGGTTGAGGAAGGAAGGTTGAGTCAGTTGTCAACTAGAGTTCACCATTTACACTTCTTAACTTATAATATGTCTGTCGATGTAGCTGCTTTCAAGAAAGTTGAATCTCTGCGGACTTTTCTTTTCGGTAATATTAGGCAGTTGCCATCAAACCGTTTTCTGCGAGCATTATGTATAAGATCTTCTATGTTGCCTCCATTGAATGATTTAGCACATTTGAGATACTTGAGTGTGCATGATAGCTCGGTGAGAAATTTGAATGATTCAATTTGTCAACTGTCGAAATTGCAAATATTGAAACTGGAGTCTTGCTTTGATTTTTACGAGATAACTAAAAAGTTAACACAATTACAGGATCTAAGACATATTTTGATTAATAAGTGTGGTTCAGTACCAGATATGCCTCCGAATATTGGCAAGTTAAGGCATCTAAGAACATTAAGCCTTTTCGACGCGGGTTCAACACCTGGGTATGGGTTGACAGAGTTAAGTGGCTTAAGGCTGGGAGGCAGGCTGCATATCAGAGGACTTGGGAATGTGAGCAACGAATGGGATGCTAAAGAAGCAAATTTGAAGAGCAAGAAGGAGTTGAATCGCCTATACTTGTCATGGGGTGGTGGTGCTAATTCAGAAGGGAATAATGTTAGTGCAGAGAGAGTACTGGAAGCCTTGGAAGCTCCCTCGACTCTGAAGGGTTTTGGGATGGAAGGATATCAGGGAAGAAAGTTACCGAGTTGGATGGGAAGTGTTGTAGTTCTGAAAGACTTGGTGGAAATTATACTCTTTGACTGTAACAACTGTGAGGAGCTTCCTCCACTTGGTAAACTACCACACCTGAAAAGGGTACACGTGCGTGGAATGAAAAATGTGAAGTGGATAGATGGTGAGTCGTATGAAGGTGTGGAGGAGAAGGCATTTCCATCGTTGGAGAAATTGAGTGTAGAGAATTTACCAAAGTTGGAAAGGATGTTGAGGGATGAAGGAGTAGAGATGGTCCCCCATCTTTCCCAATTAAAAATTGATGGTGTCTTCAACTTTAAAGTCCCACATCTTCCTTGTGTTGAGGAGCTTCATGCTACAAGAATTGTAGCAGCGACTTCCTTCATTGAAGGGGTTGGGGATAACATGGTTTCTCTAAAGACTCTGAGTGTTAGATTGATTAAAGGACTGAAGGTACTACCGGACCAACTGAGGAGGCTGGGTGCCCTGAAGGACCTTCGCATTGGATTTTGGTATGATTTGGAGCATTTTCCAGAACATGTATCGGAAGGTTTGACCTCTCTTCGAAGTTTGAGTATCAGCAATTGTCCAAAGCTGGTAGCTCTACCAAGCAATATGAGCAAACTAACTTCCCTTCGGACTGTCTCAATCTATGATTGCTCTACATTACCATATGGCTTACAATTTGTCCCCTCCCTACGAACTTTGTATATAGTAAGTTGCATGTTTACTTCATTGCCAGACTGGCTGGGAGATATGACTACTGTTGAAGAATTATGGATTTGGAGCTGTAAGGAGTTGAGGTCACTGCCGAGTAGTATTGAACGCCTCACCAACTTGTCTTATTTAACTATATACTACTGTCCTCATCTGAGGAAGCGATGCATGAGGGAAACAGGAGAAGATTGGCAATACATAAAGCACATTCCAGAAATAAAACTGGACTCCTACTCACTCCCAGAGGAAAAGACTTTAACATTAAGTGGTGGTAAGTGAATGATTGTTTAATTTTCTACAAGTTCTCCTTATTGTGAGATTGTTCATACGTTAATGTTAGTACTTGCTTGTAGAGAGTATCCGCCGATTATCTTGCTCATGGAACTGCTTCAAGACTGCTAGACAGCCTGCCAAAGGAGTGGTAAGCAGCAATTTATTTGATCTTGTACTTGAAGAGTGAATGAGCCATTCCAGGCACAATAGAAGAAAAGTCTTGAGTTTTGAGAGATTTCTTAAAGGATTTGGGGTTTGGACTATAAATCGGATCGAAATCATTACTACCGCGTTCTAGCTCTTCAGGTAAGTCTCAAAATACTTAAGCTAGATAAATTTATATACTGCAGATTTCAATTTCCCACTATATTATTAATGCGGTTGACAATTGTATTGCTGCTTTCTTCTATTAGTCATCTCTTACTCTGAATACTTCACTGATAATACTAATTTTACTTTCATTGCGTGATGAATTCTATACATTCATGCCGAGTTTAACAATTCCCTGTATGCTAGAATCTCTTTAAACATAAATTTGGGCTACCTTTTACAGAAATCTTATTTCCTTATGATACCTTCAAAAGTATCCAAAAGCAAAGGTACATTCATCATGTACAACTCTCGTCTTTTAGTACCAAATTGGGATTACATTCTACAAATGATTAATACATTGCTATCCTAAAGTGATGATTTCCGAGTACTTCAGAGTTTAATGCACAATCTCACGTCTAAAATTCCTCTGCTATTATCCTGCTACTTATATATTTCACACTTTCATGACCTATTCTCAAATAAGATTACGATGCTTTAAATACCAAAATCACTACCCCTTCATAATGAGGAGTCCCTTTGCTCCATTTTTTTGGCTTCACACTCATCATGCACTAATAATGCGTAATAGATTAAGGACTCAAAGAATACGAATATTTTAATATAATGAATTACATTTGGTCACTTAATTTATATGTTAAAGAAAAATCATTGAAAGAATTTATATAATGAAGAAGCATAGCCATTCATTGATTTAAAGGTTTAAGTTGCACTATGTTCTGTTTATTGCAGGGCTCCTTATAATCCAAAGAACGATTGAAATGGATGGATTAACACTCATACAAGGAAAGAGGTTGACGTTTGTTTATCTAAATAAGACTCATTATTGTAAATATCATTGAGTAATAACAAAGAACTCTGATTATAAATTTTATATACTATAGTTTTTCATGATATCATACCTTAACCACTGATTTCTAAGGTTAACTGTTGTGTCAGTATTCAATGCATGATGTTTAAAAGTTTTTTCTAATAAAAGGTGCTATATCGTTGGTCATAAAAGCTGGCATTAGTAGCACAAAGATGACCCGTGCTTCTAATAGCATTAAATTCACTGCCAAAGTTTTCCACATAGATCAAAATGGGCTTGTTGGTCATGTTGGTTCTCGTTTTCAACATAATCCAAAAGATGATCAAATAAAATATCTGAATGTTGAAGCTAATATATATCAGGGTTGAAAACCAATGTACGAGGCTCCTATTACTAAAAGATGCAATTTATAATAATCATAGACAGGATAAAGTAAAAGAACAACCGATATAATAATATAACTAATATAAAATAAAATAACAGTTTGTAAAACGATGATAAATGAAGGTTCCAATTTAGATAAAGTGTTTTGTCTTAATATCTCATTCTATTATCTCTAAGTTTAATACAAAAAAAAAAAAAACACGTGAAACTAATGCATACAACTTTCTATAATGCAGTTACTTTCTTTACTCTTATTTTTATTTTTCTGATATAATTATGCGAATCCAACCATCACTATGTCATTACATTGTTCAGTTTATGTATAAAAAAGTTTAAATAGTTTTTTTAGCCACTAATAAATTATCACATGTTATGTTCAGTCTCTTATAAACGTTTTTGCTCCTAATGGTTCTGAATAATATGTTTTCTTATTTAGTCTTTTTCATTAACTTTCATTAATTTCGTGAAGATATGATCCTTAAGTCAGACATATTCTAATGTCATCATTTAGCACTCACATTACTATTAACTTCTTACTAAATATCTCAAGAACCACATAGACACTCATATTACTATTAATCACATAAAGGTAATTATATTTACATACTCGTCCATTGTCTGTTGCTACACTCATTTAATTATTATATGGACATAATTGTCTAATCAATATATGTGTAGACTCGCTTATGTGTATTATAAGACTCGTGTAATTAGTGAATGGACAAATTCGTCTAATATATATTAATAGACTCGTATATGAACATATTTACGCAACGTAAATGTTGGGGATCCAAGTGTGAGTCAAAGTCCCACATTGGATAGAAATGAGAAAGTAGAGCACTATATAAATATGAAAGACTCATTAACCCATTGTCTTAAGGTTTTAGGTAGAAAGTGGTGTCAATCTCCTATGAACCTTGTTTATTGTGTATTCATAGACTTATATAATGATTTTTGCTATACTTGTTTAATCCATTTATGTATAAATTACATATATTGCTAGACTCATGTCATGCTTTTCACTATATTTTTCTAGTGTATACTTGTTTAATTGATCTATGTTTAATATATATTTTTATTCAACTAAATGACAATATAAATACATTGGTATAATATTTTAAAATAATTAATTTGATAGTTTTTACAATTGGTTTGGGTCTTACTAAACTCTTTAAAATATACTTTTACAAGTTGAAAATAGTAAAAAGTGAATTCAAATACCATAAAACAAAATTTAATATTAAGAAGTGATTTTTTTATTACAAATATGTAATTTAAACTTTTAAAATGAACATACAATGTTTTAATTTTAATAGATATTCAATAATATATTTGAAATATATTTCTATTTTTGCAACAAATCAATTTGAAAACAAATAAAATGGATAAAATAATAAAATAAATCTTTAGGGAGACTAATTTGTATTATTTTAGGGAGATAATTTTTTGTATGACCATATATAAAATTTGTATTATTAATAAATTCTTTATTATTTTTGAAACAATATTATTTTAGAAAACAAAATAAAATATATTTTTTAAAATTTAATTATATTAAATTATCAAATAATTAAAAGTCATAAAATAATAAAATAAAAAATAATACAAAATTTTAATACTTTAAATATATGTTATTTTTAATAATTATTAAAAGATTAATTATTTATAAAATTATTAAATAATAAAATTAAAAGTGAAAAAAATAGTATAAAAATATATTTCTATTTTTAGGATAAATAAATTTAAAAAGATAAAATAATTTTTAAGTATACGTGTGACAACAAAATAAATATAAATTAAAAAAATCAATCTTTGTGACACTTCTAAAAAATAAATATAAATAATAAAGTAAAGTTTTTCAATAAAAAATTGTAATGAACTACCGTATACTATACTATAAGAAACTACAATATATTTTAATTCTTTTATATATAAAGGGTGTAGAAAAAATATCTAAAAGGACTTGTAAGATTAACAACCAGTCAATTACAAATAAGACAGATCCTTTTGTTTTTCAAACTTGCAGAAAGAGAAAAATGTGCAACAAAAAAAAATCTGAAGACACATTAAAAGTAATTATTTATTTATTTTGAAAATTAATTTTTTTAAAATAATGTTTAGCAGTGTATATCATGTATTAAATTAATCATTCTTATTTTTACGGTAATTCAGATTAAAAACAAAACAAATAAATAAAAAAGTAAAATAACTTTTTAAATAGACAATTTTTTATATAACAGGCAAGGATTTCAAATTGGATTGCAATAAAGGAAACCATGTGCAATATGGCAAAGATTGTTGTTACTTTCGCATACAGATTTGGTGGAGTTAGTAAAAAACTGCATTTTTGGGCCATGTGAACCATATTGGTGGTGTGACAAATTAAGGGTATGTTTGGTTCAACATTTATTTAATAAATTTTATTATGTTATATTATTTGTTACAGATAAGCGTAACTTATTTAGGTTAAAAGATTTTTATTTTTTTCAAAACATAATTAAGAGAGTTGAAGTATTACTTAAGGTATGGTCTCAATTCTTGAAATCACTTAGCATTCTGATTATTCTTAATATACACATTATTCTTCTCACCCAACTCAATTAGTTATTAGTCCATGAACAAACTAATTAGCATTGAAATATAATTGCAATATTTCTTAATGAAAGAAAACATTGAAGCATTACTAAGAGGTGTTACATAATACAAGAAAATAATTGTAAAGCTAACTAATTTTATTCGTCGTTAATATTCTAAAGTTTCTACTCTTTCCGGTTAAAATATGTCAATTAATTCACTCATTTCGGGTTAATACAATTCTTAAACTACTTTCAATTTTTTCTTTTGATCTCTCCATATTTCTTAATATGTTTTTTTCCAATTCATATGGTGATGTTTTATACAGAAAAATAAAGAAAGTGTTACATCCCAAAAATTATATAAAATTATATAATATTGAATGATAAACATTATAATAAAAGAGAGCGAGGATGTAAATATAGTAAAATATTACCGTCATTCCAAAAAGACTATAAAATTAAAAGTTTACATACTATAAAGTATTTCAAAATACAAAGATGACTAAAAATAACTCTAAGGATCTATAAATTTCTAAATATATATATGTAGACAAGTCTTTCAAAATGAAGAAGGTAAATAAAATATATCCTATGAACTAGGAGTTGCATCCTCACTCTCTAATGCTTGCTCAAGAGGAACATCATTTGCGTCTGCTCACATCCAATTGGATTATCATTGCAAAAAGGAAAACACAGACAAGCATACACAACAAACAACAAGGGTAAGCTAGATTATAAAAAAAACATACATATTAATTCAATTTAATTTAACATATACAATGGCACTCACACAAGCAAGTAAATAGCACACTATAACAGATCATAAACTAAACAAGACTCGTCCGGACTTAGAATGAATATCGACCTATGGCGGGTTGTGCACTTGTGGTGGTCTATACTGCTTTGGAAAGCCATTGTCATGGGTTAAACCCTACCACACACACAAGGTTAGTTCGTTATCACTCATCTTAGGCCATACTGGAAGCACCCAAGACTAGGACATCCTACTACTCTCACCACATGACTAATTCTTCTCTAAGTGAGATTGAAAGAGTCATTAGAGTGTTAGGATAACCCCCAAGACTGAGCTTCCTATATTCATTCTAAACACTACCATAATCTCACCGAGAGATACAACTTAAATCCTCATATTATATCACATGGAGCACAATCATTCTTTAGTTATGTCATAAAAACAACTCATACATACCCAGACATTACATACTTTCACAGAGACATCACTTATTAACACAAATTTATTTATAACCTTTAATTACCAAAACTTAAGTAATTCAAACATCTTGGAGACCCTCACCAATGGTTCCGGAAGGGTAAAACCCCAACAGAATGACCTAAAGAACGTCCAAAACGGACGTCAAGAACTCCCAAAATGTCAAAAACATAAAAAATACTCAATCTGCCTCACATAATTCGCTCAGCGCACCCCCCCTTGCGTTGAACAGTTTTTTTCCCCATCGTGTAGCTCAAAGATTTCCTCAACAGCTCCTTACACCTCAAGAACTCACCCAAACCCTATAGACCACAAAGTCGTGATAAAAAACATCTCTTAAAGCTGGGATTGAAATTAAATTGAAAGGAAAGACACAAAAGACACATGCAATCAGTGACATTGCAGGTCTTATGTCTCTTAAGAGCGAAGAAAAGGAAAAAATTATTTACTCACTTAAATTGAAAATGTGATCGGTGAAATCCGAAGGTCTTAATCACGTCGTGATCGCTTGGATATCACCTAAGCAGAGATCTACTGGTTCAATGTTGAGAAAGGAAGTAAAAGGAGGTAGGAGAAATATGGTAGGGTTTGAAAGAGAGGTGGTGGCTTCTCAGATAAGAGAAAGTAAACTTAAAAAAAAAATCAGATTTTTGCCTTTAGATGAGATTTTAGTTTAAAAATGTTCATCCTTTGCCACTCGTCAATCCTTAATGCTAACTCATTTTCAAATCCATATAGAAAGAAAATGGTGTAACATAACAACGGCCAATCTAATAAACATGTAGACACGAGTCATAAATATGAAAGAAAAAACCTAAAAGAATATATCTTTATTTAAATAAATTAATTAAAAGAAAAGTTATTGAATAATCGAAACATAAATCAATAATATATTGAGTAGGTCAAAATTATCATTATTATGAATATGTTGGTTGAAGATATTTTAAATTGGTTGTATCCTGTACATGAATATTTTAATTTATTAATTTGAAAAATCAATTTTCTCTAATTTTAATGTCTTTATGGTCTGGACTACAAGTTTCACTAATTCTGTATTTTTGTTTTATAAAATATTGCCGAAATAAGTGATAAACACGATGGGGGAAAAAACTGTGAAATTTGAGCGCAAATGAAGGAGAAAGAGAGTGAACATGTATGTGAATGCAGTGAGAAAAGAGAGCGAAGTTGGTACGCAATTATAAAGTTGGTTTGACTTGACTCCTTATATGAACACTCCTCATCAACAAAAGCAAAGGAAAACAACACGCTATATTCATTGCCAATTCAACTAAATGACGTGTAGTTAATGAAGATTGATAATTTATCTTAGGTTAAATTTCCATTCCTGTTTTTTTTTCTTTACCAATTTAATCATTTTTATTGAATAATTGACTTAATTGACAGATAAACTGAAAATCCCACGTAAACAGAAACTTCGGAAGAGATTTAACTTTTATCTTAATAAGAACAAAATAATAAAAGATAGAATAGCTAGAGAAAAATAAAATATTTTAAATATTTATTAAAAAATAATAATTAAAACTTAATTAAAAACACCTTACAATTTAAGTAATTTAAAATTAAATCATATTATTATTTTATTAACTTAAATATTCTAATACTTAAATATATTCATAAAATTTGAAATTAAATATTATTCTTTGCCCTTCAGGCATCTCAATCATTCGTTTAAATCTGTCACCACCTTTCCACTCTGTCCTCAATTAATTTGCACAAAAGCATCGCTAAATATTCCAAAGAACTTCTTCTTCACTCTTATCTACCTCTCTTCTCCAACATTTCCTTCATTCTGGATATTGATTTTTCCTATGGCCGAGGCTTTAGTGGAAAGCCTGATTGAAAATTTGGGATCTTTAGTTCAAGACCAACTTGCAATATATTGGGGTGTTGATCAGCAGACTCAGAAGCTGTCCAGCAATCTCAGAGCAATCCGTGTTGTTCTCAGAGACGCTGAGAGAAAGCAAATCACAAGCTATGCAGTGAAGGATTGGCTGCAGAAACTCACAGATGCAGCATATGTGCTTGATGATATCTTGGACGAATGTTCAATTCACTCCACAAAGATGCACTCTGTTGATGCTCATACTTCACGCCTATCCCGTCTCCATCCTAAGGACATTCTCTTTCGCTTTCGTATTGGAAAGAAGATGAAAGACATCACCCAAATATTTCACAACATTCATGAAGAAAGGCTCACATTTGAATTGCGTGTAGGTGTCACGGAGAAGCAAGCAGTGAATGATGATGATGATGATTGGCGTCAAACTAGCCCAGTAATTACCGAACCCATATTCTGTGGCAGAGACAAGGATCGAGAGAAAATTGTGAAGTTTCTGTTGGAAGATGCTAGTAACAGTGAAGATCTCAGCATCTATCCCATAGTTGGTATGGGTGGACTTGGCAAAACAACTCTTGCCAAGCAGGTCTTCAATGATCACCAGATAAGTAAACATTTTGACTTGAAAATTTGGATCTGTGTTTCGGATGATTTCAATGTGAAGAGAATACTGCAATCCATCATAGAATGTACCATTGGTCAAAATCCCAACCTTGGTGATTTAGAAGCAAGGCGTAGAAAGGTTGTGGAAGCATTGCAGAACAAGAGGTATTTGCTTGTTCTTGATGATGTGTGGAATGAAAACACAGAGAGATGGAAGGAGTTGAAGGCGATGTTGGAGTGTGCAAATGGAGCAAAGGGAACTACCATTTTGGTCACTACTCGACTCGAGGAAGTAGCTTCCATCGTGGGAACGCATTCTGCTTACCGTTTGAAAGTATTGTCTGAAGATGACAGTTGGTCATTGTTCAAACACCATGCATTTGGACCAAAAAGAGAAGAATGGAAGAATTTGTGTCAATTGGCAAAGAGATAGTGAGAAAATGCGTTGGTTCGCCGCTTGCAATCAAAACATTGGGAAGCCTATTATGTAACGAAAGTGACGTAAAACAATGGCAGAATGTACAGGAAAGTGAGATTTGGGAGATACGGGACGGAAGTAGTTCTGCGACAGGTGACGAAAATTCTATTATGCGTGCTTTGAAACTTAGTTATTCTAATTTGGAGTTGTCTTTGAGGAGATGTTTTTCTTTTTGTGCAATTTTCCCCAAAGATTTTGAAATAGACAAGGAAGAATTGATTCATCTCTGGATGGCTAATGGGTTTATTGAAAATGAAAGAAATATAGAAATGGAGGATGTTGGAAATAAAGTGTGGAATAAATTATACCGTAGATCATTTTTTCAGGAAGCAAAGTGTGATGAGTTTGGTATCTTGAAAAGTTTCAAGATGCATGATCTATTTCATGATCTTGCCCAGTCTATTATGGGTGAAGAATGTGCGGCTTTTGTGGAAGAAAGGTTGACTCCGTTGTCAAGTAGAGTTCACTATTTATCTTCTAATGTTTCTTATCGAGGATTCATGCATGGTTTCAAGAAAGTTGAATCCCTGCGGACTTTTCTTGATTTGGGGCCTTCTTTTCGTGTTAGTGATTCTGACCCGGTGCCATCAAACCATTCTCTCCGAGCATTATGCACAAAATCTTCTTTGTTGTCCCCACTCAAGGATTTAACACATCTGAGATATTTGAGTTTGAATTGTGATTATAGAGCAAACTTAAATAATAACTCAATTTGTCAAATGCGGAAATTGCAAATTCTGAAGTTGCAAAGTTGCAGATATCTTCGTGGACTGCCCAAAAACTTGACACAATTACAAGATCTAAGACATATTGTGATGAATGATTGTAGAGAAGTAGAAAAGTCGCTTCCTAAAATTAGCAAGTTAAGGCATCTAAGAACACTGAGCATTTTCGTGGTGGGTTCAAAGCCAGGGTGTGGCTTAGCAGAGTTGCATAGCTTAAATCTGGGAGGCAGGCTAAGAATCAGAGGCCTTGAGAACGTCCCGAATGAATGGGATGCTAAACAAGCAAATTTGATTGGTAAGAAGGACTTGAATATCCTGGAGTTGTCATGGGATGGTAGTGCTAATCCAAAAGGTAGCAATGTAAGTGTGGAGAGAGTACTGGAAGCCCTAGAACCTCCCTCAACTCTCAAGAGTTTTGAAATGAATGGATATGAGGGAAGGAAGTTATCGAGTTGGATGAGAAATAGAGCAGTTTTGAGAGACTTGGTGGATGTTAGACTCTCCAACTGTGACAACTGTGAGGAGCTTTCCCCACTTGGTAAACTACCACACTTGAGAAGGCTAAAAGTGAGTGGAATGAAAAATGTGAAGTGGATAGATGGTGATATGTATGATGGCGTGGAGGAGAAGGCATTTCCATCGTTGGAGAAACTGAGAGTGGAGAATTTACCAAATATGGAGAGGTTGTTGAGGGATGAAGGAGTAGAGATGCTCCCTCGTCTTTCCCAACTAACAATTTATGGTGTGTTGAACTTTAAAGTCCCACGTCTTCCTTGTGTTGAGACACTTGATGCTAGAAGAATTGAGGCAGGGACTTCTTTCATGGAAGGGGTTGTGGAGAATATGGCTTGTCTAAATACCTTAATCATTGAAATGATTAAAGGAGTGGTGGTATTACCCGACGAATTCAGGAGGTTGGGTGCACTACAGCAACTATACATTAGAGAATGGTATGATGTGGAGTATTTTCCAGAACACGTGGTGGAAGGTCTAACTTCTCTTCGAACTTTGTCCATTTTTAATTGTGAGAAATTGAAATCGTTGTCTGAAGGTGTGCGACATTTGGCTCGTCTTGAGAGTTTGAGGATCAGTAATTGTCCAGAGCTGGTGGCTCTACCAAGCAATATGAGTCAACTAACTGCCCTGCGGGAGGTTTCAATCAATTATTGCTGCACATTACCAGATGGCTTACAACGTGTCCCCTCCCTACGACTTTTAAATATATACAAATGCACGTGTACTTCATTGCCGGACTGGCTGGGAGACATTACTTCTCTTGAAGGATTAACCATTGAGTACTGTGAGGAATTGAGGTCACTGCCGAGTAGCATTCAACGCCTCACCAACTTGTCTTATTTACATATAAGCGGATGTCCTCATCTAAAGAAGCGATGCAAGAGGGAAACAGGAGAGGATTGGCAATACATAAAGCAAATTCCAAAATTAGTTGTGGAAGAAAACGACGTTTTGTGATGAATTAATTCTAGAATTTTTTGTTTAATTCTCCCCGTAATGTGTCACTTCATCTTTGGAAATTTTGTGTAGCCTTTTTCGAGGTGTATACAGTATTGTTTGTGCTCAGGTAAAGTAGTAAAAGGAAATCATTTTTTTTATATGCAATTTCTAGGTGATATAATTGGGCCTCCTATAAAATCATTTGTATTCTATCTTTAACCTCTCTTTTTCTCCTCATCTGAGGATTTCAATGAAGTTCTTGTTGTTGCTGATCTGCATTGCAAGTGTGATACCGTGAATAAGCTTAGCAGTGATTCAAATAGATCAATCCTCTGGTATGCATCATTCTTATCATTTTCTTTTTGTTCTCTATGTAGTCATTCGTGGTACCTTCCAAAGATATTTCAATTCTTTTTATCTGCTATTGCGTTGTATGTTCCTCAAATTGGTATAAAATTTTTATTTTGAATTTATTTAACGTCGAATATCGTTTACTGAATTTGTTTAAGATCAAATATTGTTTTTGAAATTAGCTTACTCTTTTATGTATTGTGTGCTTGTGTTATTTTTTTCTTTTGTTATAATCACCTGGTGTAAGCAGAGAAAAAATTAGGTGTTGGGTCAGCAGGAGTTGGTAGTGATAATGCAGCGGTTTAGATTTTACTGTAGTATTTCATTACCAGTTATTTTTTGAAGAAAAAAAAAATAAACCTTTGTAGTTGTTGCCCTTTTTCAATTTATTTCCTTTGTTATGTATATATCAATTCATTTTTTGGTTACAGTGGTACCTTTATGGATGACTATAAATAAAGTAATTCATATATTTTATGTATGTTTGTTGAATAGCAATTATATAAGATCATGTACGGTAGTTTGACATTATTTGTGTTCTTACAAACACAAATTAAAGAAAATAATTATTTATTTGTTTTAAAAGTTAACTAATTTTTCAAATAATTTTTAGAAATGTCTATAATAGTTTAAGTTTATTAAAATAAATTCTCATAGAAAAGAGAATTTTTTATATAGCAATATAATAGTTCGTATTGTTTGGTAGTATAAACCGTTTGTATTGATAATAACTATATATTGTTTTTTAAATATATTATTTTAAGAAATAAAAATAAAATATTTTTTAAATTTAATTTTATCAAATGACCAAATGATTAGAAATCATAAATATAATAAAATTAAAAATAAAAAAATAATATAAAATATAATTAATATTTTAATATAATTAATTTTTTAATAATTTATTAAACCACTAAATAATTAGAAATATAAATGGATAAAATTAAAAATGAAAAAAATAGTCTAAAATACAAAAATTTAATATTTTATATATAAGTTATTCTTTAATAATAAATATATTTAAAATGAATTATATTTTTTTTTAATGATGATTAAACTGTGTATAAGAATACACATAATTATTTATTTATTTTAAAAATTAACAATTTTTAAAAAAAAATTTAGGAATACATATTATGAATTAAATTATATGAAAATTTTAAATTTGAGATAGTAATAGCTATATTTAAGAACTAAATTAATAATTTATTAGATATTAAATATACTATTTTTACGGTGAATTAATTAAAAAAAAATCCAATCGATAAAGTAATTTAATAACTTTTTAGAGACACAATTTTTTATATGATAATATAAAAATTTTTATTGTTAATATATATATATATATATATATATATTATTTTTAAAATTATATTATTTTAAGAAATAAAAATAAAATCATGTATTAAATTTAATTTTATTAATGACCAAATAATAATAAATCATAAAAAGACAAAATTGAAAATGAAAAATGTAACATCCCAAAAATGTATGTATAAACCATATCATATGGAATGCATCAGATGTAATAAAGTAAAGCAGTCAAGATTACAGATGAAATGCATATAATACAGTCATCCAAAATGTGATATAAGCTCTACATATGACATAAAGTCTTTCAAAAGGAGAAAAGAGTAAAGGAAACTAAATTATACACAACGGATAAAAGAAAACTGAGCTACACTACTCTGCAGCATCAGCAGTGGCTGGGACATCTGGGTCCTTTAATATCTGCTCCAAAGGTGCCTCTCCTACCTCTGCTCACATCCATAATTGGATGATCATTGCAAAAGAAAACAAGCACAAACAAGAACAAACAGCAAACAAGCAAGGGTAAGCTAGAACTCAAAAGAGAATACAAGTCAATAAAAATCTAACCATAAGAGAATGGACATACAAGCATGATAATCATAAAAGAATATGGTTATTAAGTTGTGGGTTTTAGTTTTATTAAGTGGTGTTAGACTTAGACTTGGCCTCTACTGCTTTGCAAAGCCATTGCCAATGGGTTTCACCCTACCACACACAAGGTTAGTCCGTTATCACTCACCTTGGCCCATATACAATGGAGACAACCAAGACTAGGACCCCCTATTGCTCTTCACCACATGAACTAATCTTCTCTAAGTGAGATTGAATAGTCATTAGAGCTTTAAGGGAAACCCCCAAGACTGAGCTACCTATATTCATTCCAGAACTTAACATGATATCACTCATATCTTGGCCCATATAAAATGGAGACACCCAAGACTGAGCTTCCTATATTTATTCTCAACATTAACAATGATCTCACCTAGAGATCTTGATTTGATTCTCAAAGCCCATGATTCATACCACCCATCTTGTTTCACTTCACCAACCTCATCCAATTAATCATACAATCTCATTTAGAAGCAAAATAAACATATATAACTCATACATTACATATCTTCACAGAAACATCATTTATTAATACAAATATCTTTATAATCTTAAATTACCACTACTTAGGTAATTCCAATAGCTTGGAAACCCTCACCAATGGCTCCGAAAGGGTCAAAAACCCCCCAGAACGACCTAAAAAACGTCCAAAACGGACGTCCGGAACTCCCAAAACGTCAAAAACATCAAAAATACTCATTCTGTCGCAGAAAATTCGCTGAGCGCATACTTCCTGGTGCACTGTGCGAATTTCTGCTGAAAAACCCAATTAATTTTGGGTTCTCGCGCTCAGCGAATCTGCACTTCTGCAAATTCCCAATTCTGCAGTTTTGCAGAACTCCACCACTCCAAACTTGTTCTAGGCACTTTGATGGAATTCTAATGATCCTAATTCGAAGTATAGGTTGAATCTAACTTATCTAAGGGTCCAATTCTAATCCAAACACTAATCTCTAACAATTATGCAGAGAATTTGGATCAAATAACTCAATTTCCTTTACTTATGGGGTCAAATTCAAATCTACCACTTGTTTTCTGTTTTTGATTGGTTTAAGGTTCCTAATAAGTCAAAAATGACTTATCTAAATGATTCCAATAACCTATTCCAACACCAAAGCTATAATTCTCAGATTCACTACTCAAGTTCCCTAAATTTGGTCTAAACCTCTAAAATTAACTAAACTAATTATCCAGCAACCAGTACAAGCTAAATCCCACTCTCAAACACTCATTTTCTCATCATGCACAGACTCATTGTAGTTCTGAAATCGTAACTTATCAGATTACCCAATTCATAGAACATATACACATAATTCCGCACATGCATTCTGCAATTCATTCAACAGCCACATAAATTCACATACAGTTCACACATGAAATCAAATTGAAATTGCTATTTCCATAATTTATACAAGTAAGTTAAATTCTACAATCAAGAAGAAAATCTAACTTCCCTTACCTGGATTTTGTAAAATTCAGCAGCTATTTTCAGAGATAACCCCAAAGGCACCTTAGGAAAATTAACGGTACCTAAAAATCCCCAAATTGGAGATGGAATCAATTTCTTAAGCAAGGTAAGAATTAGAATCTGGAAAGGAACTCAGATTTGTCACATGCAAAGTGTCAATTGCATGATCATCATTCTAGGTTGAAGAGGAAGAAAAGGATTACTTACTAGACGAAAGCAGAGAACTTGACGCTTCAAAACAGTGGTCTTGTAACTTTGGAAGCTCTAGTGATTTTCTGATAAGTAAAATTTATAAATTAAACTTTGAAGAAGATGGAAAGGGAAGTTGAGAGGAAAAATTGCAAAGAGTGGTAGGAGAGCTTGGAAGAGAAAAACAGTGGTGCTTCAGATAATTAAAGAAACTCAAATTTATGAAGTTTTAACCATTTTGAAAGAGTAAAGCTCCAACCTATCATTAATTGCCAAGTGTATTCCCACTAAGTCTATAATTTCTAAGGTATTACAAAAAAAATAGTATAAAAAAATTTAAACTATAAAATATAAGGTATTCTTTAATAATTTATTAAATAATCAATTAATTATAAGTTATAAAAGGATAAAATTAAGAGTAAAAAAATTAGTAAATGTTAATTTTGGAGAAATTGTCTTTCTTTATCATTAAAAGCCACAAAGTCTAGTGCCTTCAAACCATCACAGTGCATCACAAATTCAACTTCTCCAACCCCTAAACACAACCCTTCTTCACATCCTAGTAATATTGAGATGCAATTCTATATTATATCAGCACAAACAAACAATATTATCTACTCATCTCATCTCATCTCTTTACCTATGCAATTCTCATCATCACAACCACTCAATATCTAATTTTCTGCATAAAAAAATAGCAACTCTAATTAGAAGAGACAACATTATTTGCATTCTCATTGATTTTTTTTTCTCAGACAAACTAATTTTAAAAAATATTCCTGTTATTTTAACTGATGCATTAATATATGGTCATCCATCAGATAACTAATCACTAAAAAAATCAATAAATCATAAGGATCTAAACAAAAGTATCAATTAATCACTACTACTACTGCTTGATTTTATATCCTATCATATCACATACCTTATCCTGAATTAATTATACTACAAACAAACAAGTTTAAATAATAATAAATAGATTCTTTCATTAATTACCTTGATTGATAATTGATTAAACGAGTTACTCGTATAATTATTATATTTTTAAAATAATAAATATATAAATTTTATTAAATGTTTAAATTCAACATTTTATAGATTTTGTTTAGTGTTTAGAATATTTAAAAATTAAAAATTTAATTAATTTTTAAGTATCTTATAAATTTAAATATTTTAACATATTTATTATAAAATTTCGTTCTGTATTGATTGTCTAAATATTTCTTATCTTTGTCTAAATACAATTATCATTTGATTTTATTGTCAACGTGAAGACAAAACCATTACTTCATGTATTCGTTCTGCCACTTATTAATCAACTTGTTTCTTCTCTTCCTAACTCTTCTCTTACAGAGGGAAGTAATAAGTTGACTAACAAAGATATTACAAAGAAAAGCAATGACTGAGTTGAAATATTTTGTGAACATAATACAGTTGAACGATAGTTTTAAACAATGGATCAGCTTCTTATTACTTTTCGTTAATTCTTTAGCCAAAGTTTATTTAAGTTTTATTTTATCTTTATATCGATTTATATGTTACTGAGAAAGAGGCTCTACAAGCATGACAGAACTCTGGTGAAGGCTGTAGCATTGGTCAAAATCCCAACCTCGGTGATTTAGAAGCAAGGCGAAAAAGGGTTGAAGAAGCATTGCAAAACAAGAGGTATTTACTTGTTCTTGATGATGTGTGGAATGAAGACCGAGAGAAGTGGAAAGAGTTGAAGGGGATGTTGGAGAATGCGAAGGGAGCAAAAGGAGCTACGATTTTGGTCACCACTCGACTTCAGGAAGTTGCCTCCATCATGGGGACGCGTCCTGCTTACAGTTTGACAGCATTGTCAGAAGATGACAGTAGGTCATTGTTCAAACACCATGCGTTTGGACTAAACAGAGAAGAAAGGGAACAGCTTGTAGCAATTGGCAAAGAAATAGTAAGGAAATGCGTTGGTTCGCCACTTGCAATCAAAACACTGGGAAGCTGTTTGCGTGATGTGAGTGAAGTAAAGCAGTGGCATAATATAAAGGAAAGTGAGATTTGGAATATATGGGAGGCAAGTAGTGACGAAAATTCTATCATGCGTGCTTTGAAATTAAGCTATTTTAATTTAGAGTTGTCATTTCGGAGATGCTTCTCTTTCTGTGCAATTTTCCCTAAAGATTTTGAAATTGATAAAGAAGAACTCATTCATCTCTGGATGGCTAATGGATTTATTAAACGGGAAGGCAATGTAGAGGTGGAGGATGTTGGTAATAAAGGGTGGAAAAGATTATACGATAGATCATTCTTTCAAGAAGCAAAGGCCAATAGGATTGGTATGATTAAAACTTTAAAGATGCACGATCTCTTCCATGATCTTGCTCAGTCTATTATGGGCGAAGAATGCGTGATATACGGGGAAAGAAAGTTGACTCGATTGCCAAATAGAGTTCACTATTTACGATTATTATAGTCTAATTATTTTGTCGATATGACTGCCTTCAAGAAAGTTGAATCATTTCGAACTGTACTTGATTTTGGTATTGGATTGCATCGTGCAAATATTGGTTTGTTGTCATCAAATCATTGTCTCCGAGCATTATACATAAGATCTTCTCTTTTCTCCCCACTGAATAATTTATCACATTTGAGATATGTGAGTTTGGCCATGTGTTCAGTATTGCATAATTCTATTTGTGGGTTGCAGAAATTGCAAATACTGAAACTCGAATATTGTGGAGGGTTTCATAATTTTTTTCCAGAAAACATGACACAATTACAGGATCTTAGGCATCTTGTGATTAACAAATGTCCTTCAATAGCAGAGATGCCTCGGAATATTGGCAAGTTAAGGCATCTAAGAACATTGAAAACCTTCGTTGTGGGTTCAAAACTGGAGTATGGGTTGGCAGAGTTACATGGCTTAAGTCTGGTTGGCAAACTGCATATCAGAGGCCTTGAGAATGTGAGCAATGAATGGGAGGCTAAAGAAGCAAATTTGAAGAGCAAGAAGGAGTTGAATCGCCTATACTTATCATGTGGTGGTAGTGCTAACTCACAAGGTAGTAATGTTAGTGTGGAGAGAGTCCTGGAAGACCTGGAACCTCCCTCAACTCTGAAGAGTTTTGAGATGCAAGGATATCAGGGAAGAAAGTTATCGAGTTGGATGAGAAGTGTTGTAGTTCTTAAAGACTTGGTGGAAGTTATACTCTTGGACTGTAACAACTGTGAGGAGCTTCCTCCACTTGGTAAACTACCACACTTGAAAAAGATAGAGGTGCGTGGAATGAAAAATGTGAAGTGGATAGATGGTGAGTCGTATGAAGGTGTGGAGGAGAAGGCATTTCCATCATTGGAGAAATTGAGTGTGAAGAATTTACCAAATATGGAGAGGTTGTTGAGGGATGAAGGAGTAGAAATGGTCCCTCGTCTTTCCCAATTAAGAATTGATGGTGTCTTGAACTTTGAAGTCCCACATCTTCCGTGTGTTGAGGAGCTTGATGCTAGAAGAATTAAGGCAGCGACTTGTTTCATGGAAGGGGTTGTGGAGAATATGACATGTCTGAAGAGCTTGCTAATTGCATTCATGAAAGATTTGAAGGTACTGCCCGACAAACTGAGCAGTCTGAGTGCACTACAGAAACTAGAGATATTGGGATGTGAGGAGTTGAGGTCACTGCCAAGTAGCTTTCAACGCCTCACCAACTTGTCTAAATTAAGCATATTTTCAATTGTCCTTGGCTGATGGAGAGATACAGAAGGGAAACAGGGAATGATTGGCAACTCATAGCTCACATTCCAAATATAAAATTGGAATACATCCTGGCATTCGAAGAGACAGAGGCTTTACCATCTAGTGTAGAAAGTTGGCTGCGATCATCTTGCTCATGGAACTGCCTCAAGGCTACAAGACCGCCTGCCAAAATAGAAAATTTTTATTTTGACTACATGGATGAGTGTGAGTGAGTCATGCCAAAAGCACTCCATCTGTGGATTCTAGTTCTGTAAGCAAGTTTGAAAATATGTAAGGTAGTGTTTTTACTTTATAACAATTCATTTGAGTGCAGCACATCGTGAATAAATCATAAACTGTTACTTGTGCAACTACGGAAACCATGTGCAATATGGCAAAGATTTTTGTTACTTCCACATACTGATTTGGTGGAGTTAGTCAAAAACTGCATCTTTTGGGCCAGGGAACAACCTTGGTGGTGTGACAAATTAAGGGTATGTTTGGTTAAACATTTATTTAATAAATTTCATTATATTATATTATTTGTTACATATAAGCGTTATTTATTTAGGTTTAAAGATCTTTTATTTTCAAAAACAGAGTTAAGAGAATTGAATATTACTTAATGCTATGGTCTCAATTCTTCAAATCCATTAGCATTATGATTATTGTTAATATTCACATTCTTCTTCTCACCCAACTCATTTAAGTTTTAAAATCATTTCAAGTTTAGTTAGTTATTAGTCCATGAACAAACTAATTAGCATTGAAATATAATTACAATATTTCTTAATGAAGTATTACTAAGAAAATAATTGCAAAGCTAACTATTATGTTCCTCCTTAATATTCTAAAGCTTCTATTCTTTCCGGTTAAAATATGTCAACTAATTAAGTCACTCGTTTCGGGTTAATACAATTCTTAAAATACTTTCAATTTTTTCTTTTGATCTCTCAATATTTGCTAATATGTTTTTTCTAAATCATATGATGATTTTTATGCTGATAGAATAAAGAAAGAAACTTAATACAAGTAATTTATTAACATTCCAATTGTAACATCCCATTTTAATATTATAAAACTACTAAAATAAAACATTACATAAATGATAACTTACAAGGAACTATAAACTTCCGAAGAAAAAAACCTTACACTTGGAGAACTAAACTTTACCTATGTTACGGCTACACTCTCAACCTCTCGCTAAAGAGACTGAAGAGACACTTTCCTAAACTCACACCATTTAAGGTAATCATCGCAAAAGAGAAACATACACAAAGACAGAAAACACAAAAAGCAATGGTAAGCTAAATTACTAAAAGAACATACATACATTTTTAAAACAATAATAATACACATCCATATTATAAATCAAACAACACATAACATAATTCCCATCAACCGTGAAAATCCCAAACTATCCGGATAGATGCATTGATGTCAGACTCATGAGGAACTTGCAACCGTGTATGGTGGAGCAACCTTGCTCACAAATAATAATAATCACATCCTCAACCACCACCAAAAATTCCATACACCAAGGTTAATCCGTTAAACATATGGCCCAAACCAGTGACCATAGGCAAGGACCTCCTACTACTCTCCACGACATAATCATCCATCTCTACATGAGATGGGGTTATTGAGAGTGTCATGATCATTTCCCAATCAAGGAGTCCCTACTTCAATAACACAACATAACAAACTAGGATCTTCGTCCTTAGATTTCCTTTCTCACATGATACTTAAAATCCATACCTCACATATTACTTGAACATCATCATCACATCTCATAGATAATCATATTCATATACATATACTTCACACAAACATTGCATACTATCACATGTAAGCTCTCATTATACATTAAACAATCAGAAACACCATTACAATTCATCAGAAGTCACATAATAACACAATTTCTTCATGGAATCTCGACACTCACATTTAGGTAAGCAAAACAACTCTAGAACCCTCATCAACAGCTCCAGAAGGGTCCAAACCCCTAAAACGACCTACAGAACATCTAAAATAAACATCCAAAACCCTGAAAACCCTCTTGAAACTAGTGTAGTGGTGCCTAGCTACGCCTAGTGGCACTTGGGTTGGTGCTCAACGTTGGCACCTCTGGAAACGAGCGCTTAACACCCCATTTGGGCGCTCAGGCGCTATCAGCAAACCCCAACCCTTTTTATATCACTTTGCACACTTCTCCCACAACTTTGAAAGGTTTCTATGAGCTTTTAAACACCCTAAAACATCTTATAACTGATACCTAACTCAAAAAGACTACTCCAACCCAACTTCACACCTTAAACCATACAAAACTCAATTTTATACCTTTCAACACCCAATTTTTGCAACTAACAGGAGGAACAAGTCCTAATAGACTCAAAAAACCTATTATAAACCCTCACCTTTAGCCCAGACGTTCTAATTTGCAATCTCACTAGTTAAAACCCCTAAATTGTACATAAAACCATGGAACCGCACCCTCACAACTCCTCTGCTGCATAACACATTATATTTTACTGGTTTTTAACACTTCAACAAGTCTTTAGTGGACTAAACATCAACCTCAAACATCAGGTTTCTTTCCAAAACCATTCCCATAGAAATTCACCTATTAAAACCCCAAATTTGGACCAAAAACATGCAAAGACTGTTATCTCTTACTACCTCAAGATTCAACAAAATTTCTCCAACCAAATACAACATCAACTTCACCATTTCAAGCAATCAAAATAGGCATATGCAACAATCAACTTCAGCAAAGCTCTTTTAACATCATACAAAGGGTTTTCTAATCAAATTCACACAATTATACCATGATACAACACAAATTCAACAAGCTCAATCCATCAATTCAATTAATCATACCAACTCATATTATCAAAATACTTAAAACTTAAAAATAAGGTATTTAGCTTCACTTACCTCTTAGAAACTCCAACTAGCTCAAGAGAATTCAACTCTGCTCCCTCAGCTCAAAGAGACCAAACAACATCTATAGACCACTACCATTAGAACCATTAATCAATAAAAGAACGTGAAACCTAAGAGGAAGTTCAAACTATACATGCGACAATGAGAAACTTCTCATGCATTGAAGAACGTGAAACTAGAAAAAGAGTAAAAAACTGACTTACTCTATTTAATAAACTAATCGGGTGTATTTGAAGATTTCACCGCAAGGATCACACTGGCGGTTTCCGATCTTCAAATAGATGAACATGGTGTAAGAACCCTTAGAGAGAAGGTAGAAGACTTTAGAAAAGTGATTTCTAGAGAGATAATGTGTTTTAAAATAATGAAACTCGTTTATAACTATTCCTGTTATATTAAAACCTTTTAATATTAAAATAATATAATCTCATTACATTTAATACTGAATATCATTACTAAAATACTATTTTCTAGGTCTTCACACCAATGGTGTAAATAATCATGTAGACAACAGTCATATAAGTATGAAAGAAAAACCCTAAAAGAATAAATTTTATTAAATAACTAAATTAAAAGAAAAGTTATTGAATAGTTAAAACATAAATCATGATAATATATTTAGTACGTCAAAATTATCAACTTGAAAAAATTATCATTATTATGATCAGATAACAAGGCCTCCATAGAGATAACTTATACATAGTTGGTTCTCTTCTGATTTCTCATTAAATTCTAAGTGTTTCACTTGGTATTTTAAAAACTGGTTGAACGACCTAGAGGGTGCCAAAAAGCAACTTTTTCCCAGTTGGGTCATGAGAGCACAACATACAAAAAGATACAATATGATAATCAATAGCCAATATTTCAACATGATCAAAAGACAGTTAAATTAAATTATTTCGATAATAATGATTTAATGAATAAAAGAGCTAGACAATTTGTTACCAAAACGCTTCTGATATGGAGTTAAAGTTCACCGTTTTCATGACATATCTAATGGACTTTTAAATTTTTAACAAGTTTCAGACATGGATATGTTAGTTGAAGATATTTTAAATTGGTTGTATCCCTGTACATGAATATTCTAATTTATTAATTTGAAAAATCAATTTCTTTAATATCTTTATGCTCTCGACTACAAGTTTCACTAATTCTATATTTTTGTTTAATAAAATATTGCCGAAATAAGTGATAAACACGATGTGGAAAAAGTTGCGAAATTTGAGCGCAAATGAAAGAGAAAGTGAATGGACATGTTTGTGGAGTGCAGTGACAGGAAGAGAGCGAAGTTGGTACGCAATTATAAGGTTGGTTTGACTTGACTCCTTCTATGAACACTCCTCGTCAACAAAAGGAAAGGAAAAAAACACGCTATATTTATTGCAATGGCCACCAATTGCCAATTCAAATAAATGAAGATTGATAATTTTCTACGATCACCACAAAATACTCTTCCCATACTTCCTTCTCCACAGTCATAATCATCCCCAAAACCCTCCTTTCTGCAAATGGCTGAGGCTTTGCTCGGAACTGTAAATCAAAACTTGCAATCTTTTGGCCAAGACCAACTTGCAACGTTTTGGGGTGTTCACCAACAGACTCAAAAGCTTTCCAGCAATCTCACTGCAATCCGTGCTGTTCTCAGAGATGCTGAGAGAAAACAAATAACAAGTTATGCTGTCAAAGATTGGCTGCAGAAACTCACAGATGCAGCATATGTGCTTGATGATATCTTAGATGAATGTTCAATTCACTCCACAAAACTGAATTTTGATGATGCACATACATCATGCCTAACCCGTCTCCATCCTAAGGACATTCTCTTTCGTTTCAATATTGGCAAGAGGATGAAAGACATCACACAAAGATTTCAAGACATTCATGAAGAAAGGAGCATGTTTAATTTAGTACCCGGTGTCACAGAGGTCCAAACAATCGATGATAATTGGCGCCAAACTAGCTCTGACATTACAGAACCTGTAGTCTACGGTAGAGACCAGGATCGAGATCAAATTTTGAAGTTTCTTTTGGAAGAGGTTAGTGACAGTGAAGACCTCTCCATCTATCCCATAGTTGGCATGGGTGGACTTGGAAAAACAACATTAGCCAAGCAGGTCTTCAATGATAACAGGGTATGCAAACATTTTGACTTGACAATTTGGGTTTGTGTTTCTGATGATTTCAACACCATGACAATACTCCGATCCATCATAGAATGCATCACTGGACAAAAATCCAAACTCAAAAGCTTAGAAGCAATCTGGAAAAAGGTTGAGGAAGTGTTGCACGGGATGAAGTATTTACTTGTTCTTGATGATGTGTGGAATGAAGACCAAGAGAAATGGAAGCAGTTGAAGGGAAAACTGCAATGCGCAAGGGCAGCAAAAGGAGCTACCATTTTGGTCACTACTCGACTCGAGGAAGTTGCTTCCACCATGCAGACACATCCTGCTTACCATTTGAAAGAATTGTTAGGAGATGATAGTTGGTCATTGTTCAAACACCATGCGTTTGGACCAAACAGAGAAGAAACGGAAGAACTCGTGTCAATTGGCAAAGAGATAGTGACAAAATGCATTGGTTCGCCGCTTGCAATCAAAACTTTGGGAAGCCTATTACGTGATGAAAGTGACGTAAAACTATGGCAGAATGTAAAGGAAAGTGAGATTTGGCATATACGGGAGGAAAGTAGTTTTGCCACAGGTGAGGAAAATTCTATCATGCGTGCTTTGAAATTAAGCTATTTTAATTTGGAATTGTCATTGCGGAGATGCTTTTCTTTTTGTGCAATTTTCCCCAAAGATTTGGAAATAGACAAGGAAGAATTGATTCATCTCTGGATGGCTAATGGGTTTATTGAAAGTGAAAGAAACATAGATGTGGAGGATGTTGGAAATAAAGTGTGGAATAAATTATACCGTAGATCATTTTTTCAGGAAGCAAAGTGTGATGAATTTGGTATGATCAAAAGTTTCAAGATGCATGATCTATTTCATGATCTTGCCCAGTCTATTATGGGTGAGGAATGTGTGGTTGTTGTGAAAGGAAGATTGACTACATTGTCAACTAAAGTTCACTATTCAAGCTTGTTCAATTCTGGTGAGTCTGATGATATGACTGCTCAAAGAGTTCACTATTCAAGCTTGTTCAATTCTGGTGAGTCTGATGATATGACTGCTCAAAGATTCATGACTGCTTTGAAGAAGGTTGAATCCCTGCGGACTTTTCTTGATTATGAGGGTATTGGTCCGATGCCATCAAATCCTTGTCTCCGAGCATTGCAGACAAGCTCTTCTTTGTTATCCCCACTCAAGGATTTAACACTTTTGAGATACTTGAGTTTGAGTTTGACTTTTAATAGGAGTTCGGAAGAAAACTTAAATAACTCAATTTGTCAGTTGCCGAAACTACAAACATTGAAACTGTGTAATTGCCACCAATTTCATGGGCTGCCTAAGAACTTGACACGATTAGAGGATCTGAGGCATATTGTGATTAATGGCAGGGATTCAATACAAGAGATGCCTTCGAATATTGGCAAGTTAAGGCAACTAAGAACCCTGAACATTTTTGTTGTGGGTTTAAAACCAGGGTGTGGATTAGCAGAGTTGCATAGCTTAAAGCTGGGAGGCACGCTGAGAATCAGAGGCCTTGAAAACATCCCCAATGAATGGGATGCTAAAGAAGCAAATTTAATGACCAAGAAAGAGTTGAATCGCCTACACTTGTCATGGGGTGGTAGTGCTAATTCAGAAGGTAGTAATGTTAGTGCGGAGAAAGTACTTGAAGCCCTGCAACCACCCTCAACTCTGAAGAGTTTTGAGATGAGAGGATATCGAGGAAGACAATTATCCCATTGGATGAGAAGTGTTGTAGTTCTGAGAGACTTGGTGGAAGTTAACCTCTTGGACTGTGACAACTGTGATGAGCTTCCTCCACTTGGCAAATTACCACTCTTGAAAAGGCTAGAGGTGAGTGGAATGAAAAATGTGAAGTGGATAGATGGTGAGACATATGACGGCGTGGAGGAGAAGGCATTTCCATCGTTGGAGAAACTGACCATGAGAAATTTACCAAATTTGGAGAGAATGTTGAGGGAGGAAGGAGTAGAGATGCTCCCTCGACTTTCTGAATTAAGAATTTTTTGCGTCTCCAACCTTAAATTTCCTCGTCTTTCTTCTGTTGAGAAACTTGTTGCTGTGAGCATTGACGAAGTGGCTTCCTTCATGGAAGGGGTTGTGGGGAATCTTCCTTCTCTAAAGACCTTGGAAATTCAAAGCGTTAAAGGAGCTGTGGTATTACCCAACCAACTCCGTGGGTTGGATGCGCTACAAGAACTATGTATTGGAGATTGGCAAGATGTGGAGTATTTTACTGAACACGTGCTTGAAGGTCTAACTTCTCTACGAACTTTGTCCATTAATTACTGTAAGAAATTAAAATCCTTGTCTGAAGGTGTGCAGCATTTGGCTTGTCTTGAGAGTTTGACGATCAGTGGTTGTCCAGAGCTGATGAATCTATCAAGCAATATGAGCCAACTAACTACCCTTTGGACTGTGTCAATTAAGGTATGCTCGAGATTACCGTATGGCTTACAACATGTCCCTTCCCTAAGAACTTTGGATATAACATCTTGCAAATGTACTTCATTGCCGGACTGGGTCGGAGACATGACTTCTCTTCAAAAATTAAGCATTAGGTTCTGTAGGGAGTTGAGGTCATTGCCGAATAGCATTCAACACCTCACCAACTTGTCTCATTTAAGCATACACGGATGTCCTCGTCTGAAGAAGCGGTGCAGGAGGGAAACAGGAGAGGATTGGCAATACATAAAGCACATCCCAAAAATAGAACTATTCCATTGTGAAACCGACCTTTTATGGTAAATTCAATAGTACTGTTGTGTTTACTTGTGTCAGTTTGTCCTTGAAATTTGTGTACCCTTTTGCGTAGTGTATATATTGAATAATAAAACAACGTTTCAGTGTTTTCTGTGCGCAGATAAAGCAGTTAAAGGAAATCAATTTTTTTATATGCAATTTCTAGGTGATATAATGCCTGCTATAAAATCATTTGTATTCTATCTTTAACCACTCTTTCTCCTCAAGATTTTAAAGAAGTTCTTGCTGTTGTTGATCTGGATTGATCTGGATTGCATGTGTGATGCTATGAATAAGCTTAGCAGTGATTCAAATAGATCAATCCTCTAGTATGCATCATTCTTTTAATTTTTCTGTTTTGTTCTCTATAATCAATGATGTTACTTTCCATAGTGATTCAAATTTTTATCTATTATATATAGGGTTGTATGTGCCTCAATTTGTTTCAAAATTTAGATCTTGAATTTGTTTGAGATCAAATATTGTTTAGTGAATTTCTTTTGAATGTGTAAGTGATAGATTTTTTATTGTTTACTTAATATAATACAATTTTATTTTGAGCTGTTTATTTAACATGTATAATGATTTTGAAAAAAAATTTCACTACCACTAGTGTGGAAAATCATTAATTTGATTCAAAATAACTGTGTACGCACGATGAAAGTGAGGTAAGACAATGGGGAAATGTAAAGGAAAATAAATTTGGGATATACAGGATGAAAGCAATTTTATGATAGGTGAAGAAAATTCATCATGCGTGCCTTGAAACTGAACTATTCTAATTTAGAGTTGTCTCTAAGGAGATTTTTTTTTTATGCAAAATTCTCCAATTTGAAATAAATAAAAAAAAACTAATTCATCTCAGATGACTAATGGATTTTTTAAATATGAAGGAAACATAGAGGTGGAGCATGTTGGAAATAAAGTAAGGAAAAAATCATGCACAAGACCTTCTATGTTGTATAAATTGAAATATTGAAACTACAATATTTGAAATCTTTATGGACTATCTCAAAGACTTGACACAATTATAGGATCTAAGACATATTGTGATTAATGAATGTCCTTCAGTAGTGGAAATGCCTCCCAAAATTAGCAAGTTAAGGCATTGAAGAACACTGAACATTTTTGTTATCGATTCAAAGCCAGGGTATGAGTTAACAAAGTTGCATAGCTTAAAGCTGTTGGAATTTTGTGACTCAAATTTGAAAGAGTCAAAGCAGTTAAATAAAAAATATATTCTTATCCTATTTTTTAGGAGAATTTTATGTATTATTTAATTAATTAGTTTAGTAGATATTTTTTAAAGTCGGATACCAATCCTGTAATACACATATTTACTTTTTATGCTCAATAAAAAATATCATTTCCTATTCATTCTTTTGTCTCTTAAAACCCAACAAAAGCTAAGAGGCACGCTGAGAAGCAAAGGCTTTGAGAAAGTTCCCAATGAATAGGATGCTAAACAAGCAAATTTGATTGGTAAGGACTTGAATATCCTGCACTTGTCATGGGATAGTACTGCTAATTCAAGAGGTAGTAATGTTAGTGTAGATAGAGTAATGGAAGTCCTGAAACCTCCCTCAATTCTGAATAGTTTTAGAATGAATGGATACAAGGAAGACAATTGTCCAGTTGGATGAGAAGTGTGGTAGTTTTAAGAGACTTGGTGGAAGTTAAGCTCTTGGACTATGACAACTGTGAACAGCTTCCTCCAGTTGGTAAACTAGCACACTTGAAAAGGCTAGATGTTAGTGGAATGAAATATGTGAAGTGCGAAGATGGTGAGACGTATGATGGCGTGGAGGAGATGGCATTTCCATCATTGGAGGAATTTATTGTGAAGAATTTACCAAATTTGGAGAGGTTGATGATGGTGTCTCCAACTTTAAATTTCCACGTCTTTCTTCTATAGAGAAACTTTGTGCTGTCAGCATTGACGAAGTTGCTTCATTCATGGAAGGGGTTGTGGGAGTATGGATTGTCTAAAGACCTTGTTTTGAAAGGGGGAGATTACTTATCAAGTTTTTGATGATGTCCAGGCTCAGCTAACGGCCCGACAATTTGACACCCTAGCAGGTCAAAAACACAGTAACCTGAGCTCGGCAGCTCAAAGGCTTATATTAGTAAAGTAGATTAAAGGTCAAGGCTGAATTCTCTTAGAATCAAATCATAACCAATTAAAAGCATCTTTGACATGAAAAGAATAGGTTTTGAAATGCATAATTGTCATCTAAATTGTTTTAATCGATTAACATACTTATATGATTAAAACAAAACCAATTTTCTACAATTTAAATCTGAATTATATTAATCCATTAGTTTATTTTCATATTCGATTAAGAACATCATAAAGATGGTTTTCCTTTAAATACAAGTCTTCCTCACATTTCAAAAACACGAAATTTTATATCTGAGTTGGGCCTTTGAGAAATTTATCAAGAAGCCATCAAGATGAGTTTGATTATATGGATTCTTGTTTGACATAGGATTGATTTGTAATCTACACTACAGGTATATACATTCCTTTTACTTTTTGTATATTTCCATTCTTTAAAGTCTTTTCAATGTGTAGGTGAGTAACTTGATGTAATTGTATGAAACATTACATCCAGAAATTAATTCTTAATATCTTAAGGTCTATAATTATTAAGGTGTACTTGTAATTCTGTGAACTCTGTAATTACCATGGAAATCTTCAAAGCTAATTTTACTTGAAAGAAAACTATACATAGATTCAAGTTGAATCGAACCCATATAAAATTAGTGTGTTCTCTTTCTCTTCTTTCATCAATCTTGTGTTTTTTTAATGATTTGAAAAAGTTTAAAGACTCAACATCTCCACCACTATTATAAAAAAATCAAGTTTTGTGAAACCAATTCACCCCTCTTGATTGAGAAATATTAGCTATTATTTTTTTTAACACGTTGAATGTTTATAAAATTAAAAGAGTGAAGGTACTGCACGAGCAAATCAACAGGTTGGGTGCACTAGAGTTGCTTGTCATTGCAGATTGGTATGATCTGTAGTATTTTTCAGAACACGCGTTGGATGGTCTAACTTCTCTTTGAACTTTGTCTATTGTGGCAATATACAAAGCACATTCCAAAAATAAAACTGGTTTAAGTAGGAGTAGGCTGGAATTTATTTGATCATTCCATGTGAGCATAAACTCAAACTTCTCTAGTTCTTCTAGTTCTTTTAGTCTTAAAATACCTAAGCTAGATTATTTTATAAAATGCTCAGATTTCAGTTTTCCCTTATATTATTAATGTGTTTGACAAATGCGTCACTGCTTTCTTCAGTTAGTCATATGATACTCTGGATAGACTAGACTGATACTAGTAATTTTTACTTTTATTGCTTGATGAATTTTATATATTTATGCCGAGTCCCTGTATGTTAGAATCTCTTAAAATATGAATTTGGGCTGCCTTCTACAAAAGTCTTATTTCCTTACGCTACCTTCAGGTAATCTAAAAGCAAAGGTACATTCAGCATCTACAACTCTCCAGTTTTCGTACCAAAATGGGATTACATTCATTGCTATTCTAAAGTGAGGATTTCTAAGTACTGCAGGATTTAATGCAGAATATTGTGTCTAAAGTTCCACTGCTATTAACCTGCAACTTATACTTCACACTTTCATCAACTATGCTCAAATAAGATTAAGGTGCCTTTGGTACATTACGGGGCCAATCTGGCATAAGCTTACAATTCAGGAGAAAAATGTTTTGTGGAGTTAAGTTAGACTTAAACTATTTTTTAAAGTATTACTGTCTAATCTAGATTCATTAAAATGGTCGATTGTCCTGTTATACTTGTGTCAAGCCAAATACTGACTTCGGACAATAGGTATTGGGTAAAATCTGGGTCTCGTTTTGTAGGACTCTGATATCAGATATGTTTAGGTGATTTTGCTGAAACACAAATTTGAAATAGAAAATTGTTTGAGAAAATATTCCATAGCATAATTGAAAGGAAATTTAACAAGATTAAAGTTATCAGAAATGATAATGGAACTGATTTGTTGTTACATTCCTTTTATTAGGAACAAAGTATTCTGCATCAAACCTCATGAGTTGAAACTCCTCAAAAAAGTAGAAAAGCAAAAAGGAGACAAAACTATTTTTAGATTGTTAAAGTCATACTTTTTCGGATAAATTTACAGAAACATAATCATAATATGTGCTGGCTTCACATTAATTAAGTGCAGTGTATTAAATCGAATAGCATAAATAGGAATGAATTCTGTTTAATTGATAAAATTCACCCCACAACCGGTATCGATGGCAGTTCTCACTGTCCCATCTTTCTTTTTTGGGATTAGTTCTTGCATCATATCAACATATTCTCCAACACCATTGGGAAACATAGTACCCCCACCTGGAAACAGGAATTTCTCCCCTTCTTTGATCAACCAATGCTGGTTAGACTTCTGCTTGTTGATCCAGTCATACGGCACATTCTTGACATCAATGTATCAGAAAAGTTGAAGTGGATAACATCGATAACACAGTATTTTAAAAAATGGTTGAACGACCACAGGAGAGTGCAAAATATGTTACCGCAAAGCAACTTTTTCACAGTTGGGTCATGACATGATGAAAACAGGTCCAATACCATAAACAAGAGCCAATATTTGAATATGATATTGAGATATGGCGTCTAGAGACAGTTAAATTAAATTATTTCGATGACTATTATTTAATGAATAAAATTGCTAGACAACCTGTTACTAAAACGCTTCTCATATGGAGTTAAAGTTCACAGCAAATCTCAAGGAGTTTTAAATTTTAAACGAGTTTTAATTAGCGATCTGTTAGTTCAACATATTTTAAATTTGGAGTAATTGTGTATTTTTATTTCTAAAAACATTGTCGACATTAGTTATAAGCGTCTTGTGTAAATGGAAAAAGTTGTGAAATTTGAGCGCCAATGAAAGACAAAGTGAGTGGACATGTAGGTGGAGTGCAATGGAAGGAAGGATGAGAGTGAAGTTGCTATGCAATTATATGGTTGGTTTGACTTGACTCGTCATATGAACACTCTTCGTCAACCAAAGCAAAGAGGGGCCACTTGGGAAGGAAGAAAATAACTTTTGTGCTACATTTCTTGCTATGGCCACCAATTATCAATTTAAATAAATGAGGCGAAGTTAATGACAATTGATCATTCTACTATCCTTCCAATGAAATTCTTATCTAGTCACTATTAAAACTCTTCCTGTACTTCCTTCTCCACAGCTAGAATCATCCAAAAAAACTCTTCTTTATGCAAATGGCTGAAGCTTTGCTGGGAATTGTGATTCAAAACTTGCAATCTTTTGGCCGACACCAACTTGGAACTTACTGGGGTGTTGAACAACAAACTCAGAAGCTTTCCCACAATCTCACCGCAATTCGTGCTGTCCTCAGAGATGCTGAGAGAAAACAAATAACGAGTGAAGTCGTGAAGAATTGGCTGCAGAAACTTACAGATGCAGCATATGTGTTGGATGATATCTTGGATGAATGTTCAATTCACTTCACAAAGATGCACTCTGATGATGGACAAACTTCATGCCTATCCCGTCTCCATCCTAATGACATTCTCTTTCGTTTCAATATTGGCAAGAGGATCAAAGACATCACCCAAAGATTTCATGACATTCATGAAGAAAAGAGCAAGTTTAATTTAGAACCTGGTGTAACAGAGGTAGTGCAAACAGTGGATGACGATTGGCGCCAAACTAGCTCTGACATTACAGAACCTGTAGTTTATGGCAGAGACCACGATCGAGAGCAAATTGTGAAGTTTCTTTTGGAAGATGCTAACAGTGAAGACCTCTCTATCTATCCCATAGTTGGTATGGGTGGACTTGGAAAAACGACATTAGCTAAGCAGGTTTTCAATGATCACAGGGTATGCAAACATTTTGACTTGACAATTTGGGTTTGTGTTTCTGATGATTTCAACACCAAGACAATACTGCAATCCATCATAGAATGCATCACCAGACAAAATCCCAATCTCAATAGCTTAGAAGCAATGCGGAAAAAGCTTGAAGAAGTGTTGCACGGGATGAGGTATTTACTTGTTCTTGATGATGTGTGGAATGAAGACCAAGAGAAATGGAGGGAGTTGAAGGGAAAGTTGCAGTGTGCAAGGGCAGCAAAAGGATCTACTATTTTGGTCACTACTCGACTCGAGGAAGTTGCTTCCACCATGCAGACGCATCCTGCTTACCATTTGAAAAAATTGTCAGGAGACGACAGATGGTCGTTGTTCAAATACCATGCGTTTGGACCAAACAGAGAAGATATAGAAGAGCTCGTGGCAATTGGCATAGAGATAGTGAGAAAATGCATTGGGTTGCCACTTGCAATCAAAACACTGGGAAGTCTTTTGCGTGATGAAAGTGAGGTAAGACAATGGGAAAATGTAAAGCAGAGTGAGATTTGAGATATCAGTTCTATGATGGGTGAGGAAAATTCTATTATGCATGTTTTGAAACTGAGCTATTCTAATTTGGAGCTGTGTCTCTGAAGAGATGTTTTTCTTTTTGTGCAATTTTCCCCAAAGATTTTCAAATAGACAAGGAACAAATAATTCAACTCTGGATGGCTAATGGATTTATTAAATGCGAAGGACATATAGAAGTGGAAGAGGTTGGAAATAAAGTGTGGAAAAAATTATACCGTAGATCTTTTTTGAAGAAGCAGAGTCCGATAAGTTTGGTTTGATTACAAGTTTCAAGATGCATGATCTATTCCATGATCTTGCCCGCTCTGTTTTAGGTGAAGAATTGTGGTTATTGAAAAAGGAAGCTGGACTCCATTGTCAACTAGAGTTCACTATTTAAGCTTGGTAAATTTTAGGTTAAAAGCTCTTTTTTGTTCCAATTTTGATTCGGAAAATTCGTTTTGGTCCCTGAGTTGAATTTGTGTTCAATTTCGTCCCAAAGAACGAATTTAATGTTCAATTTGGTCCTTTTCAGTAACTCCGTTAAAATTGTTAACGGCAACGTATCCAGCTCTGCAACTACTGAGTGAGGTGTCATTTCTTTGCTGACTAGGAGTCCTTTTCAGTTGGAATTAGGATTTTTTAAAAAAATTTAGAAGGACAAAGTGGGAAAAAGGTTAAAAGCTCTTTTTGGTCCTAATTTTGGTTCGGAAAATTCGTTTTGGTCCCTGGAAAAAAAGAAAGACTTTCTTCTTCCTCTGAAACCCTAATTCCTCTACCATTACCCAAACCCCAACCGCCGACCACCGACCACCGACCATCATCTTCTTCCTCGCACGCCGTCAGCAACCATCGCACCTCGTACCTCCATCACCGTCGCACCTCCATCACCATCGCACCTCCATCACCCTCGCACCTCCATCACCATCACACCTCCATCACAGTCGCATCTCGCACCTGCAGAAAACAAACCCAAAAGCAGAAACGGGAACCACCGTGGCAGCCTCCAACATTTTCCAATTCCACTTCGTGTGCTCTTTTCCCCAAATCTGAACCCTAATTTTGGGCAGAGTTGTTCTTCCTTGTCCCTATTAGGGTTTCAGAGGTTAGTAAGAATATCTCTGATGTCTTTGTCTACAATTAATACGTTTTCCGTGCAAATTGCAGCATTGATTTGTAATGAGTCAGGGAAGCAGGGAGCTTGATGTTGAATTCTCAAATTCTGTCTTGAAATCTGAAGTTTTTCAAATGCCACGCCCTTGTAACTTTCCTTATATAAGAGTGGTTTTAAAGAGATGACTTAAAAGCTCTATGCTGGGTTCATTGCGAGCAGAAAAATGAGTGATGTTGAAGTTCGATTTTATTCCGAAGGAAGAACGAAGAAATGAGATTTATGATGGTAGAGATCCTTATCAAATACTTTAATGAAGTTCAATTTATGATGGTAGAGATCCTAATCATGGAAGTAACTTTTGGAATGATGGGTTATTTGTGCTTTTGAATATGTTCGAGGAGAAAACAGATCAGCTAATAGGTAGAAAACAGATCAGCTAATATTTGGGTAGAGGAATTAGGGTTTCACAGGAAGAAGAAAGTCTTTCTTTTTTTTCCACTTTGCCCTTCTAAATTTTTTAAAAAATCCTAATTCCAACTGAAAAGGACTCCTAGTCAGCAAAGAAATGACACCTCACCCAGCAGTTGCAGAGCTGGACACGTTGCCGTTAACTATTTTAACGGAGTTACTGAAAAAGGACCAAATTGAACATAAAATTCGTTCTTTGGGACGAAATTGAACACAAATTCAACTCAGGGACCAAAACGAATTTTCCGAACCAAAATTGGGACCAAAAAGAGCTTTTAACCTAAATTTTAATACATATGTTGATAAGACTGCTTCCATGCAATTCATGACTGCTTTAAAGAAAGTTGAATCCTTGAGGACTTTTCTTAATTGTAGTACTATTGGTCAGTTGCCATCCATCAATGGACTGCGAGCATTATCCACAACATATACTCTGTTGTCTCGACTAAATGACTTAACACATTTGAGATACTTGAGTTTGAGTGGGAGTTCAGTGGCAAGCTTGGGTAATACAATTTGTCAATTGCCAAAATTGCAAACATTGATATTGCAATATTACGCTCGAACCTATGGGTTGCCAAAAGACTTGGCACAATTACAGGATCTGAGGCATATTGTGATTAGTGATTGTGATTTAATACAAGAGATGCCTGCAAATATTGGCAAGTTAAGGCATCTAAGAACACTAAGCATTTTCGTGGTGGGTTCAAAGCCAGGGTGTGGCTTAGCAGAGTTGCATAGCTTAAATCTGGGAGGCACTCTAAGAATCAAAGGCCTTGAGAACGTCCGGAATGAATGGGATGCTAAACAAGCAAATTTGATTGATAAGAAGGAGTTGAATATCCTGCACTTGTCATGGGATGGTAGAGCTAATCCAAAAGGTAGTAATGTAAGTGTGGAGAGAGTACTGGAAGCCCTAGAACCTCCCTCAACTCTCAAGAGTTTTGCAATGAATGGATATCAGGGAAGGCAGATATCGAGTTGGATGAGAAACAGAGCAGTTTTGAGAGACTTGGTGGATGTTAGACTCTCGAACTGTGACAACTGTGAGGAGCTTCCCCCACTGGGTAAACTTCCACACTTGAAAAGCCTATACATAAGTGAAATGAAAAATGTGAAGTGGATAGATGGTGATACGTATGATGGTGTGGAGGATAAGGCATTTCCATCGTTGGAGAACTTGGTTGTGGAGAATTTACCAAATTGGAGAGGTTGTTGAGGGATGAAGGAATAGAGATTCTCCCTTGTCTGTCTCGATTACGAATTAATGGTGTCTTCAACCTTAAAATCCCTCGTCTTCCTTCTATCGAGGAACTTGATGCTAAATGGATTAGCGAAGCGGCTTCCTTCATGGAAGTTGTGGGGTTTATGGCTTGTCTAAAGACCTTGAGGATTGAAATCATTAAAGGAGGAAAGGTACCATCCGACCAACTCAGCATGCTGGATGCACTAGAGTACCTTCACATTGGACTTTGGTATGATTTGGAGTATTTCCCAGAAAATGTGTTGGAAAGTTTAACTTCACTTCAAACTTTGTCCATTGCCAACTGTAAGAACTTAAAATCCTTGTCTGAAGGTGTTGGACATTTGGCATGTCTTCAGAATTTGATAATCAGCGAATGTCCAGAGCTAGTGGCTCTGCCAAGCAATATGAGCCAACTAACTGTTCTTCGGAAGGTGTCAATCGATAGCTGCTCTACATTACCTTATGGCTTACAATTTGTCCCCTCCCTACGAACTTTGGATATAGAAAGCTGCATGTCTACTTCATTGCCGGACTGGCTGGGAGATATGACTACTCTTGAAGAATTAAGCATTGGGTTCTGTAAGAAGTTGAGGTCACTGCCGAGTAGCATTCAACGCCTCACCAACTTGTCTTATTTAAGTATACACTGTTGTCTCATTTAAGGATATTCGAATGTCCTCATCTGAAAAAGCGGTGCAAGAGGGAAACAGGAGAGGATTGGCAATACATAAACCACATTCCGCAAGTGGAACTACATTTCTGGAGGGAACCGACTTTTTGTGGTAAATTCAAAAGTGGTTTGTTTACTTGTCTCCCTAATATGTCAATCTGTTCTTGAAAAGTTGCGTAGCTTTTTGCGCAATGTATATATTGAATAATAAAACAACGTTTGAGTATTCTCCAGTTTTATGGTTGATGTTTGGCACGTACTGTACCAATTTCTGATTTCGTAGAATGTACCCCCTAAGATTCAACTTAGTCACTAATGTTTGTGTGCAGATAAAGTAGCAAAAGGAAAGCAGTTTTTTTATATGCAATTTCTATGTGATATAATGCCTGATATTAAATCATTTTTATTCTTTCTTTAGCCACTTTTTTCTCCTCACCTCAGGATTTTTCTGAAGTCCATGTTGTTGCTCTGGATTGCAGGCGTGATGATACATCGTTCTTAGCAGTTATTCTAATAAGATCAGTCCTATGGTATGCATCATTCTTATAATTTATCTGTGCTTTTGTTCTCTATGTAGTCATTGATGGTAATTTTCAAAGAGACTTAAAATTTTTATCTGCTATAGTTTTCTATGTGCCTCAAATTGTTACAAAATTTAACTTTGAATTTAAGACCAAATATTGTTTACTGAATTGTTTTTGAAAGTGTAAGTGGTAAGAGAGATTTGTGATTTGAAATTTTTATCTGCTGTATAACGTTGTATATATGTGCCTCAAATTGGTATAAAATTTGTTTTTGAATTTGTTTAAGATCAAATATTGTTTACTGAATTGCTTTTGAAAGTGCAATGGTAGAGAGATATAAAAATTTTGGATAATAGAGTATCAGACCAGTGAAGCTTAATGTAGTGACCCATGATTATAAGATTTTTAAAGTATCAGGCGACGATGAAATTTTGGAGGGAATAATTTGATTTGCCTTTTGCACCAAAAATAATTTTCAAATTAAGAACCCATTCTGATAAAAGTTCAATAGTCGAATTCATTAAAAGCTTAGTTGACAGCGTGTGTTATAAAAATTTCCAAAACAGAGTTTAAAACATTACATAAAACATAGTCGAATGGATTAATAAAGTAGTCGACTAAGACACGTGAAATCAAAGTTTTTCATATTCATTCAATCAATCAAACAATGCATTCATGAAATACAACAACAACCAATCAATTTAAACATAATGCAGCAGATTGATACAGTTTTACCAGTTGTAGATACTCAAGATTTTGTGATTTTTCCACAAGTGATTCATCCTTGAGATCATATTGCACCTGCTATGTATCTTTCAAAACAATTCAAGTTTTGGTTGCTGGTACCCATTTAACTTTGGGTCCATGATTGTCAGTCTTTGTCACTTGCTCCTTTGGTCTCCATACATATAATCCTTTAGGAACAACAACATTTCTGTAATAACAATTTCTCACATTGTGACCAACACAATTACAATATAAACATGCATTTTTAGTAGGTATACTTAAATCAATAAATCTCTTAGTATTGGTTTTGTTAGATTGAGCTTTGTATCCAATTCCTTGCATGTATATAGCTCTGCCAGAGGATTTCAAAACAGCATTTAAATTGTCTCTACCTTGAGTAAACTTAGCTAGAGTACTAGTCAAGTAATCTATCTTTTCAATGTGTGTAGAACATTTTTCGCATGGTTTTTCAATTGTAACAGTTTCAATTTTAGTTTCCTTAGTAGATAACAAAGCATCATTCAATTCTTTCTCTAATTTTTCATTTTCAGCAACAAGGTTGTTAATCCTATATTCATAATCTCTCCTTTAAGAGTTTAGTCGATTAACCTTGTACTATAGTCGCATTGCTTCAGCATGTAGTTCTCTGAATGTTTCCACTAGTTGTTGATACTTCTCTTCTATTGGTAGCTTCTCGAATTCTTCATCGTTATCACTGTCATCTTGTGATGTTCCAGCCATGTGGCAGATGTTAGATTCTTCCTCATGATCAGCATCCTCATCACTTGAGCTTTCAAAGTCTATATTCTCCCAAGCAATGTATGCTCCTTTTCTTTTCATGTTTCTGCCTTGAGGGAATCTTTTCTTTCCTTTCTGCTTAGGCTTTAATTCAGGACATTCAGGCTTGATGTGTCCTTCCTTTCCACATTCATAACATTGGAAAGCATTTGTGCTGAAGCTTTTCTTTTTGTCTTGACCTGCATGGTTAGTTAGTTGACTATCATTATGTATAATTCGACTAAATTTTCTTACCATCAAGGTCATCAGTTCTTTCTTGTCCATGTTTGTTTCTGAGTTATTCATGCTTGTAGTCTTTAGAGCAATGGACTTCTTTTTCTTCAATCTCCTCTTCATCCTTTAATCTACCAAGTTCCACTTCATGTTCACGTAGCTTGCCAAACAAGGTAGCTATATTCATCGTTGTAAGATCTTTGGATTCAGATATTGCTGTGACTTTTGGTTGCCAATTTCTGTTCAGACTTTTCAGAATCTTGATGTTGATTTCTTCTTTATCAAACACCTTCCCGAGAGTCGTGAGATGATTTACAATAGGTGTGAATCTTTTCTGTACATCATAGATGGTTTTTTCAGCCTTCATTCTAAACAATTTTGTATCAGGAAGTTCTTTCTTGCTCTCTTTACATCATTTGTGCCTTCATGTGTTACCTCTAAGACATCCCACATTTCCTTTGCAGATTTACATTGAGATATCCTGAAAAATTCATCAACTGTTAGTGCAGAGGCAATAATATTTCGAGCTTTAATATCATACTGAGCTTTTCTATTTTCATCAGCAGTCCACTTAGTAAAAGGTTTTAAAACAATTTTCTCATCAACAGTTTTAGAAGGCACAAAAGGACCATTTAAAGTTGCATCCAAAATTTCTTTATCTTATGATTCAAGAAATATTTGCATTCTGATTTTCCAAAATGGATAATTTTTGCCAGCAAACAGAGGTGGTCTATTTGTTGAAGCACCTTCACCAAAAGTTTGAAAACAGGAAGTCATCCCCATGTTTATAGTCGAATCAAAGAAAAACAGAGTCGACTAGTTTTTCAAATATTTTATGAAAACCAGCTCTGGTGTCAATTGTTGGAAAACAAGTAGGCTTCTTTTTACACTAAGAGGGGGGTGAATTGGTGGTTTATCAAAATCAAAATCTTTTCGCAATCTTTAAATCAAAGTATGAAACTTTACAAACTTTCTTGAAATGCAAGTAATGAAAATTCGTGTGCAACGGAAAAACGTAGTTGACTGCGCAAATAGTAAAGTCGACTGTAAGTAAAAGTGCAGGGATAGAGAAAATCAAACACTAGTTTTTATACTGGTTCGGTCAACAATACCTACATCTAGTGTCCTTCCAACCCAAGAAGCAAATGCACTATAATGGTTGTGGTTTTTACAACAAGGAATTTATAAAAGACCACCACGTCAAAAATATAAATCTCCTCTCTAACCCCCTAACCAAAATATAGGCAGAAAACACAACAAGACTTACAGCAAGATGCCCCATCTCCTGCAATCTGCCAAACACCATTTTGAACAATCCTCAAAGTGAACCAGACTCCACGAGTCTATCCCCTGTAATCACAACAGGTCCAATACAACAACTCCATGGATGCTAAACAAATTCTTGATCGAACCAGAAACACCTTCAATGTAACACCCCGACTTTTTAGATGTTACGGGTTTGCAAAAACTTTTTAAATCAAATGTAACTATAAAATGTTCATAGAATTTCAGTATAAAACTATTAATATTGAAATTAAAATCCCAAAGTTGTCCCCTATATCTCGCTGCTCAACTCCAATTTAGCTACATCTGTAACAACATCTACTCCCGTACAAGTACGATCATCGCAGGTGGAAACCACAACCACAAACAGGCAAGGATGAGCTAACAGAAACAAGTCATCCAAACAATTCATTAACAACTACACTATCAGAAATCAAAGTCACCTGCATATAATCATACAATTATTTATCACAGTAACCAAATCACACCCAGACTCACTCGGTCACTCACCAACTCAAACTTAATTTGTTGAAACCATTTACCACATATTTTGAATCACTACCGGTTACGTACATACAACTTTAAGGTTAAGTTTCACCCCCTACCACTCTCTCAAAGAGCTTCACCGGGCCAGTATACTTTACCACACCCTTACACAATGACATCTCCCACCACTCTCTAGAAGGCTTCACTGGCAAGTACACCACTTCCCACCACCCTCTTAGAGCTTCCTCGGACAAGTATACGCTTTCCACCACTCTCTTGGGCTTCACCGGACAAGTATACACCCCACCACTCTATTCTCAGAGAGCTTCACCGGACAAGTACCAGTATTACTTCCACCACACTTCCAGAAGCTTCACCGGGCAACTCACAACATAAATCCAATTCCACAAGTAATAAATAATATTATACTCACATAACCAAACATCAAACCCGTATATGATAAAAATTCTCAAAACAATAATAAAGTAATCATAAAAATAATAATAACTCACCCAACTATTTTATTATATTCTTTCTTCTCCATTCTCATTCACTTTTTCTATTACCTACACACCAGAAGCACTTTCACGTAAAACTTCCTAATTCCTTTTCTTTTCCTTTTTATTACAGGAACCCGCAACCTTAATATACCTAAACATAAACCTAGGTTATATTAATATAATATATATAATTTACGTGACCTCCACTTTCTTTTATATATATTTATATATAAAACTACACGTAACTCCGCTTCTTATTTATATATATGCATATGTATATACTAATGGTAATATTAATTTATGTAAGTCCCTCCTTCCTCTTTAAATCACGTAACCTTTCCTATACAGAGCCACACTTCTCTTTTTATTTTATTTTTTATTTTTTAAACACTAAACCCCTCCGTACTTCTGCACTCACTGAATCTCATAAGTTTACAGAATCATAACCAAGTACAACAACAAAACAACAATGGTCAGCTCCCCTTACTTCCTACTTCCAAAATAAACTCTTCCTCTCTTGTTTTCTCCCGGTGTAGAAATCAAGAATTCTCATGGTTTCTCTCTTCGAAACCTTACGTAGCTCATTCAAATAAAACATAAAGAACATACATGCATAGCAACAACCAACCCATATAACTATGTCCAACGCTCTAAACAACCACACAAAATTTCGGGTTAGTCCCCTTACCTTAGTTTACCAACGAGTTCCAGGCCTCCTAGGGTATCCTATTCTTGTCCACGAAACTCCTCTCTTCACTCTTACCTTCACAGCAGTGCAGTAGCAAGGATTCTATTCTCTGTATTTGTCCTTCCCCCGGCGGAAAAAAAAATCCCTGTTTATCTTAAACTCCTTTATATAACCCTAAATGATATAACCTAATATGTTAAAAAAAAACCACCAGCCTTGACCTCTTCAACAACCCAAAAATCTCTCCCTTATCTACTGCTCACCGTTTCGTGGAATAAGATAGAAAATGTTTTACACTCTCCCACGTAAAAGAGCCACTCCTAATTGGTTTCTAAACATAGCCTGGGACCCATCACAAAGAAAATAAAGATTTAATATCTTCTATATAATGAAACGATTACAATAATTATATCCTAAAAGATAAAAAGAAACATCTGCAAATAATAAAATAAAAGTCCTTTCTCTCTCCATGTAAGTAATATAATAATATAAAACAATAATGCAATTAATAATCAAATTAAACCCATGCATTTTTCACAGTCAAAGGGTCAAAGAGAAAATAAATAATATATAATCTAGTACATGCACAAGTCAAGCAGTTTTCTTGTATCTCTCCATTCAAGCTAGAGACAAGCATGGAAGTTATTTCCAAAGGGAATCCATTCCCTGATATGTATTAAATGCATGCAACGATCATAAAAACTAAAGAGGAAATTTCTCTTTCATTCTCCATAAACAATAGTTATATAATCTTGCAGTGGTCAATCAAAAGATAGAAGAAACAAAAGCAATTCTCTCACACAAGAAGTATTACATTCTAAAAATTCCAACAAGTAAAATATAAACTTTATTTAATTCCATTCTAAAAATTAAAATAAAATAATTACTAATTAATTTTTATAAAACTCCTAAATATTTTAATAACACCACTTCATACCATAATTAAATATTTAATATTAGAAATTATAAAAATAAAAAATATTTTTATTTTATCCGGGTCTTACATTCAATCTGCAGAATGTGATCAAGCAATGTGTGCGCAGTCAGTCTCCCTTTGAATCTCTTTCAAGAAAGATCATCACCGTCTTCTTGGAGAATTCTTGGATCTCTATAAACCAGATATATGGATCTGAAACAGAATTTGAAAATGTTAGATCATCAAAAGTCTCTGAACAACTTTGTGTTCAGTCAATTTATAGATTTCTGTTTAACATATATTCTCTGATTCGAATAAGCTATTAATAACTATGTTATGACAGTTATAACAGTTCAGTCAAACTGGTAGCATTCAGTCAAACAAATTAAAAACTCATTTAATACAGTTGACCTACTATTCAATGCTCAACTAACTTTTGAAAATATAGTCGTTACTGTACAAGAGCATAACAGAATTTCAAATCAAACAACTAATGCAGTCGAGTATATGGCGCACACAGTCGCCTTCGACATGTAAGAACATTTTGAAATTATTTTCTTCTAAAAATCTCACAAAGCACTGATTCTCAAAATTTGTACAAAGATTTTAGTATAGTCGAATCAATTAATGATGGAGTCGACTTTACTGCAGCTTTGTCACACAGTTATAAGTTCACAAAAGTGCTTGTGGTTTTTATGCAATAAAACATGTACAATGCATCCAAAAATGATGTAACAGGTACAAGCTTAATATGTATGCATTCACATAGCAATATAGCACATAAACATGTTCAACAGATATATCAAACAGTCAGCATAAGAACATATAACACAACAACAACATAAGTGTGTTATTAAGCAATGTGTTGTCATCATCAAAAACCAGAGTGATATAGATATTATGTTGTCAACAATCTGAACACTTTATCTCCTTCAGTTGATGGAATTTCATCTAACTATCAAAAACTTCTACCATGGCCAATAGTGAACCTTCCGGTGTCAATCCTGATGTTTGCCTATATCTCCCAATCAGTCTTGCATATGTCTTTGAGTGAGGATAATGTTATGGAATTGGAAGATAGTCGAAGCTTGTAGTCTATAATATCATAATATAGTGTTAACCTTTCTTTAGGTACTAGACTTCAGAGGATAAACCTAAATCTTGTTTTGAAACTTAGAGATCAAACAACATGTTCCCTGAGGGCAATTTGATGTCTCTTAAGTAATTGAAATTCATAAAACTGGCTATAGTTTCTTCAGTTCATTCTCAAACAGCCAGTTGTATTTTTTTTTTAGAATGTGAGAGGTAGAAACGAGATAGAGGAAGGAAAAGGTACTCGCTAGTGATAGAGATGGAGTGCGAGATGTTGGCGTCGGTCTCGTCGGTGTGGAAGGATTTGCCACGGAGGGAGAGGAGGCGGTCCGACAATGAAAAGAGTTGGAGGATGATGGAGATGAATAAGTGAGGCAGAGAAGCTTCAGCATGAAGATGCAGGAAGGATGCACGTCTCAGAAAAAGAAAGAGTGACGTGGCACAACGTTAGCCGTCTAAAAAAAATTAACACAGTTACTTTTTGATAACTAAATATTTGAGTTTTCTAAGGAAGAGGATCAAAATGAACAAGTATTTTGAAGAAGGATAAAATCCAAAATTGTATGATACGAGACTAAAAACATATTTAACCTTTTTAAAATAGTTTATAAAAATATCTATCATGATTTAAGTTGATTAAAAAAAATCATGAGATAGAATTTTTATAGGATAGTAAACAGTTTGTATTGTTTGACAGTTTAAACAATTTGTATGGTTAATAAATATAAATTATTTTGTAAATAATATTATTTTAAAAATTAAAAGTTAAGTTTGATTTTTTAAATGTAACTTTATTGTCTTTGTATGGTTAATAAATATAAATTATTTTGTAAATAATATTATTTTAAAAATTGAAAGTTAAGTTTGATTTTTTAAATGTAACTTTATTGACTGACCAACAAATTAATTAGAAATTATAAAAGAATAAAATTGAGAATAAAAAAATAGTATAAGAAATAACTAATACTGTAACATCCCAATAAATATATAACAAAAGATATAATTTATTGCAGAAGTTAACATAAACAATAAGATAGAACAGTGATGAATGAGCAGGTAAAGAGAAAAGAATATGAAAGATCATATTTAATTTGAAACTGTACAAGAACACAAGTCTGATACAGATTTACAGAAATAAACCGAAGGGATTCCTAGGCTGAACGGTTTTACAAAATACCTAACCGACTCGGTTTGTCTACTCTAGGTAAAATAAGAAACCTAATCTAAGGACCGGACGGTCCTGCACAGCTCTCCGGCATTACGTTCAAAGGTTGCTCCGTCTGCAGGGCTTCTTCCAAAGTTTCTTCTTGAGCATCCTCTGCTCACACCCAAAAGGATGATCATTGCAGTGAAGAGAACAAACCGGACGATCAAATACCGAACGGCAACATAACCAAGACAAAGACAAATAAGGGTAAGCTTATGTAAAATACAATTAATCATTTCATGCACTTTAAAATATATATCCACACCAATTTCATACATAAACATTTCATCCATGAATCATTAGTAAAGTGTAGTAATACAAAAGTCAACATATTCACTTTCTCGAGACTTTGTCCGGACGGTATGACTATGTATGCTCGTCGCTCTTTGCACCCGAGTGGACCTGGCTGGGATACACTCAACAGACCGCCACTCGAGGTTAGTCCAGTGGAACCACCTCGGTATAGAAATACCATGAGGCTAAAGGACCTCCTGTCATTCTCACGCATGAGTTACCCTTCTCTACCTGAGAAGGCGTAATCACGGAATATCAGGATAGAGTCAGAACCTGAGCCTTTTGCCACGGTCGTACTATACCAACCAAAATCAATCATGAGACATTCCTCCTTGGAATTCTCTTACACAAATAACAAACCGAACGATAACTCGATGGAAACGTACATTGCAAACCAACCAGACTAAACCAAGGGAACTGGACGGAAGAATCAAGGGAAAACTCATCAATGAAAGCAAGGAGAACTTGACCAATGAAAACCGGACGGACAGATTAAATAGGAGTTCAATCATGGAATATAAAGCAGGACTAGTAATTTAGAATCGGACAGTCTGAAAGAAACCGAACTGAAGATCAATGAAAAACCAAATAATGAAAATTAATGGACCCAATCAAGGAAAACAAACTTCAACGGATTTAGTCAACGGATGATTCGAATGAGACCGGAAGTTTCAAATAAAAGAGTTATCTTCAATAAAGTGAGTGTCAGTACAAGGCCGGACACTCCGTGAGAAATCAAGTGTCAGTGTAAGACTGAACACTTTTCGAATAAATAATATTATTATAACCCAGACGTTTTTTTTTTTTAAGAATTCAAGTACTGGTATAAGACCTAATACTTGTCAAATAAGTAATCATCCTTACAAGCTGAACGCTCAGTGTAAGATCGGACGTTCCGAATGGTTAATATAAAGTCAAACACTCAGTCTATGACTAAGTAATTTAATGTCAGACGTTCCATGTAAGACGGGCGTTCGGTGTAAGACCGAACAATCTGAATGGCTAACTAATAGCATATTTTGAATATAACAAAAAGAGACTGGATCAAAGATTTGAAGGGGAACCGAACGGTCCTAATGACCCTTCGATTACAGAATAAGTTTTTCTAAGTTATCATACATTTTTCTAAGTTCCTAACCAAGATAAACAATTCAACAACAGCATACACATTTCATCATACCATATAGATTATCAAACATACATTAAAATCATGCTTTCAACCATACAAGAAATCATAATTGAATTTTTATAAGCTTCCTTACCTCTAATTCCAGCTAACTTGTAAGGTATTACTCCTATGGCTTTCCAAAAGTCCAAAGTTATTCCCTTGAGAATCTGATCGGTGCAAGTGAAAGAGCTTGGCACCAGGAGTGTTTTATCTGAAAGGAGCAAGATGATCAGAGGGATGGAGGTGGTTAGAAATCTAGAGAGAAGGTTGAAGGTTCTAGAGAGAAGGAGGAGAAAATGGTGGTTTCTGGATTTTGAGTCTGAGAAGGAAGAAGAAGGTTGCATGCAGAAAGTGGCAAGGTTTAAAATCCTACCTTAAATATGGCCTCCAATCCGGACGGTCGGTCCATCCGCTTTCTGCCACATGGATTCCACTATCAGAAGATCTCCTTTCCCTTGCAGCTGGACGCTTCCCGAGGTTGGGGAATTAAATGTTGTATCAACTCCTGTCTCCCACTATCATCCTAGGAAGCTGAAAGGGGAAGTGTCACGTGGACAGCACTAAGAAGGGGGTATTTGTAACACCCCAAGTTGGGTATTACGATTTATATTCTACAAAATATACACACATATATATATTTTAGAACATTTTTAATAACAACAAGATACTAAGTTCTCTATTACAATACAAATTCTCTGAAAATAAAATTCCACACAGTTCATAAATTGTGAAAGTAAAATCCCACACAATTCGGAAATTCCAACATATAATTATTTTTAGAAATTCTCCAAATCTCTTTCTCCTGCATGTCTCTCATCTTCTAAGCAAGTCCAGAAACATCTGCTAATTCATCTAAAATAATTTCTGCTCCCGTATAATATGACACAATTTATACGATCATTGCATTTATAAACACAAACACAAACAATAGGGTGAGCTAATCGAAATAAGAAAGGTAAATTATCCATATTCTTACCAATATATCACAAGAGTAACAATCAGTTTCAATCATACATCTTAATATACTTCCGAACGAATTATTTCAATAATACATATAATACTTCTCAAGTCAAAATTATTAGTTCGCTTACTAGATTCAATATAGCATATTCTCAACTGGCCTACTTACCAAAGTAATACAAGGGGGCGGTTTTGTCTACTTACCAAAGTAGCACAACCAGATGTTATTACCTACTTACCAAAGTAGCGCATCACAATGACAATGTCTACTTACCAAAGTAGCACAACAAAGTGATATTTTTCTACTTATCACAGTAACATAATGAGGTGATATCGTTTACTTACCAAAGTAACACAACAAGGTTATATGGTCTACTTACCAAAGTAGCATAACAAGTTGATATTGTCTACTTACCAAAGTAGTACAACAAGGTGATATTATCTACTTACCAAAGTAGTATCCAGCTCCAAACTCCTCCCCTTCCCCGACTTACCAAAATCGTAGAAAGATAAATAGATAAAATTCAGACTTTATGATTAGGGCACAAATGCATATACTACACATCCAAACTTAACATAATTGATTTGTATTCCATAATTTAACTCAAATGATGATTATAAACTCAATCAACTCCCAATCTTCAAAATACAACTAAATTTACAATTCAAAAGTCCATTTATTCAAATGTTTACCCAATACAATTCAATTTAATATTTCGTGAAAAGATTACTTTCTATACAAATCATTAATCAAATATTTGAATCGATCAAACTAATTTAAAACATGTTTAGAATCTCTGGTAACATTTCCAGTCCGATCAAACGGTTAATAAGACGGAAATCTTGGTTTTTATATAAATGATCCAAAAATAGAAATTGAACAATATTGACATTCCAAACAAGGTACGGAATTAATATCTCTAAATCTATACCACTAATTCAAAATCGGAACAGTCAACACAACTCACTATGTTGTAGTGACTACATATTAAAATTTCAGGTTAATCTAACGGTTAACTGGGCAGATATTGAGGTTTTACCGAGGCAACTTAAGGACAGGATTTTAAGTGGTTTTCGACTTTACCCAAAATGCGGAATGAATTCCTCTTAGTACCAACATTTAATTACAAATCTGAATGGTCAAGATGACTTAATATGTCTTATGAACTACATATTAAAATTTTGGGTCAATCTAATGGTAAATGAAATAAATTTTGAAGTTTTTATCGAGGTAACTTAAGAACAGAAATATAGTATTCATCAAGTTTTTCCAGGATTGCGAATTTAATTACTCTAAACATATTCTTCAAGTTCAAAATTCGATCGGTCAAAGTATAGTAATATGTCTTAGAAATCACATATTCAAATTTCAAGTTGATCTAACGGTCTAATAAGTCAGAATTTATATTTTGCCTAAAAGACTCAGTAAAAAATCAAGAAAACTTAAAATTTACACAAGTATATAAATAACTACTATTACCAAATTTAATACATTCACAGTTCAAAATCATGAGTATAAAGTGTATGTTAATCATGTAAAAGAAAGGATTAGTTCCCCTACCTCTCTTCCAAAATGCTTTTCTCGATCGAAATGGTCTCAGTAGCCCTCTAGAACTCCTCCTATTCTTGCTGATGAAACTAAAATTTTATTTCAGTCTTTTCTCTCTTGCTTACCCCCCTCTAGACTTTCAGAATCATTTCCAACTTATAGACAATCCTTCCTTTGAAAATTTTGGTCATAGGTCCCATATGTTTCTTCTTTTTCTCATGTATCATTTTCAAGTATAGTTTTATGTTCATTAGTTAAATGATTTCTAGCTAACGTACATTGATTGCCAAGTTGGATATGCATTTCAGAAAGTTAGATTTCCATTTGTGATTAATTATTACTAACATATTTTAAAAGTTGTTTGTTTGCACATGCTTGATTAATTAAGCATCCAAAGTCCCTTGACTAATACTTGTATTCTAAATTCCATAACATCTATAACAATTCCATTTTCTTTTAACAACTTTTATTATACTTTCTACATACTAATACACACCATAAATAAATACTTAAGACCACAAAATATTATTATTATTATTTAATAATTTTTTTTTAACAACGGTTCTCACAGTATTAAATGGGGTGTGACAAATACTCTAATATAAGTTATTCTTGGATAAAATATGCTTTTAGTCCCTATACTTTAGGGCGATTTTGATTTTAGTCCCTCTTTCAAACTAAGGTACAATTTAGTCCTTCAACTTTAGAAAACTTTGGTTTTAGTCCTTTTTACCAAATCTTTTAAAATTTATTTGTTGTTTCAAGCACGTTTCATTATCACATTTGGATTGTTTATATTGTTTGATACATTTTTGCTTCAATGTTAACTGAGAAACGCGTTTGAAATAGCAAATAAAGTTAAAAAAATTTGGTAAAAATGACTAAAACCGTTCTAAAGTTGAAGGACTAAATTGTACCTTAGTTTGAAAGAGGGACTAAAACCAAAATCACTCCAAAGTATAGGGACTAAAAACATTTTTAACCCGTTATTCTTTAATAATTTAAAATAATTAGAAATTATAAATGGATAAAATTAAAAACAAAAAGAAAATAGTATAGAACAAAAGAGTTAATTTTATATATAAATTATTCTTTAATAATAAATATATTTAAAATTTTATGATTAAAATGTGTCTAAGGACACACTTTAAAATAAGTAATTATTTATTTATCTTAAAAATCAATAAATATTTTAAATATTTTTTATTGACAATATAATTCGAATTTTATATATAACTAATATTTTAGAGATTGATATGAAAAATTGAAATTTGAGAAAGTAATAGTTCTGTTTAAGAACTAAAATAATAATTTATGTTGAAATGTATTGTTATTTTTACAGGAAATCAGTTTAAAAACAAATCAAATTAACAAAATAATATAATAACTTTCTAGATAAGACAATTTTTTATATAATAGTATAAAAATTTGTATTATTAATATATATATATATATATATATATATATATATATATATATATATATATATACTACATTTTAAATAATATTATTTTAACAAATAAAAATAAAATATATGTCTATAAATTTAATTTGTTGACGACCAAATAATTATAAATTATAAAAAGATAAAATTAAAAATGAAGAAAATAGTATAAAAAAGTTTAAACTTTAAAATATAAGTTATTCTTTAATAATTTATTAAATGATGAATTAATTAGAAGTTATAAAAGAATAAAATTAAGAATAAAAAAATAGTATAGATAAATTAGTTTAAAAATAAAATAAATGGATAAAAGGGTAAAATAAAATTTATACAGTAGCAAAATAAATATAAATAAAAATATTACAAAATAGAATAAATAAATAAATAAATTTATAAACATGTGACAACAAAATAAATATAAATAAATAAAATTAGAAATGTCAAATGACTAAAAACTAACTTTTGAATGCTTATAAATAAAATAAAATAAATAATAAGATAAATTTTTTAATATTTTTTTCTTATATTATAATAGATTGTAATTTCAATTACATATGTAAAATTTGTCATTCTACTGAGTAAAGAAAAAAACCTTTCCATGTCATCACTTCTCATGTATATCAATCTTTTTACTTAATCCAGTTGGACAGTTAAGGATCTTAGAAGAAAATTGTTTGAGAACTTTTAAAAGCATAATTAAAAGTCAATTTAACATGAAAATTAAAGTTATCGGAAATGATAATGGAACTGATTTATTGTCGAATTTCTGTTATTAAGAATATGTATTCTACATCAAACCTGATGTATCGAAACTCACCAACAAAATAAATGAAGAGAAGACATAAAACTGTTTCGACATTGTTAAATCCTTAAAACTGTCATACTATCTCTATAAATGGTAATCATCATCAAGCTATTGCTTATCATGTTCATTCATACGTCTCTTTTACTCAATTATCTTTTTTCATTTCACATTGTTGTCATTTATGTAAAGTAATGAGTAACAAAATTTGCACCTTGTTTTAGAGACATCAATTCCTGTTATGAAACACTTTGACTTTATTAGCTTGTGAAAAATGAACTTTCCACAAAGGTAATACTACCTACCATTAATACAGTACATTGTATTATCTCTGGTAAGGAAATCCAAATCATGTATAAGTGTAGGATTTAAAACTTCCATTTCTTCACTGGATATTACACAACAACAAAAAAAGGTAGATAGAGATATTCGAGAGGTACCTCATACAATTGACGCCATCTAAAGAATAGTATCTATATGAAAATTTTCTATATCATTAACTTAATAAATCAGATTATTGAGTTACCAATTTTCCATCTGATAAATATGAAATTGACCGATTCTTGACTTAAATTATAGAATGAATCAATGTTTTGTCTGAGGGTGGCTCTGAAGTCGTTCCCTTAGCTTCTGCTTCTGGATTTACGATTCTAGCCACCCACCTCACCACTGCACTGGTTCCAGAGTTTGTCATCTTGATCCTTTGTTGGATGATTGCCATAGCTTTTTCTGGCATATCAAAACCATCTCTTTGTCAACTCCATACTCAGTCTTTTCTTTGCGACATAGCCATCTCATGCCCTTGCCAATAGTAGCAATGGCATCCACAAAATAACTGGACTCTCGAATGAGAGCATGGCCACCAGGTCGTAAAATTCGGTCCATCTCCAACAACACATACTTCATTTCACATCTGTTCAAGTAACAACTATTGTCAGAAACATATTCAACAATCAAAGTTTTGAGAGAGTCATGTTTGTGTTGCTAATGAGAGTAAACAAGTTCACTTATTCACCTGTGGCTTTCTGCAGTGAAGAATCCATCAAGATGAAGGAGGTCATAGGTTCGAGGATAGGTTGAAAAAGCCTCACACCTACCAAATAACAAAATTCAAATAAATATCATATACCATAGGAAAGGACACAAATACATCCATAAATAATACCCTTATGGTTGATGATGAGAAGTTCAAAATTACCAGTCATGGAAGGTTCCAATAAGGCCTCGATCATAAATCACAGGGAGTGTGTTGAGACCGTAAGATGAGACCACGTTCATGACCCACAGGGGATCATTGATCAAGGCTGCAGCAAAAGCTCCATACACTGTATTCATGTCCATAACATTTCTTATTTTATCAGTGCCAAGCTCAGGCAGCAACTTCTTGTAGTGCTGAATGCGTTTTTTCCACTTGCCATCGTCATGATTGAAAGTACTAATACTAGCACTAGTGCTAGCACCATGAGCAGTTTCGATTCTTTCAGGGGTAGCATGCAACCGTTCAGGCCATTTAGGCATGTGTGTGAGAACAGATTTCTTATATTTTGGATCTGGAACCACAAAACAAGCACGAAGTGGAGTGTACCATCCTGAATCTGGATCAAGGCTGTCATCACACTTTGGTGGGTAGTTCTCTTTAGGAAGCTTGTCATAGCAACTGTTGTCTTTAGCCTTCTGCCATACAGCAATGTCCTCCTTTTTATTGTACAACTTAAAGCACATTGAAGTGAGTAACTTCTGCAACTTATTGTAATCCGATCTTTGCTCCTCAGCAGTTGTATTCCATCCACGCCACCTGTGCTCATAGTTCACAGGTGGACCAGACAAAACCCAAAATCCTCCAGGACGAAGAATACGGTGTATTTCCATGAGATAAATACCACCTGAAAGCATATGAGAAAAAATTAGAGTGAACTTAGATACCAGTTAATATGGCTATATAACCAGCAAAACTGGAACTAAATTGAATGCCTGAGTTTATGTAAAATCTTAGCTAGAGGATGAGGGCCATATTATATTGCATATCATATCATACATGATCATTGATCACCAATCAACCGAGGGAAACATAATCATTATATGTGCTGGCTCAGATTAATTAAGTGCAGAGTACTAAATTGAATAGCATAGGAATGAACTTTGTTCAATTGTTAAAATTCAATTTGCACAGAAGATTACCAAATTCCGTCCATGGGATAAGGCATCTGGAGCAATGAGCCATGTCAAAGGAGTTTGATGGGAAAGGAAGTCTCTGTGTAGAAATGACACCAAGAATAGCAGGGATACCACGCTCTAGAGCAAACTGAACTTGAGCTTCATGGTTATCTCTTGGAGCAAGAGAAACTGTTAGAATCCCCCGATCCAACAAATCACCACCCCAGCTAGCAACCTACAATAAATCAGAGTCAAGTAGATTAATTGATGCACTCCTTGTCAATCACATGATTGAAATTTGTAAGTGAAATTAAATAGAATTTAAGAAACGTACGGATGAATTTGTGCATTTGATGTTTAAGAAGGAATCTTGAGAATTGCTATTTTACATTGTCATTAGCTAAATGAACTAAACACCTCAAGAAAAAGAGTGTATGAGTAAACTCACCCCACAACCAGTATCAATGGCAGTTCTCACTGTCCCATCTTTCATTTCTGGGATTAGTCCTTGCATCATGTCAACATATTCACCAACACCATTGGGAAACATAGTACCCCCACCTGGAAACAGGAATTTCTCCCCTTCTTTGATCAACCAATGCTGGTTAGACTTCTGCTTGTTGATCCAGTCATACGGCACATTCCTGACATTAATGTAACAGAAAAGTTGAAGTGGATTACATTGATACTTAACTCATTTCAACCTTTTTGCTATTTAAATTCATCAAGCATATAACATTATTATACCTGTACCAACACTCGTCTCTGCTCTTTGGCCATCTGATTGGAGGCTTGTATCCATCTGGTGGAGGAACCAAGCATTCTTTCCTCTCAAATATTGGAGGGCAATGGCGTTCTAACAAAGTAAGCCGGTACAGGCCATATTTTCTCCACCTCTGTAAAATTATGCATGCTCAATCAACAATGAAAATTCTTCTGCAAACCTAAAGCATCAGCAAATGACTACCATTTAATACCTTTGGATCTGTGCATGGGGTGTAGTCTTGATAGTCCAAGCCACATTCAGGGAAACTGATAGGCCTCATCAGCAGAGAAACTGAGGTTTGCTTAGGAGTATCAAGGGTCTTCTGAATGGTTTTGACCTCAACCCCATCCTTTCCAGAACAAAAGATTCCTCCAAGATAGAAAGAAAGGCCACATAGAGCAATTAAGGTGGCTACAAAGGTCACATTCCGGTTCTTGTTTGGGAGGTTGATCGGTTTTCCATCTTTATGCTTCATGTTCTAACAAATATTCCACTATCTGCAAAAATACAACATACAAAACTTCAGTGCAATGCAGCTATGCCACTTTCTCCGCCTACATATACATGCATTTTGTTTATACTTTCAATTAAAAAACAGTGTCAGAATCAGGAATCATCATTCTTCAATCACCAATGATTGAAGAAAAAAAGGGGAAGCCTGGAACTTGCAAAAGCCACTCTAACCACCACCCCTTACAATAAAAAAGACAGATAAAAAAACAACATCTAGAATTAGACTCCAACAGGATTATCTGAATTGCCATACCCTCTAGAAGTTACACCATCTAACTCGAAAAGCCAAAGAAGGAAAGGCCACTACAATTCAGATCACACCACCACATATCCAAAAAACCACTCACCATGACAGATCCAATTTTGGAAAAGAAAAAAAGAAAAAAAAATGGCAGAGAAAAAGGAGATTGATGATTAATTCCAGCTGGTCAATACTCCACACACAGTCACCAAGCATTAAATCGACAAGCGGCAAAAAGTCATGGTGTGTAAATACACGAAATCTGATACTGCTACCGACACTAGTTACTTTCCATTCCTTGTCGCATTGCCTTTAAAATGTTCACATGACTCTGGGACCCAGCAATAATATTTTTCAGCGTTCTTGTGAAAACCCATTCCACACAAAAGGGGGCATAAGGAAGGGCTGGATCTCACACCATACTGTGTCATATTCCCCTCTACGTAAAAGGATAAGCCAATCTGAAAATTTTATTCACACGTAAGAAAAGATCCATCATGCATGTGTCAGTGATTCCCGATCCACTGTGTTCTGTCTCAAGGTACATCCACCAATGGGTATGCAAGAGTGACAGCCAGAAAAATAAAAAGACAGGTCCATCCCCACGTTGGAAACAAGACTTGGTAATTCCCAGCTCAAAAACATGAAAAGAAAAGAAAAAAAAAAGATTTTTTTTCCAACAATCTAAGAACCCCATCTGGAGTATTCATAATAATAACTCACAAACCACATAAATTAAACTTAACCATGATTATCTTAAAAATGCATCTGTACTAAACACTGAAATAAACACTTTTTTCATGGTCCCGCTTGCTTCATTTCAAGTAGGATTGCATGGTATGAAAGATTATCTCATCTCTTACAAAAGAAAAAATGAGAAAAAACTTAACATAATGAACAAAGTCGACAACATACATAAAGCGATTATTAAATTTAATGATAAAATGAGAAGAGAGATAAGCTAAGAGGATAAAACTCACCCCCTAATAAGCATTCAAAACGTCCAAAGATGGCAAATAGAGACTAAAGAAGAAGAAAAACATAGAGAACAGAGTTCCTATGGTATTCAACAATCCAAAGAGATCTAGATTTGGAAGAAGGAAAGAAAAAGAGAAAAGAGACGAAGCAGAAAAGACGAGGAAAGAAAGAGAAAAGTAGAATGGATGAGGGGTGTACCGTTTTACTCTGTATCTCGGCGACCCTTGATTCTGGTTGACAGAATGTGAAGACGCAAAAGGGTGTTACCTAAAACAGTGGCATGGAATGTGGTGGGTGAGAAGAAGAGGGTATGAAGGGCCAAGGTTGAAGGTAGCAACCAAAGAGTCAGATTTGGATGTGAAATTGAACTAAACATAGATCAACCATTTATATAACTATTCGTTGTTGGCCATGTGCCTCACACTCTCTTATCTGTTTCTTCCACTTTCTTCTTTCCTTCCCTTAATCTAATAATTAATAATTAATACTCAGAAACAAGGAAAAACCAAAGTTACCATCAAATAAAGGTTAATGCTTGTCAATGTAATTATTAATTGCACAACAAATCCGTGTTGACTCTGAGACCGAAAATCCAGTGACACCAAAGAGATATTTTATGTTAGTAGAAAATTTTGGTGCCCTTGGTATACTCAGTAAATTATGCGTTTTCGGAAAGTCTCACGCTGTTTTTCCTACCACATCGTTTTCGGAACTGAAAAAGAAAATCTAACATCTTTACATTTGCGATGAATGTTTTACTGAGATAAAATATCGTGCTATTTTTATTAAATTATTTAATATAATAAAGCCTTGTTTTAACTTTCATTTTCAGAAAAACTTATATAAATAATTTTAATTTTAAGAATGTTTATAACAAAATAAACAGAGTCTAGTTATTACTAAGAATTATAATTTTCAAAAACTGTGATTTCCAAATATTAAAAAAAAAATCCAACAAACAACCCTTAATTTCATTCAATGGTTCAAAGTGAGTAACTATATGCAGATCTGTGCAAAATTAAATAAGTTCATTCTAAGTCATTTGATGGAGATTGAATGGTAAATAATTTTGCTACTTAATCTGCCCAAGCTCACAGTGTTCAATTTTTTTTTTCTAATTATGATATCCTTAAAAACCTTTTTTTTTAACAAATATTCATTCATATAAAAAATAAAAAAAAAATGAAATATCTGATTACTTATTTAAAAAATAAAATTATTTATCAAACATAAAATAATATCATTAAAGCAACTTTCCATCTAAATTTGTGGAACAAAGGAAAGATGTTTATAACTATTATCTATTAACAATTGAATTTATTTTTGTAACTGTTTTTTATTTATGGTTTTATCTTAAATGTTCTGATAACAGATATAACAAATCAATTTTTTATTATATTAATTTGTTTATTATCATAAAAAATTAATGTAGGAACTTTTTACTAGTAATAAATATTTTAGTATTCTATCTATTACTTGAAATACTCTCATTCATTTTCAATGGGTAAATTTTGTGTGAACTTAATCGAATAAAAATGATTTATTATCATGCGTTTTTGGTTAAAAAAATATCAGCTAATTAAGAATTGTTTGTGGATTATTTTTATAAGTATTATAAAATTGTCATATAAATTAATCTATGATTGAATGAAAGTGTTAAATACAAATTGATATATTTAGCAATATATACATATAATTGGTTTAGTAATAAATAACATTTAAAGAATATAACAATAAAAATGTAAACATTTATAGAGCCACCTCCATAGTGGTTAACTTGGTGTTGGCAAATAAAAAACCATAACTCTCTTCACTCATGGACTATGACATGCCTCACTTGGGAAACTTTATGTTGAGATGGTGATTTTGTATGACATTTATTTTCAATGTTCTTCTTTAGAGGAAGAATTATGTTTATATTTTTTTTTCCGACGTATAATATTATATTGTTTAGAAATTGAAGTAAAATGCATATAATTCATTCTAACAATATGAAAATATATTAAAAAAAACTAATATAAAGAATTGAAGTGAATTATATTGACTATGTTGTATATAATTTCGATAGTAATATAGTTATTATGTAGATAAGATATCATTCAAAAAGGTTATAACTAATATAATTTTAAATTTTTAAATGCAAAAAATAGTTTAACCGAGATATTAAGATATATAATGATGTCTAATTATAAATGTAATTCATTTTTTAAATCCTAAAAATGATTTTTTTTTAGGTACATTCTACAAAGAAAAATAAACTTGTAATATTTTTTTTAATAATGTAAAATAAGTTAATTTAATTTTGATCTTGTAATTCTTTTTATTTCCATAAAATTTGAAATTATTGTTTTAAATTTTTGAAGGATGAGTTAGATTTAGTTTTAGACGAATTTAAACTTGTACGGAACCTTTTTTGTGATATTTATCTATTATCCCTTCAAAAGCATTAAGATATATTTTGAAATATATTAAAAAAATTCATATATTAAAATCAGTGTATTAATAAAACATAACAGCATAAAAAAAGTCTAATATAGAATTTGAATTCTATGTAAAATGTTTTTCTTTAATTTATTGTTTCAAAAATTGAAATCGTTATTTTTGTGTGACATTTTAACATTACATCACAAAATTAACGTAGTGAATTTAGAAAATTACAATGTCCTTCAAATATATATAGACATTCAATTAGTATATCATAATACTAGGACCAAAATATGTGATTTTCAATTTTGACTGTAAACTTCTCATTGATTAGAATCAAAACTTATTCATTAATATGAATCAAATTTTCTTTTATAGAGAATAAGAATAGATTTTAAGTAAAAAAAATCATCAATTATTTATTATCTAGCTTGTATGAATCATGAAAAAACGAATCAAAGACATTATTATCTTGTTTGCCCATTTTATAAGCTACGAAATATGTTGAGAAAAGAGAACAAAACTATGAAAATAAAGAGTCGGATCCTCGTATTCTATTTGGATCTAAATCATGATTAGTTTGTGTGAATATAGCGGAGACAACAAGAAACATCTACAATTGTTCATTTCCTAGAGCTACAATCATCACTAAAAAAACCAAACTCATTCTTCATGCTTCTCATCATAACTAACAACCACTCAAATCCTAATATAATTTATTTATATTTACTAGACGAAATAAATATAGTACGGTTTAATAAAATTCATTAAACTTTTTTATCTTATAATAATCTAAAATATATCTATTAAAATTATATTAACATATTCACACAATCATAATTAATTTTATTAGTTTATATTATAATTATTATTTAAAATAAGGTATTATTTTGTTATTATTATGTATTTCAATATCACAACATAAGGTAATTAAATACAATTATTATTTTCACATAAATGCTAATGATTTTCGTATTCATTACTTTATTCACATATATCTTAAAACTTTCTTTTTCACCTGAAAATCTTTCCTAAGTGCATTTTTTTTTTATATTTCAACTCTCAGAAGTATCACTCGGATCACATGCTCAACACCTGTAAAAACATTATTATTTCACAAATCCATTTAGAAGTTGAAAAAATTACATTTTATCTCTAATTAAAAGTGAAATCAACTTAGGAAACCAAAATTATTCTTTTTCTTCCTAGGGTTTTTTTAAATACCTATATTTTTCTTTAATCATGTTATAATTATTTTGATTAAGGTTGGATTCCATTTGGTGATAAGGTAAGAATATGTGAAGGAAGTGAGGTTTGCGGTTTTGAAATGATAAAGCATAGAAATAAACTAAAATAATAGTAGTAATAAGTCATTATAAGCCAAAAATCAGATTGGATCTACCTCATGGCGTGCCCCCGCAAAAGTTGACACCTCACAAAACTAAGTTCACTGCCGACACCAAACAGTGAATTGAATGAAAGCTCATTTAAGTTTATTTTTAATTAGGAAGATGCATGTATATATATAGCAAGTAAAAAAAAAGTTAAGACTATTTTATTGTAAATTTATTTTATTCTTTATTAAAATAGATCTTCTACATTCTCTCTCATGTCCATATATTAAATATGAAAATCAAATAAATTAAATAAAACATTATCTGTAAAATAAATTTTAACAATTATAATACCGTATAATAAATACTTTAAGGTGAAGCTTGTTTAAGATTAATAATTTTCAAATATCAGAATATATTTTTACATTAGATTGTGTGAATCAAACAATTATTAGGAACTTAAAATAAATTAAAAGTGTCAAACAAAAATAAATAAAATAATCGATATATAAGTAGAAAAAAAAATTAATTATAAGTAGTATCATGATTTTCTCATAAAAAGTAACAATATATAACCCAGTAGATAATTGTTTTGATTGAATTAATAATTGATTTTTGCTACGAAATAATAGAGATATTTGCAGGAATCTGAGAGGTTATTGAATATTAAGCATTGGGAAGAAGAATGAGCAGGAAGATGATGGTTGGATACAACCTCAGCACTAAGAAGACACTAAGAACACATGATTAATAATTGCATATACGAGGACGTGGCAGAGTGGTCTCACGTAGTCACGTTCCTAAATTCGTTAATTAATAATCCTGTCCCTGACGGTGCTGCTTGCTATGCTGCACCCATCACCTTTCTGCATTTTAGTATTAACAACTCTTTGTTCGGTTTTTTTAATTGTGTTCTGTAATGTTTTTTGCTTGTGTTCCTCAAAACATGTTGCTGCCATTATAATTGTGTTAACAGTAACATATATACTTTAGAGAAAGCAGGAAAATGGGAAAGAAAAGAAATGAAAGATCTGGTTTTTGACTTGGTTTAATTATTGGCATGTCGCTTCTCTTTTGTCAACACTCAACACCGACTTCCTCGTCACTTTCGAAACTGGAATTCCCACTCTCTTTTATTTCTTATATACTCCTCTTCAACCAAATTGCTGTCGGGTGTAAAAATTTCACCAAACATGGATTTATGGTGGTGATGTGATTCTTTGCGATTACAGAAGTTATTATGTTTTACTTACATATTAATGTCTGACATGGTGAATAATCGGTAGGTCATAATAAAAAGGAAAATCATATTTTGACTTTTGACATCATTTTCACACTTCACACGTGATAAAATATGGTTGAACAATTTCAAATTAAAAAAAGTTGAGACAAGGACATATTTGGAAGAAAAAAACCAAAGTTTTTTTTTAATTTAAAATCGTCCAATCACACATTGACACGTGTGCAATATCAAAATATTGTCAAAAATTGGTGTGAAAATATCATTTTTCTAATAAAATTTGTGAATTCATGACCCATCATATATTTTCACATTTTAATAAGAGTCATTTGGTTGAACAATGTTTTCCCTATGTTACTGACTTATAATTTGTGAGTAAATATTTTTTAATAGTTTTTTTTTTTAAATGATTGAACGAGAAGTATAATGAGAGTATATTCATCATATTGATTGGTTTAAAAGGATAATATATATATATATATATATATATATATATATATATATTTAAATTGCGAATATTTCTTCATAAAAAGTCTTTATAATGAAAGTTTAACGGTGCTTCTTTGAGGCACAGTAAGAATTGTGAATAACAAATTCATTATAAAAGGAATTGCTCATTTAAAATAGATTCACATTTTCATTCCTGTTAATTAGAGATATATTCTTGAGTGGATAAAGAAAGAGAAAAAAAGTTTAATTAAATTTTAAATTTTTCAAACATTTAAATATTTTTAATTGATTTTTTAATTTTTATAATTTTTAATTAAAATTATGTGATTGTAAAATTGGTTGATGATTATAGTTAATCACAAATTTATAATTAAATATTCGTCGATTTTTATTAATAAATTTTTATTGTCGATAGTATGATAATAAAATGTTATAATTTGGTATTCTTATTTGTTTTTTTTTTTTTTTTTTTTCTTTTCACTATTTTTCCTCCTCATCGTCTCATTCTTGCTCTTCTCCTCTAGTTGTTATTGTCTCTAGCTCTCTTTTCTTCAACTTCAATTGTCATCGTTATTAAATTATCCTCATACCACTTTCATCAGGCCTTCTACTTCTGTTTCTTTTTCTCTCATCCTACTTCTTTTTTGTTTTCTTATTCTCTTTTTCTTATACATCTCCTCTTAATATATAAAAAAAATATCATCATATTTGACACAAAATTTGTCACTCATTTCATGAACATATTTATTAACAAAAAAATCGTTGATGATAAAAATTATAAATTACTAACAAAATTTACCGTCAAGTATATTAATAATAGAAATATTGATTGATAATACAATTTTAATATATTTGTTAAATTTATCAACGAATTTATTTTCATAAAAATTTATTAATAATTACATAAATTATTGTAATATATCTTGTAACGTCATCTTACATGCTTATTTTTACATGTTAAGATATAAAAGATTTTGTAATCTATATAAAACAATATTATAATTAATCTAATGACAAGTGACTTTTATTATTTTTATTAAAAATGTGTTGAATAATAAAATGTTGTTATTGTCGCTTGAAGATAATGACGATAATAATATCTTAATCATTTAATTGATGACATGAAAATTATTAAGAATGACAATTTTTTTTATTGAATATATTTTCAACTAAAATAATAAAAGTCACTTGTCAATTTATGCTAACTACAATATCATTTTATATTAATAAAAAATCTTTCATTCTTAATAGGTAGTCATGCCATCGTCCAATTTAAAGAAATTAATAACAAAAGTGCAATTGAAAAATATCAATTTAAGTATTGAATGGACTGAACAATTTCAATAACGATTCAATTAAAATATAAAAGATTATGAGGAACTTGAAATTTATATATATATATATATATATATATATATATATATATATATATATATATTCTTATTTCTTAAGCAATTATTAATTGTAATTTTTCTTAGTAGACATTCATAATATTAAGTTGCATTATTTTCTTTATATTGTTATATATAACACAATATGAGAAAATCTATATAATTTAATTATAAGATAAAGTTTTTATTTTACAAACTGCCAGTGTAATAGTATTATCTCTTTAATTATAAAGTTAAAAAATAGTAATAATTGTCAAATGAATTATTTTTAAAAATTAGGGAAATGATTGCGCTCTCTAGGTAACCCAAACATACCCTAACTTCATATTTCACAATAACGTGACCTCTTTTGTGATCAACCAAATTAGTCCATTATTGAAGAAATAAATTATGTGATCACAATATATAACTATTAATTATTATAAACAATTATTAAAATGATTAATTTTTTTACTATTATTCTCGGAAATTGTAAGTTGACTTACACATCACAAAGACATACATGGTAGTAATCTACGAAATTGTAGACTGAGTTTTGATTTGAATTGTTAAGACTCGAGGAAAACAATAGTTAAAGATTAAATAATGCAAGATTTATTTATGGATTTTTCTTTTAGCACAAAGAACATATAGAAAGTAAGTTTGATGCAATTGATGAAAGGGGTGGAATTAGGATTAATTTAATTTTAAACTATAATTTTAACCTATAATTCCTATATCAATGAATGTTAAATTAATTTTGTTTCTAAATTTTTCTAATAATTATTTAAACTGTTTAAGTGAAATGAAAAAAAAAAGTCAAAGGTGTAGAAATTAGAAACTTGTGCATCTAAAATATCTAACACCGCGTGGAAAATACAGCTACACAAATAGTGTCATTATGTGCCAATTGGAAGCGTATGTGAAAAGCATTATATATATATATATATATATATATATATATATATATATATATATATATATATATATAGTATAAAAGTAACATAGCAAAGTTTCTACTCTCAAGTCCTACTTTTCTTTATGTCAATTTGTATAGTATGATTAATTTGGACAGTTAATTATAATTTGAGTGGTTAATTAATGAGTTTGGTTAGTTATAGACAAACTAGTCAAATACCAAATAGATAGATTAATCATACACTCATTTAGATGGTTATCCTACTGTTTGAAGTATTAACTAGTGGATCTAACCGAATATTAAATAGCTTGATCATATATCAATTCAAATGAATGTCTCATAATTCGGAGTAAGTCAACGAGATCGGTCGATCACCAAATAAGTCAATGAATCATGTATCAACCTTAATAGCCAATCAACAACTCAATAAGTTAGACAATGAGTCCAGTTGATTACTAAGCAAGCGAATCGACCATGCACCAAGCCGAATAAGTCAAACATTAACTCAAATAACTAGCCATCAAACTTGGATAACCATCGATCAAACCGTTTAACCTTGAATTGAACTTATCGGAATGAATAGAACCAGAATAAATTAACTTTAAAACTGATTAACTTGAAATTTTCTCACACTTTCATCATAATTAGACAAACATTAATAAAAACATCTCATTAAACCTAAACTAAGTATTTAATATAAAAAGATATATTATGGATCACATTAATTATTATCTATCAAAAATTAAACTAATTTTGATATTAAAATAACTTATACAAATATCTCTCACCGATTTAAACCAATAGAGGAAATCACTTACTGGATAACATTTTAACTTCCGAACAACAGAATTATTTAGTTTAACCCACACCCGAAACACAAGGAAAATACAGTGAAGTTTTTGGCCTATCCAAATTGTTAAATTGACCATTCAAAATTCAATTTTCCTAATAAGAATAAGCATTTTTCTATTGCAATTTGATAAAGAAAAATGGAAAATTGCAAAGGGTAGAAGAAGATTCCACCACCGACGTGAATGTGTGCTACTGGTGACTACTTTATTCCTTTCTTGGTTTATGCCTATTTATTTGGTGTAAGAACATGTACTTTTCTTCTGCAACATTTGATTAATTACAGAATCATGTGAAGAACAGAGAGGAACGTGAGTAGTGACAGATATACTACAAATAAATAAACTCTGTTTTCTTCAAAATTCATTAAATTACCATAATCCACACCAAAAAAATATTCAATTAAAGATTGTTACCATTATTTTCTTTTTCACTTTTGGCTTTTATCTTTATCTTTTTTGTAGGTCAATTTATAAGCATTTTCTATGGTCCAAGTATGTTATATATATGTATAGCTTTTTCTACTCAAATCCAACTAAAGTTCTTCTTTTGACTCCCGTTTTAGACTATTAAACCTAATTTCCCACAATCGTTGCAACTTGAAGTTGAACCACCCTAATCACCGATCTCCCCAATTCGCCAAACAGTCAAATTTTCATATTCTTATGAGGTGTTTTTTTAATATATAAAGTGTTTTTGAAAATTTAAATTGAATTTTCCATAAAAAATAAATAAACTAAGAATTTGTGTCATTTATATAATCTCCTTTATGTCCACATGTTAAATATAATATTTAAAATTAGTTTTTGGCACTTCACCCAAAACAAACTACAGAAATTGTGATAAAAACTTAATAAGTTATATTTTAGATTTGGACAAATTGAATTGTGATAAAAATCATTTTGAATAAGTCACGATTCATTTTAGAAGTATTCAAATTCAATTTAAATATAGAACCAAAAAAGAGAGAATATTAACAGGAACAGTTAATTAGGTAAACTAGAAGAGTCACCAATTGACAAAAGGCAATAGTAATTAGAAGGTGTACTTTAGTTAATGCTAATGGTTGAGATATCTTCTTAATTAACATTTGTTTTATGTTTTAAACTTGGATTATTAAATGAAGTAATTTAATTACGTAAACTCTATAATTTCTTGAGTTATGATAGAGTACTGTACTTGATTATGGTACTCTGAAAAAAAGAAGATAAGTTGTGTCTTAAAAGCACTTACAAATGCTACGATAACAAATCTAATATAAAATTGAATTTTTTATTAAGTCAAACTCTACCTAATTCAGGTTCCAATCATGTTAAAATTCTAAATTCTCTAGTGTACAACTATCTAACTTTCTTTGTGATATTATATTATATCCTTTGGTTTGGATTTGTGAAATGTTATACCAATGGATTAGACTTTGTAAATTGGGCCAAAACATTGATGTTTATGTAAAAAAACCACCCAATTAAATACTACTTTACACTTTGCCCTACTGGTTGAAATCAAACCAGTATAATAACTTGTATAAGAACTAATTTATTTTAATGATATTTTAAATTAATGATAAAAGTACGTATGTTTACATGTATACGTGCATATATAGCTGATAATTATGAGTAATTATTATTTGTGAATAAGAAATAACAAATATTTTAATAAGTATTTATAAACGAATTGAATCAGAATATCACATTATTCGTATTTACGAATATTCATTATTTATAAAAAAAATTAAAATTAAAATTTAATTTATATTTAATTAGTTTATATTTTTTGTAATTTTATTTTAAAGTTTATAAAATATTTCCTTTTAAATATTTGTAGATATTTCTATTTGCCGAGTTTTTTATAATATGTGAATATTTTTTAAACATATATTCAGTAAAAAGGTAGATATAATAGATATTTTTTTTTATTACGAGTAAAAAAACAAATAAACTATATTTGTGCCTAATTCTATCATTATCATTCTATATTTGGAAGCTCATGTGCCCTAAGGATATAGTTGTCCCTAACAAAATTAATGTTCCTCTGCAATTATTTTCTGGTTTAAAGTGATTAAATGATAATACTTCTCTTCATTGTTTCAATAATCTAAGTAATGAATGTGGAAAGATGTGTCAACAATTGTTTGAAAGAATTTATTGTATGAATGTGACATCATACGATTATCTTGGTAACATATTTAACACCTTCTTGGATGGCCAAGTTCAATTGGGCCACCTATGAAAAGAGAGACACAAAAATCTGCAATTGTTCCATTTGGATGATTTTACTCACAAATACTTAAAAAACAATTAATGTTTCGAAACCAAAGTTTAACTTGTTATGAACTTCGGTAGATACCATTAAATATAAATACAACGTAATATTTATATCAATGTTTTGTATTGAAGTATTTAGCATAGTATATCAATACGAAATATATTTTATGATTATCTTAATTTAATCTTTTGTAACTTTTAATTATTGTTTTTGATTTTTTTTATAATATTGTCTATTCCAATGCAAGAATATTTTAGTAAGAATCACTCGCGAAGCTTATAGGAGTAGCCTCGGCGTCCAATCTTGTTAGTTTTATTATTTTTGAAATTTTTATTAGAAAATATGGTTAGAAAATTAATTGTTGGTGATTAAAGAATATATAATTATTTTATATTATTCATGTTTCAAGGTGTAGGATTGAGAACAAAGATCAACGTCAAATAAGTCAAAAGTTAGTCTTCAATTCCAAGTTCTTTTATAATTATTCGTTTAAGTTATTGGGAATGTACTGGTAAGAGATACTTTAATGTAAAAGTTAGTTTAATAATTTGACCGTTTAAATATTAATGGTGTATAAAATGCACTTTACCTAAAATTTATATTTATAAATTTTGGACCTTTGATTAACAAAGGTCTAATTAAATCAAAGAATAAATTATACTTTACCTCTAAATTAATTAACTTTAGGGTTAATTGTCTTAATCACTATTCGATCAATTTAACTTTTCGATCTTGCGATCTTACTGATGATTCATTACTGATGATCCATAATTGATGAGATGGTCATATGGTATAATTCATACCTTACATAAAAGTTGTACAATAAAAAATTCGTTCACAATATACTTTTTGATTGATAGAGAATGAATTTATATAAGAATTAAACATTAAAATTACCGTTTATTTTAAGTATATTATTTTGATTTTCTAAAATTATTTGTTAATTTGTAAGAATGCTCATCAATATATATTTTTAAAAGAGAAAATAATTTTATTTTTATGATTGAAAGTCTTATTTACAACTATAAGACATAATCTAATACCCAAAAAATTCCTAGTTTAAAATTGAAAGAGTGGAACAATAGATTTACTCAAATTTTGTTAACCAAAAAGATAGATTTAAATCCAAAAGAGCATAAATAAATGGCCTCACATGGGTGTGAGCCATGGAGCCAAAGATGTGAATGCAAATTAAAAAAACAGTTTAAGCTAATTAAAGAGAGAAAGAGACGAAAAATGTAACAGTGAAAAATTAAACATGCATGTGAACATGCATATGTATAAAAGATAGACGTTGACATAGCAACTTCTTGCTTCTTTTCATTTCATTTCACTCCAAACTCTAAGTTTGCTTTTTCATTTTCCTTTATAAATCACCATATGCCCACTTCCCCATGTGCATGCATGTCTTAGCCATGTGAAAAAAAATTAAATGGAAATTCTACAATGAGACCAAACAAGTATTTATACTCATACAATTTCATCATGCATTCACATATATATATAGTTACAAACATGCATGGATAATATTACATTCAATGGCACCTTATCCTCAAGAATACCTGATGCATGTTTGGTTATATGTATTATTTTAAAAACCGTGCTTAAATTTGTAAGATATATAACATGCCATGTATTTTGGTAATTTAATATTTGAGTAAAAAAAATATATTTAAAGAATTATTAATTATTTTTTAGCAGAATATCGTTCATTTATGTACTTGACCTAAGTTTAAAGTCTATTCAATGAACCTATGTTTGGTGAAGAACTGTCACTGCTGTATATAATCAAACAAGTGAAAAATGAAATAATGTAGGATACTGTGCTCACACAGAAAGTTAGGACAATATTGTAATGATGTTCATTAATTATATGTACTTGAATGTGACCACATTCACCTACATTTGTACCCTTACAATTTTTTCCATCACTACTGTGATTATTCCATGTCTACGTACTCACATGGATAAGCTAGAAAAAACAAAAACAAAAACAAAAAATATTTTCTTTTTCTATTTTTTAAAGGTTTGATATTTTTTCTAATTATTATATGTTTTTTTATTAAGAATATATATTTGAGCCTGATTTTGACATGCATGTTCTTGATTTACTTTAAGTGAGTGCTATTTTACGTTCATTGTAGCACAACATAAGCATCGTAAGTCAACTTGAAAAGAAATTTTTCTATTGATATGTACGGTGTATATCAGTATGTTCATAACACTTGTAGCTTCTCATTCACTCATGCATCATTGGGTTGTCCCAACCTTTTCTTTAACTCATGATCTTATTCATGGTTTTCACTTAGTTATTCGTTAGTGGATGTTTTAAGAGCTTGTAACATGTTTTATATCTAACTCTTTATAGAATTTCTCCATTCTTTTATCTATGAATTGTCGGTTGATGTTGATGATGATCGTCTGAGGCATTCCAAGTGGTTATGGGTTAATGTTGATGATGATCGTTTGAGGCATTCCAAGTGGTTATGGGAACTAACGCTTTTATTTTTACTCACTTGGTAAAGTAATTTATTATTATCAAAATGAACTTTTTCTGAGCTCTGCTGATTGGGAACAAGTCATCAATATCCATCCCACATTGCCTAAACAACCATGGAGAGAAATATTGTGAAATTCCGAGAGGGTGCATTGACATCATTATCATGTTCTTGACATCTACTGCATTTTTCAACAAACTTTATGTAGTTGACCTTGATTGTTGGCCAGAAGTATCCTTGTAAGACTCGTGTCTTCATTATCTTTTTACTAGTATGCATGCCATAGGCACTGTTGTGTAACTCATTCATCATATAATGAGCTTCTTCCTTAGACATACTTGAGAATGGTATTGAGAACCCTCTTTTATAAAGGTCATTGTTGATAGTGACAAACTGAGATCTCGCCTAACATCTGCCAGTTTGATTGACAAATTGTCTTCTTGTTGCTTCATGAGAGCTTAGACTTTTGTTCTCCCTGATCGTGAGCTTTGACAGCACTTGTCTTATCACAATTGTTAGCTACCTCTTTTCTTTTCCCTTTGTCATTTTAGACACTCGGGCATTATCTACTCGAGGGATGTGCTCGATGGTGACTTCTTCAAATCCCTCCATCAGTTGTGTCCCTTGTCATGGTATTGGAGAAGCAGGTCGTCCTTGATTTCATTGCTTTCTTATATCTGACACACCACTAATTGCGAGTCAGTTTTGCATTTCAGCCTTTGTGCTCCCATGTCTTTAGATAAGGTCAGCCCGACTGCTAAAACCTTGTCCTCTGTTTGGTTCGACACTTTAAATTTTAAAAACAAAGAGTTCTCTAGGCACACCCTGCTCAACCCTTCAAATATTATGATTGCTCCACCTCCCTTTTTGTTTGACGGCCCATCTATATAGGGTCCAATTCTGGTTGATCAGTTCACTCTGGACTTCCTGTAGCTTTGCTATGAAGTAGGTGAGGTGTTGGCTTTTGATTGATCCTCTCGATTCAAACTTGAGACCGAATTTTGACAACTCCATTGCACAAGCAATCATTCTCCCCATTAGATCGGGTTTTTTTAAGAATTTTTACGATGGGATGATCTGTACTTATGACTACCTGATGGTTTTGAAAAAAAGACTTAAGACACTACCCCGTGGTTAGGAAAGCCTAGACAACCTTTTCGACCAAATGATATCGTATCTTAGCATCTTATAACATCTAGCTGATGAAGTATATTGGCCTTTGCTCGGGGTTTTCTTGCACGAATGTTGCGCTAATGGCCTCCTCTAACACTTACTGGTACAACAACACTTCTTCGCCAACTGTCAGTCTGGACATTATAGGTTTTCTAGTAAGGATTGCTTTAATTTCCTCAAAGGAAAATGTGCATAGTTCATCTGATTTTGTCATCATATTCTTTTTTCATGAGATTCAAATCCGAATTTATCTTTTCATCTAGCTGAGACAAAAATATAAAAAGTGACATTAATTGATCGAATAACCTTTAAACTTCCTTGAGATTCTAGGGGCTTCTTATATGAGGAGTGTCACATATAGGGATGGCAACGGGTCGGGTTCAGGTCGAATAGTGTGATACCCGAACCCGACCCGCTGGATAAAACTGTACCCGAAACCCGACCCGCTACCCGCCGGATATCCGCCTAAAAAAAATCCGCGGATATCCACGGATACCCGCAAATATTTAAAAATATATATTTTTATAAATTATTAAAATAAAATTTAAATAGAATTACAAAAAAATATATAAAATATAATATAAATTAAATTAAATATAAATTAAAATTTAATTTTTGTTTGGGTTGAATTGGTTCGATGGTCCGTCGTCCTTCTTTGCTTTGTTCTCTTTTGATCTTCAATCCTTCTTGAGAATGTCATCCACCCCGATGGGATGGGTTGTTGACGTGCAGAAGACACTCCGACACTCAAAATATAAAAAGGTCTAAATTTTATTAGGATAAAAGGGAAAGATTGTACCTAGATATCAATTGTATATTATTTATAGAGCGTATGACAGGCAAACCATTGATTAACCATTAGTGCAGTATATTTTTTAGGCAATCAATCAAATCCAAAAATAAATAATTAATATCGTATATTTTGTAAAGAGTAAGAAAATCTGATTTATTAATTAGTGCAGTATATTTTTAGGCAATCAAACCCAATAATCAATAATCAATACAGTATATTTTGTAAAGAGTAAGGCAATCTAACCTATTAATACCTGTTAATTTTCAATAAATGACAATTAATTTTGATCGGTATATTTCATATAGTACAATTTTAATTAAATTTAATCTTGTAAAATATAAATTAATGTCAATTTTAATTATATTTAACTTAATAAAATAAAAAATAAATTTTTATTTTTATTTTTTGCGGGTAGCGAATATCCGCGGGTACGGATAGTATAATACCCGCACCCGACCCGTTTATAAGCAGGTATTAAAATATCCGCTATTCACGGGTTTCGGGTAGTAAATATCCGCGGATATCAACTATCCGTCGCGGATTTTATCCGCGGATATCCGCGGGCGCGGATTTTTTTGCCATCCCTAGTCACATACTTGTTTAGGTTGGCCTCTATGCACCACGCGATCAACATGAATCCAAGAAACTTCTCTACCCTTACATCAAACACGCATTTGGTTGGGTTTAGACATGTACTGTATTTTCAAATTTGATAAAAAAAATTTGCCAGATCCTTTGAGTGGTGTCAATCAATTGGAATTTAACTACCATGTCATTGACGTATACCTCAATGCTTATGCCAATCTAATCTTGAAAGATCTTATCCATTAGGTGTTGATAGGTAGCTTCTGCATTCTTTAGGCCGAATGACGTCACTTCGTAGCAGTAATTCGTTTACTTTGTGATGAAATCGATTTTCTCCTTGTCCGGGTGGTACATGGTTGTTTGATTGACTTCGAGTAGGCATCCAAAAAGCTTAGTACTTGGGGAATCGAGGCTTCATCCACTAGTCAATCAAATACTAGGAAGTGGATATACATCCTTGGGGCGTACCTTAATTTAATTTTAGATTTTAAAATTCTAAAACATTCTTTAGGTCGAATGACGTCACTTCGTAGCAGTAATTCGTCTACTCGGTGATGAAAGCGATTTTGTCCTTGTTCGGGTGGTACATGATTGTTTGATTGACTCCGAGTAGACATCCAAAAAGCTAAATACTTGGGAAACCGATGCTTCATTCACTAGTCGATCAAATATTGGAAAATGGATATGCATCCTTGGGACGTACTTTAATTTAATTTTATATTTCAAATTCTATAGTCCATAATATAATTTTACATTACAGATTGTTACATTCCATATTGTACAATTCGTAATATAAAATTGCATTATGAGATGCATTACGAATTGCACAATTTGTAAGGTAAATATGTACATCACAAATTATACAATCCAAAATAAAACTTAAATTTCATATTGTATAATCTGAAATAAAACTTTCATTTTAGATTATATAATTTGAAATGAAACTTGCATTTAAGAATATATAATTTGAAAATGTAACTTTCATCTCAAATTTTCCTTCAAATTTATATTCTGATTTATACAATCCGAAATGTAAATTATATTATGGATTGTATAATTCTAACGTGTAAAAACTTTTGAATTACACAATCCAAAATATTTACAATTTACCCAATCTGAAACTATGCATTGTCCTTCTCTATAAATTTCAACAGGGGTATAGTTGAAATTTAAAAAAGAAAGAAAATATGAGGTTGCGAATGAACTTCCTTTGTGTTTTGGGCCGTTCTTTTTATATTATATGGTTGAACCCTATAATTACCCCAATTAAGAACTATTTCAGAATAAGTATATTTAACCAAGTTTTAATTATTCGTTTCAGAATATTTTATAATAAAACTTAGTTACCAAATGACATTTGAAACAATTTAAAATCTATTCTAAATTATTCTTTTAAGAAGTGTGAAATATGAACCTATTCAAGATAAATTAACTGCTATCCAATTATGAACCATTGGTAGATGGTAATCTCAGACATCAAAGTATATCATAATCATCTGACCCATAAAAGGAACGCTTTATTGATGACCAAATTCGTTGGAATACATCATATCACTATCACCACCTTTTATGAAACTTGGAAATTCCGCTTAGACGCAGTTCGAAAATTAACAGATGAAGACCCTTCATTTGGAGACTCTGAGAAAGCTTTTCCCTAATAATCATTTCCAAAGGTACTAAATTTGTGCTTCTGGAACAAAGTGAGCTAGGGTCAAAGTATTAAACCAAAAAACGAAAATATTTTTAAACATTAAATGCAATTGCAATCGATTGCAATGCACTTCAACAAAAATATGAAAATACGGATAACATAAAACAAATTGAAATTTTATCAGAATTCAGTGATCAATACGTTTCTGCATGCAAAGCAGTAGCATGTCTAAATTTCTCTTCATATTATACATAGTTCACAAAGTTTATCTATCTACATTAATCAATTTTATTAACATATCAGTTCATCATCTTTGTTCAAGATAGAACTTGAATTCATTTATTTCCCATCTTTACAGGTCAATAACACACGCCAGCGGTTGAAGATGATCCTGCATCCTTCACAGGAAGTGACGACTTGAGGACCATTGCTCTAGCACTGTAGTGATTGGCCCTAATATCACCAAGCTTCCTGGGACTGTAGTCTTCCATGCTGCATACGGTCTCTGTTTTCACTTTTCCCATCTCAGTGGCGATTGTTTTCAAACGGATCCGCTCAGCTCTCGAACCAATAACTTGCCCAAGGATAGAAGCTATAATGGTCAGTGCCATAGCTGATTTAGGCATCACCACTGATTTCCGAAGCATGGCTATAAAAGGAACAGCAGCATGCACGGCCACAAACCAAGATAACGAGAATTTCGCGGTATGTTCCTTCCACATGCCAAAGGGCACGTTAACCGCCATGCCCAAAGCTGCAATAACAAGCATTTTTGCAGGAAGAGGCTGAGGGCGCAAGTTTTTCACAAGGGCTGTACGGGCAAGGGCAGCCCTTGCAGCAACAACTGCTGGTGGACATTTAAGCTTCATTCCACTTGGTGGCCGAAAAGCTGTTGCAACAAGGGGCAGAACGTTGCTTACAGCTCTATAAGACTTGGCAATTGGGCAATTTCCGTTTGCCAACCATTCGTTTCCAAGGGCCTCGTGCTTTGATAGATCACCCTTCTGGAATGAAGCACGACAGAGAAAGAAATTCAATTCAAATAAAGTTTTGAATGTTACTTAACCTAGTTGACATAGTTAGGAACACGAAAAGAGAATCATGATTGCCAACACTGACAGCAAAGTTATTGATAATAAGATGGGTGTAAATTTATGAAAATGGTAGACAATTTTATTATTGATGATCTTGTGCCCATAATAAAATCACATTTTTCCTACTAGAAACTAACTTCATGATGAAATGCTAAATGATACAACGGATTTCCTTCAACAAACATGCTTTCAAGTGTGTGAGTGTGTGGGAAACAAGATGAAAAAGGAAAAAAAGAAGATGAAAAACAAAATGTTTACCTGAGATGATTGTTCCTTTTTATTTGCTGATTCGGAATTGTTCTGCTTCTTCCATTTCTCGGAAAAATTCCCAAAACTAAATGAGCCTCCTGGTCCAAAGGTTGACAGACTAATAGTGGCAGCTTTTCCCGCTAAAGGGTTGAAAACAGGCAAAGAAACAATAGCTTCTGCATTGCCACTGTCAAAGTCAGTTTTATCAGTTAGGGGAACCACCCCATCCTTCCCATGAAATAGCTTAAATGCCATGTTAAAACTGGGACCATCTTCAAATATAGGACCCTTGGCTCCGTGCCCCTAAACATTGAAAATGAAGAAACAAACTCACATATTGGCTCAAATTTGAACTGACTACGATACAAGATTGGTAGGAAGGGCACAAAGATGAATCGCTTACAGGAGTGGAGATTTTGGCTTGGTAGAAAGAGAAATTTGTAGGTTCGTTGATGTTTCTTAAAAAGGGGCACCTTTGAACGTCATTCAAATCAAAAGGGCACTCAGATCCATCCCCGTTCATTCCCTTTGAAAAGAAGTCCATTGTTTGCTGAAACAATTTCTTCTAGAAATAAGGACAAAAATCATAAATCAGGTGACATCAAACCAATCATATTAGAGAGAATCTATGTCACTTTGCAAGGAACAAAGTTCACAATCACATAAATCCACATGCCATGAAATATAAGACAGAAATTAAAGAACTAAAGGAGTAAATATGAAAAAACCAGAAAATTATGCGGGTAGCATCAATGAATCTATTACAAAGGGAACAAAAACATCAAGGGGAGAAAATGGATAGATCTATCTCTCAATCATTATCTTCAAAATTAAATAACAAATTATATGTGTGTTAGGCTGTCGAGAGAGAAACCAAGTCGAAAACATAAAGACTAAAGCTACTTGCCCTCAATAAATGCGGGAGCAAATAACTAGACTCGCATGCTTTGCAAACCAAAATGAAGCACATTTTTGTCAATAAAGAAGCTAAAAGTAAAAAAGGAACACAGATATATCAGAACAGAATCCCCCACAGTTCCCTCTTCACGTCAGGGGAAACAATGCATGACAAATCCACAAAATAGAATAAAATTGTGCTACAATTAAAAATTATAGACTGCATCGTTATCAATGACATTCTACAGCTACAGTATCATGCAACGATTGAAAACTTCAACACAACACACATACACATGCACAAAAATAGATAATCATAATTCAAAATTATTAAGGCCGGTCCAGTGCGTACCAATCAATCAATTATAAAAGAACGGGGAAAATGCAGAAATTGCGAACCGTGAAAATATTGAAAAGTTAAACCCTAACAAAAAGCATGAACCCGTTTCCCTCCTCGAATATATGATGAAAACGATTGAACAGAGAGAAGGAAACAACGCTACGGAAAAGCGAAAAACAAAAAATGGGAAGAAAGAAGAAGATACCGTAACCAGAGAACTGCGAAGACGTGTGGCTACCACAGGCACGTGGGAAGGGAGGACAAGGGTTTACGTGTGGCTACCACAGGCACGTGGGAAGGGAGGACAAGGGTTTTAAACGGATGAATGACACGTGTCTTCACTAGTGTATTTTTGTGTGAACCTCGTGCAATCTTCAACTATTTGGAATCTCTGCCTGAAAATTAATTTCGCCGGAAAAACAAAATCAATTTTGCCCGGTTGTTTCAGTTTAACTCTTTTTACAATTATTTAATTACCTTATTTCTCACTCAACTTTAAGAGATTCTATTTTTTATTATAATGAAGACTTAAAGATTTATTTTGTTTTAGAATTATTTAAGAAATAAGGTTAAATGTGTTTTTTTTAACTTTTTCGTGAAAATTAAAATTAATCCTCCTTCAAAATTTTAAATCAATTTAACCTTAAAAAATGTATATTTAGTATTTTTTAAATTTATTTTAATTTTAAATGAGTTTCTCAATTAAAGTGAAAATGTGTTAAACTTGTAAATAATTCAAATATTATTATTAAATATATTCAAAACATCAAATAAACTTAATATTATTTGGTTAAAGAATTAAATCCACATATCTTTAAAATTATAATTAAACTGAATGAAAATTTTAGGAAATAATTAATTTCAATTTTCAGAAGAAAAAAAAGAACATATTTAACTCAATAATAATAATAATAATAAAGTTAATATCTATTTTGATTTTTTATTAGTTAGTTTTATTCAAAATGGTATTTTTTTTTTTGTAAAAATGATTCAAAATGTTAAAAAGTTAACTGTGTTTATCTAGTCAATATTAAATGAGTTGTCCAGTCTTGGAATATGTGACAAAATCAGTCAAGTTGACATGACAATGTTAAAAATTAAAGTTAAATTTAGATGAGGAGAGCTAGGGTTTTGAGTTTCCTCAGTGTTTAGTTTTTCTTTGCAGGTACTTCTCGTGATGAAGAACGAGACTATCTGAGGTGTAGAAGATGAACATGGTTGAGTGATGGTGCAATTTGAGTTTTTATAGATTAGGGATTTTCTGATTTAGAATTTTAGGATTTTTTGTATAGGTTGTGTGGTTGAGGTTGAAGAAGGAGGATATTAGGGATTTCGCCATTTATGACAAAGGCGAAGAGGAGTAAGGCGTTTTATGATGATGGACTTTTGTAATGGCCGCATAATGGTGACCTAGGGAGATTGTAGTTACTATTGTGGCTAATGAGAGGGTTTGGAAAGAAGATGATGAGAATATGTTAAGAATAAAATAAAATATAAATATAAATATAAAAAGTGAAATAAAAACCTTTTAACATTGTGGTCACAAATTTCAAATTTGAATATTTTTTACCAAAAATAAACTACCTTAAACAATTAAAAAATGGGAAAACCATTTTAAACAAAACTATAAAAGAAAATAAGTATTAAACTTTAGACAATACATACCAATGTGAAATGTACCTCTTGGTAAATTTTTGAATCACAAAAATTCTTAAGTACTCTTTGTAAGTTTTGATACCATCTATGAAAAAAAGAGGAGAAAGATAATTGTGTATTCAAAATCAAACCCCAAGATTTGAGTTAATGAATTTTTTTTATCGTAATCACAATAATAATATCTGTTATCTTCTGTATTGCTTTTATAATATTTTGAAGATAACTAATCTTTATCATAATCACAAAATCACAATAACAATATTTGTTATCCTCTATTATTAATAAATCAATTACAATATCAAAACATAATCTATTTCTAAAATATGCAACAATATGCGTCATTTTTTATACGGACAAAGCAAATAAGAAAAATATAATATTTATCCTCTTTTTTATCATAAACATTATAAATAATTAATTTAATTTTAAAAAATAATTAAATATAATTATTTTATATATAGAGGTACAGTTATTTAAAAATATAATTTTTTATATATATAAAAATGGAAATATAATTATTTTAAGTTAAAATAACAGTTATTTAAAGGTACGGTTGAAAAACAAATATATGTACACTATGAAAAACAATCATTTTTATATATAGAGGTATAAATATTATAATATTAGTTATTTTTTGTGGTTATTAAATAATAAAGATTTGAACAAGAATATTCTCTTCATATTAATTAGTAAAATACATGCACTATGATAAAAAAAAATAACAAAATTATTATTATTATAAAATTAAATATAAATAATTTTTATAATTTTATTGTAATTAACTTTTTGTATGTTTGGTAGACAGCTTTATAATTAAAAATAGTTAAGTTTAAATAAAAGTTAAGTCGAAAATTGATTAAATTTAAAAAACAATTATTCAAGGACAAAACTAATAAAATAATTATTTTAATTTTAAAAAATAAAACTCAAAAACAAAATGTAAACACTGTAAATAAAAATCCCTTATATACAGAGGTATAGATTATTTTTCATTTGCTAGCAAATAATATATATCATTCCATTTAGAATAATCATCTGTTTTATACATTAAGTTATTTAATTTGACAATAAAAATATTAATCTCTTTAATAAAGACTAGGATATTCAATCTGTGTGACAATATAAATTTACAAAGTCAGAATATAATAGAATTATTTTTTCTTTTCAATTAATTTTAATATAATGATAAATTATTGAGGAGATTAATATGTTAATTAACGTTTGGATAAAATAATGTAAAATTATTTTGCAGTATCTTTTTGGTGGTGCTCCCTCCATCAACATACCCTTCATGCACATACCCAATTTACTTCTTTTTTTTTTGCCTTAGGTTAAATTTTTTTTTTACTTTAACTTTTTATACTTTTAAATAAATATCCTAATTTAATATTTCATTACAGTGCACACACCTTAAATATAAGAAAAATTACTACATTGAATGTTTTTTAAAAATATAAAGAACACAATGAATTAAAAATAAATAAATAAAATATTAAATTATTATTACAAACATAAAAAAAATATTATTAAATATAACATCCTAAAAATATAGCATAAACTATATTATGAATAATTATATATAATAATATAATATATCAGTTATACACGAGTTGTTAAAGTATTTAACGGTACAGTTATCCGAAAATAACTATAAAATTAAAAACTTTACAAAACATACTTAAGTCTGATACAAAACATATAACAAATCGAACGGTCATACAAGCGATGTATAAATCGAGCCGTCCTAACTAAGAAGTTGGAGGCTCCTCGCTCAGCACCTGCTCCAAAGAGCACTTATCACCTTATGCTCACATCCATAGGATGATCGTTGCAATGAAGAAGACGACCGAGTGAATAATATAAGACAAGACAGGAACAATAGGGTAAACTAATGTAATTTAATTGCTCATACAAATAAAGCAAGTACATAAGCATATATTCAACCAAGCATTTTTAGCATACAATAACCAACAAACATTTCAGGCAATGACCGAACATATAATACATGAAATGACCGACCACTTGACTTGACCATCTGGATTGTATGAATATGTAGCTTGAGGTCGTTCTTGCACCCGGGTGGTATAGTAACTGGAAACTTCTCAACTGCCACCCGAGGTTAGTCCGTTATACCTCACCCAAGTTACCCTTATGGGTTAGGACCTCCTATCATTCTCACACTATGACTTACCCATATCTACTTGAGAATTGGTAATCATTAGAATCTCTAGATGAACGCCATGAATTTCACTGTCCGTATTCATACTTTACCAATTCAATAACAATTCACCGAGACATTCCTCCTTGGAATTCTCCTCCATACCAACTTGAAATATAATACCTTATAATCTTCTCAACAAAACTTATATAAGTGATCATAATCAATTCTCAAATAATAATGAAAATCACAACCAATGACAAATACCCTGTGAACATTGAAGACCGAATGGAAACACCCATAACCCATACACATGATCGAATGGTCAAGGACAAGTGAGGCTCAAGCATAAGCCGAAAGGAAGTTTTTGAGAACCAAACGTTATACAACCGAACACCTTTAACTTAAATCACACACTTAGAGTGAGACCGAACGGGTTCTCACTACCCAAATAATAGGACCAAACGGTCCATAATAGATAGAATTGAAAAAGTAACAGAACACTATTAAAGATCGACCACTAAGAGGGATCGACTACTAAGAGCTTCGATCGAACGCTCATAGCTCAAACCGAACCCTCTGGATTTAGACAGAATATCCAAGTAAGACCAATTGCTAAGGTGACCGAGCGGTGTTTAACAGGTAAGGCTCATAAGAGACCGAACACAGTTAAAACCTAATACAAGTACAAGACAGAGTGCTAGTACAAAATCGAGCACTACTAAGACTGCATACACATCTAAGATCGAACGGTCATGAACTGATAGGACTCCAAAGAAACCAAAACCAGTTAATGATTGAGCACAGAACAAGGCCAAGCGGCTAACAGTAAACGCTCGGTGTTCTGCATAATTCTGCAAAACTTCTACAGAATTATGAACAACGTCTAATTTAATCCAAATTAGAATATTTTCCCAACTTTTAATCCTCAAATCTCGAATTATAAATCAATTTAAACCTATCCAAATATACCTAAACCTTAATAACATAAATCAAAAGAATCCCATAACAAATTTCACCTAAATTATGCAGAAACAATAACTCAAAGACCAATAATCAAATTTCTCACTTTTGACTCGTTTTAGAAGAACTTAGATGTTCTAATAAGTCTATTTAGACATGCTCAGACATACCTTACCACCCAATTTCACTCCTAACCTCAAACTCTCATTTTCACCTATTCACTTCCTCAGAAACAGAACAGACCAACACTTTTTTGTAGAAAATCCAATCAAGTTCAAACAAGTTTCAATCATACACAGAATTAAACACAATTCCATCCAACATCCAATTATTCATACATGCAAACATCCAAATAGTAATTCCAAACACAGAAAAACATAATTAAATTATTAGCTTTCCTTACCTTTTGATCGGACAACAAGCTCAATCAACAGCAGAATTTCGCTCACCACACCTCAAAATCCTAGAACACCTATAGCTCACCAATTTAGAAAGAAGGGTCACCCCAAAAGACCAAGAACGTGATCAGTAACAAGAATAAGAAGATGATGAACACATGCAACCATAAATTTGGCTTGTATGTGCCAGAAACAGAATTTCTAGAAAGAGGGTGAACTTACTGATTCTAAACTTGATTTTGATTGGTGGAAAAAAATGTGCTTGACTCCAAGATTGCTTAAACGGTGTCTGATTATCAAATAGATGAAGTGAGATGAAGAAATCTTTGAGAGAATTTGTAGAGAGAAGGAAGAGAAAAGAAACTCAAAAGTTTTGAAAAAGAAGAAGTACATGTAGAGAATGGCACGAAATTTCAAAACTTTTGTTTATATATTTCCTTCAAAACCAATCGGTCCAATCGCATGCATACACCTGTCTTCCTCCACTTATTCTGATTTTCACAATCCTGACATTAAGCCTTTGTTAACAAAAACAATGAAAGTTTCCTACACACATATTCCGACCATCAGTAGTATTATTCTGGAGAAAATTATGTTGTTAGGCCAACGCTAAATCCACCCAAGCGTTTACATAGGAAATATTCATCATTTGATATAAGTTGTGTTTTCGGTCAAAGTTTAGATTTTTTGTTTATGAAAATAAAAAGGGCATTTTAACAATATTCCAAAGCATGAGATTATTTAATGGTTATATGACATGTTTCACTTTCCTGTTAAAAAAAGTTCCAACTTCACCAGTGTTCAGTTGAATATAGTGAAAACTCCTTTGTGTTGAATATACACATAGGGTCCTCTATTTATAATAGAAGAAATATGGGCTGAGCCTAAAATACAAATAAGAAATATAAACAAACTAACTAAAGATAAGAGATAAATGTAAACTAAATATAATATCTTTAACACTCCCCCTCAAGTTGAAGCATACAAATTGTATGAACCAAGCTTGGAATAAATAAACTCAATTTGAAATATATGATATGTCTTCAAGAGTGTGCGACAAACAGATGAGCAATCACATGTCGACGAACAACTAACAGCAATATGGACAGTAATGGAGAACTGTGAAACTTCAAATAGCACCATGAAACTTCAAGTAGGATGACTTTGACAAAGGAGGACAATGACAACCTCCAGGGACTGGATTGCCATCAAGTAAGGACGGGGCTTGCATCAAAACCATAGGTTATGCCATCACTGACTGATGGGCCTATAGTGGCTAAAAATGACAAAACTACAAGGACTGCCATCACTGACTGATGGGGCCTGTAGTGGCTAGAAACGATAAAACTGCAAGGATTGCCATCATTGACTAGTGGAGCCTGAAAGCCTGAACCTGAAAACTGAAACCTGGCTGGAAACATACTCCCCCTCACGACGAACGACGGAAACGACGACGCGTCAATTACAGACCGTGAAAGTGGAAAGTGGAAGATCATAATGAGCTCTTATTTATCAAAGCATCCAAAAAAACAAATATGACAAATTTGACAAAAGGCTCGTGAAATTGTTTTAACCTATAACTTTGGTGTTGAAATTCCTTAGTGTTAACCACCGACTTCCTTGGAGACCTTTCATAATAGAGAAGAAGATAGCGGAAGCAATAGAGGTAGGACTAGGTGTTGGTGCATCGGTGGCACAAGTGGCGAAGACGATGGTCGCGAAAGTGGTCAGCAACGGTGGCCAGAGACGGTGGTCGGAGACGGTGGTCGGAGACGGTGGTCGGAGACGGTGCTGGCGGCGGTGGCCGGTGACGGTGGCCGGTGGCGGTGGACGGCCGATGATGGTGGCTAGCGGCAGTGGACAGCCGACAGGTGGCGGCTGGTGGCGAGCGGCAACGGGCAGTGGCGGACAGCAACACCGGATAGATGCAAAACAAAAACCAGAGATTGTCCATTGAAGTATAAAGGCACAGGTTGAAAAAGAGACTTTTTAGGGGGACTGTCGGTGGCGTCTGCCACTGACGGCAACAAAGACAAAGTAGAAAAGGATCAGAAAACCTGCTCTGATACGCCTTGAATATAGTGAAAACTCCCTTGTGTTGAATATACACATAGAATCTTCTATTTATAATAGAAAAAATATGTACTAAACCCAAAATACAAATAAGAAATATAAACAAACTAACTAAATATAAGAGATAAATATAAACTAAATATAATATCTCTAACAATTTCTATCCGTTCAGTTCCAACTCCAAAACAGCTATCTCTAATAAAAGTCACTTTCAATGGTTAATGGTTTTCTTCTTTTCTGTAGGAAGAAAAAATTAAATTATTTTCTTGCAGTATAAATTTTAATGTTCGAAGAAGCTAATACATTATTTTTATAATTTTAAACAAATTTCCTTTTAAATACTTTTTTTCTATACAGTTAAGATTTGTCTAAATAAAAAATGGACAATTAATATTTTGTACCTTTAGAATTAATGCTTAAGAGAATTTGTAGTATTTTAATTTTAATATGTTCTACCTCACAAACAAAGCCAAGTTTACTTTAATTATATACAATTATATTCTGTCTAAATTATCATTACAAAGCAAAAATTATTACCTTGTAAGGATAATTAAGGAAATTAATTAAGAAAATCATTGGTTGGTACCTTTCTGTCTCACTATTTCGATTAGGATAATTCTTATTACATTTTGAACAAACAAACATTAAAACATATCTATAATGAGCAACTGCATCAGCTAAATGGTAAAATGGTCGAAATAACAGACATGGTTTGGGAGTTGCATTGTCGGCAGTGATAACAGTCGCACTAATACCACATAATTATGTCCTGTATATACAGAGTTAGGGCCAAACTGCTTTTACATATTTAAGACAGGAACTTGAAACAAATGAAAATGAGCTCCAAAAAGACAAAACAAGGGCTTTCAAAATTTCAAAATCATCCAAACTGTTGCTTTCAATATCCTCCATATCTTCCCTGCATTGTATTGCTTCCATATGATGCAGTTGCTGCACTGGAACCAGGACAGTCTCTTGCCCAGTGGCCAGGTTGATGGCATTTAAAGCATTCACCAGAAGCACCACCACCTGATCCACCATATGATACCCTGTTGGAAAAGCCCCCTCCTGAAGACTGTCCAGCCGGATTTCTAACATTTGGGCAAAGTATAGAAGCATGACCAGAACCTCCACAGTTGGTGCATGATGTATATGCACCAGGAGCACCTGCTGAAGCAAAATTGCCATATTGATTTCCATATTGTTGACCCACTTGATTTGCTGGCATCCCAAAATCTCTACTGCTATTAGTGCTACTCTTTATTGGGTTATAAGCCGGTGGCATTACTTGACCAGTTTCAACACTCCCCAGTCCAGTATTACCGGATAATGAGTTGGTAACGGTGGTAGCACCTTCTGATTTCCCAGTCAAGAGTTTATCAATCAATTCCAAACTAACTCTGGATTTAGATGCAAAGTTTACCTTTTCTGCTTTAACCACAGTTGCCTTAACACGTTGTTCATCACTGAATGTTTCCTCTTTTACTTTCAACTTGAACACATACTCGGAGAAGAGAACCTTCCGGATGATTTCAGCAAATCTTTCATCATTTTGCTCTTCATACTTCAGATAATACAAATCTTTTGCAGGCAGGCCAATTATCTCCTCACCACTCTCCTGGAAAGCAGTAACCCATGTTACACCTGTGTGATCCATTATCTGGAATGACAGTATGTACCTATAATCACAAGCGTCAACAGATTGGTTACACCTATCACAAATCCATTTTCCATCACCATTATTAGTCACTTTTTTGTTACATTGCCTATCCCCTATCATGATAGGACATCCTGGGTAACAGAAGTTATCATACTTCATGAATGAAATAGTTGCACAGACAGATATCCAATCAGGCTTCTCCGAAGTCCCTAACTTCTCGTCTTTAATTTGAGATACAGTCTTCCGATTATCATTCTTAGGAAAACTAGATGTATCTTTAGAGATAGAGAGAGTTGGGACATTCTTCCCTTCCTTTTCAAACCATCTTTTCAGTGTGTAAGCCTCTGGAAAATCAGGCTCTATGAACAGTAGGCTAGTCATTATAGTCCCAACAGACTTTCCATTGAAATCGTTAATTCTGACAGCTTTTGTAGCCAAAACTGGAAATTTCCCATCATCACAAATAGTTTGCAGCCTTTGTCCTTCCACGTTGCAAAAATTTCCCCACAAAGTTAACTCGACACTTCGACCAGACATGTCTTTCAACTGGAGTGTTCTCTTCTGAGTTTCGGTACCATTTTTTCTCATGATTGAAGCTGTAGGACTAATTGAAGTCACCACACCAATCACATCCACAATGGTGTTGCTTTCCAAACTTTCAATTTCACTAATGGGCCGAAAATTAAAAGTCTGCTTTGGAATTGAGTTATCATCATCAGGGCATGGTTGTATGATGGATGTCATATCAAGGGTTAACTCTTGATCATTGGGAAGGTGATTGAAATTCTTCTGAGCTGGCTTTACGCTTCCCCTGGAAACTAGGTATACCTTACCAGCTTCAATCAAATTATAGAACTGATCAGCCACACTATTGAAGCAAGTTGCCCGAATTTGCCCACCATCAGAATCCAAAAGGTCAAATGAAAATACCTTGCCATCACCTCGAGCATTGTTATAGTGCCTGAGTTCTCCCTTAGCTGTTACCCTGGCTTTAATCGTCCACATATTCTGGTAAGGATTCAATGCTGCTATTGGAATTATCCTGGGGGCACCTTCATTTTTTCCAATTGGCCCTCTGTTAGTGTACATTGGAGATGGTTGCCGATACATAGGCTGAGGTGCACGAGCATAAGAGTTTGGCAAGGGCCTTGAAGTCTCAGATTGGGGATGACGAATACCCATGTTTTGATCACCATGAGATCCAGTAAAGGGTGCCGATCTAGAAAAATTAGCTCCGGATTCTACTTTAGGATATGTACGAGGTGCATCACTAGAATAACTAGATCCAGTGTTGGAAATGCCAGAATAAGCACTACTGGCAGGAGCGTTCATTCTTGGATGATCTGGAGATGGTATGGCCATATTCGGTCTAGCAGCCATGCCACCTACATTCGGTCTAGAAGCCATGCCTCCTGAGTGTGAACGGTTATTCAAAGATTGTGAATTCCCAGGGGTGACTCCTGATTGACCAGTACCAGATTCTACAGATCCATCTTTTGGTAAGGAGACAGGTTCTCCAATCAACTCACATTTTTCCACTACGACATCTAGGTCAATTATGACAATAATCCTGTTCAGAATATATCGACAGCCAAATCATGATCCAAATGATAAAAAAATACACCTATAATTAACCTGTAAAACTGTCTCCCACTGAGCAGTAAAGCACTCAACTAGTTTACAATCATAAAAACCAACAAAAGCAAACACGAACTATAAAACCATCATAAAAAAATCACCCATGTTCAAAAATCTTTCTCTTGAGCCTAAAAAATCATCAAACTTATCAAGTCCTAAAAAACACAAATTTAGTACAGAGAAAACATATCGTGAATGACCACATAAAATGCATTAGCAATATATAAATATATGAAACATCATAAGAAAAACCAAACAAGCACGCATGTTAAAACAGCTTGCAACGTCATGATTTTTAGGTTCTGCAACAGCACAGCAACTCAACCACAATTGGCATTCAGGATTCTTCCACGATATCAAGAACAGCAACCAACCGCTACCCAAATTTAACCACAAGCATTCAATAAAAATCCCAACAAAATAGAAGACAGGAACGCTTAAAATTCATCTTCACTATCCAAAATTTCACACAATGATATAAAAAGCATTTCACCTTTTTCTCCCAAAGAAATTTCAACAACCCGAAAACACAAAAAAAAAAAAAAAAACTGTCAACAAGATGTGGAACTAACTCACTTGCGGTTCTGGACATCGTTGCAGATGAACTGTGTGAGCCTAACCACGGAACCTTTCTGCAACTTTCCAGAATGAACTAGTTCGTTCATCTGCGTGGCGAGCATGCCTTGCTGGTAAAAGGAACCGTCAGAAAGAATCAACCGGTACCTCTCGGTGTTGTTGGCTTGTTGCGACTGCACCAGCTTCAAATCTATAACTTGCAACACTGGTTTCAAACTACTGGAACAATTGGCACCGCATATTTCTTTTATCGCCCCTGGCGTCAGTGACCCAGCCATTGTCGCTGTCCTCTTCCTATTTCGTTTGGCTGAAAAAATGAGAATCGAAAAAAGAAAAGCCCAGGAAATCGGATCGAATGAAGCAGAAAGTGAAAGTGGGAGGTTACAAGAGAGTGGGAAACCCTAGCGGATTGAATAATTTAAAGAAGGCGCCATAAGTGGTTTCGATAGAGAGAACCGCGAAATGCGAATGGGGGAATTAATTTCGGAAATGTATTGGGATTTTTTTAATTCCTACCGTATCCCTAAAACTTGTGATGACTTATTTGACCTTTACGTGTTTATTTTTCAACTTAATAACAAGTGACAATTTTTTAAATTTTTTTATAATTATTTAATTACTTATTAAATTACACAACTATGCTTAAATATTATAATTTTAAGTAATAGATAAATGTACCTTATGATTTTGGTATTGCCGTGTGACGTGAAAAAAAATGTGATGTAACAGTGACAATAACATGTGTGATGTAAAAAATCTCATTTTATATGTATTTTGGTCTCATTTTAGTTATGACGTTTTTTAAAATGTGAGCAACTTCATCTTTTTCCGAATTAAGATCAAATTTAACTTTTATATAAATGTTTAACGATATCTTCATTAAAGTTTACTATTTTTATTAAATATCTTTTATAATATTAAATTTTTATATTATATATAACATCCCAAAATATAACATAAAACTATATAATAGTTATCACATGGTTAATATAAAAGACTAGTTAGAGTAGAAATTATAAAATATAATTTATAGTCATCCAAAATAACAATAAATTTAAAATTTTATATACAATATAGTCATAAACAAAACTATATGTAGGAATTGTCATCTCAACCACAAAACAGGAGTAAAACTAAAATAAATAACTCTACTATTGCTACCTATGAACATCAGAAAGATCTCCTTCAATAGTTTGCTCCAAGGACATCTCATTACTCTCTGCTTACACCCACCAGATGATCATCGCCAAACCAAACCAAGTAAGCATAACATCAAACACAAACGACAAGAAAAGGGTAAGCTAGATTCAAAACATTCCATCATATCAATTAAAATATCTCACATAATAATCTTACATATAGTATAGATCAACTCAAACATCTGAGTGTAAAAAGACCTAGGTCGACTATCCGGACTTAGAATAAATATCGAACTATGGCGGGTTGCGCACTTGTGGTGGCCTCTACTGCTTTGCAAAGTCATTGCCAATGGATTCTACCATACCACCCACTCAATGTTAGCCCATTACCGCTTCAGAGGTCATATTGGAGGCACCTAGACTAGGACCTCCTACTACTCTCACCACATGTATCAATCTTCTCTACTCAAGAATGAAAGATCATTGGAATGTTAAGATAACCCTCACTACTAAGCTACCTGTATTCAATCTAAATACTTGAAATCATACCGGAGGAGTTTCCCGTGAAACCCGTGTTACCAACCATGAACCATTTGAAATCATACATATATACTTATACTTCCGCATAGAATCACAACATATATCATCAATCATCATATAATACCCTAAACACTTTTGAACCATTCGAACAATCAAAACAGAACCCAAGGTTACCAGAAAAAAATGATAGAAGAAAGAAAAACAAAACATGGGCTAGTCGCTCAGCGACCAAGCTTGCTGGGCGAACACATAAATAATGGACCAAGCTCCCTCACCTCCCACTTAGTGACCCAACTCGTTGTGCGAACATAGAGACAATGGACCAAGCTCCCTTACCTCTCGCTTAGTGACCCCATTTGATGTGCGAACATAAAGATAGTGGACCAAGCTTCCTCACCTCTCGCTCAACGAGAATGCATAATTCTACAACATCAAAACTATAGAATTTTCACCCTTAACCACCCTTGACCTATTCTAAATATTTTTTCCAACTTCTAAACCTCCTATATTGTATTATAGATCAAATGTATCTAAATAAATGTATCTAAACCAACCTAAACACATTTTAAACTTAAAGACACCAAGATTCTAAACTAAAATTCATCAAAACCTCACTTTAGAGACTCAAATTGAATTCTACCAGTTATGGCTTATTTTCAAACAACTTAAAGACTTCAACAAGTCCAAATTGACTTACTCACACCCTTCAAACTGACCAATTAAGCACATAAATAATTCAGATTTTCACTAGTCCAAACCCTTAAAAACTAGTTTTAAATCAAACTAAACTCTGCTTATCTACCACGATATACATTCTTATCTCATATTTCTTATATTTTAAAAGCTTAAACAAGTCATAAACATCTATTAGGAGACCCCAACCGCATCAAGCCAGTTTACCATCCCTTTTTCACAACTTCACTACCCAAAACCTCATTTTTCCTTCAAAACACCACTCCAAACTCCTAAGTTTATAACTCTTTATTCCATAAACTTCATAACACCCAATTCAACGGAATTTGTAACACATTAACTTCCAATTCCAAACCAAATTATCGCCCAATACCCTTCACATTATCAATTCATCATCATATACTTAAAAACATCCAATTAATTAAGTTACAAGTATCACAAAACAGAATTTTCACCCCAAATTAGTTTAATACTAAAAAATCCTCAAACTTGCAACACAAACATCAATTGAAGAAAAACTCTAGCTTCCCTTACTTCTAGAAAACTTCTATCGTTTTATATATCCTTGACCATTGCTTCCACCGCAAGAAATACTAGAAAAACCTACAAATCACTAATTGGTGGTTGAAGACAGACCTTAGAACCTCAATTGAACCAGGAATCAAGGAAAAGAAGTTTTTGACACATGCAAAACAGAATCCCTTTGCATGATCACGAACCCTACAAATACTAAAGAAAAGAGTACAAACTTACTTGCTTTAAACAGTGAATTGATCGGGTAGATAGGTAGACCTTGACGCCATTGTCTAAGCACCTTTCAGGAGCGTCAAACAAATGATCAAGGAATTAGAACACTTGGAGAGATGTGAGCGAAAACGAAGGGAAAGAGTTATTGAGAAATATAATTTATTTTAAGTAATGAGACGAGTTTAGTAAATTCTAATTATATTATGAAATTATTTTATAATAAAATACTCGATCTCATTATTTTAATATACTTACCAACTCTAGTACTCTATTATCTAGGTTCTTACGTTATACATTGAACTTTACTTAAATTTTGTTTCAAATATTTATATATTAATAATTTCTATACAAATGTAAGAGTTGGTATAAAAGTAACAATATTATAAATTCAAATATAAAATTTTAAAATATTTTTATAACAAATTAAAATAAATATATTTAAAATTTTAAAACAAAACTTAAATAAAATTCAATCTTAAATATTAATTTAAATAAACTTAATTTTATTAAAAATATTAATAAAAACATAAATTTTATTAAAAATATCATTATAATAATTATAATATTTATTAGAGGTAACAAAATGGATCAACTCGATTTAAATAAAGTTCAATGTAAAATATAAATTTAAATGTATTTAATATTATGAAAAATATTTTTAATAAGATTAAGTTTATTTAAATTAATATTTTACAATGAATTTTATTTAAATTTTGTTTTTAAAATTTAAAAAATATCTATTTTAAATTATTATATCATTATACACTTATATAAAAGTTAAATTTGGTTTTAATTTGAAAAATATGAAATTGTTCTAAGAGAACATTAAAACTAAAATGAGATGAAATACAAATAAAATGAATAAGTTGATATTTTTTATATGACACGTTGTTACTATCACATCATATAGTCTCTACCATCTTCTTTTATACATGACAAATTTTTTGAAAAATAAAAAATAAAATAAAAATAGAAAAAACCAAATATTAACATGTGATATCGAGTTAATATCGTGAATTTTATATTAATAAAAATAACCAAATTACATCAAAATTTTCAGAAATAAAAATCCGGCAATTTAAAATGAGATGCCGCAATTGAAATTCTTATATTTCAACCTTAATTATTTGAGCATGAACTTTACTTTCTTTCGCATTAGATAAATTTCAATTATCATTATTATACATTTTATATACTGAATGTTCAGTGTCTAAGTCTGAATTTTAATTATTTTAATGATGTAAAGTAGCAGCGTTTTAAATATTGGAGACGAATATTGACATCTACCAGAAAATTTAAAGGAGGCAAAGCACAAGGGAGTTGAATGATCAATAGTCCAAACTCTTTTGTGGTGTATGTTTGACCATGACCACGTGACCAACCAAATCCCGTTTTCAGTTACCCTACAAATATCTCGTTCCCGTTTTGCGTTTTCAACCGAAACCCCTTTCCTCCGATCACCGGTTCAATGGTTCCGACCACCGGTGACCGGCATTGACACCACTTTTCTTCCGGCGAGGCCTAGCCCTTTCCAGATTCATGGATCCCTCTGATTCTCACTCCCACTCCCAGGAACAGGAAGCGCCCAAGAAGAACGGCGTCGTATTTGTCTTACTGCGATGGGTTATTGCGATTGTCTTCCCCTTCCTTTTCTTTCTCTCAATTCCCTTTCTGGTTGGTTTGCTGGTTCTCATGTTCGCCGATTTCTCTATTCCCAGCCCCATTTCTCTCCCCTCACAGTGCAAAATCGTCTCCACAGGTTAGTTAGTCAATCTTTGAAGCTTAGTTTGGGAACTTTTTTTTTTTTTTTTTTTCCTTTGGTTTTGTATTTTCGGCACAGGGGAAAGTGTGGGAAGGTGTTAAAAGCTGAAAATCAAGCAGAGGAAGTTGATTAAGTGCTTGGTTGGACAAATTTAACTTAATTAATTTAGCTGCTCATACTGCCTGGTTACTTAGTTTTCAGATCAAAATGACTATATTGAACTTCAAAATGTGGTGGGAACGGGGAAATGCTTACCTGCTTTGTGTAAAGCATTTAGATGTGTATTTCTTTAGTAACAATTTAAGAAGCCTTAGACAATGCTTTTACCTGAATTTTCCGTTGTTACGAATCTGATTATATTTTTGAGGTCTTCAACCTGCAACAGTTTGGAATTTTGAAAGCTTTAAAAACTCTGTATTCTGGTTTAGATGCATAATAGCCTGTGTTAAGTTTTTCCTGTATAAACAGTCTTGATTGTTTCTTTTATCTTGATAGCAAAAATGTATATGTATATATTTCCTTTGATTGATTTTTGAAAAACCAAGCAAATTATTTATGCTACCTTCAAATTACACTTCCTTCCTAATGATTGATTTGATTATGTTTGCCACACTGATCTTTGTGTTATTGTTATAGTCGCTTTCTTCACAGATAATTGAAGGCATTATTGCTTGTTGCACTTTCTACTAAACTGTATGGCATAATTATTTTACAGGTGTTGATATCAGGTCATCTAAGATTTGCGAAATTGGATTGTTAAATTATAAAGCGAAGGATGTGTTTCAGCATTTTGAAAGAAGCAAATTTCGCTGCCGTTATGATTACTATTGGGCTTCAGTATTCAAGGTTATTATAACTAGTTAATCTTTTTATTATTTTAGTGAAAGCAGAATTTTTTCTTGCTTTAAGATTCAGAAGGAAGATAAAATTTTATCCCTAACAGTGACTATGAAATGGAAAAATGTGTTAACAAACAAGTTCATTGGGCAGTAAAGCTCTCCAATAGTCAGATCACCTTGCAAGGACAGAGAGAAACGCCCTGGAAATTTCAATCTTTCACCTTCATTTGAATATGCTAAAGAGCTATAGAAATTACTCACTGTCTTAAGTTTTCTCCCCATTAGCTCCTCTCACCCTCTCAAAAAATTATCAGTAGAACTGTTCCAAAGTCTAAGGATAAATCCAACATTCATCAATAATTTAGAACAAGGTAAAGAGGATGGATTGTATTTCTGAGTTAGAAACCTCACAAAACTTTAGTAGGAATCAGTGGTAAAAGTTACGTGGTTTGTGAATATGAGCTAACTGTTAGTATTAGTCCTCTCAAGAGCTTAGGTGTTAGGCTGCTAGTTATTAACTATTAATACCAAGTGATCATTTCTGATATATCTTGCCTTATATACTTATCTCTTTTGATTGAGAAACTTCCACAGTTTTCTCTTCTTATCCAAGTGACGTATATCTAAATATAGACCATGCTAGCATATCTGACGACCAATTCATTGTGTATCAGTGTGCACGCTCTTCTATGGTTTATTTTTTTATGGTTACGATGACTAGAATTAGGCAATTCTTTTGGGTAGCATTAAATAGTTTATATTAACACTGTTTCAGGTAGAATATAAAGATCACTTTTCTGGTCAGACACAAGTTGCATTTGCCGAGGCTCCAAATGAGGCCCTTCCTCTTTATTGCAGACCTAATTTTGGTGCTGCATGGCTGACACAATATAAATTTAAGGTAGGGGTCTCAACTTGTGTCCTTTTGTACTATGTTGTTGCTAAACCTCATTGATTGGATGTATATTTCATAATGATGTCATATATAGTAAGAACTGCAATATTTACCAGTTCAACGTAGTTCAAAATATTGTCATTTTTAATTTTATCTCGCCTTTATTAGGTCAATGAGACTTACAATTGCTGGTACACATCTGGCATTTCCAAAGTTCGTTTACCTCAAGATAATCTTTTTGGTTGTCATGCCCACCAGCAGTCTACTCTTGAAAAGAGTAGAGAATATTCTACCATGTGAGTAGTCTATACTATTTTCTTATATCCGATTGTGCATTTTATATGAATGTATAGGTTATTTTACTAAAATAAAACGGGACTGCAGAATGAGAATTCTGAATCTAATAATTGTAAGCTTAACATTTTCAAGAGTTATCATTCTCTGTTCAACTTTTAGTTGTTTTTTTAGGTCAAAGAAATAATAGAATTTTGTATGCTGTAATTCAAATCCAAGGCATCTTTATCAAGGTGATAAAGGTTCTGAATGCTAAAGAAATGAATGAAAAAGTCCCGACACCCAACTAATTGTAGAAAGTGCACAGTAGAATGATTAGAGCATAGGACAAAACCAAAAGGGGGTGAATTGGTTCAAATTAAAAAATCACTTTACTTTGAAAAAATTTTTGCTTTTAAAAATTTCTTTAATAAAACTGAAACTTGCTTCGTTCAAAAGCAAATAATTAAAGTAGAGTAGGGAGAAGAAGAATTACAGAAGTAATTTTTATACTGGATCGAATCGAAAGATTTTTTTGTCCAATTGTTACTCTCTCTAAAAGAGGGATTAACTTTTCCACTAAAAATGTAAAATAGTTTACAAGATGATAATAAGAATGGAATTAGAAAACACCTCTCTTAACAAATAAGAGATGACCAACACCTTCCTTTGACCCACAAAGGAATGAACAACTTGATTCTGACTTGATAAAAAAACACCTTCAACTTAGACACACTAAGTAATAGCTTTTCCTTCTTCAAGCACCGAAACACACTAAGAAACAACTTTTCCTTCTTCAAGCACCGAAACCACAAGCTTGCTTAAACACTCAGAGTATTTAAGATGCTCTACAAAAGTTTAAGTAACCACCAATGAATTATGAAACACAGTATTTATAACCCAAGGTTAGGCTAGGTCAGAAGCTGAACAGACAACTCCCAACTGTCAGTGATAATCGATTATCACTAAGGATAATCGATTATAACAAGAAAACTAAGAAAACACTTTGATTCGGTAAGAATTGATTATTGCTTAGGATAATCGATTATCCCTGAAAGCATGAATAACCAAAGTTCGTAGATAATCAATTATCACTTGGGATAATTGATTATCCTTGAAATGAAACTCTTTTTAACAGCCTGAGATAATCGACTATCACTGGCAGTTGGGAGCTGTCTGTTCAGCTTCTGACTTAGCTCGAACCTTTGGTTATAAATACTGTTTCATAATTCATTAGTGGTTTCTTTAACTTTTGGAGAGTGCAGAGAATTGTCTGAAATACTTTGAGTGTTTAAGCAAGCTTGTGGTTTTGGTGCTCGAAGAAGGAAAAGCTATTACTTAGTGTGTCTAAGTTGGAGGTGCTTTTCTACTAAGCAAAATCTAACTGTTCATTCCTTTGTGGGTCAAAGGAAGGTGTTGGTCATCTCTTATATGTTAAGAGAGGTGTTTTCTAATCCCATTCTTATTATCATTTTGTAAACTGTTTTGCATTTTTAGTGGAAAAGTTAATTCCTCTTTTAAAGAGATCAATCACTGGACGTAGAATCTTTTGATTCGAATCAGTATAAAAATTACTTGTGTAATTTTTCTTCTCTTTACACTACTTTAATTATTTGCTTTTGAACCACGCGAGTTTCAGTTTTATGGAAGAAATTTTTAAAAGCGAAAATCTGTACAAAGTAAAGCGATTTTTTAACTCAAACCAATTCATTTTCCTCTTGGTTTTGTCCTACGCCCTAATCATTCCCCTGCGTGTTTTCTACACTAATTTCTGCCTCCCTTTCACTATCTGACTGCTGTGTTGTATAGCCTCAACAGCAGAATTCTCATGCTCCCCATTCTTCTTGCCAGCTATAATTTCCTACAGGCACCCCCCTTTTACCCTACTGTTCACACACCCTAGTTACTGTTGGGATCATACCTTTGTTATTTAATATAAACAGTTATAGTCACGAAAAAAATACCCACACCCTCGATACAGCTTTTTATGGCCATCCATATGTGTAACCAGGCTTGTTTACTTGAAGAGGGCAAATAAACTTGGGCAGATGTTGGTGGGGATTTAGTCAAAAACTCAAATTCATATGTTCAACTGATTAATTCATGATAACTCCTTGATATACCCAAGAAAACAAATAGCGGGGAATCTTTTTTTTTCTTCCCAATCAATGTTTAGTCCATGTATAGTTGATATTTTTTGAACAAAAGGTTCTTTTAGTGAACACATAATTATTATTGTTTCTAGACAGGAAGTCTTGAGACATAGAGTCGTTTCTCATGGTAAACATATCCTTATGAAGAAAAATATGAAAATCCCTTCTGCTCATATCAAGTAAGCGATGTCGATTGTGAACACAGTGAAAGCTAGGTTACATGGGATTGGGTTGAATTGTATTACTACTACCCTTTATTTCTGGTAACGTTGTTTACTACAGAAAGTTGGGCTGTCTGTTATTTCTTCTGAGTCGTTATTTATGTATTAAGGCAATGAACTTTGGGTTATATCCTATTCAGTAAGTAAATTAGAACAAGGCTCGGCTGAGTATTCAATTTCATTTGAGAGTCATAGGTGGTCATAGTCCCCACTCTGTGATCCTATAAGAGCTGGTGCTGTCCTTGCTTCCATGGCAGTGCATTAACAACATAAATTTATAAATTGTACATTGTGATATTTTGTAAGATAATTATTATGTTTGAGTAGCATTTCATATAAATGTATGAAGTTTGATTACAAAAACAGTATTTTTTATCAAACAATTATTTATTAGTATGGATATCCTATCAGGGCTATGGAGATGGCAATTTCCTGGTTTTCCAGTAGAGGAAGGGCCAAGCATTGGAGATGGGAAACTTTAATAGGGGTTGTAAGTGGATTCTTAACTTCATTGATCTCTATAACCTTCATTAGGTTCCTACATATACTGCTATCATCTATATATCAATCTTTCACAACATGGATATTTCCTTGGCGTGTCAATGCCGTTCTCGTCAGGCGTGCATGTTTTCTTATAGCATACTTGTCTTTTGTGGCTTGGTTAGCTATAGAATATGGGAAGAGACTTGGTCTCATGGACATATTTAGTTTCCCTAAATTATAGCACTCGCTTTTAGAAAGAGCAATGTCTTTTTCACAGAATCGCAATGTAATATTATAACTGCAGCAGGTGATATTCTTGTCTCATGATAAATAAGTGTCGCTCTGTGTAACGAAGTCATGTATAGTTCGAGGAGAGGAGGAATTAAAACTGCATTAGTTTACAGTAAATGTACTCATTTACTATTAAAGGAAAGAATGTTAATCTTAGTTAAAACAGTAGTTTGGGAATAGTGGTTTTACATTGTGGTATCTTATATCTTGGATCTGTTTGAAATGCTGGTGTTGATCCACCTCTGCACTAGTTAAAAAAGTTGTAAAAGTCATTACGGTAGCATTTGGCCTGTTGGAATGATTTTGGTGGTCATGAGAATGAAATGGAATTACCATTTATTTTTCATGTTTGATGTCATCGTCATGAAAGAAAAAATTTAATTTATCCTTGAACATGCTAGTCATTTGCAAATAAATTCCAAATTCTAAATAGATGCAAATTATTCGTCAATGTTAATATATGTTGCAAAATGAATCGTATACTACATAAATTGTTAAATTTAATGTATTAGGCCACATGACAATAATGCATGTACCTGACAAATTTAATGATAAAACTTCCTTATTTACTCTGACATGTATCAATTATAGAAATTGCTGCCATCTCTTCATTCTTCAAATGCATGGTGCAAACAGTATCTTTCTTACGCTTATTTCAGAGTTTGCTTGTCAAGTTATCTAAAATGATCCCGAAGATTTAGAACGTATAAAGTGGTTAACTATATTGACAACTTTTTATGTTTGTGATATTTCGAACACCATTTTCTATCTTCAAGAATATTCATGTTAGTTTGATTAGAGATAACAATTGACGTCTCATTTCAATCATTTGATGAATGTAAATTCCATTAATTGTTCAACAGTATCATATTCATATATTTTGTTTGACTGCAAATTTAAGTTAATTGTTCGACAGTATCATATTCATATTTTCTTAATATGTAAAATAAATACACGAGATGTGTCGAACCACTCTTTCAAAATGTTACTAGTCGAATTTGTTTCCAGAATAATTGTTTACTATTGCATTTTGACTAAAGTAATGACATAATTGTATGCTTTAATTCTAAATGACCATAGCGAAAGCTTTGAATAAAAACCTTGTCCGGATTTTGACAATTCATCATTTTTTTTTTCTTGCACCTGGATGATTATTGCTTGCACAATATTCTAACAGCAAAAAAAATTAAAATATTCTCTTTTACTGTATCAAGTTTTAACTTGCGGCTGCTACAGCCATTGCTGTCACTTTATCTTCTTTTTTGGCTGCACTTCCAACTGAATCCTTGTTCTTTACTGCATTCTTTGAAAGTGAGAGTAAAATATTGAATTGGTGGAAAGTTTGTTCTAGAAAACATGTCATGTTTTGAATAATTTATTTCAAAAATTTTATATTCATTTTATATATTTTGGAAAATTTATCTCGAAAATTTCTGAATTAAATTGTTCGAAAGTCACTATGGTAATCATTTTAAAAATTATGGCGGTGGAGGAGACAAGTACCTTCAGCAACGAAGTTGAATAGTTTGAGTTAAAACCTTATTTGTCTGAATAGATTAAGACATTGATTTATATACAGATCCGGATAACCCAATCGGCTAGATTATTAGATAATTGAATTCCTTTGGTTTTGCTATCTTGGATTCCTATAAATGTCTGGGTTCAAGTTTTATATTTGATTTATTTATTATTAATAAAAGATTCAAGTCCAACACTTTTTAAAAGTGCAACAATGGGGTCATATTCCATATGATTAACAGTAAAATTATTAACAAATAAATAGGAAAGATTTTAATTTACGCATAATAATACAATTTATAAAACTAATAACATCAAAGTTAACTGATGAAAGGGTTATGTTATGCATATTTTAAAAATTTTAATAACTCCTGAAACACCTATATTGTTGTATTTTTTAAATTGAAGGACTTATTGATTTCTTTCTAAATAGAGATACCAAAATAAATTATATGAATAAATGATATGATAAAAAGATAATTATTATTTTTAGTTTAATATCTATTGTTATATAAATTTAACATGATTTTATACTGCTGTTTTATAATTAATTTTACCTTATTGAGCATTATTAAATACTATATATCTTAAAACTTTCCTCATTCTCCCCTCTTTATATCTCATTTTACTTTTTCAGAATTAAAATGTGTTAGAAAAAGTGGTATGCTTATTAACATGGATATTGTTATTAGGTTTAGTTACGTTTTAGTCTCTTAAATTTGGAATTGAAATTCTTTTTTATTTCTTAAATTAAAAAGTGTTGATTGCGATCTCTCAAATTGAGTAAAATATGAATTTAGTTCTTAAGAATAAAAACAGTTTAAAAAATTATTTTTTAATCCTCAAATTTAATGTTTAGAAATTAAAATCATATCTTCTTCATTTTAAAAGTAAACTTTTGAAAATTTGAAGAACCAAAATTAGAACCATCTTAAATTTTTAGAGACTAAAAACGCGATTATATATTCATTCTATATATTGCAATCATTTAAATTTGTTATGATTGTGATGACTTTTTAAAATAGTTTTCGGTTTTTTTAATGATGTAGCAAAAATAAATAAAAATTAAGAAAATATTTTTTTTCAAGTAAAAGAAATTATAGATTAGTAAGGTTGATAAATATTATATGATATTTATGGCATACATAAAAAAAAAATCAATTATGACATTGGTTCTAGAAGAAAAATTTTCTTATTTGTTAGTTCAAATGGAATCTTTCATCCCTAATCCTTCTTCATGGAAGGTCATAACAACTTGGAGGAACATAATATAGCACAAGAAATAATGGTTTGAAGTTGTTAAAATCATTGAAATTTTGTAACGACTTATCAATTTATTATAATATTGTCGATTTTTACTTTAGTTAAATTGCAAAAACTTAAATACTCTTTATACATCAAATACAGCTTAGTTTGAGTTTTACGTACATTTGTTACAATTAGTTACCATTATTCAGGCGAATTTTTTAGTATTTTTATTAAAGTAATTTATTTAAATACAAAATTGTTATTATATTCAATTACAAAAAGGAAAAAACTTCTCTAGACATTAATAATATTTCTTTAAAAATTAGTTAAAAATAATAACATTTTATCTTTATATAAATTATTTTAGTTAAAATAATGCGACCTATAGTTATTTATATACATAACTAACTTATCTTCTCCGCATTTCAATGTTCAGTTAAAGCTTTCACTCATTAGTTAATATATGTGAATAAAACACAATGGAAATTACAAATATTGTATTAAGACTATTAATACTTGCTATATGAAAAATATACAATAAAGTAAGACATGCCTAATTTGTTTAGGTAAAAACTTGTACATTAAAGTTTCATGACTTGATTAAGGAATGTAATAAAACATCAAACAAAATTATAATAATGATATAAACAACCGTCCATACTTTTGTTATTGTGCTTAAAAGAATTTGCAAATACTTGTACATTTCACCCTAAGAAAAACCATATATAGATCGAATTTTTTAACATTAAGATAACAAAAGAATAAATAATTTATAATTTAATATAGGATAGACCAATGATAATTTGTAATAACATAGTAGACTATATATTTAAAGGTGAAAATGTAATTAAATTGCGCTTAACCTCAACTCCTGGATGAAAGAAAAAAGAAAAAGAAAGAATTTAAACTGTTTTATACCTTGACTTGTGATATTATTGGACATTATAGAAACAAATCTGAAATCCCTTATGAAGAATTATTAAAACAAAAAATCTAGGAAAAGATTCTTGTAAGTTTCTTAGATGATAAATTCAAGAACATATCTTCCAATCATAATAATGTCTAGGTTGATAATTGCACTCATCTAAGACTCTAAATCCCTTGGAAGCATACAGATTCTGGATGAATGACCATGCTTTAATTTACTATATCCAAAACCCTTGTTCTTGCCTCTAAAATCTCCAACAAGAGTTAGATTTTACCAAATACATTATCACACTAACAATTTAGAGATCCAAGCATTTATATTTTACCAAAACAGAATCCAGAGGTTCACTATTTACCATCATTTGGTCTGAAAGTTAACTGTGGTAAGATTTTTTTGTCACAGCTAGTCTGAACACTAAATAGTTTCTGAGCAGAAAGTAGAGGGGAAACAAAAGATTAGATTTTTCCAGTTTCAGAAAGAATTCTTTCAATCTCTTCAAGGAGACGTTCCTTTTCATCTGCCAAGTCTTCATTCTGCTTCTGAAGATCCTCTATCTGCTTTGTTTGTTCAGAATCCTTCCTGAAAATTAACAGTGTTTGGGTTCAATGTATCAAATTTAACTGCTAAAAGGCAATCTTGTGTGGGATATATGTAGTCAATCCAAGCAAAATTGACTCTGCAATATTCAAGATAAAATGTGTTTTAACTCATTGAAATTAACTAGTTTTAGTCTCTATTTTTAAAACAATGATTTTTGTTCTTGTGTATTGCTTATAATGGTGTGTTAAGGCAACCAAAACACATATTACACTATAGATTAACAGTGATTTGATTTTGATTACCTATTCATGAAGGATAAGTTAAGTTTCAGTGACCGAACTTCCTTCTCAAGGTTTTCACACCGCTTCAAGACAGTTTGCAAATCAGAGGGAACTGATGGTGTCAAATTTCTTTCCTTTGCCTCAGCCATTCTGCTTCACAATGTTGTTATCATTAGAATAAGCCTCAATGAGGTTAAAACTAGAAAAAATGTTCTATTACATAGGATGAGACTGTGTTTATTTCAACATACTTCCTTGAACGCTCCACTCTACGCTTTTTTGTGCTGTCCCCTTTCTCCTCTGCATAATCATTTGGTAAGAGGGACATAGTCAAATGATGAAGAACAGCTTAAAATAGAGAACTTTCTCTACATTTTTGTCACATGGCCAAGTAACATAAAATGCTGTGTGGCATTCACCAGAAGGTGAAATTTTCAGTAAAATTAAATCTTTGAACTGATAAGAAAAATGTCTACCCTGCAAGATTTGACCAGATAAAGCTATTTGCATAGGTGTTTCATTAAGAGAAAGAGCTATTAACAAAAAAGAAAACTAGTACATTGCTTACTAATAATCTTGACCTGAGGTTTCTAAAGTTAAGGTAAAAAGCTTCACAAAGGGTCAAGCAATAGAGAGGATCAAAGTTACAGAGTATTCTTTAGAGAAAAATAACTCCATTTAATATAAAATAAAATGGCTACCTGAAACAGCTGATGTTACAGATCCGTATCTTTCTAGACTTTTCCTCTGCACAATTTGGCCAGATTAATTCATATTAAAAAACTGTTAAAATCTTTTGGTAAAGTCACAATTGAAAAAAAAAGTAGGTTATACCTTCCGGTCATCTTTTATATTATCCATTATCTGTTCTCTGACACCTGCATTTCCAAAGAAAACACAGTGTAATAAAAATAAATGGGCATGACTAGAAATTTAAATAATCAAGAAAATATTCATTTTTGACCTTATTTGTTGTGTAAAGGATTTTGTTCTAATATGATACTTGTGTGCTAAGTATGATTATATAAGAAAACTGAAGAAATTACGGTGGGAGTAGTCACTGCTATAGTGCATTGATTTTCACCTAAAATGCTACCAAATTCAACTGATTTCAATTCCTGAGCATAATTCTGCATCCATATTACTATTTCCAAAGCTTAATAATTTGGCAAGATTTTAAAAGTATGGCTCAAAATGAGGAAGCCCCTGTGTACAACTGGAGAAAAAATAGATAGAAATACCAAAGCAAATGAATATGATGCAAGAAGTGAAATGAGCAATGATTTAGGCAAACTAATGCAACTCCACCATCATGTAATTTTCATACCTTTCACTCTGTTTTGGGTATTTTCTGAACTTCTACTCACTCCCACTTGTTTCCAAGAGCTTTCACAAAGATTTTGATTTGAATTACTGGGGCCTTCACATGCATCTAAACCAGAAGAGATTACTGGTGCAGCAGCAGAGGATTCGCTTTGAGAAGGTTCACGAGAAACATTTGCAACATATGTTTGGTTTGTCTGGTTTGCAAAACCATCCGACCCAAAGTAAACTCCAGGATCCTTAATTTGACCAGTGGAGGCACCTTGCACATTTATTAGCTTTTGATGATTCCAATTTTCTTGTTCTTCGCTAAAACCAGTTTGGAAATGTGGTTCTTGAGGATAAAAAAGTCCATTTAAGCTATCTCCTGCAGCTTCTTTCTCAACTTGGTTCCATAGTCTCTTGCGTTGCAATGTACCCTTTAGCATACTAACACAAGATGATACTTTATCTGCATTAACCATTTGATGAGCGTGGAAGGTAGAAGAAGATGAGTTAGATGGAGACATGAATGATCCCTTTTGGCTTGGAAGCTCACACACAGTAATGTAATCAAAACCGTTAAAATTTGCTATTTCTTGTTTTGTTGAGTCCACAACATGTTGAGGGGCCATGCTCATTGATTCCATTCCTTGTTTTGTTTGAGAATTTTGCATTTCAGTATACTTCCGCCTGCAAATAAGTGGTTTGAACTTTCTCTCAGACAAATGGTTGAAATTAGCTCACAACAACAATAAGTAAAAATCTAAAACTTTAGGATCTAATGTATGACTTTGTATCGATGTAACCATATAAAATCCAACGGAGGAACTAATATAGTGCAAGTGCCTCTTGTAAGCATGAATTTGAAGAACAGAAACACAAAGGGTGTGGTAATGGTACCTCAATTCAGAGGACCGGCTTCTTGTTACTCTTTGATCACTAAGAAACCAGGCCTGCATTAATAATTAGACATTGAAGGGTCATGAACCTTTGTGAAACTAAAGCTTAAGTAATGAGTTTGGTATATACAAACCTTGGCCAGAAACAGGTCACTGCTAGATTGTAGTTCTCTGTTAACAGGATCTCTGAAAAAATTTGCAGGTATTGAACAACTTTGTAAATCATATTATTTCTTGATGTTGACAAAGAAATTCACAATAAAGATAATAATGAAGAAACAATAAAGTCCAATGAATAAAATTAGGTTTGCAGAGATTTCATATGAATAGCAGTTTGAGGAAGACTACAACAATTACCTGATTTGAAAATTGATGTCACCTGAAACATCATTTGCAAAAAGGTTATTTTGCATGTATAATTTGTCATTGTTTCTTCCCTCTGAAGCTACATTAACTCGTTGTTCATTAGACACGTTATTTGCAAGTTCGGTGGAGATCCTGCAGTTTCAACACAACCACAATTTCAAAACAAAACACGGATTAGGACTTAATGCATCAGGAAATTCGAGTGTTATCCCAGAAAATGCATAACTAAAATTAAAATTATTGAAACCAAGATTCAATGAAGGATCAACAGGAAAACCGCAGTTAACTGCTACTGAATATCATGATTTTAACACTATCATGATAGACATACTTTTCTTAATTTTGAAATTCAACCAAATATACTAATAAAATGTGTTACTTTCACAAACATACTCACCTCTTTGATAATCGACTGTTTAGTCCCATGCTTGATGAGTTGTATCCCTGATTTACAGAACAGATATCATCAATTGAAAGAAAGTGTCAGAAATGAAGCATGAAGAAACATAAGGTAAGAAGTATCCAAGTACAAGTTCCCTAGTCAAAAAAATGACTACATACAATTAATTCATCATCAAAAAAACTTTTTTAATTGTTGTGGCCTGGTAATTCAACCCTTCATCACATAACATGCTTTGGATAAAATCCAAATAGCCTTTCTTTTGTTGGTTTTAAAGGGCTTCACATGTTAAAATGGCAATACTTTTTCATCATTCTTTTTGCTTGCTCAGCTGTTTTGTTCAACCAGTGTTTCTTTAAGGAGAAAAACCAGTGGACTTTGATTCTTCAATTAATATCCACAGATAAATCCTCATTAATCTTTACACTTTACCTTCTTCACCAGCATTTGTCGTGTGATATTGTCTCTATCCTTGTATATTATAATTTAAGAAGACAATACCAACTAAGAACAGTTTTTAGAATTACTTTACTGTTATGTGAGGAGAACAGCCTTCATTTTACTGCAAAATTTTTTATCAGAATGAACTAGAGCATTGATAGAAGAAGAGAAGGATAAGCAAGTTGTGAATGGTTTACTCTCTAACCTACATACCTAAAATAAGCAATAATCACGTAATATATCAATACGATTCATGAAAAGTGGTATGCATTTTAAGGGCTACAATATGAACAGAGTATAGGCAGACACTGTCAATTTCATATATTAATAGGTAGCCTTGTTCGCATTTTAAAAATCAGGGAGACTAGGATTCGTAACTATGACAATCAAAATTAGAGTTTCAACTTGGTTTGCAAAATAAAAATTTGCATCAAATGTCAACAAAGGTTCAGAGGTAAAAATCTGATTCTGATAGAAAGACAACACCAAAAGCACATAAGGAATCTGAGTTGTGTTCTTAAATTATGCATGGTGAGGGGTTTCATATATTCTCTTGGTGGGGGAACTCATCTTTAATGAGAAACCCAGAAGAGTGGTAGTTGCTAAATTTTTCATCCTCTACTAATCATGTTCAACTGGTATATCTGCTCAAATGTACAAACTATGAAGTTCAAGATTTGTTTAGAAACTTGGAACGAAAATATGCATGTCAAGAAAATTTGCTGCTTTGATCTTAAGTTCAACAAAAACAAGAACATAAACAACAAACATCAAAGTAACATGATCTTGTGTCATATATAGTGACTTGCCTCTCCATTTGTTAACCAACGTTTGAAGAGCTCTTCACTGTCGGTGCGGAAGTTTTGTGAAACAGCCTTGAATCCCAACATATCCATGGTAGGCACTGGCATACCAATAGGACTCTCCATCACTGTCTTCAGGAACAACTCCTCACTTGTATTCTTGTATAAGCCAGAAAACCCCCTTCCTTCCATTTTCTTCTACCTCAGGTCAACACTTAAAGCTGCTGGATACTGTTTTCAACTCAAGTTTGGTTGAGCCTTTCAGGTTTCTCAACAAAGCTTTCAGCTGAATTCTGTGTCGTATAAGCTAATACCATCATCCAAACCCAGAGGAATAAATAACCTACTTCATTTCTCAAACGTATATATCACTCTCTGAAAATTCAACCCCACAATCCAAGCCTCTAAACTCTGTCAAACTAGAAAATATTACTTTAAAAAAGGAAGAAAAAAACAAAGAGCTGATGAGTACCAGTGCAGAAACTGTTTTATCCAAACTAACATGCAACACAGGAGCAGCCCCTGCAACAAATAACACGTGAAACTTCACAAAAACACTTTTATAGGAAAACAACCTGTGTAAGGACACAGTATTTACTTTGTTCCATGACAAAAGCTGAATTGTAAATTCCTTATCTCACTAATTAAACAAACATCAGAACAGTGGCATCTAACAGTGAAAAATAAATTCTCTAAAGATTCTTTGCAGCACTAATTTGTCTCTTGTGTGCCCCCAAAGTGAAAATGTTGCGGCGGTAAAAATGAAGTCTTGAATGGTTAGAGACCGCGTGGAAGTTTAATGGGCAGGTTTAAAAGTAAGTAAAGTTTTTAGCTTTTGATCGAAGCAAAGAGAAGCATTACATTAAAATAATGATGGTTTGGTCATCTTAAGCAGTAAACAAATGCCGCAGGTGGTACAATTGGAAGAGGTTAGTGTGAAAGTGACGTTGAAGAATATTCAATGGATTTTCTGGTTTTAAAATTGGAAGCTGTTGAGATGGCGCTTTCATTGTTGGCTAAGCACCGCAGCAACGTTCTTTCAACTCTGTTCATAGGATGTGAAAATCATTGCTCATTGCTGCTTACATGCTGAACACTAAATTCCATCATGTCTCATGAATCATTTACATTTCAAGTTTTATATTTGCTTGTTTGAATTTAAATGTGAGACTAAAATTGAAAAAATTGAATAACATAAGAAAAAAAAATGATCATGAACTTAAAAACTAAATAAGGAATTTATATTTTAGTCATAAGTAATTTTTATTTATTTAATGGTGATGCATCAAGTAATAAGAGATCATTGTTGAGAAAGAAAAAAAAACTTTCGGTTAAAATTAATTTATACTTAAAATAAATAATTTATAAAATTTCTTATTTTCAAATCTGGTTCAACTATTTCTCTTCCATTATGTCTTAATCAATAGGAGTACTTTTTTTTTTCAAACTGAGGACTCGTGTTATTGCACTTAGTTTAGGTTTTTCAATATATTGTTATCTTAATATATGAAAAAACATGAGCATTTCTAGCCTAGATAAATTATGTGAATTGCATTTAAAGCATGAGCAATTATAACATATCATATGTCTTATTAAGTGTATTCTTTAATAATAATATTATTATACATAGTATTCTTAAATGCTTGCCAAAATTTAATATACTACATCAACTATTATTAATCTCAATTTTAGTTATAAATCAGACATATAAACATTAGAAAGTTCTATTAGTATATGTAACAAAAGAATACTTTTTAATCCAGTAATTTCATATTTCATAATTGATATTAAGTAACATAAGATAAGATGTCATACAAATATTTATAAAGTGTATTTACAATTATCCAATTAACAAAACATAGTCAAGTATTAAAATATTTGAAACCCCTTTACACAATACAAAAGTCATAGATAAAAGCATCTTAAAATAGATCATTAAATACTTTTATTACATTTCACCACCCAAACAACAACCAAAATAAGAGATGAAGTTGGTGAAATTTTTAATAGAATAACCTCAAACGAAATCTCTACTCAAATGCATACACTAATACTATATAATATGACAATTTTTTTTAGAAATGATCATATTCACATACATCATTCACACATAAAACATAATCATTATAAATCCAATAGATTTATGACATAAAATGATTCTTGTTCTACTCAGTCTCATACTTAGTAGATTTATGACATAAAACGATTCTGATTTTACTTAATCTCATACTTAATAAACTTATGGCATAATACAGTCCTGACTTTACTTAACCTCATTCTTAAAATCTACAATTAAAACTCACTTCTTGTTCTTAAACTATGTTTCTCGTCCAACCATCAAGTGATTCTCTCAATGACCATAAGTTTGTCTTTGCTTTAACTTAAACTCACTCAATGATTCTTTTCTCTCTCAATGAGACACCCTTAAATGTATCATCGTTCGAGGCCCACCTAATGACCAAGTCACTCCTAAACACATGATTTCTCAAAATATTTTTTATCCAACGACTGGTTCACTCGCTCAACGACTAAGACCACTATGATCTAGTTTCACCAAGCTCTCCCAACAATGCTACCAAAGCTCATTGGATTTGAAAGTTTTAATTTTCATTTAGTGGGTGACTTGCTCGTCTAACAGGTCTACAAAAAATAAAAGACTCAGCATATGTATTAAATCAATCATTTGGTCCATATAATTACTCTTACACGTTTATTAGTTCAAAAATGACATACATACAAGTTTAAAAGTGCCTTAGATAAACTAGATAAACCAAATTAACCAAAATCATACCTCCTAGATTGATCAATAAACATAATTCACGTGAAAATCACATAGTTCAAACTAATTTAATCAAGATTGTAGGTTTCATGCACCTCACATATTTAAATCTATATAAGTCAAGGTCACAAAATGATTCATTATACTAATTCATCTATACTTAACATACCAATTCATACAACCAAAGTATATTCATGCCTAAAAACTTTACTAACTCCCCTTATATGAAGTAGAAAACTCCAAAATCAATTGTTACTCTTAACTATTCAAGTTCTCATAGATTGTTTTATCTCCATAAAAAAAAACTCATCAAATATTTGAATATTTCATAATAATTACATATAATTCACTTTGAGTTATTTTGAATCATCTGAATCGAGAACAAATACAACTCAAAATACTATATCAAATTTTTAAACTCACAATGTTGAATATATTTATGACAGTTTCAAACCTAACAATATAATTACCCATGTTACCTTATCTCAACAGACTTCAAAATAAAAATTATTAAATATGTTTATGTTTTTATCTTTACACAATTCAAAAGTAATCTGAAAAAAAATATTATTTATAATACACTAAATATATTTTTACTAATTACTTTATAAATGCATGAATTTTATAATGTAATATAAAATTATACGTATTCACGTTAAATAAATAATATTTTATAAGCAGAAAATTAATAATTATGTAACAAAAGTAATACAGAAATTATTACTTGTAATAAAAAACTAAATAATTTTAAATTCATACAAACTTAATAGTAAAGAATAATAAATACGTTCCCTAATCATATGCAAAAGAAAATAATCTAGTCATCTTAATTTAAAGCGTTGTTTGGTACCTTAATTATTATAGTAAAAAAAAATTAATGTTAAACCCACTATGATTGAAAAGGTAAGAACTAAAGAAAAACAAGTAAGAAAATATTAAAAACATCAAAGTGCAATTTCTTTTACAAGAATTAAAACTAAACTGTTCTAAATATAATATTAATCATTGTGCACCTTAAATTTAAAAACAATATCACTCCCTAAGAATAATTTCCTTCAAACCATCTTGCACTGTATTTGAGATGGCTGACACAATTGTCTCTAATCTCAATGACAAAAAAAGTCAATAAAAATAATGCCATTTAGTGCTTCTTTTTTATTAATATTTTTTGGCCTCATTATTTGATGGTCTCAATAAATTGGTCTGACTTTGATTCCTTTCTTAAATTAAATTAATAATGCTTTGTTAATACCAATTTTTGTAATTGATTTTTTCTATCAATCTTCTGCACTCATTTCTCCCTACAAAGTTTTCTCATCTGAAACTATTTGATTGGTATGTACATTCTATTTAAGCTTTTGCAATAGAAACATCATGAGTATCATTGTGGAACATTTGAATTTGATATCACATTTAAATTTTTAAAATTGTTACCACATTTTTTAAAGACAATTATATAAAAATTGTGGCTAATAATTCATAAAAACTTCATACCCAACTTTCGAGAGAATAAAATATAGTCTGACGTGTTTAGAAACATACACATACCTAAATACAGAGGAAAGAATATTATATATAAGAGAGTGATGCATGAATTGTGGAAACATATAAATATATTACCATTAATAAGCAATTATATGAGATGCTTGCAACATCAATTTTGGTTACGTAATTGAGGAACAAAAACAAGAGAACATGGTTAAGCACCTCTCTTAATCATGCAACTTTTGCAGGCAAATTAATCAATATGCTACTTGCATCCTTCACAACAACTCTTCAAATAAATATTCCCTTCAAAACAAAAATGCGCTTTTACTTTTCATATTGGTCAATCATCTTTTATTTATCATCGATAACTTCAACTTTTATTTCAATGTCTAAACAAGTTTTATTTCATAAACATATCGTATCAGATTTTGATGGAAAATAACTTATGTAACATTGTCGTAATTCCATTGAAAAGACTTTCAACATATAAATAGTGTTTTTTATTTATTTGAAGTGATGAGTAAGACGGATTTATATTTTGATATTCAAAATAAATATTTTAAAAAAGATTTATTTAAATAAATACAATTAATCTGATGATAAATTTTGAAGTTTTTTTCTTATAAGACTTGAGAATTGTGTTGGATATAAACAAAGTCTCACATAGGATAAAATAAGAGATCAACGTGAGTTTATATACACATATGATACCTCTATTGGTTAGAGGTCTATTGGAATGATACCAAAAGTAAATTCGTGAGAGTTTGATCCAAAACAGTGAATATCTTATGTGGATATAATCTATGTGTATGTTGAATCTCCTTGTAACCAAGGGTCACACTAAAATTTCAACTCTTAAATTATACAAGATTAATGAGTATGGTAGGAACACATTAACAATAATAAAATAAAATCTGAGTTATAATAAATTTGTGAATCTTATTTTTTATATAAATTTTTAATTTTTCATCTTTATTCAATATAAAATAATACTCTAAAGGAAGAGAATTGAAGATAGAAAATGGAGTATATTTTGTGTGGTGCAGGCATACTTAGTGGAAGAAATATGGAGAGACTTTGATTGTGAATAATATGATAATGTGAAGTTTGAATATGAAAGTCAAAGTATGGAACGGCATAATAAGGGGAGGGAACATTTGGTTGATCCGGCAGAGTTACCTAATTTTCGAGCAAAAGAAGACAAGGCTGCTCTTTTTGGCTTTCGAACTGTGACATACACTGATAGTAATTGGTCATACTTAATTATTCAGTAATCACCAATTAGTACTAATTACAGGCTCCATCTTCATCAGTCGGCACCGTTTTGTTTCATTGGTCACAAAGGTTGACCTACACATCAGTATCTATCATCATTCACACTTTCTTTTTCTGCTTTTCTTTTATATTATATATGTCCAAAATATCACTTCATAATTAATGTTTCTTGCAGTTTCTGAGACGTTTATGTTGTTTGGTCTGTTAGAACAAAATTTAGTAACTGATAATACTTTTAAGTTTAGTTTTTATTTATCTTAACCATTAACAAAATTCAAACAAAATTAACAGATTATACCAGTACTTACTCACAAAACCCCAGCTAAAAGTATCTCTATACGACGCAAAAGTTCTAATACAATGCAATGCAACTTTGGAGTGTTTGATTACAAATTCAGTGATGGAGAATATTTTCTGCATCATATATATTTTGTCTTACCCATTATGCAAGAACATTCTGCTAATTATAATAATTACAAATGTTCGAAGTTTAACTCCTGAATTAAGATGTTCCATGAGAAAAATAAAAAGAGCATTTTATAGAAGCTCCTGACAGAAGGGTGGCCATAAAATCTGCTACAAATTAATTTTCAAAAATAAGAAGAAATGATAGCAGTTGATTTAACGAAGAAATAATAGAGCTAATGATAGCCAACAAAATTCTCCATAACAGAACAGTAATTTTTCACTCACCCACACAAAAATTAAAAATGCAAATCCTACACTTTTGAGGGTTTGTTACAGCATGCTGAAGGTTCACCCAAAATGTCGTATATTGCTATCACTTTATCATTGAATTCAAGGATAGCTAGTATATCTCATCATCAGGAATTTCTGGGTTTAGGAATTTCCTTGGGTCTTTACTAATTTCTTCATAGTTTAGTGTTGATTTCACCCTTTCTGGCACTGGCATGAGAGGAATAATTCTATCTCTATCGATTACACCATCAATAATTCCATACTCAACTGCTTCAATTGGAGACATATATTTATCCCTATCAATATCTTTCTGTACTTGCTCAAATGAGCGTCCAGTGAAACCTGATATAATTCTTGTGATATTATTCTTGTTGTGCATAACTTCTTTAGCCTGAATTTCTACGTCTATAGCTTGTCCACTAGCACCTCCCAGAGGTTGGTGAATCATAATTCGTGTATTTGGCATAGCAAAGCGCTTGCCTTTGGTGCCACCACCGAGGATAACAGAAGCTGTTGATGCTGAAATTCCAAGTGCAATCGTGGAAACATCGGCCCTCACAAGCTGTACGGCGTCATAGATAGCCATTGTAGCACTATATTAAAAACAAGCAGAGTAAATAAGCTGAGAAAAATAATTAAGCCATCAAACAGAACATAAATTTGCAATGAAAAAGCCACCATGCAGAGAAGATTGATATACAATGATTTAACAAAAGAAATCCAACAGATGCTACAAAACTCTAAGCAAATCTATATTTTGTACAGACTTCCAATTCATTCTCGTAGCAATAAGGAACCTAATGGTTTGATCAGCATTACTAGGATTCTGTTTGTTTCAGTTTCTAGACCCCTAGCATCTGTTGAAGCCAATGACACAAACGACATAGATTGGCTTTTTAATGTGCATAGGAACATGTGCAGATTGAAAAACAAACACGGACTTAGCCAGCCCAAAAGAGTAGGAAAAACATTAAGAGCAACTAGCTCTTGTCAAAGTTGAAATTAAAGAAAATACAAGCCCTTCTGACATGGCCTTGGTTCTTATTAGTACTAGAATGGAGAAAGACAAGTGTATAAAAGCAAAAGTAACTGAAGAGAAAATCTTCACCAAAGTGGAGGTGCCAAAACAAGTACGTCCTTGAAAATTCCAGCATTCCTCTCCAATAATAGGCCCCACATAATAAATAGACGAAAACATAGACTTGAAAGGATTAATTTGAAAGAAAGAAGATTCTTATTTTTGTTAATTGATTTGAAATAAAGAAGATTCTTGGTGGGGCCAGATTTCTTACAATGAGAGCACCAACGCTCTTCCTTACCTTTTAAGCTAAGTTTGATATTTGCAAGATTTTAAGTCCCAGGTTTGGAAGTCTTTTCGGAGAACATGGCAGCTCCCTCAGTGGAGGGCTCATTCATCATGACCATTCAATGAGCCTCCTCACCTTGGACTATAAAGAAGACTTCAAAAAGATAAGGCAGTCTTTCCTTCCAAAGAATTTGAGCCCTAATAAGGTCATATTCAGGATTCAATCCTGATAAGAACTTAAATATCCGAGATCAGGAAACAAATTGAGCAAGTGTGATAGCATCTCTGCTATTCTCAAGCTTCAAATTTTGATACTGGTCCAACTCAATCCACAAACCCTTCAACATTCCATAATATTTTGAAATAGAGAGTTCCCTGCCTGACACCAGTAATCTTGCTTTCTAACTCATAACATGTAGAGATGCCCTGTCGCATAGAATAAGTAGTTGCAAGGTCCTCCCAAATTTCACCTGGAATAGAACATATAGTTTCTACTTATTTCTGTAGTCAATGGATCCCCATAACCATGTAATGATTAGTGAGTCATCATTATCCCAAATCTGAAAATCAGAGTCATCCGGGGAAATGGCCTTTCCTTCCATATGATTGAGTCTACCCGTACTCTTTAACGTATGTTTGATAAATTGAGACCATTGAAGATAATTCCGACCATTAAGGTGATTGTCATCAAGCAAGCGCGGCATTGTTTAGAGGAGTTGCCATGCCAAAAATAATAATAGGAATTCCTTAGCCCTCTCCTAAATGAAAATGAAAGGTAAGGCAGAAAGCTCCAGTGATGGCAGCAGAAATGGCACCAGTGACAGCAGTTGTGATGGCAGCCACGCAACAGCGGCTGTGATGGCAGCAGATGGGGGCCGCAGGAATGGAAAAACCACAACTTGGGGGCACTCCAGGCAACCCGATAATTAAAAGAAATGGCTGTACTTCAGGCAACACTAACGAAAACCGTAACCATGATACCAACTTGAAAGGATTAATTTGAAAGAAAGAAGATTCTTATTTTTGTTAATTGACTTGAAACAGTAGATCAACTCCTATATATAAAGAACTTAAACCTAAAATAATAATTACAAGAGATCTCTAGAATCTTCTAACAACTTCTAGCAATACATTTAATATCCTCCCAACAACTTTTAGTATTGCATTTAATATCCAACTAATAACGCATAGCACGGCCAAACTGACTTGCCCAAATCATTTGCGGCAAAAGATCTAGGTCTCTACATCCTAAAATTTCCCAAAACTGAAATCTTTTAAAGATCAGAGATTTGAATATTTCGAGGCACGTTGATTTCATGCTGGTGGGGTTTGATCACAGGTTAATTCCATTATAACATCAAAACAAGATATAGCATGGTGCAACTAATATACCAGCACATGAAAGAAAAGCTTCCCATTTCATTGAACTGCAATGAGGTAATGTGAAAACGGGACATAAAGGAAGGGGTTATCTGTTTTTTCCCTGAAACAAAAATGACCACCTAACAGTTTGAAGTCCCTAAAGCACATCAACTTGTAAAAAGTAGAAAAATTAGATCAATGAATATAATGCAAATGTAAAAAAAAAAGGATAAAATTGTATCAGCCAATGATTTTGGTGCTAGGATTATCTACAGATACTCTTCAGAGTCAAAAGTGATTTGTAATTTGATGACCAAACTCATGGTTGAAACCTAATCAATTGTCTACACACCCCAATCTGTGTCTTGTTCTCCATATGAAATAGAATTATTTGCCATATAGCTCAAATCAAACAAAAATTTTATGACTGAATCCAATCTTTTAACAAGTTTTTACTTTACTGGTTTAATTTAAGTTAAATTACATAGTAGCATGGCAGAATCTAAAATATGCTAATTATAAATCAAGAACACGATGCCATAGGCAAACAGATACATGCATGTGTAAAGGACAACTTTATGACTGAAATGAAAAGAAACTAGATTATTAGATTATCATAAGAAACCACACCAAGATTATCATGAAACGTTATAAAATGGTTGTAAGCCATTATTAGAACCAATTCCTTATATCTGAGTGTACAAAATCCGAGTATAACTTAAATAAACTGGGTACACCTTAAACCATGTTTAGTCTCGCTTAAAACAAGGTAGCGATTTTGAAATTATTGTTGAACATATCAATTGAAAACTAAAACATAAGGCAAAGGAACCTAAAAGTTTATAGTCGGGAACAATATGTCCTCCTAAAACAGCAAACTCAAAAGCCAAAAGTAACAACTAAGCAAAACCCTTCAAACAGAATGAGAACAAAATTTGCTATGGCACAACTAAAATAAAGGAATAATATCATCGACATCTGAAGACCATCCTAACATTGAATAGTATAAACCGCAGGCAGGAAAATAAAAGGCCTTCATCGTCAACAGCCCAGAGAAGGGTTTATATATGCCAAAATAATCTATCAGAAAACCAATAAGAAAAATACATAAAGCCCATCCCAAATTAAACATAGAACTCCCTTTTTCAATCAAGTAAGCCTGTTCATGTTTTATGTTAAGTTCATTCAAAGCAGACTTCAACTGGTAGCCATTTCATCAATTAAACATTCCGCTACCAGCAACAAACTCTACAAATAGTAATTAAACACAAAATACCATTTCGGTTCCTCAAAGGTAATGTTCGGGATATCATCAGACATTAAATGTAAAAACTTCCCCCAGGCAAGAATTTCCAAACATTAATTTATCAATTCGCGAAGGGTTAGCCTCTTCCTCTTCCCTAAGACTTAACTCGGTTCTTAAGGTCTGGCATCTATCCCTAATTCTCCATATCAACTTTTTTCCAGAAAAATCAATTAAATGAAAAAAAAAGGTAAAAAAAAAAGGGGTTTTTGTTCCTACCCTTTGAACTTCCACTCCTAATCCAGACACATTACATATACATTTGCATTACCATTCTGAAAAATAAGAAAAACCCAACAATCAAAACCTCGTCTAACCTGAGAGAACCCCCTGTAGAATTAATAAACAGCTTTATATCCTTAGTGGGGTCTTGGGCATCTAACAGAAGCAACTGACTCATAACAGCATCAGCCACAAAGTCATCGATGCTGCTCCCAAGGAATACGATTCTCTCCCTCAGCAACAACCCCATCACGTCGCCATCCGCCCCTCTCGCGGCCGTCGCCGGCGTCTGCGGCGCGGATAGCTGGAAAGAGAGACTGGGGCTTGGAGAGTCGGACCCAAGGTTTAGGCTTTTAGAGGAAATTGGCGAGGCCGAGACGCCGCATCGTGGTGGGGTTTTAATGGGTTTGGAAAAGCGCGAAAAGGAGAAACAGGGTTTTGGGGCGAAAGAGGAAATGGGAAGTTTAGGGTTTTGGGAAAGGGTGCGAAGGGAAGGTGAAGGGTGAGAGGGAGAAATTGAGAGCAAATCCATGGTGTGAAGAGTGAAAGAGTGATGGAGAAGTGCAGAAGGAAGTCTCATACAGTGGTGGCTACTTCCTTGGTTAGATAACACCATTTTATTTATCTTTTATTTCCCAATGCTTTGCTTTTGAAATATTATTATTATTTTTTAAATATACTGACTTTTTTTTAAACATCCTTCACTTTTAATAAAATTGGAATTAATCTCTCTTCTAAACTTTGTCTAATTTATTCTCTTAACTATATAGAAATGTATGAATTTAGTTCTTTTAACTAAATTTGTTACATTTATTTGAAAGTTAATAAATTTTGATTAAAAAAACTAAATTCGTCCATTTCTAAAATTTAAAATTAAATTAGATCAAAATTTTGAAAATGGACTAATTCTAATTTTTTTTAAGGACGAAAAATATATATAACTTTTTTTTAAGATTGATGACTAATTCTCCCTTTCCTTGTTAATTATAGAAAAAAAAATTGTATTAGTAAAGGGGAACTAAAATTCATTTTTTTTAAAACGATGTTTATTTAGTGTTTAATCTATATTAAAAAATAACTTTTTCTTATAAGGAAAACTTAGTTTAAAAAGTCTTGCTTCTGACCGGAGCATATGGTATTTCTCGGAAAGTTTGATCTGTTTTATTTATTTATTATTATTAGGATGTTTCATTTTTATTTTTATTTTATACATAAGATATTTGATGTTTTTATGGAACAAAATGTGAACGTATCAATTCATCTATGTTGAAAACATTTTAAATATCTCTATTTGAATATTGGAAGAATGTTTGAGACATTATTTTCAATGCATTGAGGGGAAAAAATCAAAGAAATTGAAAATTAACTTTTAAGTTAACAACTTTATTGGATAAACAGATAATGATTAATTATATACTTGTAAAAGTTTGTTTTTTTGTTTGTGTGAACATTTTAGTTATCTAAATAATAGAAAAAAAGTAATACGTGCTAATATTTTACTGTTTTATTAAATACTATACATTATATTTTAGAGGGAAGGAGAGAATTTTTTTTTTCTAAAGGGATAAGAAAAACAGAAAATGATTTAATTTCACATTGCAATTGGTTGCGAATGAAGAGACCAGAATTTTAACAGAGGAAAGGAAAATTTGTTTTTTTTATTAAAAAAGGTGTGGTCAGTATAAGGAAAAAAAAAATTTATAATGTAATTGATTTTTTTATGACAAATTAAAAGTTAAATAACGAGTGTATATATGTAACAATTAGTAGGGATTTTTTTATTTTTACATTTTTTATGATTTTCTCTATGTTCTGTGATTATTTTTAATTGTGAAACTGTAATAAATAATAAAATATAACTTTTAAAAATGTTTCTATATAATTTAACTGTTTCTTTAGAATTAACTAGTTTTTTTAATTTATTAATTATTTCGCTGTGTTTTGCTGGTATGATATAATAGGCTAGCAATGTATAATGGAATACGATTGTTTATTGTAAACGAATTATTTTCTACTATAAAGTAATACACGTCTTTCTTATTTAATCTTATTAGAGGTAGCTTTTTGTAAAAAGAAAAAGGTTTAATAGGTTCGGATGTTCCTATTTGGGGGTTTGTTTCAATTGGGTTCTCCAATTTTGGAAATGTCAATTAGATCCCTAATTTTGTCAATTTGAATCAATAAAAGTCTTTCCGTTAAATGCAGTTCACGCCGTGAAATTTTTGAACATGTGGCACGCTAACGCTTCTAGGTGGCACCGTTTCAAGTACATAGATGGATTATAAAAGGGTGAAATCCCTAAATTAAAAGGGTGTATTTGAAGGTGAAATCCCTAAATTAAAAGAGATTTCACCCTTTTATAATCCACCTATGCATTTGAAATGGTGTCACCTGGAAGGTCAGCGTGGCACATGTTCAAAAACTTCATGTCGTTAACTGAAAAGCTTTTATTTATTCAAATTGATAAAATTAAGGACCTAATTTATCACTTTCAAAATTGGAGGACCCAATTGAAACAAAAGAAGAAGAACCCCCAAATATAGAGACCTCCGAACCTATTAAACCAAAGAAAAAAAGAAAAAAAAAAAGAATAATTTTTTTCACTGTATTGGAATATATTTTCTTATCTTATTTCATTATTTAACTCCTACTTGCTCTCTTCTTTGCTACTTCTCTCTTTTCACCTGCTTTAAATTTATTAATGAGTTTCTTCTGCCTATAAAACAAATATTTATGTGCAAGCTAGTTATTTCCACTTACCCGTAATAATTAATTTATTTACATATTTTATTTAAATGAAACGTCATGAATTATTTTAAATTTAAAGTGTAACTATCTAAAAAATAATTAAGAATAAAACTGTTTTATTTTAGATTAAGTTTTAATATTATATTATTAAAAAAATTGAATTTATAAATAGAAAAGTTGGTTTTTTAAGTTTCATTTTAAAAATATTATATTTTTTTTATAAACTTATATATATATATATATAAAAGTGAGTCTAATTTTCGTTAATCTATTATCTTAAGGTTTTGAGTAGAGGATGGTGTCGATCTTTTATATAGTTGGACTCATATTTCATTGGTGTTTGTGTCTCACCGATGAATCCCCTCCATGATAGACTCAACAGTGGTATCATATGGTTTGTCTTGCGAGTTCCGTTAAAATGAATGGTCCTTAGAAAGGGCTACTCGTGGTTGTGGTTGGTTGGAAGTGTATCTATGTGAAAGGAACTCATCATTGAGAGAAAGATTGTTGGAAGTCCAAGTGTGAGTATATATATATATATATATATATATATATATATATATATATATATATATATATATATATATATAAAAGAGTGTGACATCATATGAAAGGAGTAACTCTTTGAGGTTTAGCTTGAAAAAAATTTAAGGAAAATTAGTTCAAATAATGTCATAAATTAAATGATTTGATTGTTGAAGTGAATTAGTTTCTAAATGTTGAGTTTATGCAAGTTTGATGTATTTTATTGAAATTGTGTTAAGAAATCTAATAATGTAATTTATAGTCAACGGGTGAAATATGTTTAGCATGATATTATTTGATTATATATATTAGTTTAACAAGACATTTTGGTCAATGAATATTTTTTAGAAATTTTTTAAATTATGCAAACTTATTAAATAAGACATCCTTACACTAAGCAAAATTTGTTTTATTTAAATTTTATAGATCATAAGAAGCATTTATCGTTGAGCGAACATTTAAATAGAAGTCTAAGTATTTTGGTTCATAGGAAAAATCAACAACTCAGTTGGGAAAATTAGTGTTTATGAGATCTAATCGCTTAAAGAGAATTGTTGATAAATGAGTTAGATCTTATCAATCTCTCCCATATCTTAAATTATTGGGTAAATTATAACTAAGTCAAATAATATTTCAAAACATTTTACAATTTAAAATTTTCTAAATGTTAAAATTTGTTGGTTTTCATTATATTGTTTTTTTTTACAAATAAGTAAAATTAAATGTCTTTAGATTCCAATATTTAAAATTAAACTGAGATAAAAATACATGTATAAATAAGAATATTTGATATACTTTACATATTCTTAAAGTAAAACACTTTATTGAGATATATTTAAACAAAATTAAAAAAATAACATATTCAAAGTCATATTATATGTTTAACATAATAAATATTATCATGTACCATTATATTAAAAACTGTAATAAATTATACTGTAATTATTATATTTAATTGATTGTATATAATAATTGTATTTTAATTATAATATGTTACAACTATTATACCAATATTTAAATTTTAATAATAATATTTATAATATATTAAAATAATAAGCAAAGAAAAATTATTGATAATAAAAAAATATTTCACTTTTTTCCATGTCTTCATTTTTTTATACAATTAATTTATTTATTCATGCTTATTATTCTTTTCCGTTTTCTAACTATTTAACTTTGGAATATAAACAAAGCCTTAAAATATAAAATACAATTTAGAAGTTAAAATGTACCAGTGACTGTTAATGACAAAATTAATATTAATTTTAAATTTAATTCAGTATATATTTAATTATATCATAATTATCATTGTACTACACTATTAATAACGGAAGTTTCTTACAAGTCAAAGACACTTACATACATATGATAATATAAAAGGATAAAATAAATCAATCATGTAATCATTTTAGTAAGATAGAAAATAATTGATTACATATATATTTAATTGATAACGCATAAATTTAAATTTATTTAAAAAGAGGTATAAATATTAAATTGCTAAGGTCAGTGTTATTAATTATTTTAATAATTATTAGAAATTATAAATGAACTGTTTTGAATTAATTAACACTGTAAGAGTCTCTGCATTATCCACAGTGGTAAAATTAAAATCTGAAAAGATTAAAGTTTATATTTAATTTTAAAAGAAGTCAGAGTATTTAGTTGTTACTTTTCTTGGGCATTCAATTTTGGTCATTCTCTTCTCTCACCAGCTGTAACAGCGGTTGACCTCAAACCACCCACCACTCTTCTTCTGTTTCTTTCTATTGTTGTTTTTTCCTCTCAAATAAGACAATGTCATCAACTTTGATCAAATGCTGATAAAATTCAAGGGTCCCCTCTCCTAGATCTTCCTTCCGGTTACTGTTGCATCTATTCCCTTTGCTCCAACGCCACGTTGCTTTGGTCAGTCACAACCTTTTTTTATTCATTGTTCCATTTTCCAGCTTCTTCCCTGGATCTGCAATCTCCCACCCTCTCCCATTTAATTTCTTATTGCAATTTTCAATTTTTCTTCCAAAGTTTGATGATTTTTGTGTTATCACGGAACCCCATTACATCGAAAACGACTTTTGAAGTGAAAAGAATGCATTTACGGGGACTTGAATGGTATATGACAATGCTAGGATCAGTTTTTAGCAATGCCGTGTGAAACGCGGAACTTTGTTTTTCTCTGCGATACTAAAGATTTGGACTTGTGTGTATGGATTTTTGTTTAGATTTTGTGAAATATATATGACCAGTGTGCAATGCCGTTGAAGCTTCTAATGGACGACAAAATTGGAACTTACGTGGAAAGGGTGGTTATGGAGTGTGTGCAGGTTGGAGGGAAATGATTGATGGGGTCTACTGAGCATGGGAGAGTATCCGTTAGGGAGTTCCAGGCCAATGGAAGCCGCATGGCTGCATCAGAAGTTGAGGCCAAGCTTGATCAAGGAAATATTCAAGAAGCAGAAGATTCGTTGCGAGAAGGATTGTCACTCAATTTTGAGGTTTGTTTGTTAATACTGCCACACTTTACTAGCATTTGTCAGCCATTTATTTGTGTTGGAAAATATTCCCTTTGTTTCCCTTTTATGACATCTGGTGGCAACTGTTTCTGGATTGGGCATTTCATATTTTCAAATAGTAAGAAGCAAAATCCAAGGGCCAAATTGTCATTTAGAGTTATTGGAGAAAGCTGATCTTGATTTCAAATGGTTGTGATATTTGTCTCTGAATTTTGTTGTTGTTGGAATTTAGCTACTCATTCATCATGTTTGCTAATTATTTAGACTTCAGTATGTTGTCTTGATTTATATTTCTGTTTTGGAGCAACTCTTAGATTTATAGGAATAAGGACTGTCTTCTCTAGGTAACAGTAACTACTATGTTCTCAACACCTTCAATAACAAGGCGATAAATTTCATCTGTGAGCCAAACCTCAGGATCTTTGAATCTGAAAGCATGCAATGTTTTTTTGTCGTAGTACTCAATTTGAGCATTGAACATATTATGGATTGCAATTTGTACATATGAAAGTAACATAATTGGATTTTTTGAAGCTAGAAAAAACATGTCAATACAAGAAATGAGCTTCGTAATTTGTTCTATGTGTAAATTTCATACAAATAATATCTTGAATGTTGTTTTTTGGAAAAATTAATAAGATCATAGAGTTTAGTCCTGATGTTACTCTTAAAACCTTGCAGGAAGCGAGAGCTCTTCTTGGTAAGTTGGAGTATCAGAGAGGTAATGTAGAAGGTGCTCTTCGTGTGTTTGATGGGATTGATCTCCAAGCTGCCATACAGAGATTGCAATCTTCCTTTTCTGAAAAACCACCTGGCAAGAAAGGTCATGCGCATACTGAATCAGCCTCGGGCTCTCAGCATGCGGCTAGCTTGGTGCTTGAAGCCATTTACTTAAAAGCCAAGTCTCTGCAAAAATTGGGGAAATTTATAGGTATCATATATAACCTTGACTGTTGAAATTTTTTCTCCATCTTATCTTTACCTTCTTAATATTGCTTTCCCTTCTAGAAGGGAGTGATTTCTTAATCAGAATGGATACATTGAAATTCTTGTTTAATGGATTTATGCAGAGGCTGCTAATAATTGTAAACGTATTCTTGATTCCGTTGAGAAGATATTTTATCAGGGTATTCCTAATATTCAAGTGGATAATAAATTGCAAGAGATAGTCAGCCATGCTGTAGAGCTCCTTCCAGAACTTTGGAAGCAAGCTGGTTGCTATGATGAGGCAATCTCTGCTTATAGAAGAGCCCTTCTTAGTCAATGGAACCTTGATAATGATTACTGTGGAAGAATTCAGAAGTCATTTGTTATGTTTTTGCTATACAGTGGGGTGGAGGCAAGTCCACCTAGTTTAGCAGTTCAGATTGAAGGGTCATATGTGCCTAAAAATAATCTTGAAGAGGCTATTCTGCTATTGATGGTTCTTTTGAGAAAGTTTAGCCTTGGTAAGATGAAATGGGATCCATCAGTCATGGAACACCTTACTTTTGCACTTTCTATATGTAGTCAAACTTCTACTTTAGCAAAGCAAATTGAAGAGTTGATGCCTGGAGTGTACCATCGAATCGATTGTTGGAATTCTTTAGCTTTTTGTTATAGTGGTGCTGGACAAAATGACTGTGCTTTGAGCCTGCTAAGGAAATCTTTGCACAAACATGAACGACCAAATGACCTTACATCATTATTGTTAGCAGCACGGATCTGCAGCTCAGATCCCCATCTTGCTGCTGAGGGAGTGATCTATGCACAGAGGGCAGTCAATAATGCTCGTGACCAAGATGAACATTTGAAAGGTGTTGCTTTACGGATGTTGGGACTTTGTCTTGGAAAGCAATCTAAGGTTGCTTCCTCTGACTCTGAGAGGTCTCGCCTTCACTCCAAAGCTTTAGAGTCATTGGTGGCAGCAATCAAGTTGGAGCCAAACAATTCTGATCTGATTTTTGAATTGGCTGTTCATTATGCACAACACCGAAACTTGTCTGCTGCTTTGCGTTCTGCGAGAAATTTCTTTAATCAAACAGGTGGTTCTATGTTGAAATCTTGGAGATTGCTTGCTCTAATTTTGTCTGCACAACAAAGATTTTCTGAAGCTGAAGTGGTGACAGATGCTGCTTTAGATCAGACTGCAAGATGGGAGCAGGGGCCACTGCTTAGGCTGAAAGCAAAGTTGAAGATCTCCCAATCACGACCAATGGATGCTATTGAAACCTATAGATTCCTTCTTGCATTGGTTCAAGCCCAGAAGAAATCCTTTGGGTCTTCCCAGATTAGTTCAAAGGTAAGATTGCCGTGGATCCTTTGATAGAGGTCACACATTCGACAAATTGAACAGATTTTATTTTGGATTATAATGGATTAGATTAAAAGAGTCATTAATCAATTTTGAACCATTAAAAATTTAATTAAAAAAATATGATTCATTAGATAGAAATTCAATTCAAACCAATTTATCCATAAAAGTAATATATTTCTAAAAAATAAAAAATAAATTTTACAGAATAAATTTTAAATTTATATTTTTGAATTTTTTTAAGAAGGTAAATTTAAGAAAGATTAATTATGAAAAAAAGATTAATTAGAGTGATTTTGATCCAATAAGCATTGATGGAAGAATCTATTGAGTTTTTAAACATAGTATATGTATGATTAACTTTCCATATAGTTAAATGAATGGATTTCACCCTATTGTTTTATATTTTTGTAATGGGTGGATTGGATGGATAGATTGCTCTGCCTCAAAACAATTGAATTCTTCTTAGAACAAATTCAACCTCAAAAGCTGTCTCATGAGGATCTGTAGTTGACTTGAAATCACAGCACACCTCTATTTGGAAAGTGTTAGGCCTCTTATAAGTAAATATTGTAAGAGGAAAAACAAGATTTAGGATTTTAATCAGGACTGAATAGTTTTAGAAGTTATTAGTAGGGGCAAGCATAACTGCCTTTATTAAGCACTTATTAGTAGAATAAAAAATATAGGGGAAGGGAGGGGACGATTTTTCCGGAGTGGGTTTTGGGAAGGGAGAGACCAATCTCTCAACATCTTGGAAGGGAACCTTTGTACTCAATTAATTTTTTAGTTATTGTGTAATTTGTAACTTGGTATCAATTCAATTGAATAAAATTCAATCCTTATTTGCACACTAGTTGGTGTTTATCAATTGATATTAGAGCTAATAAGTTCTTGGAGACCATGCATTGTGACGACGCACAACATGGAATTGTGGGTGGAGGCATTGGAGTGGGTGTTGGAACACTTGTTTGTGATGCGTGAAACAATAGCAAAGATCGTTGATCATTAAAACAAAGTGCAAGCCTCCATGTGAGACCAAAGGAAGAAAACATCGATGAAAGCCAAACAATTCCTCAGGCAGGCACATGAAGGAGCCATAATGGTGGATAATACAAAGTGGATAGGTGGAAGAACTTAGAGATAACCATTTTTTATGGAGAGGAGGTGTATGGTTGGACAGCCAAAGTGGAGAGATACTTTGATTTGAAAGGGATGTGAGGTGAGGAAGCATTAAAGGCCGTGATGGTGGCAATGGAAGGAAAAGCATTGACCTGGTATCAATGGTGGAAGTTGTCTAGACACCAATTGACATGGGAGGATTTTCGGGCAACAACTATTAGGCATTTCTAACAAACAATGGTCAAAAATCCTTTTGAACTGTTGTTGGGTCTATAGCAAACAGGTTCAGTGATGAATATAAAGAGAAGTTCGAACTCTATGAGTAATCCAATGAAGACGTATAGCAATAACTGCATACTGACGTGGCAATAGCGAGTGAAGTAGCAGCCCAATGTGTCCAGAACTAGAAATTCTAGTGGAGAGGGAAGTGTGGTGAAACCTTCTAATACCTTCGGAGGAAGCAGCTTGAGAAAGTTAATAGACGCAAAATTACAAGAGAGGTCTATGAAAGGGTTGTGCTTCAGATGATAAAAATTTGGTTAGGGCCATGTGTGTGCAAACAAACAGTTTATTACAAAGTTTAGTATTGGCCAAGAGGGAAGAAGAGTATGCAAAGGGAGAAAATACAATGGCAGAGGATGTCGTAGAGATGAAAGATCTCCAATCATCTATGTGTAGCATTGTTGGTCTTACACTAAAGAAAACACTTGAGTGTGGGGAAGGATTGGGAAACAGCATGTCATGATACTCATTGATTGGGGAGTCTCATAATTCATTTCAGCCGTGCTTGTGCAACAACAGACATTGGATATGTATGCAACCTCCATTTATAAAATAGAGGTGGGTGACGGCAGAAAACTAGACAGTGAAGGGTTGTGTCCTAAATTGAAATTGGAGATGCAGGGTCTACAAATTCAAAAAGAATTCTATGTCATTGATCTGGAGGAGCTGATGTGGTGTTGGGAATGGAATGTTTGGCTAGTCTAGGAGAAATAAGATAGTTTTCATGAATTAACTCTTTAAATTTCAGTTGTGGGTTGATATCAAACATTAAAGGGAGACTCCGATTTGACTAGAGCCACTGCTTCTTTCAAATTTGTCTTAAAGGCTCTATGCGATCAAGGCCAAGGATTCCTCTTGTAGTACTGCTCACTGCAAGCTGAAAACAGAGAGCCAATAAACTGTCTTGTGTGGACATAATCGGTTTTGGAAGAATATGACTCGGTCTCTCATTAAACTTAGAGATTACCACCTCCTAGAAGGCATAACCATTCAATTCGATTGAAGGAAGAATCTCATATCCCCAACATCATACCATACACGTATCCACACTATTAAATTGAAAGGTTAGTTGGTGATATGCTTAAATCTGGTTTGATTAGACCTAGTGTCAGTCCGTATTCTAGTCCTATAATCTTGGTGAAAAAGAAAGATGGTGGATGACAATTTTGTGTGGATTATCAGACTCACTGAACAAGATTACTATACCACATAAGTTCCCTCTTCCTATTATCAATGAATTGGGAGGTGCAGTGATTTTTTCCAAGTTGCAATGCGGTTACCATCAGATCAAGATGCAGGAAGAAGACATTCAAAAAATGGCTTTTTGGACTCATGAATTACATTGTGAGTTTGTTGTCCCGCCTTTTGGACCACCAATGTCCCTTCCACCTTTCAATCTCTTATGAACGAGGTGTTAAAATCCTATTTGAGAAAATTTGAACTAGTTTTCTTTGATGATATTCTGGTTTATAGGAAGGGTGAGGAGGAACATCCGAGACATTTACAGACTGTTTTGGCATTGTTGCAGGAGAATCAATTGTTTCCCAATAAAAAAATGTATATTTAGCCACAATTAGTTGGAGTACTGACTCGTATCATTTCGGAAAAATGGGTGGCAGCAAAACCATGTAAAATTGAGGCTATCTTGGATTGGCCAACACCTAAGGATCTTAAAACTTTGAGTGGATTTTCGGGAGTGAACAATTACTATAGAAGGGATTCTCAAGGCTCAAGGAAATAATCTCATCTTTGTGGTGGTTGACAGATTGATTAAATACACTCAGTTCCTTGCACTTACCTTTACTGCAAAGGAGGTTGCTGAAATTTGTATCATCGAGGTAGTTAAGTTGCATGGGTTTCCCTCTTATATTGTATCCAATCGTGAAAAAATATTCCTAAGCCACTTTTGGTTAGAATTGTTCGAATTGGCTGGTACTAGACTCAAGTTTGGCTCTACATAACTTCTCCAAACAGATGCTGAACTGAGGTAGTCAACCGATGCTTAGAGACTTAATATGCAATGGCCTAGGTGGTTGAGTTGGGTTAAAAATTTTGGTTTAACACTAATTACAACAACTCTTTGAAATTGACTCCTTTCAAAGCATTTTATGGCCATGACCCACCTCATCTTCTGAAAGGAGCCATGATTCCAACAAATTTGGAAAAGGTGAACGTGATGACCCATGACAGTGATCAAATGTTACATGATCTCAAAGGAAATTTGGTCAAAGCACAAAATCAAATGAAGTATGCCGATCAGGCAACCATTATCCTTAGCTGTTGTTGGTGATTGGGTGTATCTCAAGTTGCAGCCTATGGCCACCACTATCATTATCTCGGTAGACAGATGAGAAGTTGAGTCCACGTTTTTATGGTCCTTATCTGATTACAAAACATATTGGAGTAGTTTCTTTTCAGTTAGCCCTTCCACCAAAGTAAAATCCACTTATGTTTCATGTTTATTATGTACTAAAGAAAGCCCTCTCTCCCTCAGCAAATCCTCAGCCTCTACCACCTATGTTATCGAAAGAGTTGGAATTGCAAGTAACACCAGCTGTGAAAGCCGTGCAGAACACTACTCACAGGACTGCTGAAGTGCTTATTTAGTGGACTAATCTACCAGAATTTAAAGCCACTTGGGAACTAGTAGATACCATCATGAAGCAATTTCCTTCTTTTAACCTTGAGGACAAGGTGACTCTTTTGGGGGGTAGTATTGTTTGGTAAAGTAATTATTATAAGAGGAGAGCCAGGATTTAGGTTTTTTAGTAGGACCGAAGTGTTTTAGCATTTATTAATTATTTTAGTAGTTCTTGGTAGGGGCTAGCGTAACTGCTTCTAAACAGTTATTAGCAGAATAAAAAAATAGGATAAGGGAAAGGGAGGGGACATTTTTCTTGAGTGGGTTTCAGGAAGGGAGAGATCAAGCTCTCAACATCTTGGAAGGGAGCTTTGTACTCAGTTCTGGTGTAGTTTGTAATACTGTATCAGTTTAATTTGATAAAATTCAGTCCTTATTTTAAGGTGACCAAAACAAGTGTCTATGATAAACATTAAGACTATCCTAAGTTTGGCCTGAACCCAACTTAATCCTAAATTAAATCATGACACCAATCAAGGATTGTTTTAGCCTTTTAAAGTTTCGGTCATATTTATAATGCTTAGGATTTAAGGTTTATGGATTCTTGAGAAAGTGACACTACAAAAGCTATAATTTAGTAGTTAGGAACCTGAAGGCCTTATAAACCCCACAACGTATTCTCTCATTCTACCAAGTCTTGTACATTGTAATTGGAACCTACATCTCACCATGCACCACAGCTTCAGGGCTCTTGCAAGCTTAGTCCATTATATAGTGCTGTGAACATTACATTACTGTATGCATTGGTGGATCTTTGGAAAATATTTTGGAGGTGCCAAAACCATTTTATAGGTGTACAAAATTTTGGAATGCCAAATATATAAAAATACTAAAATTAAAAGAAACTATTTTATATTTAATATATATTAATACAAGAACAGTGAGAGAACCACACCACAATGTTTAGCCTTTGTAGTTAGATAGTCCAAGGCCTTATAAACCTCAAATAAAAGTCTATTAAAATGGTCCCCCACCGTGTAATTGATTATAACAATTTCCTCTAAATTCTGTCAGTTTAAGGCACTTAAAGAGGAGATTCGTATTGCAAAATGATACTCCAAAGTACAGTTCTATACTAGTAATCGGTCATCTCCTCAGGCTTCTTCCATCATTTGACTTACAAGAAACTTAAAATCACAGTGATGTAAATTACCAAACAAGAAATACAGTAGCAAGCATTTCTTAGTGTTATAAAAGGGTAACCTGAGTAAAAAGATTGAGTTGGCTTTTGTCTGTAAATATGAGAGCATCAAAGATGTATTTTTTACATTTTTTACGTTTAGCTTTTGTCTGTAAATATGGGAAAGACAGTTGTATTTTTTACATTTCTTTTATGCTGTTCTTATGTTCGGATATTTTCCATTTGAGTGTTATTTTTTACGCTGAGTTTTAAGTGATTCCTTCCTCTTTCCTCATGTTTTACTGAGAATGTTTTTTGGACAAATGAAAGAAATATACGCCCCCAACCCCCCTAAGTTATATATTGGTGATTTAGAAATCAATGACTTCAATTTTGTTAACTCTTTCCAGGTTCTGGATGATAAAATAAATGAATTTGATATTTGGCATGGTCTGGCAAATTTATATGCTAGTCTTTCTCGTTGGAAGGATGCCGAAATCTGTCTGCAGAAGGCCAGGGAGTTGAAGAAATACTCTGCTGCAGTAATGCACACTCAAGGCAAGAACAAAATCTTCGTGTTGTTTTATGTTTGCTATTTAAGCATGTTAAACTTAACCCTCACCCCACCCCATTTCAAACCACTTGCTGCTTGCATTGAGGGAGCTTTAGGAGAGCATTTGTTAGATAGCAACAAGCTTTTTTCATATTTTGCTGTGTGGTTTGGCAGGTGTTTTGTTTGAAGGACGTGGGGAAAATGACGAAGCTCTTCTTGCTACTATTAATGGTATACTACTTGAACCAAACCATGTTCCATGCAAGATCTTGATGGGTGGCATGATTCAAAGATTGGGTCCAAAGTTTTTTTGTGCTGCAAGAAGCGCATTGTCTGATGCACTCCGAATAGAACCCACTAACCGCATGGCTTGGCATTGCTTGGGATTGCTTAACAAGCAAGATGGCAGAATAAGTGAAGCCGCTGACTGCTTCCAAGCAGCTTACATGCTTGAAGAATCTGATCCCATCGAATCTTTCAGCTCTATACTTTGACAGGATTCATTTCCTTATCAGTTAACTCTGCAGCCATCAGTGAGATTTATGTCAGTGTTTTTGTGTTGATATGTCATCTGAGTTCAGTGGACCACATCGAAGAGTTTTGGAATTATATTCCTTTTTTTTTTCATTTTAAATCGTTGTGATCACAAACTAGGATGAAAGAAAAGGAATTGAAAAAATAGAGTAAATAAGATAAGAAAGGGATTGATGTTATAAAGGTTGTGAGATGGGTGAATTGTAAAGAAGTTGTTGGAGTAGCAGAGAGTATTAATGTTGAACTGCTGCTCGGCCTTGTAAATATATGTTGAGCAGTATCATTGTAAGAATAGTAGAGATTCAGTTTTCTTCTTTCTGTTTTAGTTTGTTGGCTAGATTTACAAAACACAGAAACTGTCTGTTATGTGTTGTTCGACAGTTCACTTTTGATAAATGCTTTTAACTTACGAGTTTATTTTCTTCTTTCATTAAAAAAAACTACATGCTATGTGTTGTACCTTATAGAGCCTACCTCCGTGTACCATATTTAGGAACGACAAAGTAGACAATTCTTCACAGGAACGTGGCTGGTTGAAAACAGGATTTATAAATAGTTGTTTTTTTTATCCTAAATGTTTTTAATTCATAATTTTACAATTAACATAAAATTGATGTACAAACTATTTATATTGTGAATTAATTTAATAAATATGTTTAATTCATTAAATTATCTTTTATGTGAATGTCAATAAAAAATTTATGCATTTCTTTCCCATAATTGTATTTTGTGTTTTTTAGTCAAAAATGGAATGGTGTAAATGAAGATGAAATTTAGTGAAGAGAAATGATGAAGATGAAGATAAAGGTAAAGGTGGTGTTTAGGAAACTGAAAATTTAAAGTGAAAAAAACTTAAACGCAAGTAAATAAATTAACAATGAGAACATAATTACAATAAATATCATCACTAGATTAGTTATTATCTTATTGTCGATGTTCTAAAAAAAATTGTGTGTAAATATAATTTGTTATCCTTTTTTAAAAATAACCAACCTATTTATTTTCCATTCTTCTTTGGCAGTTAAGCAAATAATAAAAAATATAAGAATGATGCATAGCAGAAGATTGATCTATTTGAATCACTGCCAAGCTTATTCATATAATCACACATGCATTCCAGATAAGCAACAACAAGAACTTCACTAAAATCCTGAGATGTACAAAATTGTCTGTATGCGTAGCATTCTTCATTTGCAACTTTGGTGCATGGATATTAGGAAACCAAGTGTGAAGAGGGATTAATTGAAGGCCTATTATGAGTTGCCCCCTTAGGATTTTGGTGAAAAAAATGGACCCACCAGCTATCTGTCCTTCATCTCTGCATTAAATCTTCTCTGTGCTTCCTTTTCCACCATCTTAATGGCTTATTTGCATCACAATATGTAAACCATTTTGAGGGTAATTTTTGTCTATACATTATGCAGTGAATGAACACATAAGTAGAGTTTTCTTACTTCTTACAATGATCACATAATTTACTTTACCTTGCTTTCGGCTGACACTGCTTCTTTGCAAGCTGAACTCAACATGTCCATAGTTTGCTTCGGATCCACTATTATTAAGCTTATTATGCTTTCCTTTGTAGCATGTACCCTTGATGAATACCTGAATTTACTTAGGCTATGCATGATAGATGTTAAAATCAGAGGAATGGAGAATTAAGAATGAAAGTTTTCTATATCTCAAACCATTGTTCGCATTAAACTACATGTGTATTCTTCTTTCTTCTTAAACCGCCAAGCACAACATTGCGTCACAATTTCACAAAAGGTGAAATGAAGAAATTCTTTGTTAACTTATATTCATTCTATTTATATTTAGCACATTCCTCTCATCATTCTAAAACTCTGCTTTCAAAAATCCATGAAACGATTGAAATCATAAGCTGATTTGTAATAAGATTCAAAACCATGATCAGAATGACTAGAATTCTCTGCTAGTTCATTTTTATTGCTCCAGCTCAAAATACAATGACTAGAATTCTCTGCTAGTTCATTTTAGGAAACAGGCTTCTCTCTGAATCATGTGCCTCATGCTTGTCTTTCCTTGCACGGCGAATATTCCAAACTTGTCTCTATATTGCATTTCGGTATGAATTCTATTTAGGCATGAGTTCTATACTGTGTTAATGATGTTTGTTTATGAGTATTTAATTAGTAGAGAATAGTGCTCTACGACTGTGGTTGAAGAGCAATGAGTTCAATGGATTGTACTTTTCACCTTTGATTTAACATAATGAGTCTACTATACTGGTCGTATTGCAACATTTTCTTTTTTTGTGCTGAAATTGTTTTTCCTTTTCTTGCAGGCACAACAACAAGCCGTACCTTCTTATTGATTTTTCAAATTATCTAAGAATAGATGTGTGAGTATGGTTTTCTTTGTTATTGGAGTATACTGGTTAAATTTCTCCCATATTTTAGTTAATGTTTTGTCAATGTATCCCTGTTTTTTGGTGTTTCTGATTGTTGCTTTGCTTCTATTCACGTATTCGATGTGCAGTTATGCTCTAGGATCAGTTTTCTTGCAGCTTTGTGAAGTGTTGAAGCTCGGAGAGCACCCAATTGTTCAAAAGCCTATTGATCCTAGTCTTTTTATTCATAGATATACTAAAAAAGTGATTGTTTTCTTTTCAGCTCGGTTTGTATAAGGGGATAACTAAAACATTTTGTTGGTTGTCTGTGGTGAACTTTAAGAGAGAGAGAGAGAAAACAAATAGTTTAGAGAGAATTTAGACAATGAGAACTCTTTATAGACCTAGTGGAGACTATCTCTCTGATTATAATGAGTGGTGCGACTTTTTGGACATTAATAGGGATGAAGATTAAATGCATTTTTGGTGTATGATGCACGAATGCCACACACCCTGTAATGATGTACTTCCCGCTAAAGCATTTTAAGCTTTATGATTGTTAGCAAATAAATACTCTCCTTTGTATTCTTTGATAGTGTTCACTTTCAAGACTTTATTCTTGTTCCTTTCTCATATTCTAACCTTCAAAGATTCCTCTGGACCTATGATACCGCAATAAATAAATTGAGAATATAGAAGGGAATTATATGTTGGTTTATGTTTATTTATTTTCTGACAAATCATTTACTCTTTACTTGCTTCCAAACTTGGATTCTTTCTTGTTACTAATGATCCATTTTGCTTTTTCTGCCTTTTGTTTTGTTTTTTGTTTTATTGAACTCTTGCAGTCTGCATTCTTTGTATTGAATGGGTGGGATATTTCTTTTTTTCTGATTAAGATAACATTCTTTGTTTCGTTTGAATTTATATGGACTACCTTAAGAGTAATCCTTTAACTTTGGTGGTTGATGATGTTAGAAGTGGGTTTTAGGCCTAACTCAAAAACACAAAACCTGCTTATAAGGTGAGGTCTGCACCCCACTTATATATTATAAATTGACAATGTTAGAAGTGGGTTTTAGGCTTAACTCAACCCCACAAAACCGGTTTATAAGGTGAGGTCTGCACCCCACTTATATATTATAAATTGACCTTATCTCTAGTCGATGTGGGACTTCCAACAGATGATCTTGCATATGAAACTTAAAGGATATGGCTATGAGTATGAAAGAAAAGTTTCAAAAGTATTGGAAGGAGTATAGTATTCGAAATATAGAAGTTCCATTCTTCTTGAGCATGTGCAAATGTTGATTTGTACTCAAAATTGGTTATATGGATTTGCTGAAAATCCTAGTGGTGAGTGTATGTTATTATTTTTAAAATTACTTTACATTAAATTATTAATTATAGACTAATTGTTTGATTGTATTTCAATTGCTTGTGATAGATGAAATTGTTAGAAGATATTTTTGGTCATGAGAGAATTGATGAGTCTAAACTTGTAGAAGATGTTGAAAGTCTTCAACATTGAATAAAGGATGTTCCATTTGACTTTGTCTGAGGTACTTCCCTTTCACTCATTTCCTTTTTATTCTTTCATATTTTTGGTTCAGTTGTTCTGTTTGAGATGAAGATGTACTAAATGGAACTTTCCACCATTTTTTTGTTTATGACGTCACTGATTCAGCTGATATTGGATCAAAGGGGGTGATAATAATTGGCAATAGCTGCGTTAGTGATGTTGGGAACTCTACTAGAAAGTTGTCTGCTACTGAGATACCAAAACAAGGGAAACAGACTCAGGTAATGATCTTACATGTATATGTTCATCATAATATGCTTGCATAGTGAAATTAATAGCTGGTGGTGATTCTCATTTTGGCCAGATTTTGCTGAAGTTTATAGCTTCATTGGAAGTATTTTTGATCCAGACACAAGAGGCCATGTCCAGAAGCTGAAGGAAATGGATCCTATAAATTTTGAAACTGTGAGTACAATGAAACTTTTCGTAAGGCCTTGTTGTCACATATAAGGCTTGTTTCCTACATAATCGGTAATCTTGTTAACATAATGTAATTGTTCTTTTTCTCTGACTAAGAATTGGTTTCATGATGGTTTCATACCAAAACATTATTATTGTTGGTGCATTTGCTATTTACCTGATGAGGACGAAAGTAGAGCTCTTGTGGAGGAGTTTGAGAAGAGGGTGGAAGTAAGCAAGAAGGGTTATCTGATATGGGGTTGGGCCCCACAACTTCTGATTCTGGAACATCCTGCTGTGGGAGGTGTGGTGACTCATTGTGGGATGAACACAGTTATTGAAACTGTGGATGCGGGTTTGCCAATGGTGACATGGCCTCTTTTTGTGGATCAGTTCTTCAATGAAAGGTTGCTGGTGGATGTGCTGAAAATCGCAGTGCCAGTTGGAGCAACAGAATGGAAAAGTTGGAGTGAGTTTGGGAATGAGATTCAATAGCTGCGTTAGTGATGTCAAATAATTTTGTATTTTAAGTTACAAAAATAATCATCAATTAAGCTTCAGTATTTCCTTTGGTTGTATTACATTGTTAAGCTTCAATACTTCGAATCATGAAATGATTGAGTGATATTAGAAATTATTTACATTTGATTGTTTTATAAATTTGGTAAAAAAAAGCCCATGGGCTGGCCCTGGCCCATAGAGCTTTGGGACTTTCTGGTTTTGTAGGCTTTTTCAATAAAATATTTTTTTGACCCTGTGGACTTTTTTGGCTCCAATCTATATGGGTTATGGGTTAGGACCGGACCTATCAAGTGGACCAATTTAATAGTTCTAGTAATTTGTACTGTGTAAATTTGATACAAATGATATCTTGGATGTTTTCGGATGTTTGTATATGAAGATCTTGCATGCATTGATTCTTGACACCGGATGGGAGGAGCTGTTCTTTTGGGAGAAAGTAGAGATTATCCCTGATGTTACTCTTAAAACCTTGCAGAAAGCCAGAGCTCTTCTTGGTAAATTGGAGTATCACAGAGGTAATGTAGAAGGTGCTCCAAGTGTGTTTGATGGGATTGATCTCCATGCTGCCATACAGAAGTTGCAATCTTCATTTTCAGAAAAACCACCAGCATGCTCACACTGAATCGGCCTCGGACTCTCAGCATTTGGCTAGCTTGGTGCTTGAAGCCATTTACTTAAAAGCCAAGTCTGTACAAAAATTGGGGAAATTTACAGGTATCATATATATAACCTTGACTGTTGAAATTTTTTCTCCATCTTACCTTTACCTTCTTAATATTGTTTTCCCTTCTAGAAGGGAGTGAATTCCTAATCAGAATGGATACATTGAAATTCTTGTTTAATGGATTTATGCAGAGGCTGTTAATAATTGTAAAAGTAATCTTAATTCCGTTGAGAAGATATTTTATCAGGTATTCCTAATATTCAAGTGGATAATAAATTGCAAGAGATAGTCAGCCATGCTGTAGAGCTCCTTCCAGAGCTTTGGAAGCAAGCTGGTTTCTATGATGAGGCAATCTCTGCTTATAGGCGAGCCCTTCTTAGTCAATGGAACCTTGATAGTGATTGCTGTACAAAAATTCAAAAGTCATTTGTTATGTTTTTGTTACAGAGTGGGGTGGAGACAAGTCCACCTAGTTTAGCAGAAGGGTCATATGTGCCTAAAAATAATCTTGAAGAGGCTATTCTGCTATTGATGGTTCTTTTGAAAAAGTTTAGCCTTGGTAAGATGAAATGGGATCCATCAGTAATGGAACACCTTAATTACTTTCTATATATAGTCAAACTTCTACTTTAGCAAAGCAAATTGAAGAGTTGATGCCTGGAGTATACCATCTAATCGATTGTTGGAATTCTTTAGCTTTTTGTTATAGTGGTGCTGGACAAAATGACTGTGCTTTGAGTCTGCTAAGGAAATCTTTTCACAAACATGAACTACCAAATGACCTTACATCGGATCCCCAGCTTTCTGCTGAGGGAGTGATATATGCACAGGTGGCAGTCAATAATGCTCGTGACCAAAATGAGCATTTCAAAGGTGTTGCTATATGGATGTTGGTAGGGGTGGGTAACTATAAAAATTTATAGTTAACTATAAACTAGTTCAAAAAAACTGTACTGCACTATAAAATAGTTCAAAGTAACTGAACTGAACTATTTGCTTGTTCAATTATATTACAATATAGTTCAATTAACTAGTTTTTTGGTTTATCACAATACAATTCAATTAAGGTTTAATCATTCTGGAAGTCCGTATTTTGTAGGAGAATCTCAATGTCGTCCCATTCTTTTTAGGTTTTTCAATTGGGTCCTAATTTTGTGAAAATTATAACAATTGAGTCCTTTCCGTAAAATTGAGTCTAACGGCATTAGTGTATCTTTGACATGACACGCTGCAGTCAGTTTCTTAGCTTACGAGACTGACTCAAGTAGGGCCAAGTATTACCTTAGTACTATGAGAATTTAAAATTCAATATGGTATCATAAACATTTTTATTTAGAGCAAGTTAATTTCCTTGCTCACAATTAAGAATAATTCTCTTAACTAGTCTAGGAAATGAAACATTCTTTACTTTAATAAGTTGAAGTTTGTTAATGGGTCTTTGTCATTCCTTTATGCATTTGATCATCTTTTATTCTCAATTTAGTAGAACCTACTATTCCACAAAACTTCTACATTTAAGTTGTTGTAGCATGGAAATTATGGAAAGTTCATTTTTCACAAGCTAATAAAGTCAAAGTGTTTCATAAGAGGAATTGATGTCTCTAAAACAAGGTGCAAATTTTGTTACTTAAAGTATGAGTGAAATGAAAAAAGATAATTGAGTAAAAGAGACGTATGAGTGAACATGATAAGCAATAGCTTGATGATGATTATCATGTAGAGAGATAGTATTACAGTTGTAAGGATTTAACAATGTCGAAACAGTTTTATGTCTTCTCTTTATTCATTTATTTTGTTGGTGAGTTTGGATATATCAGGTTTGATGTAGAGTACCAAGTTCTTAACAACAGGAATTCCACAATAAATCAGTTCCATTATCGTTTCTGATAACTTTAATTTTCATGTTAAATTGTCTTTCAATTATGCTATTAAAAGTTCTCAAACAATTTTCTTATAAGATCCTTAACTGTCCAATTGGATTAAGTAAAAAGATTGATATAATGAGAAGTGATTTCATGGAAAGGTGTTTTTCTTTGTCCAGTAGAATGAAAAATTTTACATATGTAATTGAAATTACAATATATTATAATATAAGAAAAAAAATTAAAAAATTGTATTATTATTTATTTTATTTTATTTATAAGAATCAAAAGATAGTTTTTTTAGTCATTAGACATTTTCAATTTTATTTATTTATATATATTTATTTTGCTGTCACATGTTTATAAAAGTTATTTTACTTTTTTTTATCTATTTATTCTATTTTATAATTTTTTTTATTTATATTTATTTTGTTACTGTATAAAATTTATTTTACCCTTTTATCCATTTATTTTATTTTTAAACTAATTTATCTATACTACTTTTTTATTCTTAATTTTATTATTTTATAATTTCTAATTAATTCTGTAACATTCCAAAAATATGTGTATAATTTCATATCAAGTGGAATGCAACATGCGTAATAAAGTAAAGCAGTTAAGAGTGAAAGTCAGATGAAATGTATATTATACAGTCATCCAAAATGAGATATAAGCTCTACATATAGCATAGAGTCTTTCAAAAGAAGAAAAGAGTAAAGGAATTAAACTATACAAATAAAACTAACAACCTAGACTACTCAACTGCAGTATCAGGGACTTCAGCCGTATCAGCTACGTCTAAAACCTGCTCCAAAGGGGCCTCTGAAATATCTGCTCACATCCAATTTGGATGATCATTGCAAAAGAAAACAAGCACAAACAAGAACAAGCAGCAAACAAAGCAAGGGTAAGCTAGAATTCAATGAAAACAAGTTAATTACAATTAAACATAGTAAAAGAGACATACAATACAACAAGCAAGGAAGAACAGTTTATTTAAGTTATAATTTGTTGTTTTATTAGGTAGTGTTAGACTTAGACTCGTCCGGACCCGGAATGAATATCGAGCTATGGCGGGTCATGCACTTGTGGTGGCCTCTACTGCTTTGCAAAGCCATTGCCAATGGGTTTCACCCTACCACACACAAGGTTGGTCCGTTATCACTCACCTTGGCCCATATAAAATGGAGATAACCAAGACTAGGACCCCCTACTTCTCTTCACCACATGTACTAATCTTCTCTAAGTGAGATTGAATAGTCATTAGAGCTTTAAGGGAAACCCCCAAGACTAAGCTACCTATTTTCATTCCAGAACTTAACTTAAATCTCACCTAGAGATGACGCTTGAATCATTGAATCAACTTACATACATATACCATCCCTTCTTTACTGATTTTAAGTTATTAATCGTTCGCAGTTCATCATATCATACTAATTAAAGTCATACAAGATAAATCAAAAATCATACATGGATCAGCACACAAGAAAAAGAAAAGAAAACACAATTATCTTTACAATATTTAATTACCAATACTTAAGTAATTCAAATGGCTTGGAGACCCTCACCAATGGATCCGGAAGAGTCAAAAACCCCCAGAACGACCTAAAGAAAGTTCAAAACGGACATCCGGAACTCCCAAAACGTCAAAAACATCAAAAATACTCATCCTGTCGCAGAAAATTCGCTGAGCGAAAATCCTGCTGTTCACTGAGTGAATTTCTGCTGGAAAACCCAATTAATTTTGGGTTGAGAACCCTCGCTCAGCGAATCTGCACTTCTGCAGATTCCCAATTCTGCAGATTTGCAGAACTCAACCCCTCCTATTTTGTTTTAGGCACTTAGATGAACTTCCAATGATCTTAACTCGACCTATATGATGATTTAAACTTGCTCATGTGGTCCTAACCCTTCCTAATACAATTTCTTAATTGTTATGCATTGATTTCCTTCCTAAAACTTCAATTTCATGAACTAAGGAAGCTAAATCTAAATTTACTAATTACAAGTCACTTTGAACCAGTTAATCTGTCCCTATAAGTCATATATGACTTACCTAAACTGACCAAAACAACATACAATCACAGAGTCAAATTCTTGCTACTCTAGTTCCTTAAATTTAGCCTAAATTGTCTAATTCACCTATCTTTCTACCTATGAATGCATACAACATAATTTAACTCATTCCATAAATCCCAATTCAGCATTTTTATCATATAAAACCAGATCATAAGTAATCACTTTCAAGATTAATTCCAGAAATCAACAGTACAATGCCTCATACCCTCGTTTCCCCAAATTCATCCTAAGACAGTATAATTGATCAAGAACTTTCATGTTACCTCTGTTTCACAGATTTCAAACAACATTTATAGCACATGCAGATTCAAATTGGTAAAACAAAACATGAATTTCTAGCTTCCCTTACCTGGGAATTATCGCAGCACAGCTCAAGAACTGTTCCTAGAAGTTCCAGCACTATAGGATTTTTCCCCAACCCTACTTATCACAATTTTGTGATCAGAACAAATTATAAAATTGAAATTACAAATGGGAATAAGAATGGAATTGAAAAGGGAAAGTAGGAACCACATGCAATCTACTGATTGCATGTTCTAGGATTTAGAACAATGAGGAGAAGAGAAGAATCACTTACCCCTTTCGAATCTTAGGATGAGTTCATGCCACTTGGAGTTCTTGAGGTTCATATGTTTCAGGTGAGTCTGGAAAATGTTCAAAAACTTCAGCTTACTATGAATTTGGAAGAAAGCAAAGTAGAAGAAGAAGTTAGCTTTTGAGAGAGAATTCACGTTTCTGAAAATTGAATTTGGAAGTGGCTGGTTTATGTTTTTAAGATTTTTTTTTGGTTTTATTAATATTCTTCCACTCACAAGATGCCACCTATAACTCTCTCTTTTGTCTAAATTTCTCAATCCTTACAAATTCATCATTTAATAAATAATTAAAAAATAATTATATTTTGAAGTTTAAATTTTTTTATACTATTATCTTCATTTTTAATTTTATCTTTTTATAATTTATAATTATTTGCTAGTCAATAAAATTAAATTTATAAACATATATTTCATTTTTATTTCTTAAAATAATATTACTTTAAAAATAATATATATATATATATATATATTAATAATACAAATTTTTATACTATTATATAAAAAATTGTCTATATAGAAAGTTATTATATTATTTTATCAATTTGATTTGTTTTTAAGATAATTTTCTTTAAAAATAACAATATATTTCAACATTAATTATTAATTTAGTTCCTAAACAGAACTATTACTTTCTCACATTTAAATTTTCATATTAATTTTCAAAAATTTTTATAATCAATTTAATCTATGACATGTATTCTTAAAAATTATTTAAAAAATTCTTGAGTTTTAAAATAAATAAATAATTATTTTGTTCTTAAGCACATTTTCATTATCATTAAAAATATTTTCTAATATATTTTAAATATATTCATTATTAAAGAATAACTTATATATAAAAATTAACTCTTTTGTTTTATACGATTTTTTTTCATTTTTAATTTTATGTGTTTATAATTTTTAATTACTGTGTCATTTAATAAATTATTAAAAAATAACTTATATTAAAGTATTAATTATTTTTATACTATTTTTTTAAAATTTTATTCTTTATGATTTTTAATTAATTGGTTGGTCATTTAATAAAGTTACATTTAGAAAAGTATATTTAACTTTTATTTCTTAAAATAATATTATTTAAAAACAATTTATATATATTAATCATACAAACGGTTTATGCAGTCAAATAAAAAGTTCTCTTCCAGATGTTTTTTTTTTTCTTAATCAACTTAAATCATGATAGATATTCCTACAAATTATATCTTATATAACTGTTATTACATAAAGTGTATAAATCACTTCATTTACACTCATCCATAAAAGGAATACTTTAAAAAAAATAAATTCATATACATTCCAAGGACATAAATTAAAAAGAGTAATAATCATGTATTTTTTTCAAAAGATAACAAGTATTGAAATAGTGAACAATTTTTCTTTTCAAAAGATAACAAGTATTGAAATAGTGAACTAAAATCTAAACAGCTGCATCATAGTCATCTCTTGCTGAGTCAACACCTAGGATAAGGTGATTTCAAAAACAATATTTGATCTTAAACAAATTCAAAGTTAAAATTTTATACCAATTTGAGGCACATACAACGCAATAGCAGATAAAAAATTTGAAATCTCTTTGGAAGGTACATGACTATGTAGAGAACAAAAGCACAGAAAAATTATAAGAATGATGCATACCAGAGGATTGATCTATTTGAAAGCTTATTCATAACATCACACATGCAATCCATATCAACAACAACAAGAACTTCATTAAAGTGCTGAAATGAGGAGAAAAAGAGAGGTTAAAGATAGAATTCAAATGATTTACCATAAAAAGTCGGGTTCATCATGACAACAACTCTAAGTTTGGAATGTGGTTTATGTATTGCCAATCCTCTCCTGTTTTCCTCTTGCACCGCTTCTTCAGATGAGGACAATAGTGTATAGTTAAATGAGACAAGTTGGTGAGGCGTTGAATGCTACTCGGCAGTGACCTCAACTCGTCACAATACCGAATGCTTAATTCTTCAAGAGTAGTCATGTCTCCCAGCCAGTCCGGCAATGAAGTACAACCGCATATATCTAAAACTCGTAGGGAGGGGACACGTTGTAAGCCATCTGGTAATGTGCAGAAATAATTGATTGAAACCTTCCGCAGGGCAGTTAGTTGGCTCATATTGCTTGGTAGAACCAGCTCTGGACATTTACTGATCGTCAATCTCTCAAGACAAGCCAAATGTCCCACACCTTCAGACAATGATTTCAATTTCTCACAGAATTCAATGGACAAAGTTCGAAGAGAAGTTAGACCTTCCATCACGTGTTCTGGAAAATACTCCAGATCATACCATTCACCAATGTATAGTACCTGTAGTGCACCCAACCTCCTGAATTCGTCGGGTAATACCACCACTCCTTTAATGCAGTAAATGCTCAAGGTCTTTAGACAAGCCATATTCTCCCCAACCCCTTCCATGAAAGAAGTCACATCCTCAATTCCTGTAGCATGAAGTGTCTCGACACAAGGAAGACGTGGGACTTTAAAGCTCAACACACCATCAATTCTTAATTTGGAAAGACGAGGGAGCATCTCTACTCCTTCCTCCCTCAACATTCTCTCTAAGTTTGGTAAATTTCTCACGGTCAGTTTCTCCAGCGATGGAAATGCCTTCTCCTCCACACCGTCATACGTCTCACCATCTATCCACTTCACATTTTTCATTCCACTCACCTTTAACCTTTTCAAGTGTGGAAGTTTACCAAGTGGGGGAAGCTCCTCACAGTTCTCACAGCCCAAGAGCTTAACTTCCACCAAGTCTCTCAAAACTCCACTATTTCTCATCCAACTCGAAAACTGCCTTCCCTGATATCCATTCATCTCAAAACTCTTGAGAGTTGAGGGAGGTTCTAGGGCTTCCAGTACTCTCTCCACACTTACATTACTACCTTTTGGATTACCATTACCATCCCATGACAAGCGCAGGATATTCAACTCCTTCTTACCAATCAAATTTGCTTCTTTAGCATCCCCTTCATTCGGAACGTTCTCAAGGCCTCTGATTCTTAGGGTGCCCCCCAGATTTAAGCTATGCAACTCTGCTAAGCCACACCCTGGCTTTGAACCCACCACGAAAATGCTTAGTGTTCTTAGATGCCTTAACTTGCTAATTTTGGGAAGCGTCTCTACTACTGAATCACAATCATCCATCATAATATGTCTTAGATCTTGTAATTGCGTCAAGTTTTTCGGCAGTCCACGAAGATATCTTGAATTTTGCAATTTCAAAATTTGCAATTTTCGCATTTGACAAATTAAGTTATTTAAGTTTGCTTTCGAATGACAATTCAAACTCAAATATCTCAAATGAGTTAAATGCTTGAGTGGGGACAACGAAGAAGAGCTAGTGCATAATGCTCGGAGAGAATGGTTTGATGACACCGGGTCAAAATAACCAGCAAAATACCGCAAATCAAGAAAAGTCCGCAGGGATTCAACTTTCTTGAAAGCATGCTTCAATCCTCGAAAAGAAACATTAGATGATAAATAGTGAACCCTACTTGACAACGGAGTCAACCTTCCTTCCACAAAAGCCGCACATTCTTCACCCATAATAGACTGGGCAAGATCATGAAATAGATCATGCATCTTGAAACTTTTCACCATACCAAACTTATCACATTTTGCTTCTTGAAAAAATGATCTACGGTATAATTTATTCCACACTTTATTTCCAACATCCTCCACTTCTATATTTCTTTCATTTTCAATAAACCCATTAGCCATCCAGAGATGAATCAATACTTCCTTATCTATTTCAAAATCTTTGGGGAAAATTGCACAAAATGAAAAACATCTCCTCAAAGACAACTCCAAATTAGAATAGCTAAGTTTCAAAGCACGCATAATAGAATTTTCCTCACCTGTCGCAGAACTACTTTCCTTTACATTTATCCATTGTCTTACCTCACTTTGATCACGCAAGAGGCTTCCCAGTGTTTTTATGGCAAGCGGCAAACCGATGCAGTTTCTCACGATCTCTTTGCCAATTGCCACGAGCTCTTCCATTTCTTCTCGATTTGGTCCAAACGCATGGTATTTGAACAACGACCAACTTTCGTCTCCTGGCAATTCTTTCAAATGGTAAGCAGGATGCGTCTGCATGATGGAAGCAACTTCCTCGAGTCGAGTGGTGACCAAAATGGTAGCTCCTTTTGCTGCCCTTGCGCACTGCAACTTTCCCTTCAACTGCTTCCATTTCTCTGGGTCTTCATTCCACACATCATCAAGAACAAGTAAATACATCTTCCCATGCAACACTTCTTCAACCTTTTTCCGCATTGCTTCTAAGCTATTGAGATTGGGATTTTGTCCGGTGATGCATTCTATGATGGATTGTAGTATTGTCATGGTGTTGAAATCATCAGAAACACAAACCCAAATTGTCAAGTCAAAATGTTTGCATACCCTGTGATCATTGAAAACCTGCTTTACTAATGTTGTTTTTCCAAGTCCACCCATACCAACTATGGGAAAGATAGAGAGCTCTTCACTGTTACTGGCATCTTCCAGAAGAAACTTCACAATTTGCTCTCGATCCTGGTCTCTGCCATAAACTACAGGTTCTGTAATGTCAGAGCTAGTTTGGCGCCAATCATCATCCACTGCTTGCACCTCTGTGACACCATGTTCTAAATTAAACCTGCTCTTTTCTTCATGAATGTCATGAAATCTTTGGCTGATGTCTTTCATCCTCTTGCCAATATTGAAACGAAAGAGAATGTCCTTAGGATGGAGACGGGATAGGCTGGAAGTATGTCCATCATCAGAGGGCATCTTTGTGAAGTGAATTGAACATTCATCCAAGATATCATCCAACACATATGCTGCATCTGTAAGTTTCTGCAGCCAATTCTTGAGGACTTCACTTGTAATTTGCTTTCTCTCCGCATCTCTGAGGACAGCACGAATTGCGGTGAGGTTGTTGGAAAGCTTCTGAATTTGTTGTTCAACACCCAAGTAAGTTCCAAGTTGGTCTTGAACAAAAGATCCCAAATTTTCAATCACAGAGCCCAACAAAGCTTCGGCCATTGGGAGGAATGAGCGATAGATTGAAGGAAAGGTTGGTGAATAATGAAGAGGAATATTTGGTGTGGTGATTTGAAAGCAATTTAATCAAGTGGTGTTGCTTTTATGCAAAATAATTGAGCAGAGAGAAGGAAACTGGTGACAGAAAAATAAATAAATAAAGTGACTTTTGTTTGTCATCTTTAAATGAATGATTGAGATGCTACAGCCTGTACCCACTAACTTATATGACTTTTGTGTGTGTTTATCTAATTACAACCTTTATTTACTATCATTATAAAATGTTTTTTTATTTTATATAATTTATATGATTATATCGGTTGTTCTTTTACTTTATCCCTAGATATGATTATTATAAATTGCATCTTATAGGCTTTTCTCAATAACTAATGCTTCTATAACAATTTTCTAAATTCTAAGTTCTCTTTTCATATCTTAGTCAGTCAATTTACTAAAGTTTTTTCCCATGATTTAAATCTCTCATCTATCATACTATATACATTTCATTCATTATTGTTAGTACTATTTATTATGATTATTAACTTACAGTTATAAATTTTTGGGATCCATATGAAAAGATACTCTTGGCTTCACTTGAATTCAGGGCCCTACATTGTAATAATTGCATAACATTTTGGTCTCTTCCATCCACTGCAATCACTAACATCTTCCTACCTTTCATCTCAACTTTCTAAACATCTGCTAAATTTTTATTATAATCTTCTCCTCAACAAAGGCTCCCTACACAATGTTCCCCAAACATCATGATTTGAATACAGACATAACATTTAACACTAGAAATCAGAGGTTATAATATATGACATCTCATCTTACTGAAGAATACTATATTAAAAATTACACAACAATAGTTTCAAAATATTATAATCAAACTCCTAGCGTCCAAAGTCACTATTGGGCTTGATACAAGTGTAACATGATAAGTGACCACATTAATGGATCTCCATTACACATTCATATCATCTTACATAATTATTTCTAACTCTATTTTACAAAATCTGCTTAGAGCTTATAAAGTGAGAATGGTCTCTCTCTCTCTCTCTCTCTCTCTCTCTCTCTCTCTCTCTCTATATATATATATATATATATATATATATATATATATATATATATATATATATATATATATATATATATATATTTTGATACTAAATATCTAAAAATTTTATTAGTATCAATAAAAAGATTAAAGTATATATAAAAGAGAGAAAAGGACTTTGGATCCAGAAAAGGCCAAACCAATGCCACAAGGCCGAAATCTATGAACGCAAGGAAAATTCTGATGATAGATTCAAAGTTTTTGAACAACTTCCATATGTGAGTGAGGTGGGAATGGCTAAATTATCTCAAAGATTATATATGTTGAAAACACTTTTCCTCTGAATTGTAGGCTTATGTCAGATTGCCCCCTTAATGTTTTGTTTTTCATTGCATGGAGTTTTGGATATGATGCATGATGTGTGTGAAGTGAAACAACATGGAGCAAAGGGACTCCTCTCTATGAAGTGGAAGTGATTTTGGTGTTCAAGGCACCTTAATCTTATTTGAGTATAGTTTATGAAAGTGTGAAATATATAAGTAGCAGGATAATAGCAAAGGAATTTTATACATGAGATTGTGCATTAAACTCTGCAGTACTTAGAAATCCTCACTCTAGGATAGCAATGGATGAATCATTTGTAGAATTAACCCATTTTTGTACTGAAAGGCGAGAGTTGTACATGATGAATGTACCTTTGCTTTTGGATACTTGAAGATAGCATAAGGAAATATGACTTTTGTGGAAGGTAGGAAAATTGACATTTCATACTAGTCCGGATGGTCAAATCACGTGGTCGGTCATTGGTATCAATAAAATGCATTTGGTCATAGTCTGTATTGTGTTATGATCCTTGCATGCTTGAAATACTTGATTGATAACATGTTTTTTATACCTAGATTACTCTTGCTTGGTTGTCTGTGCCAGAAGCAAATGATGTCCCTTTTGGAACAAGCACTTTGGAGAGTGAGGATACAACTCCTAGTTCTTAGAGATTAGAGCTGCTGCTATATAGTTTATAAAGTATAGATTTTTAGTCCCATTATTTTTGAGATACTTTATTTTTGTAATTAAAGTTTTAAATTATGGCTTCCTTTTGAGATGACCGTAAACTTAAGACTTTACTTACAAACCTTAACTGCTTTATTATATTATATTTCACGCATTCTATATTATATAGTTTCTATATAAATGAGACGTTACATTCTCATTTTCACATTTAAATATATCAAATTTAAATATTTTGTTTTAAATATTTCAAAGTATTTCATTTGTCAAATAGTTTATTTGGATAAAATATTTTATATTTAGTAAATTTTAACTTTTGATAAAATATTTCAATTATTACCGAATTAAAGAACTATTTATATATTAAATAAAAATTAAAAATATTAATATTGATAATGTTTTGTAATTTGTTATTTTTTAAAAGTTCTTCAACATTTTTTTTTATTTTATATTTGGATATTTTTTAATTTACGTTATTAAATTATGAAATATAAGTTAGATAAGCTCATCTTAGAAGTTGAGTCATTATAAACTTAACTTGAATAAAGTAGATTCAAATCCTCAGCTAATTTAATCTTAATTTAGGTCGAAAACCTTTGCCCTTAATTTAGACTTATGTCATATTGTTTCCATAAACATTTGTTGATGGATATCCTTCACTTAATTTAGAATTGTTGATGATATCCTGAAACATTTTTCTGTCATCATCTGCAACCATCTTCTCATCAAGCTCAAAAGTAATTCCCTACATATAAATAATAATCAACAATAAATATCTGTGCATTAAATCCTGCAGTAGTTAGAAATCCTTACTTTAGGATAGGAATGAATGTAATTCCATTTTGGTTCTAAACGACGAGAGTTGTACTTGTTGAATGCACCTTGATTTTAGATACTCAAAGGTATCATAAAAATATAGACTTTTGTAGAAGGCAGAACAAGTTGATATTTTCAAAGATTCTAATATACAATTCATCAAGCAATAAATGTAAAAATTACTAATATCAGTCAAGGCTATACAGAGTAACAGATGATTAATTGAAGAAAGCAGTAACACATCTGTCAACCACATTAATAATATAAGGGAGAACTGAAATCTGCATTTTGTAAAATTATCTAGCTCATATATTTTGAGACTTACTAGAAGAACTAGAGCATGATAGTAATGATTTCTATCCGATTTGTGGTCCAAAACTCCAAATCTTTTAGAAATCTCTCCAAACTCAAACTGGTGTTCAATTATGCACACGTGAAATGACTCATTCCCTCATCAGCTGTATAATCAAAATAATTCCTGCTTACTACTCCTGTGGCAGGCTGTCTAGCATGCTAGAAGCAGTTCTATATATGAGCGAGATGATCGCTGGATACTCTCTGCAGGCAATTACTAATATTAACGTATGCACAGTCTCACAATAAGGAGATATTAAAGAAAATTAAACAATCACTCACCACAAAAATCTTAAAGTGTTTTTCTCAGGGAGTGAGTTCTATATCTGGAATGTATTGCCAATCTTTCCTTGTTTTCCAGATCAGGACATTTTTCTATACTCTTCAATTAAAAAGGACAACAACTATAAAGTATTTTTTTTTCAAAAGATACGAGGTAATGAAATAATGAACTAAAATCCTGAAATGAGGAGAAAAAGAGAGGTTAAAGATAGAATACAAATGATTTTATAACAGACATTATATCACCTAGAAATTGCATATAAAAAAATTGATTTCCTTTTATTACTTTATGTGAGCAAAAACAATACTGAAACGTTGTTTTATTATTCAATATATACACTGCGCAAAAGGTCACATAATTTTCAAGAACAGATTGACACACTAGGGAGAGAAGTAAACACAACACTATTGAATTTACCATAAAAAGTCGGTTTCACCATGAAAGGTTTATTTTTGGAATATGCTTTATGTATTGCCAATCCTCTCCTGTTTCTCTCTTGCACCGCTTCTTCAGATGAGGACATTCGCTTATCCTTAAATGAGACAAGTTGGTGAGGTGTCGAATGCTACTCGGCAGTGACCTCAACTCATAACATTCCATAATGATTAATTTTTGAAGAGAAGTCATGTCTCCCAGCCAATCCGGCAACGAAGTAAACGTGCAATAGTGTATATTCAACATTCGGAGGGAAGGGACACGTTGTAAGCCATATGGTAATGTGGATTGATCTAGAATTGAGACATTCCGAAGGGCAGTTAGTTGGCTCATATTGCTTGGTAGAGCTATCAGCTCTGGACAACCAAGGATCGTCAAACTCTCAAGACGAGCCAAATGTCGCACTCCTTCAGACAACGATTTCAATTTCTTACAGTAATGAATGTCCAAAGTTCGAAGAGAAGTTAGACCTTCAAGCACGTGTTCAGTAAAATACTCCACATCATGCCAACCTCTAATATGTAGTTGTTGTAGTGCATCCAACCCACTGAGTTGGTCGGGTAATACCACAGCTCCTTTAACTATTTGAATGTTCAAGGTCTTTAGAGAAGGAAGATTCCCCACAACCCCTTCCATGAAGGAAGCCACTTCGTAAATGCCCACAGCATGAAGTTTCTCAACAGAAGAAAGACGTGGAAATTTAAGGTTGGAAGCGTAAAAAATTATTAATTCAGAAAGTTGAGGGAGCATCTCTACTCCTTCCTCCCTCAACATTCTCTCTAAGTTTGGTAAATTTCTCACGGTCAGTTTCTCCAACGATGGAAATGCCTTCTCCTCCACACCGTCATACGTCTCACCATCTATCCACTTCACATTTTTCATTCCACTCACCCTTAGCCTTTTCAAGTGTGCTAGTTTACCAAGTGGGGGAAGCTCCTCACAGTTGTCACAGTCCAAGAGCTCAACTTCCACCAAGTCTCTCATAACTAGAACACTTTTCATCCAATTGGATAATTGTCTTCCCTGATATCCTCTCATCCCAAAACTCTTCAGAGCTGAGGGTGGTTCCAGGGCTTCCAGTACTCTCTCCACACTAACATTACTACCTTCTGAATTAGCACTACTACCCCATGACAAGTGTAGGCGATTCAACTCTTTCTTGCTCATTAAATTTGCTTGCTTAGAATCCCATTCATTGGGGATGTTTTCAAGGCCTCTGATTCTCAGCGTGCCTCCCAGCTTTAAGCTATGCAACTCTGCTAACCCACACCCTGGTTTTAAACCCACAACAAAAGTGTTCAGGGTTCTTAGATGCCTTAACTTGCCAATATCTGGAGGCATCTCTTGTATTGAATCCAGGCCACCAATCACAATATGCCTCAGATCTTGTAATCGTGTCAAGTCCTTAGGCAACCAATGAAGTCCGCCGCAATAACACAGTTTCAGTATTTGTAATTTCGACAATTGACAAATTGAGTTATTTAAGCTTTCTTCCAAACTCCTATCAAAACTCAAACTCAAGTATCTCAAAAGTGTTAAATCCTTAAGTGGGGACAACAAAGAAGAGCTTGTTTTCAATGCTCGGAGAGAATGATTTGATGGCGCCGGGCCAATACCACCAAAATCAAGAAAAGTCTGCAGGGATTCAACCTTCTTCAAAGCAGTCGTGAATCTTTTGAAAGCAGTCATATCAACAGACACACCAGAATTGAACAAGCTTGAATAGTGAACTCTAGTTGGCAATGGAGTCAATCTTCCTTTCACAATAACCACACATTCCTCGCCCATAATAGACTGGGCGAGATCATGAAATAGATCATGGATCTTGAAATTTCTGATCATACCAAATTCATCATACTTAGCTTCTTGAAAAAATGATCTACTGTATAATTTTTTCCACACTTTATTTCCAACATCCTCTACTTCTATATTTCCTTCACATTTAATAAATCCATTAGCCATCCAGAGATGAATAAGTTCTTCCTTGTCTATTTCAAAATCTTTGGGGAAAATTGCACAAAAAGAAAAGCATCTCCGCAATGACAACTCCAAATTAAAATAGCTTAATTTCAAAGCACGCATGATAGAATTTTCCTCACCTGTCGCATAACTACTTTCCTCCCGTATATCCCAAATCTCACTTTCCTTTACATTCTGCCATTGCTTTACGTCACTTTCATCACGTAGTAGGCTTCCCAATATTTTGATTGCAAGCGGCGAACCAACGCATTTTGTCACTATCTCTTTGCCAATCGACACGAGTTCTTCCTTTTCTTCTCTGTTTGGTCCAAACGCATGGTGTTTGAATAACGACCAACTATCATCTCCTGACAATTCTTTCAAATGGTAAGAAGGATGCGTCTGCATGGTGGAAGCAACTTCCTCGAGTCGAGTGGTGACCAAAATGGTAGCTCCTTTTGCTGCCCTTGCGCACTGCAACTTTCCCTTCAACTGCTTCCATTTCTCTTGGTCTTCATTCCACACATCATCAAGAACAAGTAAATACCTCATTCCATGCAACACTTCTTCAACCTTTTTCCGCATTGCTTCTAAGCTATTGAGATTGGGATTTTGCCCGGTGATGCATTCTATGATGGACTGTAGTATTGTCATGGTGTTAAAATCATCAGAAACACAAACCCAAATTGTCAAGTCAAAATGTTTGCATACCCTGTTATCATTGAAGACCTGCTTGGCAAGTGTTGTTTTGCCAAGTCCACCCATGCCAACTATGGGAAAGATAGAGAGCTCTTCACTGTTACTGTCATCTTCCAGAAGAAACTTCACAATTTGCTCTCGGTCTTGGTCTCTGCCATAGACTACAGGTTCTGTAATGTCAGAGTTAGTTTGGCGCCAATTATCATCGATTGTTTGGACCTCTGTGACACCGGGTACTAAATTAAACATGCTTCTTTCTTCGTGAATGTCATGAAATCTTTGGGTGATGTCTTTTATCCTTTTACCAATATTGAAACGAAAGAGAATGTCCTTAGGATGGAGACGGGATAGGCATGAAGTATGTCGATGATCAAAATTCAGTTTTGTGGAGTGAATTGAACATTCATCTAAGATATCATCAAGCACATATGCTGCATCTGTGAGTTTCTGGAGCCAATCTTTGACAGCATGACTTGTGATTTGTTTTCTCTCAGCATCTTTGAGGACAGCACGGATTGCAGTGAGATTGCTGGAAAGCATTTGAGTGTGTTGGTGAACACCCCAAAACGTAGCAAGTTGGACTTGGCCAAAAGATTGCAAGTTTTGAATTACAATTCCGAGCAAAGCCTCAGCCATTTGCAGAAAGGAGGGTTTGTGGGATGATTATGACTGTGGATAAGGAAGAATGAGGAAGAGTATTTTGTGGTGATCGTAGAAAATTATCTATCTTCATTTATTTAAATTGGCAATATTGCAGTAAATATAGAGTGTTGTTTTCTTACAAGGAGTGGTCCCACTTTGCTTTTGTTGACGAGGAGTGTTTATAGGAGTCAAGTCAAACCAACTTTATAATTGCGTACCAACCATATAGGTGACATATTTTAACCGGAAAGAGTAGAAGCTTTAGAATATTAACGAGGAATAATATATAATAGCTAGCTTTACAATTATTTTCTTGTATTATGTATCACCTCTTAGTAATGCAGTTTTTGACTAACTCCACCAAATCAGTATGTGGAAGTAACAACAATCTTTGCCATATTGCACACGGTTTCCGTAATTGCAATCCAATTTGAAATCCTTGTCTGTTATATAAAAAATTGTCTATTTAAAAAGTTATTTTATTATTTCATTTAATTGTTTTGTTTTTAATATGAATTATCCTAAAAATAAGAATAATTAATTTAATACATGATATACACGGCTAAACATTATTTTAAAAATGAGGTTTATTAATTTATGTAACCTCTTAAAGTGTATCAAATTTTAGTTGACAAAAAAATCTTTATTCATAAACAAAAAAACATACTTTAAACAGAGATATTTTAATAATTTTTATTTTTAAATTAAAATAAAAAATAAAAAAGAAAATCAGAAATTATTTCTAACATTCTTAACTTTAAAAGTTAGAATTCATAATTATCAATTTTCAGAGTCATTAAATTCAGCCGTTACTGGGATCGAGGTGTGCAAGGCAGAGAGGACTGAGAGAGTTTTTGACACTAGTATATAATTGGATTTTTCCAAACCTCAAGCCACTTTCTGCTTCTTCTCCAAAGTTCCGAACTTTCATTTTCTCCTTCTTCTTTCTAAAATCCTTTTTCTTCTCTCTACAAAGTCTTATCTTTTTCTTCTTCTAATCATCATTCAGGCAACGTCTGAGTGCTCTTGGCGTCAAGAACTTTCATTTAAACCCATCAAGTTGCGGTTTTGAAGTGCTAAGTCCAACCTGGTCATCTTTTGTAGTCCATGCATTTTCTGTTACATGCAAGCACTGTTTAACTCATTCCATCAATCCTAATTCAGCATTTTTATCATATAAAACCAGATCATAAGTAATCACTTTCAAGATTAATTCCAGAAATCAACAGTACAATGCCTCATACCCTCGTTTCCCCAAATTCATCCTAAGACAGTATAATTGATCAAGAACTTTCATGTTACCTCTGTTTCACAGATTTCAAACAACATTTATAGCACATGCAGATTCAAATTGGTAAGACAAAACATGAATTTCTAGCTTTCCTTACTTGGGAATTATCGCAGCACAGCTCAAGAACTGTTCCTAGAAGTTCCAGCACTATAGGATTTTTCCCCAACCCTACTTATCACAATTTTGTGATCAGAACAAATTATAAAATTGAAATTACAAATGGGAATGAGAATGGAATTGAAAAGGGAAAGTAGGAACCACATGTAATCTACTGATTGCATGTTCTAGGATTTAGAACAATGAGGAGAAGAGAAGAATCACTTACCCCTTTCGAATCTTAGGATGAGTTCGATGTCACTTGGAGTTCTTGAGGTTCAGATGTTTCAGGTGAGTCTGGAAAATGTTCAAAAACTTCAGCTTACTATGAATTTGGAAGAAAACAAAGTAGAAGAAGTTAGCTTTTGAGAGAGAATTCACGTTTCTGAAAATTGAATTTGGAAGTGGCTGGTTTATGTTTTTAAGATTTTTTTTTGGTTTTATTAATATTCTTCCACTCACAAGATGCCACCTATAACTCTCTCTTTTGTCTAAATTTCTCAATCCTTACAAATTCATCATTTAATAAATAATTAAAAAATAATTATATTTTGAAGTTTAAATTTTTTTATACTATTATCTTCATTTTTAATTTTATCTTTTTATAATTTATAATTATTTGCTAGTCAATAAAATTAAATTTATAAACATATATTTCATTTTTATTTCTTAAAATAATATTACTTTAAAAATAATATATATATATATATATATATATATATATTAATAATACAAATTTTTATACTATTATATAAAAAATTGTCTATATAGAAAGTTATTATATTATTTTATCAATTTGATTTGTTTTTAAGATAATTTACTTTAAAAATAACAATATATTTCAACATTAATTATTATTTTAGTTCCTAAACAGAACTATTACTTTCTCACATTTAAATTTTCATATTAATTCTCAAAATTTTTTATAATCAATTTAATCTATGACATGTATTCTTAAAAATTATTTAAAAAATTCTTGACTTTTAAAATAAATAAATAATTATTTTGTTCTTAAACACATTTTCATTATCATTAAAAATATTTTCTAATATATTTTAAATATATTCATTATTAAAGAATAACTTATATATAAAAATTAACTCTTTTGTTTTATACGATTTTTTTTTCATTTTTAATTTTATGTGTTTATAATTTTTAATTACTGTGTCATTTAATAAATTATTAAAAAATAACTTATATTAAAGTATTGATTATTTTTATACTATTGTTTTTTAAATTTTATTCTTTATGATTTTTAATTAATTGGTTGGTCATTTAATAAAGTTACATTTAGAAAAGTATATTTAACTTTTATTTCTTAAAATAATATTATTTAAAAACAATTTATATATATTAATCATACAAACGGTTTATGCAGTCAAATAAAAAGTTCTCTTCCAGATGTTTTTTTTTTTCTTAATCAACTTAAATCATGATAGATATTCCTACAAATTATATCTTATATAACTGTTATTACATAAAGTGTATAAATCACTTCATTTACACTCATCCATAAAAGGAATACTTTAAAAAAAATAAATTCATATACATTCCAAGGACATAAATTAAAAAGAGTAATAATCATGTATTTTTTTCAAAAGATAACAAGTATTGAAATAGTGAACAATTTTTCTTTTCAAAAGATAACAAGTATTGAAATAGTGAACTAAAATCTAAACAGCTGCATCATAGTCATCTCTTGCTGAGTCAACACCTAGGATAAGGTGATTTCAAAAACAATATTTGATCTTAAACAAATTCAAAGTTAAAATTTTATACCAATTTGAGGCACATACAACGCAATAGCAGATAAAAAATTTGAAATCTCTTTGGAAGGTACATGACTATGTAGAGAACAAAAGCACAGAAAAATTATAAGAATGATGCATACCAGAGGATTGATCTATTTGAAAGCTTATTCATAACATCACACATGCAATCCATATCAACAACAACAAGAACTTCATTAAAGTGCTGAAATGAGGAGAAAAAGAGAGGTTAAAGATAGAATTCAAATGATTTACCATAAAAAGTCGGGTTCATCATGACAACAACTCTAAGTTTGGAATGTGGTTTATGTATTGCCAATCCTCTCCTGTTTTCCTCTTGCACCGCTTCTTCAGATGAGGACAATAGTGTATAGTTAAATGAGACAAGTTGGTGAGGCGTTGAATGCTACTCGGCAGTGACCTCAACTCGTCACAATACCGAATGCTTAATTCTTCAAGAGTAGTCATGTCTCCCAGCCAGTCCGGCAATGAAGTACAACCGCATATATCTAAAACTCGTAGGGAGGGGACACGTTGTAAGCCATCTGGTAATGTGCAGAAATAATTGATTGAAACCTTCCGCAGGGCAGTTAGTTGGCTCATATTGCTTGGTAGAACCAGCTCTGGACATTTACTGATCGTCAATCTCTCAAGACAAGCCAAATGTCCCACACCTTCAGACAATGATTTCAATTTCTCACAGAATTCAATGGACAAAGTTCGAAGAGAAGTTAGACCTTCCATCACGTGTTCTGGAAAATACTCCAGATCATACCATTCACCAATGTATAGTACCTGTAGTGCACCCAACCTCCTGAATTCGTCGGGTAATACCACCACTCCTTTAATGCAGTAAATGCTCAAGGTCTTTAGACAAGCCATATTCTCCCCAACCCCTTCCATGAAAGAAGTCACATCCTCAATTCCTGTAGCATGAAGTGTCTCGACACAAGGAAGACGTGGGACTTTAAAGCTCAACACACCATCAATTCTTAATTTGGAAAGACGAGGGAGCATCTCTACTCCTTCCTCCCTCAACATTCTCTCTAAGTTTGGTAAATTTCTCACGGTCAGTTTCTCCAGCGATGGAAATGCCTTCTCCTCCACACCGTCATACGTCTCACCATCTATCCACTTCACATTTTTCATTTCACTTATGTATAGGATTTTCAAGTGTGGAAGTTTACCCAGTGGGGGAAGCTCCTCACAGTTGTCACAGTCCAAGAGCTCAACTTCCACCAAGTCTCTCATAACTAGAACACTTTTCATCCAATTGGATAATTGTCTTCCCTGATATCCTCTCATCCCAAAACTCTTCAGAGCTGAGGGTGGTTCCAGAGCTTCGAGTACTCTCTCCACACTAACATTACTACCTTCTGAATTAGCACTACTACCCCATGACAAGTGTAGGCGATTCAACTCTTTCTTGCTCATTAAATTTGCTTGTTTAGCATCCCCTTCATTCGGGACGTTCTCAAGGCCTCTGATTCTTAGGCTGCCTCCAAGATTTTAGCTATGCAACTCTGCTAAGCCACACCCTGGCTTTGAACCCACCACGAAAATGCTTAGTGTTCTTAGATGCCTTAACTTGCTAATTTTGGGAAGCGTCTCTACTACTGACTTACAATCATCCATCACAATATGTCTTAGATCTTGTAATTGCGTCAAGTTTTTGGGCAGTCCCCTAAGAAAGGGATCTTTCAATTTCAAAATTTGCAATTTCGGCATTTGACAAATCAAGTTATTTAAGCTTGCTTTAGAATGACAAGTCAAACTCAAATATCTCAAATGTGTTAAATCCTTGAGTGGGGACAACGAAGAAGATTGTGTGCATAATGCTCGGAGAGAATGGTTTGATGGCACCCCGCAAAAACTACCAGGAAAAGTCCGCAAATCAAGAAAAGTCCGCAGGGATTCAACTTTCTTGAAAACATGCATAGATTCTCGAAAATAATGATTAAAAGGAACATAATAATAAGATAAATAGTGAACTCTAGTTGACAATTGAGGCAACCTTCTATCCACAAAAGCCGCACATTCTTCACCCATAATAGACTTGGCAAGATCGTAAAATAGATCATGTATCTTACAACTTGTAATCGTACCAAACTTGTCAGACTTTGCTTCTTGAAAGAATGACCTACGGTATAATTTTCTCCACACATTATTGGCGACATCCTCCACTTCTACATTTCCTTCAGATTTAATAAATCCATTAGCCATCCACAGATGAATTAGTTCTTCCTTAACGATTTCAAATCCTTTGGGGAATATTGCGCAGAAAGAAAAGCATCTCCGCAATGACAACTCCAAATTGAAATAGCTTAATTTCAAAGCACGCATGATAGAATTTTCCTTACCCGTCATAGAACTACTTTCACTCCGTATATCCCAAATCTCACTTTCCTTTATATTTTCCCATTGTGTTACCGCAGTTTGATCATGCAATAGACTTCCCAGAGTTTTGATTGCAAGCGGCGAACCAACGCATTTTTTTACAATGTCTTCACCGATTGCCGCAAGCTCTTTCTTCTCTTCTCTGTTTGGTCCAAACGCATAGCTTTTGAACAATGACCAACTGTCATATTCTGACAATTCTGTCAAATGGTAAGCTGGATGCGTCTCCATGATGGAAGCAACTTCCTCGAGTCGAGTTGTGACCAAAACGGTAGCTCCTTTTGCTCCCCTTGCAAACCGCAACATCCCCTCCAAATCTTTCCATTTCTCTTGGTTTTCATTCCACACATCATCAAGAACAAGTAAATATCTCTTGCTCTGCAACACTTCTTCAACCTTTTTCCCCATTGCTTCTAAAGTATGGAGATTGGGGTTTTGTCCGGTGGCATACTCTATGATGGATTGCAGTATTGCCTTCACATTGAAATCAACAGAAACATACACCCAAATTGTCAAGTCAAAATGTTTGCATACCCTGTCGTCATGGAAGACATGCTTGGCAAGAGTTGTTTTGCCAAGTCCACCCATACCAACTATGGGATAGACGGTGAGGTCTTCATTGTTATTAGCTTCTAGGAGAACCTTCACAATTTTCTCTTGATCATCGTCTCTGCCATAGAATCTGCGTTCGGTTATAACAGAGGTAGTTTGATCATCCTCACCATCATCTACTGTCGGCTTCTCTGTGACACCATCACGTAATTCAAACGTGCGTCTTTCTTCATGAATGTCATGAAATCTTTGGGTGATGTCTTTCATCCTCTTGGCAATATTGAAACGAAAGAGAATGTCATTAGGATGGAGACGGGATAGGCATGAAGTATGTCCATCATGAGAGTGCATCTTTGTGAAGTGAATTGAACATTCATCCAAGATATCATCCAAGACATATGCTGCATCTGTAAGTTTCTGCAGCCAAATCTTGAGGAGTTCACTTGTAATTTGCTTTCTCTCAGCATCTCTGAGGACAGCACGGATTGCGGTGAGGTTGCTGGACAGTTTATCAGTCTGTTGATTAACACCCCAATAAGTTGCACGTTGGTATTGGACAAAAGATTCCAAATTTTGAAGCACAAATCCCAGCAAAGCTTCGGCCATTGGGAGAACGAGCGCTAGATTGAAGGAAAGGTTGGTGATACGGAGAGGAGAGGCAACGAGTGAATAATAATTTGGTGTGAAAGAATTTGATATGTACTTTAACTAACTTATGTTGGGTGTTTGGAATATAACGAGCATAGTAATTATAGAAGCAAGGTACATTTTATTTTGAAGTTATCTGATAAAAAAATGTCATTCGTATTCTAAACAAAAAAGAAAAAAGTTGTCAACAGCTTGATGATGGAATCTCTTTTTCTTGCACCTCAGGAATAAGTTGTCATCCGCAAAGTATATTGAATTGATGAAGGAAAGCCATAACCGATTAGCAGAGTTCAAAAGATCCCAAATCAATCTTCCAAGCAATGCAACATTCTATCTCTTTTCTTACTTCCCCTCCAGACTATACCCCTCAAAATGATGCATCTTTAAGCTGGCAAAGAAAAAAAAATACGTAGCTTCATAACAGTTCAAAATAAAGTGTGTATTTAAATAAATTGTTGTCAAAAAGTGAAAGTTATCTATAATTAAAAAGACTTCATAACATATATATTATTTTTATCATACTTTACAAATAACTATAGTTATTTATTGCGAATGTTAAGTATTAACATAAGGCATATAATAAAAAAATTCAATTAAACTAACTCAAATTAATATGATTAGTTCAAGTTTAAGTTTTGCCAATAAATTTCAAACTTATCTTACTTATATCACATAGAACTTGCATATAAAAAAGCTTTCTTTTTGCTACTTTATCTGGACACAAACATTAGTGACTAAGTTTAATCCTAGGGTACACTCTACGAAATCCTAGGGTGGAAGCTCCTCAAACGACATTTTACTTGTATGAAAATTATTTAATTGTTAATTGAAATAAAAATTAACAATATTCATATTATATTTTCCTTTAGTTAAAGTAAATTAAATTTTAAACATGACTAATAATAAAATTTCTAAAAAAATGTATATTATGAAAAGAATTAAATTGAAAATTTTATTAGTTTAATAAACTATTTATATTAGTTTTTCAAAATAATTTACCCAGATAAAATTCTAATGTTTAAACTTTGTTTATGGACATTACTTTTGCATTATCAATTTAATGTTTGACTTGTTCATTATTATTTTAATTATTTATTTTTCTTTTGAATAAACTAATTATTTTTTATTGAAAAATATTTTGAAATTACGATGAAAAATAGTTTATACATAAAACTTACACGAGATTTAATTTACGTAAAAAGGTTATATTTAAAAAAATTAAAAATAGAAATTTATAATTAATAAAATATATAATCACGTAACATTAATGTTTGATTCAACAATTAATTATCTCTCTATCTATTATTTGATAACTTCTAGTTAACTAATTAACTAGTTATTTCTAGTCTAACCTTTTATTTTTCTTAATTAAATTTTTTATATTTTAGTTTCTTGATGTAGTCATACGACAAATTCCTGACATTAATGTAACAGAAAAGTTAAAGTGGATAACATTGATTCTTAACTGAATTCAACCTTTTGCTATTTAACTCATAAAGCATATAACATTATACCTTTACAAACACTCATCTCTGCTCTTTGGCCATCTGATTGGAGGCTTGTATCCATCTGCTGGAGGAACCAAAGCATTCTTTCCTCTCAAAAATTGGAGGGCAATGGCCACAAAGCCACAAAGAAATCAAACTAAAATATTTAATAAACTAGTCAACTTCTAAAAAATAATAGATTTCAAACATTTGAAACTAACATAAAGTGTATATATGTATGTTATTGTAAATGTTGTGAAGGAATACAAAATCTTTCTGTAGTTTTGTTTTTTAGTAAAATGAGTGTTGTGTTTGGTTTTGGTTTCATAACATGAAATCATTTACATAGTTCAATATCAATTTAAAAGAGTCACCATTCATTCAATTTCACAATCAAGTTCTATTTCTTCAAAGTAACAATGAAACACCCTAATTTACGTCAAATAACAAAAGTAATTAACTTTTGATTTTCCATTTCATATACAAGTCTCATAACCCAAAACCTCCTATAACCTATTCAAGTTTTTACTAGTATTGTACACTAAATCCAAAATAGAGTTAGTTTTTCTTTTCTTAAACTTTCTTGTACTCTAGGGCATTAAACTGTGAAAGAGAGGATGTGTTATGAACATCACAAGAACTCTTGGATCACCTTAAAAAGGGAAATCCTAAAAATTAAACTTCAAATCAAACTCAAACCCAAAATTTCCTAGTTCCAAAATAAGATGATTTGAAGTAAAAATATAGAAAATAAATTACCATTGTTCTCTATTTCCTAGCTAGACTGTATCCTTGAAAATAACTAAAGAAAATGAAAAAGAGTTTAGGTTTTGTGTTTGAAAGGTGTTAAAGACATGTAGCTAGAAGAAGATAGTTTGGAGAAAAGAAACAAACTTCTATATTTGTAAATGAAGAACAGGAAGTTTTTATGTTTGTATTACCACACATTTGCTAGAAAAACTCACACCCGTGTTTCAATTCGAACGTAACAATCTATTTCAACCTCAAGCACAATTAATTTATTATAACCTCCAATCATATTTTCTATTGTCAACCCCCTTCCTCACTTGAATACAACTTTTATACTACGTAAATATAAAACTAACACATCGTAAGGAAATACAAGATTTATTAATTAAAGATTAAGCATGTCATGTGTTAGATCGTTTCATACTCATATATTATATGTTTCATTCACTAATTTATTATACCAAAACACATGTCGAACTAGTTTAGTAGAAAAGAGGCTAACTTCTACAGTCGCGTATCAGTTTGACAGCGAAATTATCAGCTAAAATGCAAAATGGCAAGTGGAAACTGAATAGGATAATCTAACCTGTCAAGATTTGGACTTGTGTGTACAAGTTTTTGTTTAGATTTTGTAAAATTTAATGACCAGTGTGCAATGCCGTTGAAGCTTCTAAGGCACGTAAATATAACAGTAACTACTATGTTCTCAACACCTTCAATGCGATAAATTTCATCTATGAACCAAACCTCAGGATCTTTGAATCTGATAGCATGCAATGTTTTTTTGTTGTAGTACTCATATTATTTTAATTTGAGCATTGAACATATTATGAATTGCAATTTCTACATATGAGCGTAACATAATTGGATTTTTTGAAGCTAGAAAAAACATGTCAATACAAGAAATGGTCTTCATAATTCTTGTAAATTTGATACAAATGATATCTTGGATGTTTGTATATGAAGATCTTGCATGCATTGATTCTTGGCAACGGATGTGAGGAGCTGTTTTTTGGGAGAAAATAGAGATTAGCCCTGATGTTACTCTTAAAACCTTGCAGGAAGCGAGAACTCTTCTTGGTAAGTTGGAGTATCAGAGAGGTAATGTAGAAGGTGCTCCAAGTGTGTTTGATGGGATTGATCTCCATGCTGCCATACAGAAGTTGCAATCTTCATTTTCTGAAAAACCACCAGGCAATTAAGGTCGTGCTCACACTGAATCGGCCTCGGGCTCTCAGCATTTGACTAGCTTGGTGCTTGAAGCCATTTACTTAAAAGTCAAGTCTCTACAAAAATTGGGGAAATTTACAGGTATCATATATAACCTTGACTGATGAAATTTTTTCTCCATCTTACCTTTACCTTCTTAATATTGCTTTCCCTTCAAGAAGGGAGTGATTTCGTGATCAAAATGGATACATTGAAATTCTTGTTTAATGGATTTATGCAGAGGCTGCTAATAATTGTAAACGTATTCTTGATTCCGTTGAGAAGATATTTTATCATATCCTAATATTCAAGAGGATAATAAATTGCAAGAGATAGTCAGCCATGATGTAGAGCTCCTTCCAGGGATTTGGAAGCAAGCTGGTTGCTATGATGAGGCAATCTCTGCTTATAGGCGAGCCCTTCTTAGTCAGTGGAACCTTGATAATGATTACTGTGCAAGAATTCAGAAGTCATTTGTTATGTTTTTGCTATACAGTGGGGCGAAGGCAAGTCCACCTACTTTAGCAGTTCAGATTGAAGGATCATATGTGCCTAAAAATAATCTTAAAGAGACTATTCTGCTATTGATGGTTCTTTTGAGAAAGTTTAGCCTTGGTAAGATGAAATGGGATCCATCAGTCATGGAACACCTTACTTTTGCACTTTCTATATGTAGTCAAACTTCTACTTTAGCAAAGAAAATTGAAGACTTGATGCCAGGAGTATACCATCGAATTGTTTGTTGGAATTCTTTTGCTTTTTGTTATAGTGGTGCTGTCAAAATGACTGTGCTTTGAGCCTGCTAAGGAAATCTTTGCACAAACATGAACGACCAAATGACCTTACATCATTATTGTTAGCAGCTCGGATCAGCAACTCGGATTCCCATCTTGCTGCTGAGAGAGTCAATAATGTTCGTGACCAAAATGAGCATTTGAAAGGTGTTGCTCTACAAATGTTGGGACTTTGTCTTGGAAAGCAATCTAAGGTTGCTTCCTCTGACTCTGAGAGGTCTCGCCTTCACTCCAAAGCTTTAGAGTCATTGATGGAAGCAATCAAATTGAAGCCAAACAATTCTGATCTGATTTTTGAATTGGCTGTTTATCATGCGAAACACCGAAACTTGTCTGCTTCTTTGTGCTCTGCAAGACATTTCTTTAATCAAACAGGTGGTTCTATGTTGAAATCTTGGAGATTGCTTGCTCTAATTTTGTCTGCACGATTGGATGGATGAATAGATTGCTCTGAGGATGAGAAGTTGACGTGGGATCACAACACATCTCTATCTGACCAGGACTGATCATTTGGTAAAGTGGAGATTGCACTCAGTTCTGGTGTAGTTTCTAATACTGTATCAGTTCAATTTAATAAAATTCAGTCCTTATTTTAAGGTGACCAAAACTAGTGTCTATGATAAACATTAAGACTATCCTAAATTTTTCATGAACCAAACTTAATCCTAAATTAAATCATGACACTTGCCAAGGATTGTTTTAGCCTTACAAAGCCTCCGTCATATTTATAATGTTTAGGGTTTAGGGATTCTTAAGAAAGCGACACTACAGAAGCTAAAATTTTGTAGTTAGGAACATGAAGGCCTTACGAATCCCACAACATATTCTCTCATTCTACCAAGTCTTGTAAGTTGTAATTGGAACCTACATCTCACCATGCACCATAGCTTCAGGGATAGTGTTGTGAACATTACATTACCGGTATGCATTAGTGTATCTTTAGAAAATATTTTGGAATCCCAAATATATAAAAATACTAAAATTAAAAGAAAATATTTGTATTTATATTTAATATATATAAATACAAGAACAGTGAGAGAACCAGACCACAATGTTTAGCCTGTGTAGTTAGATAGTCCAAGGCCTTATAAACCTCAAATAAAAGTCTATTAAAAAGGTCCCCCACCGTGTAATTGATTCTAACAGTTTCCTCTAAATTCTGTCAGTTGAAGGCACTTGAAGAGGAGATTCCTATTGCAAAATAATACTCCAAAGTACAGTTCTATACTGTGTTAGATTTGACTTACAAGAAACTTAAAATCACCGTGATGTTAATTATTACCAAACAAAATGCACAATAGCAAGCATTTCTTAGTGTTATAAAAGGGTAACCTGTGTAAAAAGATTGAGTTGGTTTTTGTCTGTAAAAATGAGAGCATGAAAGATGTGTCAAGAAAATAAATATGGGAAAGACAGTTGTATTTTTTACATTTCTTTTATGCTGTTCTTATGTTCGGATATTTTCCCATTGATTGTCACAATATACAAACTATGTATATTGTGAATCAATTTAATAAATATGCTTAATTCATTAAATTATCTTTTATGTGAATGCTAATCAGAAATTCATGTATTTCTTTCCAATAATTGTATTTTTGTGTTTTCTTAGTTAAAAATGAAAATGGAATGTAGTAAAGAGAAATGGTGAAGATGAAGAAAATGGTGGTGTTTAAGAATCTGAAAATGTAAAGTCCAAAAAACATCATCACTAGATTAGTCATTCTCTTGTTCTCCACATTCTAAAAAAGATTGTGTTGTAAATACAATTTGTCACTCTTTTTTAAACATAATCAACCTACCTACCCTTCTTTGGCCGTTAAACAAATATAAAATAAAAGAAAACTACATAATTTGCAATAACGACCTAAAAACGTTTCCATTATGATAATTATATATGCTAAGCTCATGTCTGTAAGAGTTATCATATGTCTCAACATTTTAATTTCTCTTCCTATACTGACTTTGTTTCGATTCCTTACGTAACCATTTATTTCTTAATCTTATCTTTGACATTTTCATTTTTTTTAATGTACTTACCTCATTTCATGTATTTACCCCAATATCCTTTTATAAGTATATATATAAATATATATTTATATGGTAGATAATTATGTTTGATTGTATCTCATGTGAATATCTTAAAAGTATGTTTAGTTGTTTTTAATATTTTGTTTAAGGAAACTAAGAATGATATTTTAATTTCTTTTAAATGTAAAATGATGTTTTATGAAAATATTATTTCAAAAAATTTAACTATAATATTTGTCTCATTTTGATAAAAGAAAAAAAAATACTATTTGTATATAAATGAAACTTGGCAAATGATATATTAATGAAAAAAGTCATGCCCATAAACAATTCCGTTTCCATTTGCGGTGTTGTTCTAAAAAAAAATCTGCCACATTCTCTCATTCATCAGTAAATTTTTTAAATAAATTATTTACTCGTAAGTAAAGGGTTGTTAACCTCAGTATTAATACCTATTAGTACCTCTTAAGTAGTACTAAATTAGTTAATTTTTAAAATAAATAAATAATTACTTTGTTTTAAATTGTTTCTGTAACAACCCAAATAATACCAAACTATCACATGATCTTATATAATTGCTATTCAACAAGCATACCATAAAGTATATAAATCAAATCCTTTACACTCATCCATAGGAGGCATTATATCACCTAGAAATTGCATTTAAAAAAAAATGATTTCCTTTTACTACTTTATCTGAGCACAAATAATATTGAAACGTTGTTTTATTATTAAATATGTACACTGCGTAAAAGGCTATTGAATTTACCACAAAACGTCGGTTCCCTCCAGAAATATAGTTCTAATTTAGGAATGTGCTTGATGTATTGCCAATCCTCTCCTGTTTCCCTCCAACGTAGGAAAGGGACACGCTGTAAGCCATCTGGTAATGTGCAGCAATACATGATTGAAACCTTCCGAAGGGCAGATAGTTGACTCATATTGCTTGGTAGAGCCACCAACTCTGGACAATTACTGATCCACAAACTCTCAAGACAAGCCAATGTCGCACACCTTCAGACAACGATTTCAATTTCTTACACTCAGAAATGGACAAACAACTACATCGACGGACACTTTATGACTTAAGTGTAAATGGTGAACTCTGGTTGACAACTGAGTCAACCTTCCTTCCTCAGCCATCACACACTCTTCGCCCATAATAGACTTGGCAAGATCGTAAAATAGATCATGGATCTTACAACTTTTAATCATACCCAACTTGTCAGACTTTGCTTCTTGAAAGAATGACCTACGGTATAATTTTCTCCACACATTATTGGCGACATCCTCCACTTCTACATTTCCTTCATATTTAATAAATCCATTAGCCATCCACAGATGAATTAGTTCTTCCTTGACGATTTCAAAACCTTTGGGGAATATTGCGCAGAAAGAAAAGCATCTCCGCAATGACAACTCCAAATTGAAATAGCTTAATTTCAAAGCACGCATGATAGAATTTTCCTTACCCGTCATAGAACTACTTTCACTCCGTATATCCCAAATCTCACTTTCCTTTATGTTCCGGTATAGGGCCGAGTTCCAAACCTACACAATTTCTTCCTATTGGTCGATCACCTATCTGACTCTCCCGCGTGCTCCTGTACTCCAAATACCCGGAGGATACCTGCTAAAGGCGCTCCGATGCTTAAGTTAGTTTTGTTATTCAATCGGGTACTTTTGTTCAGAATTAAATGTGTCATAAATGAATCTTCCTACCTGGGACCTTTGACCTGTATTTATAGTGGTGGACATGGGCCTGGGATTAAGGTTACCTTAATCGAGGCCCAATTGTGGCCCAATCACTTAAAACACGTAATTATACAAGTCATTCTGAACTTACCTTAATCCTGACGATTGGTCGTCTGTGACCGTCCGGCCTCGCTGCCTGCTGACCGCCTTACCTCTCGAATGTACCCTACAAGCGGATCCTGTAAATAACCGTCCGGATATAGTTCCACCGGACAATGGTTAGTTTTGTCAGTAATGGCGGAGAGTGGAATGATGTGAAAGTTGAGTTGTGGTATTAAATGCCAGATCTGTTTCCGGCTGAAACCGAGCCGTGTTGTTCTTTTACTACTGTCGGGTGGCGGTGCCCGCTCGGTCCTCGCGCTTGTTTACACTCTTGATCCTCTAAGGCACTGTCCGTCCGGTGGTCCCTGATACCTGCGACCGGCCGGTGGTCCCTAGTACATCAGGCCCCCCAAGCCCTAGACGTGAAGTCGTAGGGTTTATGGACGGTGTCTTCCTATGCCGGGGGTGCGTCGGCTCATTACATGGATTGGCAAAAATCTGGATTGGGTCAATTTAGGCGGGAATTTTGAAAATGGGATGCCACGTGTTGGAATGGTAGAGGTGGCGCTGTAGGGGAGCAAAACAGTCTCGCAATCTGGGCCCTTGATGACATTTTAAATGAACGGTGCGATGCAGTCGACAGTTACGAAAAATTCGGCTATAAATAGGAGTTACTTAACTGCGTCAGACTTACCTTTTACTCACTTTTTCTACAGCAGCCGTTCGGCATTTCTCTTCAATAAGGTAAATGGCAACTACCACATCTTCTTCTGGTTCCGCGGGTGGGGATGGCGGGGATTCGTGGAGCGGAAGCGGAAGTTCGCGTAGCTCGGGGTCATCCTCGAGGGTGGAGCGATCAGACGCCGGGCAACCGGCAGATCGAATCATACACGGGGCGGCCCTTTTTCTCTTGGAAGGCGGCGTGGAGCTTGAACCCATGCGTCCCACACCGGCCGGTGGATGGCCAGTGGTAAGGGGGTATGACTGGGCCCCGCATGACGTGGGGACCTATGAATCCGGGTTTCAAAGCCGGGGAGTCCTCCTGGAGTGGGCAAACCAGTCTTTCGTGGCTCGCGATGAGGCGGACGCCCAGCTCATTCGATTGGGCGTATGTTATCCCAACGAGCGAGTTTTCCACGGGAAGGGGACAAATTCCGAAGATTTCTTTTTCGTGTATACATATCTATTTCGTCGCATGATAGTACGGATCCCTTTTTCCCGGTTTCAGACCGCCGTCCTGAAGAGGATGAATGTTGCCCCCGCCCATCCAGGCTTTCATGGTGGTGTGTTCGGCGTTAGGCGTCGAGCTTTCGACCTTCGTTTTCTTTCACTACTTCCACGTCCGGCCGATTACGATGCGGGGTTGGGTGTCGCTGACGTCCATTCAGCAGGGCTTGTTTCAGAACTATGTGGATTCTTTTAAAGATTTTAAACATAAATTTTTCAAAATAGTAATAAGGGATAGCGGTCGGAGTGAATTTGTGGATCCTTCCGGCGAGCCCCTATTCCCATTTTATTGGACTGAGGAGCCGTCCCGCATAACGCCGGTGCCGGCTAGCGATCTGACTCCGTCCGAGCGAGATGTCGTAAAGCTTATTAATGATCTTCCCCGTCGCCTCCCCGCCCGCAAGCTGGTCGAATGCCTATGCCACGAGGATTTTATTAACGTGGCGTTTGGTACGATTTTATCGTTTTGCACCGTTACTTGTACGTTTGGTTATGGCTGATTTTACTTTCGTGTGTTGCAGGTGCTATGTCATTTCCCGACCCCCGAAAGACGAAGTATGTTCCTCCCGCTCAGAAGAAAGATCCTCGCTTGATCGCTGGTAGCGATGCGAGGATCACTCCTCCGAAACCCACCTTCAAGGTCGTCCACCGAGGGGCCAGTGCTGACCCCGCCCCGGTGGGTATTCCGCTGGCCGCCGCAACCAGGGTCGCTGAAGCTGCACCTACCAATCCGCCCATCGGGTCGGCCCCCCAAGTGACCGTGGCCGACACCGGGAAGACCACGTCCGGCACCTCCAACCCTCCGCCTGGGGAAGCCTTTCGTAAGAAGAAAAAGAGGTCTAAGGAAGGGGAAAAATCTGCCTCTAAGAGGAGCAGACGGGACTGCACTCCTCAACCCCTACTGGGCGGTCTTATGGATCCGGCTTTCGGCGTTAGTGACCGGCTGGATTTTCGCATGAGCTCAGCGCAGCGAGAAATTGTGGAGCAGCTCTCGGAACAACAGCTCCTTAAGGCTGCCTTGGAGCATAGTAGCCGGGGGGCTATGCTGATGTGGTATGTTGAGAGGTTTGCTGACCGCCGGGGGTTGGATGCCATTCAGAGGGAGCTGATATCCGAGAAGAAAGCGGCGGCGGAGGCGAAGGCTGGCTTGGAGGCGCTCACCCTTGAACACGCCAACTGTGAATTGGAGCGGGCGGATTTGCAGAAGAAACTGGCGGATGCTTGCGCCGAAGTGGAAACCCTCACCCAGAAGCTCAATGCTTTGGGGTTGAAGTGTGAGGCGGAACAGGAAGACCGTAGCCGCCAGTGAACTGCCTTGGCTGAGGCGAACAAGAAGGTCTCGCTCCGGGATGAAGAATTGGTTGAGCTGCATGCCGAAAACATTCGTTTGCAGGGAGAGCTACAACGAGCGGCGGATACTATCGCGCGCTTAACTCCGGATATTCAACTGGAGCATGAGGAGGGTTTCTTCAAGGCCATCCGCCAAGCCGCCTACTTCTTCAACTTTGACCCGAGCTCTGCAGATTTTGACCTGGGGATGGACGTCCACAAAGGGAAGCTGGTGCCTCTCTCGGAGATCCCCGGAGAAGAGGATGAGGCTCCGCCAGTTGATGGTAATTGATTAAATTATTGTGACGGTCGTGGATCGGCGTGCTGGCTTTTCTTTTTTGGGTTGGGGGGTTATTACACGTTTGGTGGGAGCCGACCGGTTTTATGCCAATCGCTTTTTGATTTCGAAAATTACCAAGTATACGTTGTACAACCCTCTGTTGATAATGAAATTATTTGGTTTTCACGTCGTTTTGTTGCGTAATCTTTTGTTTATTTCGAAGTGATACGTTGCCCGGACGGCGGTGATTCTTTGTATAGGGCTCGCCGTTGGCGGTCCCTTCGTGGGGTGCGCCGTGTGCCATCCTATCGCGTTTCCCGGGCGGTAGTGGTTCCGTTGGAACTCGCCGTGCACCGCCCGGTGATGTGGTCGGGTGGCAGTGGTTCCAAAGGAACTCGCCGTTCACCACCCGGTGATGTGGTCGGGTGGCAGTGGTTCCAAGGGAACTCGCCGTTCACCACCCAGTGATGTGGTCGGGTGGCAGTGGTTCCAAGGGAACTCGCCGTTCACCACCCGGTCGGGAGTGGCGGTGTCTTTTCCGGGGAAAAGACGCCGTTCACCACTTGGTCACTCTGCAACTATAAGAGGTAAACACTTGGGTTTCATTATCTAACTTTTTAAGAAATATTTACAACACAAGTTTAACTGAAATAAAATTTCAAATGGGAGGCGTTCCAAGTGTTTCGTAATGGTCGTCCGCCTGGGGCGGAAAGGCAGTAAGCTCCGTTTTGTAGATTTTCTAGCACCCGGAATGGGTCGTCCCACTTCGCCGCAAATTTTCCATGCGCCTGCTCCTTTCTTGCATCCCCGGTTTTTCTCCACACTAGATCCCCCTCCTGAAAACTCCTCGGTCGTACCTTAGTGTTATACCGTCGCTCTACTAAACGCCAGCAGGCCTCTGCGTGTAACACGGGCCGATCCCTACGTTCCTCCACGGAATCCAACTCTACCCTCAATTCCTCCTCGTTGAGTTGCAAGTCCTGGATCTGTCTCCGTAGCGACGGTTCCCCCAGTTCCACCGGTAGCATGGCGTCAGTCCCATATGTTAGGTTGAACGGGGATTCTCCGGTAGTCCCGTACGGGGAACACCGGTACGCCCATAGGACCTCCGGTAGTTCGTCTACCCAGGCTCCCTTTCTCTCGCCCAATCTCCTCTTAAGCTCAGCCACAATTGCCTTGTTAGCTGCTTCCGCCTGGCCGTTCGTCTGGGGATGTTCAACCGAACTGGTGATGTGCTTGATCCCCAGCCCTTGAAAAAACGTTTGCAGTTTCTTGTCGATGAACTGACGGCCATTGTCGGTTACGACCGTCCGTGGGAGTCCGAACCGGCATATTATCTTCCAGAAAAAGCTTTGCACCTGCCGGGCGGAAATCGTGGCTAAGGGCTCTGCCTCTACCCACTTAGTGAAGTAGTCTACTGCGACAAGTATAAACTTCTTTTGTGCTCGGCCAGGGGGAAAGGGGCCGACAATGTCCACGCCCCACTTGGCGAACGGCCAAGGCGAGACGATAGTTCGAAGTTCAGCTGGGGGGCCGTGCGGTATGTTTGTGTGGGCTTGGCATTGTTCGCACTTTGCCGTGAACGCTTTGGCGTCGCTTTCCATTGTCGGCCAATAGTATCCGGCTCTGAGGGCCCTCGCCCGTAACGTCCTTGCTCCAGTGTGTAACCCGCAGATTCCATTGTGGAGTTCGTTCAAGACGTACGCCGCCTGGTCCGGACTCACGCATTTCAGCAAGGGGACAGAGAACCCCCTCCGGTAAAGGTCTCCGCCTATGGTGACGTACCGGGCCAGCCTTCTGGCATCCGCTGGCTTCAAGCTGACCCCCTGGTCTTGGTCCACCATCATCTTCATAATTTCAGCACGTCAATCGTCGCCGACACGTACCCCCAACGCCATGCATTCCACGGACGGCTCCGTCAAAACCTGTCGGATGACCGTAGTCAGTTGCCCTTTCTCCTTGCCGGCACTAAGCTTCGACAACATGTCCGCCCAGGCGTTCTCCTCTCGCGGTATATGCTTTATAATGAAGGGCTGGAAATTCTTGGCTAGTGTGCTAGCTTTGTGGAAGTACCTCAACAGCTGGTCATCTTTCACTTGAAATTCTCCCACCATCTGTCCGACGCCAGTTGGGAATCGGTTCTACACGTGAGGGACTAGGCTCCCATATCTAAGGCCAGGGCGAGTCCGGCGAGTAAGACCTCGTACTCGGCCTGGTTGTTGGAAGCTTTAAATTTGAACACAAGTGACTGCTCGATGAGGAATCCACCTGGTCCTTCTAACACCACCCCGGCTCCGGCACTTGCTCGCCCGGCTGCCCCATCTACGTAAAGGCTCCAACCCTCGGGAGATTGGGCCTGAGGCAACTCTAGTGCAAAATCGGCCAGGTGTTGTCCTTTAATAGATCCTCGCGGCTCAAAGCGTAAGCCGAATTCCGACAACTCTACCGCCCAACTTACCATCCTTCCAGCTATATCGGGCTTCCTCAAGATCTTGGACACGGGGTGATCGGTTTTGACAACCACCTGATGGCTCTGGAAGTATGGGCGGAGCCTTCTCGAAGCGTGGAGAAGAGCTAGGGCGACCTTCTCGACCAGCTGATACCGGGTTTCGGCGGGTTGAAGCACTCTATTGACGAAGTATATCAGGCGGGGCTCCCTGGCGTCCTGAACCAGGGCGGCGCTGATAACTTCATGAGACACCCCCAGGTAGATTTGCAGTTTCGTATTTGGGAGGGGTCGGTTCATTACCACGGGGTTGGTCAACAAATCCTTTACGGCAGCGAACGCCCGTTCGCAATCGGCGTCCCAGACCCCTCCTTCGTCCCCCTTTTCATCCTTTTTAAGATCGGTCGGATCCGGTCGGCCAACTTCGGAATGAATCGGGCAAGGGCCATCAGTCGTCCAACCAGCCGCTGGATCTCCTTCAGGTTGGCAGGACGTCGCATGTCGAGGATGGTCGTGCACTTGTCGGGGTTGGCTTCTATCCCTCTCTCGGTCAGCATGAACCCTAAAAATTTTCCAGCAGAGACACCAAAGGTGCACTTAGCAGGGTTAAGGCGCATATTATATCGGCGTACCTGTTGGAACACTTCCTCCAGGTCGCGAAGGTGGGCCTCGAGCGTCGTTGATCGGACGACCATGTCGTCCACATATACCTCCATACACCGTCCAATCTGGTCAGCAAAGATCTTATCCATCAACCTCTGGTATGTGGCGCCGGCGTTCTTTAACCCGAATGGCATGACATCGTAACAGTAATTCCCCCGGTTGGTGATAAATGTCGTCTTCTCTCGATCGGCCTCGTGCATGGGTATCTGATTGTACCCGGAATATGCATCCAGGAAACTAAGTAGCCGGTGGCCGGACGCTCCATCTACCAGGCTATCGATGTTCGGGAGTGGATGGGAATCTTTGGGACAAGCCTTGTTCAGGTCCGTGTAGTCAGTGCACATTCGCCACTTCCCACTAGATTTCTTTACCATTACCATATTGGCAAGCCAAGTGGTATATGTCACTTCGCGGATGAACCCGGCTTCTTTCAGTTTTTTCATCTCCTCCTCTACCGCCCGCTCCTTTTCGGCGCCCATTCGGCGTTTCTTCTGTGCCACCGGTCGCGCCTCTCTAAAGAGGGCTAGGCGATGTGTCATGATGGAAGGGTGTATCCCTGGCATATCGGCCGCGATCCAGGCGAACAAGTTTATGTTCCGCCACAGTATCCTCCTCAAGTCGTCCTCAGTTACGGGATCCAGGCCCCCCGCCATTGTAGTGACCTGATCCTCCCTTGGCCCCAACTTGGCCGGCTGCACCATTCCGTGTGGTTCCATACGATCCTCTGTTCCTAGCCGCGGGTCCAGATCGGCCATGGCCACCTCCGACCGAGGCACTTTTGCCCTCGGAACCCGAGGATACATCCGCAGACCCGCGGCGTAACATTCTCTTGCCGTTTTTTGATCAGCCCGCACCGTTATAATCTTTCTCCTCTCGTTGGGGTACTTCAGAGTTAAGTGGGGTGTGGATACAATGGCGCCAAAAGAATTAAGGCAGGGGCGCCCCAACAGAACGTTATACGAAGTGTTGGCATCCACCAGTAGATATCGAACCTTCTTCTCGTCGCCATCCCGCCCCGTTCCAAGTCGGGTGCGGAGATCCACGTACCCTTTGGTATCCACCCGTTCCCCCGCGAAGCCAACAATCTGCTCGTGAAAGGGAACGATCAGTTCTTCTGAGAGGTCCATCTGCAAGAAGGTTTTCCAATATAGGATATTGGCCGAGCTTCCTTGGTCGACTAAAACATTCCCCACTTCATACCGGGCGATCTCTGCCGTGATAACCATCGGGTCATCTTGCTCCAAATCGGGTGCGTGAAAGTCGTCGTCTGTAAATGTTATCGGCAGCATGGATTTCCTAGTAGCTCGGACGCTGTTCACTGAGCGCAGCGCCCTCACGTGCCGCTTCCGAGCGGAGGTCGACGGTCCCCCGCCCGCGAACCCGCCAGATATCGTATTAATTCTCCCTCGTATCGGCCGATCGCGATTGCCGCTGCGACTCCTACTCCTTCGCCTTCGGTTTTCGTAACTCGACCGATTGTCCGACCGTCGGAGTGGTCAACTCGGGCTCCGACCTTGATCTCTCCGGGGAGCGGGACTTGGCTCCCGTCTTCTTGGAGGTTCGGCAGGCGGCGTTTTGACATATTGTTTCAAATGCCCGGCGTGGATCAGCTCCTCTATTTTATCACGCAGGGTCACGCATTCCTCCGTGGTGTGTCCCATGTTCTGGTGGTATAAGCAATGCTTGTTACCGTCGGCACCCGCCGGTGTGGGCCGCTTTTTTAAGGGAGGAATCAAATTGACACTCAGCGCCTCCTGCAAGATACGCTCCGGAGGGGCGTTCAGTGCGGTGTACTGCTGAAACTTGGCTCCTCGGGGGGCCTCCCTCGGCTTAAAACCCCCCATCCGCGAGGAACTGTCGGGTCTCTTCCCCTCGGCCTTCTCCTTCGATTCCTAGCTTTCCTTCTTGTATGCTTGCTTCATCTCCTCAACCCTCATTTCATCCGCCGCCCGCTCTCTCAACTCTTCCATGGTCTTCGGCCGCTTTCGGCATACACTGTCCTTAAAGGGGCCCGGGCGGAGGGCGGGCATCACGTATTGCAGGGCCAATTCAACGTTTAACCCCTTAACCCTTCGGACCATCTTCTGATAGCGGTCCATGAATGCTTTCAGTGTCTCATATTTCCCTTGTCTAAGATTGGAGAGTTCGAAGACCGTGGGGTCCTCGGCCCGACTACCAGTGAATTGTCTACCAAACATCTCCTTCAGCCCTTCAAAGCTCTGGATAGATCCCGAAGGTAAAGAATTAAACCATTCGAGCGCCTCACCTTCTAATGATAGGGAAAAGGCTCGGCACCATATTGCCCTATTGCCCGTTCGGAACGCCATCCTGGTGGAGAAGGCCTGGATGTGATCATCAGGATCGGTTGTACCGTCGTATATGCTGAGTTGAGGGGGCACAAAGTGCTCCGAAATATGGACATCCATGATGGCCCTAGTGAATGGTAATCCTTCAACTGTCTCCTCCTCCTTCACCGTCGGCGCCCCTCCTGCCGGCGTTGTGTTAACAGTGCTGGTCACTTTCTCCGTCCTCGCCCAGCTTCCCTCCAACTCCGTGTCTTCTAAGCTCCAAGTTCTATCTGAGGCGCTACTATGTCGACCGTCCCCTCCCGACCGGTCGAGGTCCTGGGATCCTCCTCTTGTTGTCGTCCCGACACATCCTTACCTTTCTCCCTAGCTTCTCGCTCTCGGGTAATCCGAGCGGCGCACTCCTCTCTTACAGCCGATAACTCTTGCTCGTGTTGCCATCTCATATCCTCCATCTGTTGTCGTAGAGCTCTGATCGCCTCTATCGGGTCCTCAACGGTCGTGTTTCTCGTGGTCACCATTGGGTCTAGACACTCGGCCCCACGGTGGGCGCCAAAATGTTCCGGTATAGGGCCGAGTTCCAAACCTACACAATTTCTTCCTATTGGTCGATCAGCTATCTGACTCCCCCGCGTGCTCCCGTACTCCAAATGCCCGGAGGGTACCTACTAAAGGCGCTCCGATGCTTAAGTTAGTTTTCTTATTCAATCGGGTACTTTTGTTCAGAATTAAATGTGTCATAAATGAATCTGCCTACCTGGGACCTTTGACCTGTATTTATAGTGGTGGACATGGGCCTGGGATTAAGGTTACCTTAATCGAGGCCCAATTGTGGCCCAATCACTTAAAACACGTAATTATACAAGTCATTCTGAACTACCTTAATCCTAACGATTGGTCGTCTGTGACCGTCCGGCCTCGCTGCCTGCTCACCGCCTTACCTCTCGAATGTACCCTACAAGCGGATCCTGTAAATAACCGTCCGGATATAGTTCCACCGGACAATGGTTAGTTTTGTCAGTAATGACGGAGAGTAGAATGATGTGAAAGTTGAGTTGTGGTATTAAATGCCAGATCTGTTTCCGGCTGAAACCGAGCCGTGTTGTTCTTTTACTACTGTCGGATGGCGGTGCCCGCTCGGTCCTCGCGCTTGTTTACACTCTTGATCCTCTAAGGCACTGTCCGTCCGGTGGTCCCTGATACCTGCGACCGGCCGGTGGTCCCTAGTACACTTTATATTTTCCCATTGTGTTACCGTAGTTTGATCACGCAATAGGCTTCCCAGTGTTTTAATTGCAAGCGGCGAACCAACGCATTTTTTTACAATGTCTTCACCGATTGCCACAAGCTCTTCCTTCTCTTCTTTGTTTGGTCCAGACGCATAGCTTTTGAACAATGACCAACTATCATGTTCTGACAATTCTTTCAAATGGTAAGCTGGATGCGTCTCCATGGTGGAAGCAACTTCCTCGAGTCGAGTTGTGACCAAAACGGTAGCTCCTTTTGCTCCCCTTGCAAACCGCAACATCCCCTCCAAATGTTTCCATTTCTCTTGGTCTTCATTCCACACATCATCAAGAACAAGTAAATATCTCTTGCTCTGCAACACTTCTTCAACCTTTTTCCGCATTGTTTCTAAAGTGTGGAGATTAGGGTTTTGTCCGGTGGCATACTCTATGATGGATTGCAGTATTTCCTTCACATTGAAATCAACAGAAACATACACCCAAATTGTCAAGTCAAAATGTTTGCATACCCTGTGGTCATGGAAGACATGCTTGGCAAGAGCTGTTTTGCCAAGTCCACCCATACCAACTATGGGATAGATGGTGAGGTCTTCATTGTTATTAGCTTCTAGGAGAACCTTCACAACTTTCTCTCGATCCTCATCTCTGCCACAGAATATGGGTTCGGTTATGACAGAGGTAGTTTGATCATCCTCACCATCATCTACTATTGGCTTCTCTGTGTCACCATCACGTAATTGAAACATGCGTCTTTCTTCATTAATGTCGTGAAATCTTTGAGTGATGTTTTTCATCCTCTTTCCAATATGAAAACGGAAGAGAATGTCTTTAGGATGTGCACGAGCTAAGCATGAAGTATGTTCATCCTCAGACAGCACCTCTCTGGAGTGAATCGAACATTCATCCAATATATCGTCAAGCACATATGCTGCATCTATGAGTTTCTGCAGCCAATCCTTCACAGCATGGCTCGCTATTTTCCTTCTCTCAGCATCTCTGAGGACAGCACGAATTATCGTAAGATTGCTGGAAAGCTTCTGTGCCTGTTGATCAATACCCCAATAGGTTGCAAGTTGGCTTTGAACAACAGATTGCAAGTCTTGAAACACAATTCCCAGCAAAGCGTCAGCCATTGGAAGGAAGGAGAGCTAGAATGAAGGAAAGGTTGGTGGTGATTATGGAGAAGAGAAGCAACAATGAGTGAATAATAATTTGTTTGGAAAGAATTTCATATGTAGTTTAACTAACTTGTGATGGGTGTTTGGAATATAACAATTACTGATGACAAAAGCAAGGTACATTTTATTTTTGAAGTTTTTCTGAGTAAAATGAAAAATAAATAAATCTCATTCAATTGTGAAAAAAAAAGGAGACTACAAATAGAAGAACATCTTCATAAAAGTTTCAACACCTTGATGATGGAATCCTTTCTTCTTGCAGCTCAAGAATAAGTTGCCATCCCTAAAGATATTGGATTCGTGAAGGAAACCCATAACCGATTAGCAGAGTTCAAAAGATTCGAAATCAATCTTCCAAGCAATGCAACATTCTATCCCTTTCCTTACTTCCCCTCCAGAAGATAACCCTTTAAGGATTTGTCAATAAAGTCACGAATATTGTTAAATAATGAGAAACAAAAAATAATCTGTGTATTATCTTCTTAATTTTGCATAATGCAGATGCAAATATTTATACATCAAGATTATAACAGAATTAGTTATAATTCTATCTAATCTATCAGCTATATACACAGAATAATAACAAACAGAAATAATAACAAACGAAATCTTAAAACCTAACAAGATATCAAATATTAAATCAAATATTAAATCCTAACAGCCTCCTCAAGCTGGAGAATGAATGTCAATCATTCCCAGGTTGGAAACCACCTTGGACAGCAACGGACCAAAGCGAACTAGCAGAATGAAACTTCAACTTGGACAGTAATGAACGAGGGTGATCTTAAAAAAAATGGATGGTGACTTGCAACAGCAAACAGCAACAAACTTCAAGAATAGATGAAGGGCCTGCAGTGGCGAATAGCAACAAACTGCAGGGATTGGATTGCCATCAATAGTGGTGAACATCAACAAACCTTCAAGGGACTTAAGGCCCTAAACAGCAACAAAACTTCAAGGGACTTAACTGCCCTAAACAGCAACAAACTTCAAGGGACTTAACTGCCCTAAACAGCAACAAAACTTCAAGGGACTTAACTGCCCTAAACAGCAACCAAACTTCAAGGACTTAACTGCCCTGAAAAAGTAAAAGAGCAACATTGATGCTCTGAATAGTTGCCTGGAGGAGATGAGACAATCTTACTCTAATGATAGTCAAACAAACTCTGAATTTGATAATACTGGAAAGAAAAGGCCATAACTTGACTAGGGCAATTGGAGCCCATTAAAAACACAGGTTAGAAAAGAGATTTTTAGGGGGCTGCCGGCGGCCATGACGGCCGACCGCCGGCAAACAGCAAAAACAGCGGAAGCAGATCAGACAAGCTCTGATACCATGTTAAATAATGAGAAACAAAGAATAATCTGTGTATTATCTTCTTAATTTTGCATAATGCAGATGCAAATATTTATACATCAAGATTATAACAGAATTAGTTATAATTCTATCTAATCTATCAATTATATACACAGAATAATAACAAACAGAAATAATAACAAACGAAATCTTAAAACCTAACAAGATATCAAATATTAAATCAAATATTAAATCCTAACAAATATGTTGGACCTTTACATGAGGGAAAAAAATTGTAGCTTCAGAACAATTCAAAATAAAGTGTATATTTAAATATTTTATTTTTCAAAAAGAGTGACTTGGTTGTCGCCATCTTCATGTCACGACCATTTTCACCAAGGAAGAGCATATTTTTGTCGTTGCAACGGTTGACTTGGTTGAAGCTCAGTTAAGTGTCAAGTATGTCAAATAGCAAATAGTTTATTTGGTTCAAGTGTCAAGTATTTCATTTGTCAAATAGTTTATTTCGATAAAATATTTTATATTTAGTAAATTTTAACTTTTTGATAAAATATTTCAATCATTACCGAATTAAAAAACTATTTATATATTAAATAAAAATTAAAAATATTAATATTGATAATTTTTTGTAATTTATTATTTTTTTAAAAGTTCTTCAACATTTTTTTTATTTTATATTTGGATATTTTTTAATTTACGTTATTAAATTATGAAGTGTAAGTTAGGTAAGCTTCATCTTAGAAGTTGAGTCATTATAAATTTAACATGAATAAAGTATATTCAAATCCTAAGCTAATTTAATCTTAATTTAGGTCGAAACCTTTGCCCTTAATTTAGACTTATGTCATATTGTTTCCATAAACATTTGTTGATGGATATCCTTCACTTAACTTAGAATTGTTGATGATATCCTGAAACATTTTTCTATCATCATCTGCAACCATCTCCTCATCAAGCTCAAAAGTAATTCCCTACAGATAAATAATAATCAACAATAAATATCTCACAAGACGATCAAACATGAGATTGTGCATTAAATCCTGCAGTAGTTAGAAATCCTCACTTTAGGATAGGAATGAATGTAATTCCGTTTTGGTTCTGAACGACGAGAGTTGTACTTGTTGAATGCACCTTGATTTTAGATACTCAAAGGTATCATAAAAATATAGACTTTTGTAGAAGGCAGAACAAGTTGATATTTTCAAAGATTCTAATATACAATTCATCAAGCAATAAATGTAAAAATTACTAATATCAGTCAAGGCTATACAGAGTAACAGATGATTAATTGAAGAAAGCAGTAACACATCTGTCAACCACATTAATAATATAAGGGAAAACTGAAATATGCATTTTGTAAAATTATCTAGCTCATATATTTTGAGACTTACTAGAAGAACTAGAGCATGATAGTAATGATTTCGATCCGATTTGTGGTCCAAAACTCCAAATCTTTTAGAAATCTCTCCAAACTCAAACTGGTGTTCAATTATGCACACGTGAAATGACTCATTCCCTCATCAGCTGTATAATCAAAATAATTCCTGCTTACTACTCCTGTGGCAGGCTGTCTAGCATGCTAGAAGCAGTTCTATATATGAGCGAGATGATCGCTGGATACTCTCTGCAGGCAATTACTAATATTAACGTATGCACAGTCTCACAATAAGGAGATATTAAAGAAAATTAAACAATCACTCACCACAAAAATCTTAAAGTGTTTTTCTCAGGGAGTGAGTTCTATATCTAGAATGTGCTTTATGTATTGCCAATCATTCCCTGTTTCCCTCTTGCATCGCTTCCAGATGAGGACATTCTTCTATTCTTAATTTAGACAAGTCGGTGAGGCGTTGAATGCTACTTGGCAGTGACCTCAACTCCTCACAGAACATAATGCTTAGTTCTTGAAGATTAGCCATGTCTCCCAGCCAGTCCGGCAACTAAGTACACTTGCAATGGTGTATACCCAAAATACGTAGGAAGGGAACGCGCTGTAAGCCATATGGTAATGAGGAGCAAAGCCTGATTGACACTTTCCGAAGGACAGTCAGTTGGCTCATATTGCTCGGTAGAGCCACCAGCTTTGGACAATTGCTAATTTCCAAACTCTCAAGACAAGTCAAATGTCGCACACCTTCAGACAAGGATTTTAATTGCTTACAGTTACCAATGATCAAAGTTCGAAGACAAGTTAGACCATCCAGCGCGTGTTCTGAGAAATACTCCAAACCATACCAATCTTGAATGAAAAGCAACTCTAGTGCACCCAACCTGCTGATTTGGTCGGGTAGTACCTTCACTCCTTTTATCGCATGAATGTTCAAGGTCTTTAGACAAACCATATTCCTCACAACCCCTTCCGTAAAGGAAGTCATTTCGTCAATGCTTCCAGCAGGAAGTTCCTCAACAGAAGGAAGACATGGAAATTTAAGGTTAGAGACCGCGTCAATTCTTGCACAGATTATGACTGTATACAGTGACAAAACAGGTAGCTAGTATAATCTTTCAAATCCAACACAGGATATTGCTGAGTTAAATAAATCTGAACCACACTTTAAACAAATGGTGGGTCAAAATGAAGAAGAAACGAGATGAGGTGCTTGGTGGCGTTAAAGGATGATTGAAGATCATTTTATCAATCAAATTTGCTTGTTTAACATCCCTTTCATTGGGGATGTTTTCAAAGCCTTTGATTCTTAGCGTGCCTCCCAACTTTAAGCTATGCAACTCTCCTAACCCACACCCTGGTTTTGAACCCGCAACGAAAATGCCCAGTGTTCTTAGATACCTTAACTTGCTAATATTTGGAGGTGTTGGATCTATCAAGGAGGAGGTGTTGACCCACACAAACAATTTTACTCTTCAATCTATTGTGAATTATTTTCATTAAACCCTGTTCTATTTGTTTCAATTCGAATGTAACAATCTATTCCAACCTCAAGCACAGTTAATCTATTATAACCTCCAATCATATTTTCTATTGCCAACCCCCTTCCTAACTTAAGCTTTATTAATTTAAGCTTAAGCATGTCATGTGTTAGATCGTTTCATACACATATATTATATGTTTCATTTACTAATTTATTATACAAAAACACATGTTGAACTAGTTTAGTAGAAAAGAGGGTAACTTCTACAGTCGCATATCAGTTTGACAGCCAAATTATCAGCTAAAATGCGAAATGGCAATTGAAAACTGAATAGGATAATCTAATCTATCAAGATAAAATTGTATTAATCCAGAATAAGTTCTTATCAATACTCTACAGATAGTCTGGTCTAGTAACCCAACAAACGGATTCCAAATCAGATACAATTAACTATATTACAATAACAAAATGTAAGCTCTACTGTGCCTATACCAACCTACATGTTCTCTTCTTCTTGGGTATCATCTGAACTTTGGAGATGGCTTAACTTAACTCTCGCTTTTTTTGGTTGTGATGACTCTACTCTTGCGTCGTCTTCATTACCCTTTCTCTTTTCTCTTGCATTTTTTTCTTCATCAAGAGCAGCATTAGGAGGCTCGGCATTCAAATCACCTTCCGATCCCAATTCAGATGTCTTGGGATCAAATTCTTCAGCTTTATCTTTATCTTTCTTTCCCAATTCTCCATTATTTGCTGACTTCTCAAATTCCTCCAGAAAGGATCGGATTTCTCCATTGTTAGCAAGATCCAAAGGGGTCTTTCCTGCCTTTGTCTGGGCAGCAAGGTTTGCTCCTTTCTTGGCCAAATACTTAACGAGCTCCAGATGGGAACCTTGAACAGCATAGTGTAATGAAGTCATGCCTTTGCGGGTAGATGCTTTGAGAGAGGCCCCAGCTGAAAGTAGAGCTCGAACAACTTCTAAATGTCCCTTCTGTGAAGCAAAGTGTATTGCAGCCATGTCATCCATAGCAGAAGCACCAGCATCAGCCTTGTGCTTGCAGAGATAAGTGACTACCTCTGCTTGCCCAGAAAATGCTGCTAAATGTAGACTATTGCCCAAAGTTGATAGTCAAAGAAACAAAGTCATAGGGCAACGCAAAAAAGAATTCCAAAGAAGAACCTAGGTGTATAGTTGATTCCTATTTAAAAAAAAGAAACAAATCACACCAAGCTCATGTCTAACCACATACAATACCAATCCAAATGACTCACTCCTTTGAGTTAACCATAAAACTGAAGAAGAGGGTGAAAAAACATCTAATTATTTTAGTTTTTGGTTCCTAGAATACATGTTTTGAAAACAATTAACCGAAGTTAGATGAAAATTTAGTATTTAATTAGCATGACATTGCTTTAGAATATAATTTAAAGTGGGAAGTAAAGCCACTAGTTACTATTTCATCAACATAAATTTTTGTTTCAATTCTGCCTATAATGCAATCTGAAGAAATATTCAACCGCGGATGTGGATAGAAATAATGGCACCAACATAGGTTCAGATTAAACAAACAACGTCACCGTTTTCTTACATGAAAAACCCTGTACTCAGGAACGTGTAATAGTATCTTCAGCATCATGTTACTTATGACAGACAATTTTGTAGTGTCGTTCTCCAGTCACAATTGAAGTTTTCCACAGTAATTTATATAGTAAAGGTTTGCATGAAAATTAGCATAGGTTACAGAAGTGAATTTCTGATCAGACTACTAAAATCACTTAAAAGCTGGACCTAAGTTTTGTTCAACAACAGGGGTGATAATGATGTTCAAAATGGATGGTTAAAACAGGAGAGCAAAATATGCAGTGCATATGAATGAAACAAATGCTAAAACAAATCATATCATTGAAACAACCAGCCAAAATAATTTTTTTATGGCAGCTACTGTATTGCGTAGAGAAAACTAGAAGGAAAGAAAAGTATTCGACATTAAATGAGAGTATTGTTATCTAGAACAGCAACAATACATTGTAGAAAACTAATTATTAGGGTTCCTGTCGCGTTGCGCTCACTTTGCAATCAAATTAACTAACGAATTGAACAACATAAGACGAGAATGAAGAGGATACGGTGTTCTGGAATGCTTATCTCTGGAATTAACGGCCAAAGGATTTGAAGCCAAAATTGACTGAACGGCGATGAGATCCCCAGACCTCGCCGCGGAATGAAGGTCGTCCGCCGTCTTCGATCTCCGTGGATTACCCATCTGCTCCTTTTTCGCCACCAAAAACCCTTGTTATGTCAATTCTGAATTTTTAACACTGCTTCCGCAACCCTTCTCTATTTTCTGTCTTCTCCTTGTGTCTTCAAAAATTTAATAGTTTTCAATTAAATCCTTGTTATTAGATTTTTTTTTTTTAATTACGATTATTTTCCTGTTTAGGTAGGATTTCGTTGCTAGCGAGTTATCATCACATAAATTAACATTTATTTAACATATTTAATAAGAACAAAATAGTCTTAAAAATATAAATTTTGTAATTTTTCAAAAAAGAAAAAATAATAATAATAATAATAATGTAAAAAATTATGTGTGAATAATATATTTTTTCTTTGCAAGAGTCATAATAACTAATATCTCACTTCGTAATAGGTCATATAAATTATTTGGGCTCCTTACAATTTGAAAAACAAGAGAAAAAAAAAATTATAATACAAGGGAATTGGGAAAATATTTTGATAAATGGTTTAAGTTGAAAGTTATAAATGAAAAATGATCTTTTTAGTTTTAATAATGGTTAAATAATAATGTCAATTACTTTGTAAGTTAGTGAACTTTTATGACCATTCACAACTTCTATCTATTAAAGGCATTTTTGGAGGAGAACGAAAGACATCTTTTCTAGTTTATCCATCGTAAATGACTTTTTTTTTAAATTATTTTAAAATTACGATATATTAACAATTTCTTTTAACAATTTTTTAATAATAAATCACATATCTATCACTACTCTATTTTTTTAAAAAAAATTAAAATAGACTAATCACAAAAGCTTACATATATATATATATATATATATATATATATATATATATATATATATATAGGGGTTTGTTAACACGCGTACGCCTATTTTTCAGTTTGTACGTTTTAACAATGTGTACCGGATTATAGTAGACAAAAATACCCTCATTTATCATGGATTCTAAGTTTTAAGGTCAAGGATATTTAAATAATTTAACTAAAAAAAAAAACAAAGAAACCCCAAACCCTTACTCATCTCCCTCATTCCTCTCAACATCTTCTCTGTCATATCTCTCACTCCAACATTTTCTCTCTGTCATCCCTACTATTGCCCCAATTGAAAAAAAAATCATAAACCCTTGTCTAACCCTTGTCCTTTTCCCTTTACACAAAGTGTTTCTTTTTCCTTTCTCTATTGGTATGGGATACATGATGTAAGATTGCAACCTAGAATTGAAAGAATTGTACTCCTAGGGAATTCTTCTATACCTATTTCTTTAATTTCCTTATGTCCTTTTTTTTATCACTGAATCAACTTCTATAGGCGTTTAGAATAAACTTTAACCACTGTGCAAGATAAAAAAACAGTAAAATCATTTTTTACCTTTGAGATTTGGAAAGAGTGACATAAAATGACAAAGTTTATATTCATTTTGCACACATTAATAAATATAAAATGATTATAAAAGAGTAAAGTTTTTCAAATTTTAAAAAATATCTCTGATTCAAATTGCTACCACCATCTTCAATTAGGTTGAGATGAGAGAAAAAATGTTGGAATGATGACAGAGAAAATGTTGAAATGAGAGAGAAAATATCTCTGATGAAAAGGGTTTATGATTTTTGTTTTCAATTGAGGCAACAGTAGGGATGACAGAGAAAATGTTGAAGTGAGAGAGATGACAGAGAAAATGTTGGAGTGAGAGAGACGAAAGAGAAAGGGTTGAAAGGAATGAGGGAGGTGAGTAAGGGTTTGGGGGTTTCTTTTTTTTTTTTTTTTTGAGAATGAAAATTATTTAAATATCCTTGACCTTAAAACTTATAATCCATGATAAATGAGGGTATTTTTGTCTACTATAATCTGGTACAGATTGTTAAAACGTACCAACTGAAAAACAGGCGTACGCGTGTTAACAAACCCCATATATATATATATATATATATATATATATATATATATATATATATATATATATATATATATATATATATATATATATATATATATATATATATATATATATATATATATATATATATATATATATAATATCCTCATATATTATGGATTCTAAGTTTTAAAGTTAAGAATATTTAAATAATTTTCATTCTCAAAACTAAAAAAAAGAAACCTCCAAACTCTTACTCACCTTCCTCATTCGATTCCTCTCAACCCTTTCTCTTTCATCTCTCTCTCACTGCAACATTTTCTCTATCATCCTATGGTAGATCCAACTGAAAAAAAACTTAGAAATACTCATCCTTAAACAATTTACCTTTGTAAAGAGTTGAGTCATTGGCATATTCGTCTTCAGACAAAAGTTCATTCAAGATCTTTTCAATTTCATCATCTTCACTAACCTCTCTAATTTCATCATCTGCAGATGTTGAATCATCATCTCTTAAAAAACCAATCATCATCTCTTAAAAAACCTTTAGGCCGATTACCAATTCCTTCATATGTCATTATGCTTGTGAAAATTAGATAAAATTGGATTCTATGTTTTAAAGTCAAGGATATTTAAATAATTTTCATTCTCAAAACTAAAAAAAAACAAGAAACCCCAAACCCTTACTCACCTCTCTCATTTCTCTCAATTCTTTCTCTTTCATCTTTCTCACTCCAACCTTTTCTCTGTCATCTCTATCGTAGCCCTAGTTTAAAAAAAATCAAAAACACTGGTTGTTAAGCAATTTCTTACAAAAAAAAATGATTTTTGATTTTTTTGTAAGAAATTGTTTAACAACCAGTGTTTCTGATTTTTTTTTAATTAGGGCTACAGTATAGATGACAGAGAAAAGGTTGGAGTGAGAGACATGAAAGAGAAAGAATTGAGAGAAATGAGAGGTGAGTAAGGGTTTGGGGGTTTCTTGTTTTTTTTAGTTTTGAGAATGAAAATTATTTAAATATCCTTGACTTTAAAACATAGAATCCAATTTTATCTCATTTTCACAAGCATAATGACATATGAAGGAATTGGTAATTCGCCTGAAAAAAAATCATAAACACTACTAATTAAATTATTTCTTACAAAAATGAGTTTTCATTTTATAATTTTTGTCTTATCTAATATTTTATCTAATTTTCACAAGCATAATGACATCAGAAGGAGTTGGTAATCGGCCTGAAGGTTTTTTAAGAGATGATGATTTAACATATGCAGATGATGAAATTAGAGAGGTTAGTGAAGATGATGAAATTTAAGAGATCTTGAATGAACCTTTGTCTGAAGGCGAATATGTCAATGACTCAACTCTTTATAAAGGTAAATTGTTTATTAACTACGAGTATTTCTATTTTTTTTCAGTTGGATGTACCATAGAATGATAGAGAAAATAATAGAGAAAATGTTGAAGTGAGAGATGAAAGAGAAAGGGTTGAGAGGAATGAGGGAGGTGACTAAGGGTATGAGGATTTCTTTTTTTTTAGTTTTAAGAATTAAAAGTATTTAAATATTCTTAACTTAAAATCCATATTTATCTACTATAATCCAGTATATATTGTTTTTATACACACACGATTTTACAACGTTGTGAAAGAAAAAATTATTGAAAAATATTTTCCTTTTTTTTTTACGTTGAATATATTTAGTTTGTTCACATTTTTTTTTAATGTACCAAAAAATAAATGTATAGGTCATTAAGCTAAAAAAATGTCGTAGTATATAATCTTATGATCACTGGCAAAAAGAAGAGACTTTTTTAAAAATATTTAGATGAGAAAAATAATAATAACGAATTAAATGAATTTATCCGTTAAAGTTCAAATTAGTTTATAGATAAAATTTTAAATTTAAAAATAAAAAATTTATATGAAATATAACCTTTATAAATTATATTTTATATATATATATATATATATATATATATATTAATTTTAATTAATAAAAATATTTTTTTTCTCTACTAAAAGTTCTTAAAAAGAGTTTATCAATGTATAACATTTTAAAAAGTTAGGACACAAGTAAAAAATATAACAGGTTTCAGGTCTGATAAAAAGAAATAGTTTACAAATCAACTTAATCGACTAATTTAGCCTTACTAACTCAAAGTAAAGATTTCAATTGTAAATTTTTTGGAAGGAAGAGAAGAGAGATGATGTGGGAAGATGGTTGATATGATAATAAAAAATCACTCACTATAATAAAAGCACTATAAGAATATCATCACTTTAAAATTACTACAAAACCGTGAAGGATTGTGTAATGAATGGATTTGTTTGAAAATTATATGGTATGATTATATGAAAATTTTGAGATTTACAAATAAATTAAATGGACGAAAAATGATAAAACTAAATAAATCTAAAAAGAAAAATTTATTTATTATGATAAATTTTCAAATAGTAATAAATTATGATTTATTATGACAGATAATTAAAATGTATCATAATAAATTAATGATTAGTTTTCGAAAATATGTCATAATATTATATTAAACTTATTATAAATATTATTAATTTAAATATTATAATAAATTAAACTTATGACATGTTTTCACAGTCTCTAAATGACAGATTTTTATAGTGTCGTAAAAATATAAATTTTGTATAACTCCTATAATTATAACACCATAATATCAATCATAAAAAATCATTTTTACCTGTTATAAAAAAATCCTGGATACAATAGTTTTACTTTCACTTGGCTTGGAGTTGCTGCGACAGTGATCCTGTGTTAGACCTCTCATTCATCGTAAGTAAGATACAAAACCTACATTGGAATCCAAAGCAAACGTTAATCAAATCAAATCAAATGTAAGCCTCGTTCTTATGAATGGATTTGGGGGAGATGATTTGGGGGAGATGATTTGAGTGGATTTAAGTGGATTTGAGGATAATTTTGTTGTTGTTTTTTTGAGTAGATTTGTGGGTAATTGAGAGTGGATTTGAAGGTAAAGTTTGTGAGAATTAGTGTAGGATTTGATTGATGTGATAGAATTAAAAAATTTGTTAAATTGATAGAAATGAAAGATTACCAAAATGCCCCTAGTTATTTTAGTAATATAAAATGTTTTTTTAAATGTTATATTTAAATTTATAATTGTTAATAAAAAAGGAAATTAATTTATAATAAGTGAAATTAATTTTTAAAATATTAAAAAAATTATTTTTAAAAGCCTGTATCCGGATACGCACTCCATGTATCCGGATACTCTTCTTTTCCATTTTCTAAACAAAACTATATCTGGATACAGCAACAGTGTATCCGGATACCTGCCACATTCTGTTTTTTTTTTTTACGTTAAAATGGATTTGGCTTTTTTATTCACTTGGAAATATGACAATTACAGAGGGGTAGATGAGTCTTTTCCGATTAAATCATCGCAAATCCTCTCGTTTTTGCGAGATGGTGAGACAATGCATATAAGTCACAATCGTCGCAAATCGTCGCAAATCTGTCCGTGTGCAATCCGTTCAAACAAAGTAAAATTTGAAAGTTTCCTCGCTCGCAAATTGGTGTGCACAATAAAATCAGTGCAAAGGAACAAAGGGTAAATGTTATAATCCAATGAGGTCGATTCTGGAAGCAGACAAAGTGTTTGATAGGATTTGATAATGTCGCGTGATGCCGTCTAACCATTTTATTTGCAAACTTTTTCATTTTTTATTACTTAAATGGGACGGTTACCTTATTATGATATCTTTAATTTGAAAGCAGATGATGAAGAATCAACAAATCTATTTTACTATCATTCATTAGCCTTGCGTGAATGAAGCGCGATCATTTATATCAATTCATTTTACTCTCACTTCTTTCCTACTGTTTCTCCAAACTCACCCTATAATCATGGCTTTCTCCAGCCCAAGATTGGACCCATCATCACTACTTTAATTATTTAATTCTTTCATTTTCTCTTTTCCATCTACCCGTAATATGTATACTGCTCTGTCTTATTGGACAAAAGCACCACGGTGGCAATTTTCTTTTACAAATTCTTAAAAACATTATCAAAATTTACAACTTATATTAGTTTAACAACACTTTAAATAAAGTATTTTTAAATTAAAATCATGTTAAAGTAGTATAACTTTAATTTAATATATGTTGATAAAAATTACATAACAATGATACAACCTTAATTCAAAATACTTTGAATTAAAGTGGTGTCACGTTGAGAAAATTTTAATTTTAAAAATATTTTGAACTAAAATTATATCATATTAATTTTGGTACTTCGTTGTAAAGTGGTATAATGTTATCCTGACTTGCTCACTTTTATAAATTTTTAAGAATTTATATATTTTAATAATTTTTTAAAAAACAATTGCACCAAAAATAATAATTTTACCTCCATAAAGACTAAAAAAAAAACAAAATTGGTGCCAGGCATAAAGTTAACAAAAACATACAAAAGCAACAGAAGAAATGGTGCGACCTTACTCACTGCATGCGCTCTACGCGCCACGCGTGCCTCCTTCTATGTCACTTCGTAATTATAAACGCCGTAAGAGAATTTTCATTCAAACTAATTTTAAATTATTCAATTTATATATTATTTTTTAAAATATTTACTTAAATATCGTTTTCTTTTCTCTTTTCTGTTGGGATTAAGTTTCCAGAAATTTTCATGGGTCCCCAGCCAGTTGTCCCAACCTCTTTTATTTCCTTCATATCACACACCTCCTACATCTCCCTCCCATGCGATAAACCACAAAAGCCAAAACAATGCAGAAGCTACGTTCGGATTTTCCAAACATAGCAAAATCAGGAACGCGATTGGTTTCTCTATGAGATGATGAGAGATATCATATGCATGCGGTCATGAAAATCACGCTCACAAAAACATTCATCCTAAGGTGCTTCCTCGTCTCCCTCTTCCTCTCTCTCCCATTCATCTTCCTCTACCTATTATTCCCACAGCAACAACCCTTTCATAATCCTGTAACAAACAAAGACCTCAGAATCCGACCCGGTTACTCCTCCTACGAAACCTACATACAGCGCCAGCTTAACAAGACCCTCAACCCCAGGCTCCGAAAAATATGGACAACCCGCGACTGGGACCGCAAGATTCCCGTCTTTGCCCGGTTCTTCGAGGAGCTTAAAGAGAAAAAGCTTCTCCAAAACACGTCGAAGGCGTTGTGCATCGGAGCGCGAGTGGGGCAAGAGGTGGAAGCGTTGCGGCGAATCGGAGTGCTTGACTCCATGGGAATGGATTTGGTTCCTTACCCACCTCTTGTTGTGAAGGGTGACTTTCACAACCAACCCTTCAACAACGACACCTTTGATTTCGAGTTCTCCAACGTGTTCGACCACGCGCTGTACCCGGAGCGCTTTGTGGCGGAGATCGAACGCACGTTGAAGCCTGAGGGGGTGTGCGTTCTCCACGTGGCGCTGTCTAGGCGCGCCGATAAGTACTCCGCTAACGACCTCTACAGCATCCAGCCCCTCGTCGAACTCTTCAACCACTCTGCTTTGGTTCACGTTCGCAGCGTCGATGGCTTTGGGTTAGACACCGAGGTTGCCTTTCGCAAAAACGGGGGAACTCGTCACCACCGTTTCTGATTGGTTTTCTACCTTCTTCTTTTTTTCTGTGCTAGGGTGGCCATTCTTTCCTTTTTTGATACATTTGATTTTCTTTTTCATCTTTAGTGGAGTGGAATGGTTGAGTGGTGATAATCAAGGTGTAGTTTTGCCATTTAGCTTATAGCACCGTGCAATTGCTTTGGTGACGGTGGGGTTATAAACCACTTCGTAATATTAGTTATGATGGAGAAGAATTTATTAACTCAAACATATATTTAAAAAATATTACTTTTACTCAAAATAATTGCAACATTTTTTTGTAGCATTTTTTTCTTTATTTTTTAGTTTTAAGAAATAGGATGTGTCAATAAATTCAATAAGGATATTGATATTTTAACAATATTTTTTAATAATATTTTGTTATCCATTTTAATAACAAAACATCATTTGGTGACACCATTTTATTAATATATTTGAATTTATTTTTCAAAAAATATTAGAAACGGACCAATCACAACTTACCGTATACATTGTTAAAAAATTGTAAAAAAAGAATTTTTAAAAAGAAAGTTTGCATTCAATAATAATTAAGAGTTCAAATTTATATTGATGTAAGAAAATACATTGCATAGTGTGCAAGTATTGCCTAGGTCCCAACCATGCAATAAAAAGCTCTTAATATTACGGGATACGATTGGCATATATTAGCAACTTAATCTAGCACTAGCTACTAGAACTGGCACACTAAACTATGTGTACGATTTCGCTTAGCATATTTATTAAGGCAATTTTGTTACAAGAAGTTTTCAATTAAAATTTGATTACTTACACAAAAAATTAACTATAATCGCACGCCAACCCCCCCAATAGATATCCAACAAACACATACTAATAAGGAAAGTGAGTTATTCAATCATGTCTATTAATTATTTACACAATAAAATTAATAAAATCAAACTCTAAGAAAAGGGACCACCAATAAATACTCAACTAAAACGTCGTCCGTCACATAATGAGGAAATAAATTATATTTAATCATATCAATCCTCTGTATACTTTTGCATATATAATTAGAACAGTAGTAGTTTTTAAAGTTTTCGGAATTTTTTCTGTGAAAAAAAAAAACATTCTGAATAGAAGAGATAATAAAAGGCACTTTTATCTTATACCAGCACTTATATCTTATACTCAAATACCAATGGCTTGTCTTCTTCATTTCTGTTAACCGTTCAAGACCACTTATACATAAAGTTTAAACATTTAATGCATTACTATAATGATATTATTTAACTGGGTGTAGAGGCTTAGCTTGCGCGCCCTAAGATGGCCGCGAATTACTGATGAGTTATGCCAAAGAGTTCTTGTAGTGTAGGGAATCTATAAACAGAACTTATCTGCTCTGGCAAATTTACTGGCATCAAAGCCACAATTGTCCACAGCCTAATTCAAATATCAACGACCGTGACTCGTAAAACTTTGCAAAACGGTATTAATTGCAAATTTAAGAACCGCTTGAGAGGGATGCAAACTCAAGTTTATGTCAATGTTTCAATTTTTTTCGTCAACATTTGTCATTGAAGTGAACTTTCTTTATAAAAATGTAAACTGATGTCTAAACATATCTCAAACAATGAAAACCTAATGTGTAGGCCGCGGGAGAATATCCTCCAACCTTTCCCACGGTGAGTATCGTCCTCCAGAATCCAAAATGGAACTTGTCCATTTCCTTATAACATTAATTTGATCAATTTCTAACTGTTGAGAGTTAAAAGTCTTGTATTCAATAGAGATGTCTAACATGAATATATAAAAATCTAATTTTTAAAGGTTTCAAGTTAAAAAAGATATCTTCATCTTATATATGACTTTTTCTCGTAACTCATTGGTAATCAAATTGTTCAGATGTCGTCCTCCGAAAACATATACCCGGACTATGATCTAACTCAAAACATACATTTTAATTTTTATTTATTTTTTATATTTTTCTAAAACACTATAATTTTAATTAATATATATGCATCTCTGTCTATCTATACATAATTAATATCAAGGATACTTTAGGAAAGATATTAGGGATTTAATAAAATTTAACATAGTTAATATCTCTTGATTTATCTGAATTCAAATATTTTTTATTTATTTCAAAACTTGCTAATTGACGTGAAGTGGTGGCTAGAAGAATTTTCGAATTGACAAAATTGACATTAAGCAGCTAGAACAATCACTATATGCATATTGGTCTTTACAATATACCATACATATATTCACCACATGCTTAAAGTGATTTACAATTTTTTACATGGGATTGTTTTCTCTCTTTATTGCTCTATGTCAACACCGTACACTATTCTATGCCGAAAAGTTGTACAGGTCGAGGCTTGTTGTCCAATTCTTGCCACTGTGACCAGTGGAATTATCTACAATTTTGTACCAGGCTTTAATAATGGATCGACTATTTTATCGGTTTTTGGTACGAAGGGGTAGACGTCTATTGCATAAATCCATCACCCACAACCAAAATTTATAAAAAAACTGCAAAATTTAATAAACTAGAAATAATTGGACGGCAACCTCAAAACATATATTAAAATCTGATTTCAATAAGAATGCTCCTCTCTTTTTTTTGGTATTGCTGCATTTTTCACTAACTTTCACAAGTTTCATATTTCAGGATAATTACCCTTCTAGGTATTGTTTAACCGCAGAGTTTCACAATTAAAATGAAACAAATGCAATAGATGAAACCACAAACAAAAAAAATAATGATTATTTATTATTTAATTAATCTCAACTATTAGCTATTATTCGTTTCATTTAGATTGTGTTTAGTTATTTAATTTGGCATGTTATGTGTCTCGTTTACTTTTACGTTGCAATAAGTTTAGTAGGGGACGATTGATTTTGCTCCCCTTCCATTCTTAAAACAATTTGTGATAAATGCTAACCCTGTGAATATTTCAATTGTCAACAGAACATACATAAAATCATTCAAGGAAATTGTCATTTGTGGCTTAAACGCTAGAAGAATGAATACGGAGCGAGCAGTTCGCAATCCCATAGACCATGAAAGACGTCAAAGAGTAGAAGTTTACCTTAAATCAATGAGTGGGCAACTGAAGAAGCATCCACCAAGTTACATGGTTAATTTCATGAAACTCCATAGCGTTTTCGAAGAGAGTCAATAGCCTTCTCAAACGACTGCGAAAGCTCAACGATAGAAGTTTTGCATGCTGAAATTTTGAAATAAAAATCACTATCTCACTAATGAAGTTCCGCAAAATCGACATTTAAATACAAAAATGTTGAACAAAACAACATCTCAAATTGTTGTGATGAATGAGAATAAAAGCCTTTTTGGAATTGATTGTACTACTATGCATACCACGAGATGCGCTAGCCTGTGCGTCCAGCATGAATTCTTCGTAAGAAGCCTGAAAAAGAACCATTAGACTCTTACAATGTTTCCAAACGATAGTTTAAAGCGATAGTGAAGGAAACGACACCTTCATTGCATCTCGGCTTTCCGTTATCCGTTCAGAAACCTTTTTGTATTCCTTCTCTGCTTCATCCATTACTTGCTGGTATGCTTGAGTCTGCATCTAAATTTTCAAAATAGAAACAAATAAGTGATTATTAATAGTTAATCCAAAAGTTTACTACGATTAAAATTAATTAGCGACTCTCAGATTTCCTAATGTGGATCAAATATAACCATACAGGGCTAATCTTGAGATTTCCTTTTCCATTTGTGCTGTTTCAATTTTCTCCTAAACTAGAGGCAATGTGCAGGCTATTGAAATCAAACAAAACCAAAACAGAGGTAATTACGCAAATACTCCATAACAATCTGTTTGAATTAAATCTCAGAATCCAAATTCACTTTTCACATTTTCTAGTCCTTCAATACTTCCGGTTGCTTGACACATTTTCTGTTTCATTTGTTTCCCGATCAACCACGGGAGAATTTGTTAATTGACAGTTCAAGAAATTCGTAGCGCCTTCTCTAAAGGGATCTCAGAAATGCGATGTTATGCCGTTTGTGAGAAAGTGAAGGAGAACTCTAGAAAATAAACCTTGAAGCGTTTGTGGAGACGTGAGTTAGATGCCTCGAGATCCTTGAGGAACTCGGAGTGAGAGTAATCGATGCGACGCTTGAGATCGTCGACTCCGGAAGAGGTGAAGTTTCTGAGGTCGGAGATGTTGCTCGGAGCTCTGTGACTGCGAGGTGGAGATGAGCTGGTGGCCAGAGTAACTTTCTTCGCTCGCTTGGAGGTGGAAGCCGCCCTCGTGAAAATCGCAGGAGAATCCGCCTCCGGTGAAGCCACCGGCGACGGTGTTTTCAGGAGATCTGCCACCGTTGGTTTGGTTTTCTTTCCCGTCTTCTTCATCTCTATTGACACAGTTTCAGATTGATTTTGACATTGAGCGGTTAGCTTTGCGCGAGTATTTAAATTTTGAAGTTTATTATTTTTGTTTTTTTGTTTTGAAGTGATTTTTTAAATTCGAGGTGACTAGAAAAGGCATTAAATGATTTAAATCAAAATTGTTAAACTATTTTTTATATTACTTTGCAAATTTAAATTTTTATTACCGAAAGTTAAATAGTCGCGTTTTCATATAATTTTGAAATGCTTCAATTAGGATTTTATGTTAAATGAAATAAAAATTGGGCAATGTCTTATTTGATATATAAATTATATTTTGATAATCATAAATTCTTTATATTCATTTTATTATTTTATTATTTTTAAATTTTTTATAAGAAAAATACAAAATCTTATTTTTTTTATTACTATTTTATCTTTATAATATGTCAAATAAATGTATATCATCATATTATTACTTTATTTGATAAGAAAAAACCAATAAAAAACATAACAAGTCATGTGATGATGTGATGAAAAGATAATTTTGAGAGAGTCATCTTCTCTCTTTCTTCAATTAATAAACAAGTAAACCAATTAATTTCGTAACACCCTTAGTTTTGGGAGTCACGAAAAAGAGACAAAATTGAAAATTTCCTCAAATAAAAAATAAATTGAAATTTTTATTATAAGAACACTTATATCAATTTATCTCGTCCATATTAAAGAGAAATTAAAGATAAAGTTTGAGAATTTCAAAGAAACAATTATTATAACTTGAAAAATAATTGTCCATAACTTAATTTAAAACATCAATTTTCATAAATTTCTAAAACATCATTACAAAATTTCCATAGTAGATTCCCCCTCTCGTCAACTAACGACTCCTGAATCGTATGTATTCTTATCTGAACTCCCGTATAACATACGTTATATGATCATTGCACAAGTACCTACCAACAAGCAAACAAAAATGTATGGGTTAGCTAATGTTTAAAACATATACACAAATAGTATATCATATACAACTTCCAATAAAGTTAATAACCATCCCTCATGAAGTTCAACATACCACAACAACTAAATCAACTTCAATTTATTCTAATAATTTACGCATTGCACACTGGAGAATCTTAGGAATAAAACTTCAATTTAACATAATCAACTAGCATTATTAACCAAATCTTTGACAATCCTCTCTATAGAAACTATCATATGAGAACACACATATATACATTCTTGATCCTGTATTTGAGTTCAGTCTAAAAGTGCACACACACACATATGTGTATATATCTATACAACATCAAGATCCAACCCAACAATCTAACTACCCATACCAAAATTAAGATAATAATATATGTACTCAATTACTCCCAATAGTATTAATTATATGGACAAGTTATTTTATAGCAAAAAAACAATCACCATTGTGAAACTATAAAGGATACCATCAAAAACATCATAGAAATATTTAAGGTACAATCCCCATACTCATTCTAACCAAATTTTAATTCTCTTTGAATTCATAATCAATGAGTTGTTTTACAATACATTCATCCTTATTTCCAGTACAATCTTGATTAGTCAAAAGTATAGATTCAAACAGAGTGTCACACCTTCAGAATATATAATTCCCACTTTCACAAACAAAATGCTTAATTATAGTTCAAGCCTACATAGTTCAAAAATATTTCAATTGACTAGACTAATTTCTAATCATAATCAATTCAAGAACTTTATAACATTTAAGCATTACTTTCTACAAACTGAACGAACATGAATCCATAAACTCATTACAGGTTCCATAAACTCATTACAGGTTTCACAGCATCATTATCAAATTCATATCTAATCAAAATTAAACCAAGGTTTTCAAAATGTTAATACATCAATTAGTCACATTCAACAAGCACTATCTGAAATACATTTTAATTCAACTTTAAAGGCATACCAAAATAACTATAACTGCAAAGCAACCATCCATAGACCAGTAAAAACTTGATTAACTCAGATTAAAACTCAAAACAATATTAAATGTAAATTTCCAACACTTAAAGATTCAAACAGCCAACCAAAAACATATCAATATTATTTTTTAGAACCTAATTTCACACACATGATGTTATCTAAAAACAACTTAAGTCACAAAATACGGATTTCAAAATGATACGTCACAATCAAATCCTAACCACCACATTCTATCAATTTCATACATATCGTAATCGAACCAAAATCACACAGTATTCACAAATCAATAACCTAGAAGAAAACCCAGAATTTTTCAGATTATCAAACACTTAAACAATCAAATACAAATTAACTCCCCATACCTTGGTCGTTCCTTCCTTATTGAATTCATCTTCTTCCCCTTTCATCAAGCTTGTTTCGTTCTCCCACGCTCAACTTGATCCCTTACTCTCTCGGTCACTCTTCGATGCTAAAGCACTTGTTGTTTCATGCTCTACCCTTACCCTTATGGCTCATTTTATAGGTTTCACCAATACCTTCGCCATATACACTCGAAAACCTAAAATTACTCTCCCCCAATCTAGGATTCCATCTCTCATAACACACCTTTAACGTCATCTTTTATAACTCCCTTAACCGGTTTCGAACTCACATCCACACGCATCACCCATTTGCGAATAACACATCACCACTACGCTAGTTCAATTTCCCTGACATCATACTCATTTTATTTCTATTTAACTTATTTTTGTTCTGCCTATTATCTTATTTTCACATTTTTTAATTCAAATAATTAATTATTTCACACCATCAAAAGTATGTACAAAAGACGTTTACCATCATATATTTTACTATAATTACCCAACCAATATTAAAATAAACCTTTACTCACAATATTTCAATTACTCACTTATACTTAGGCTTGTATTAAAATACCTAGGTCTTACAAATTTGATCTTGTTACCATTGTTAAGTTCATATTCATGTGGATTAAAGTTAAAAAAAGTTTGACACAAGAAAACACACATAAGAACAAACTTGTTGAATTAAAACGGTAATAAAAAAAGTTAGGATTAATTCATAGAACCATATATGAGTTAGTTTCAAGAATTGGGTCTGATTCAAGTTAAGTAGGAGTTCGTTTTTTTCTATATTCCATGAAATTTCTTCATGTACTTCATCGATGCATTTTACTTTCTATGATACACCAAAACAATTTTGAATATATATTTCTTTTCGGAAGACACTCATCACACCTCTATTGTGGATAAAAGCTTTCTAAAGACTATGATAGTGTGAAGGAAAAAAAAAACATCCTAAGTAAGTTATTCATTAGGTCCAAGTGAGTATAATCAATTTAGACTAATATGTATGTTAAGTTTGTATTAGGAAAGGTGAAGTAAATTCAAACTCAAATCTAATAGAAATGGATTATGTAGAGTTAAAACCATATTAAATCAAATTGAGTCATGTTTTAATTGAGTTGAATTAAGTCAAGTTTACCTTAAATCAAGTTAAGTCGATACCATCTCTAATCATGTAATATTAGACTCGGTTTGGACCAAGTCAATAAAGTCTCTTTAGACTAAATAGGGTTTAGTCCAATAATTCCACTTAAAACTAAGTTGAGTTCAACTTAAGTCACATTAAACCTATCCCACATTAAAATCAAAATAATCATCTTTCGATGTAAACAATGATAGGATTCTTTTTCTTTATTTTAAAAAACTTAATAGTTTTTCTTTTTAAAAAATATGCTTTGCATTATCTTTCAATACTATTTTTATAAAATTATGTATATGTTAAACTGTGTTATTTTGTATTTTTTAGTTAGTTACTCATAAAATTAATAAAATTGTAAAGAATATATATATATATATATATATATATATATATATATATATATATATATATATATATATATAATATAATAGAAATGTAAATATAGGGCAGCTGACGTGTTTTTTAGTATATAGAAGATATATTATTCATAATTTCTTTTGATATTATTTTTTAGTTGAATAATTTTACTCTTTAATATATAAAAAAAAAGCTTTATTTATCCAATATAATAAGTAATATAGTATTTTTATTTCAAAATAATTAAATAATTTTTCATTTTAAAATAATGGTTACATAATTCTTTCAAGAATAATGATATTTTGACAACATTTTTTAACAACATTTTAATACCATTCATTTTGTGATTGGTCCATGTTGATATTTATGATTATTATTATTGATTGTGGAATAATTTTGGACCAATCACAGATGACACGGCGATGATGTTAAAATACTGTCAAAATATCATTACCCTTCTTTCAATGTTACATTTACAGAATTATATATATATATATATATATATATATATATATATATATATATATATATATATATAATATTATATTATATTTGCTCTATTTTCAATTAATTACTGATAAAAAAATATAAAATTATATGTATGTTAATGTAATAATAAGTATACGAACAGCTTCCAGCCTGTTGTTTTCCCTGGTGTCCTATAAAAGAAATAATTCAGATAAAAAAAATCGGTTCCTATTTATTTGTTTCACATTGATTTTTATTTTTTTTAAACCAAAAGTTACCCATGAATTAAAAAGTGGTTTTTTTAAAAAAACCATACTCTTTTTAGGGGTAAGCTTTACAATTAATTACTTTTCACAAGTATATTTCTTACATAATAGTTAACAGTATAAAAATAAATAAATATTAAAGAGATGAAGAAAATAATATTTTTAATCCACTGTATAATTTTTTTTTAATTGATGGATAATAAAGTATGATAATAGGAGCACATCATGATTTTACGTTTTTGTATAAAAGAACATATATCCATTTTTTATTTGAAATATTTATGTTATTTTGAATAAGTTTCTCTTTTAATCTTATACAAAATAAAAAAATATTCATTTTTTCTTATTAAACAAGTTCAAAAAAAATTAATTAGTTTTTTCCCGAAAACCAAACATTGATTGGTTAAGCATGTATTTGGGACAGGCAATTAGAAAAGAAAAAATCTACGAAAGTTTTTTGTTTTTTACTCCAGAAAACTTATTTTTGAGAAGTGGCTTGCACAAAAAATATCCTCAATTTCTTTAGCAAATAAATAGCAAGAGCATCCAGAATTTTCTTTTTTTCTTTTTCATCAATCAACTTATTAAAATTAAACAACACAAATAAATAGCTGCATTATAGACGTTCTAAGTTTATTTAATTTTATTTCTCTAACTTAATTATCCTTTCCTGGATTCTATTTAAATGAGAAAGGACCGTACTATCCTCGTATTAGAGTGGCTTTTTATGCGATGGTATCAAATCCAATCTTTAGGATCTTTTGAACAGAGAAAAGAATAAGGCGAATGGAACTGGTCGCGACTGACATATACCTACGTGAATCAAAACAATAATAATAATAATTTTATAAAGTATCGGAAATGAATTTTTGAAAGAAAAATTGTAACTTCTACTTAAAATTAATACAACAATTTTTATAACAACAAAAAGGAAATATGAAATGAATAATTAAAAAAAAATGCAAATAGGTTTAATAAATTCTTCAATAAAAATACTATTACTGTTACAAGTTTTTTACAAAAGCACACCTACCAATCAATCTAAAAGATGTAAAGGAACGGATTCATGATGTAGCTTCTCTACCAAACAATTTAAAATTAAAGAAGAAAAACGTCTCAATCTTATTTTTCTCCCTCCTGAAATGATAACAGAATTTTCTTATAAACAAATAACTGATTTTCAAAAGAAATTCTAAATTATAGCTTCTAAGTTTCTAACTACCACCTCATCAATCTATTGATCAAACTAAAATCATAGACAACCAGATAAATTACCAAAGGTGTTGGATACAAAGTTGCCCTCTCATGGTTTGAACTTAACTAGTTTCTTTGAAGAACCTGAAGAGCAAATCTTCTTCACAATATAGAAACAAGACAGATCAATACACCAAAGAGCGATTCTCATCCAGATTGCCAATATCAGGGAGCTCAGAACTGTGGGAAAACTTCATCCATCTCTTTTTCTCCACATATTTGAGGCAAGGCTGCAACACAAGGCCTATTGCAATAGCGATGAGGCTTACAAACATTATTTTAAGGGAGGAGAAATACAACACAACACCAATCAGTATAGTGGGAGGGATACAAAGCAAAATTGCTCCTGCTGTTCCCCCTGCTATCTTGTAAGGGCGAGATGCATTGGGGTGTTTGATCCTTAACAGAATGAATGCAATAAACTCCAGAATCATCCCAAAACAGTACAAGAAATTTTCAGCAGCTACAATTTCTTGAAAGCTCATCCATGACAGTATAATCACACCTGATGCTGAAAAGAGTATTCCTATTAGAGGTGTTCCGTGGCGAGACCTCTTGGTGAAGAACTCAGGCAACATTCCTCTCTCAGCCATCCCTAGTAGCTGGAAAGAATCACTGCTCATTTCAGCAACAAACATTCCCATATTTGACATGGCGGCTGCAGCCTGAAGCCACCATCTCAACCATGCCCCTCCTATGATCATAGCAACATCTGAGAAGTAGCCATCCGACCAAAGATCACGGTTGAGGGGAACAGCACCAGTACCTATTAGGAGAGGAAAGAAGTACCCTAGAACTACTAGAATTACAGCGTAAAACAAAGCCCTTGGAAGAGTTTTCTTTGGATTTTCCACTTCTCCAGCAAGAGTACTTATGGAATCCCAGTAGTTAAGATTCCAAAATAGAGTGTTCAGATACAAATTCCAATCAATATCGTTGAGGTTTGTCACAGCCCATCTTGAAGGCTGTAGATCGGGAATTGACAAGAATCCCATAACCACAAAAGGGAGGAGTGAGAAAACCCCTAAACAAACAGCAACCCATCCCACAATGACCATACCCCTATAGTTCAAGTAAGTGAGCACAATAGTCAGAGCCCATGTTGCAGCAACTCTAGGCAATCCACCACCTACAGCTGGGACTGCTGACTTCAGATAGTCAAGAAATAGAACTGGGTATAAAGCATTGTCTATCACCCCACTCAGCCATTTCATCCAACCTTGCTGAAACCCCCAATAGGGACCCAGAGCAGAGGAAACCCAAACCACATAACCACCGTTTTCAGGGAACATGGTACCCATCTCCGCCGTGATCAAAGCTTCAGGAACACTCCATATTAATGGGAAAAGCAAGAATCCAAGGAGGGCTAACAGAGGACCAGCTGCCTGCACAGTATCCTCAACCCCAAAAGGCCCCCCTGAAACCTCATAGAATATGAGAAATACAAGAGGAAGAAGTGAAACTTTACTTGAGTGATTTGCCCTGGTGGAAGTTGATTCACTGACAGCTACATAATCGTCCTGGGAGAACTGCCCCATTTCAATGGAAGCTTGTTGTCTATTAGCAGCCGCTATCCTTAATTTCTGCACTCATATTTTTTCAAGAATCACAAAATCAGAAGTTGAGGTGTGTGGCAACAGTGTCTGATACACTCTTTTTAGCATAATCATTACTACTGAATAAAATGTATTGAAGTCAGACTAATTAAATAAAAAGTGAGGTAAACCAATTTTGAAATGTTTTAATAAGATTCAGCAACACCAATAGTGGATACTGTGTTAAATAAAGAGAGTGACTCGGAGATTACCTTGAAACTCTTTTTCTTAAAAGATCATATATGGGGCAAATGCACAGTTTTGAAACAACACCATAAACACAATCAAGTGTTTTTAAGACTCCAATTATCATATAAAAGTCACAAAAAGTAAACCGGTCTCCTCAATGCTGCCGCAGAAATCCCCACATCCATCTACATAGCCAAAAACCCACCAAACCACACAGTGAAAAGAAAGGAAAAAAAATATTACGAAGATGAGTCTACTGGGCTGATATAAATTTCAAGCATTTAAAGTCCAAACAAGACACGCACGCATCAAAAGGGGGAGCGCTGGGAACAGATCTTGCAACACCGATCTCAGAAGATAAAAGAAAAACAGGAACAACAAGCGACACCACCTAGGAATAAACAAACCCATTTGTGAAAAGCTTCGAAAACCAAATTATGAGACCCGATCGAAATGAACGGCAACTACAGAAGGACAAAAGGCAAATGGTTAATGAACGAACCATGAATTATGTGTTATCTCTTTACGGTGGAGAAGATAACATTCACCATCGTGGAATCCAGCGTCGACCATGCGTGTCCACTCACAACACAAGAAATAGAAAGCGAGCTTGAGAAGGAAAGGGATTGAGAATCTCTATACAGTGAACATTTTTTGTGTGTAGAAAAGGCCGTATATGGTTTTTGAATTGTTATTTCATAAGAACTGAGTTACGCCGACATCCAAATGAACTGGATCGGTTTTAGTTTATTCAATTGTTTTAGTTTATTATCTGATAATTTGAATTAATGTTAAATTTAATATATTTTTTTACTATACCACACACTAATTAAGAAATTACAGAAATTGTTTTCGATAAAATCATATTTAAGTCTATTAAAAAAAATAAATTATAGTATTTAAAATGATCATTTAATTTAAAAAATAGAGAAAACAAAAAAGCTTCAAGTGTAGTTTTAAATATGGACATGCATGAATAACGTGAATTAGTATAATAAGAGTATGACAGAATAATCACAAAAAATACCGTTTTTAATTCAATTAAATTAACCCATAATGATGATCATGGGACCCATCAATCAGTGTATTTTAATCTTAACAACCCAGTTGAAATCTATCATTGTTCTGTGTTTAAATTTTTTTTTCATTACGGATAGTTATGGAATTTAATTTGTCCTCCATTTTAAAAGCAGATAATTTAATTTTCTTAAAAGAGGGGTCACATCGTAATTATCATTAACTTAGTGACAATTACTTCTATAACCTAAATATTTATTAATTAATAAAATTTTAAAAAATTGTAATTATTTAATGAATTATAGTTAATTATAATTTAAAACAATTTCTAGTTATATAATTTCAAGGCATTATCTTCATTTGAACATAATATTTGATCAAAATTGATTTTTAGAAATACAAAGAGAAAAAGTAATAATTTATAAAAAGTGGACATCTTTCTTTTGCTTTACGTTATAAAAAGATTATTTTTTATTTATTTAAACATCTTGTAAAAGAGTTTATCAAAACATATTTTAAACGTTTTCTATACAGTTTAGAATTAAAACAATAAATAACTCAAAAGTGAATATATAAGTTCATCTCCAATCAGAAAAATTATATGTTATAAGTCTTATTTTATTATATGTAAAGTATCTTTTATATATATATATATATATATATATAAATAAATAAAGACTTTTTGTAACTTTATTTCTAATATCTCAAAATATAATATAAATACTGTAAAAATAAATCAGTCAACAGACAAAAATATATCAAGTTATTTACAAACATCTAAGTAATCATAAAAGAAACTTGATATACAAACCAACTAAACAAAATTGTATACATGAAACTGATCTAAAGAAAGTTAATCGTTTGTTATACTTCCGTCCAACATATATTCCACAGATATCTCATTATCCTCTGTTCACACTTACCGGATGATCATAGTCAAGATACACAATGCACAAGAACATACCACAAAACACAAAGAAACGGGTAAGATAGTATTACAAAACACATGTTACACTTAAACATTTCATACACGAATCATATATCACCTGAAATTAAACCAAACATCTTAACATGAAAGGACCTAGACTAGATTGTTTGGATTTAGTATGAATGTCAAGTTATGGCGAGTCGTGCACTTATGGTAACCTCTACTGCTTTGCAAAACCATTGCCAACGAATTTCACCCGACCACAAGGTTAGTTTGTTCCATGCCTTGGATCATACTGGAAGCACTTAAGACTAAGACCTCCTACTACTTTCACCGTGTTTGTCAATCTTCTTTACTTGAGAATGAAAGACCATCATAGTGTCAGGATAACCCCCAAGATTAAGCTCCCTACATTCATACTAATGATGCTTGAAACCACCACCAAGAAGTTCCACCTTGAAACTTACTTTCAGAACTTTGAAACCATGCACATATGTCACTTTACTTTCATATTAAATACCAACATATATCATCTTTAATCATACATCAAATACATACATAACTTCAAGAATAAACCATCATAGAATACTATAGATATTTCTACACCATCCTCGAAGTCAAAACATATCTTAAAGTTATCATAAAACAAAGAAATATTCAAAACAGGTTATGGAACGCACCAAACTTGCCATGCAAAAAGAGAAACAATGGGTTATGTTCACTCACCTCTTGTTCAAATGGGAGTTCACTCAGCTAGAAGTATTTTGCTCGCTTAGTGGACACCAGCTCGCTGTGGAAAACATAAACAGTGAGTTTTGTTCACTCACCTCTTGCTCAGCTAGAAGTGTTTTACTCGCTCAACGAGACTGCATAATTTTATAGCATCAAATATGTAGAATTTGCATCCATCAACCTCTCATGACCTATCTTATAAATATTTTTCAACTTCTAACACATTATAGACTCAAATATACCTAAATAAATGTTTCTAAACCAACCTAAACACATTCTAAACTCATTAAACACAAGATTTCAAACTAAAATTTATCAAAATATCACTTTATAGATCCAAATTGAATTTCACCCGTTATGCTTATTTTCAGACAAATGCGTACAAATGTTTGGTTGGATAAAAAAGGAAAAAAAAAAAGCCTCAGAAAACTTACCTTCTTACCTTCGCGGTGCTTTTCATTGACTATACATACCAGGAAGAAGGACACAAATGCTAACTCATGCAGATCTCTTCTTCTTGCCATGTTTATTTATGTCAGCATGAGTTAAATTACAATTTTTTATTTATTGAAACCTGCATTTTTTTTTTATTTCAAAAGTTAATCCAATTCACTATATTGTATAATCCTGAATATGGAAATGGTAAAAAAAGGATTGTCTTGTATTTATATTACCGTCGTTGTAAATTTTTTGGAACAAGTTTTCTATTCTTAATAATTTATGTTAATTGTTTTAAATCTCTCACATTTTTTTTCGATTTCTTTTAATATCTTTTATATCAGTCAATGATTCGAAGTTGTGTAAACATTTTAAAGGGATTTTACTATGATTTTTTTTATCGATAATTAAGTACTTTACTTTATTTTATCCCTTAAAAATAAAAGAAGTTACTTAAAATAATTTTAATATGTTTGTATTAGAGTCAACTTGTGATACTCATTTGTTTGTTTCTGTCATCTAAAATTAATTTGATATGTTAAATTTTAAAACCCAGATAATTTTTATAATTATCAACAATTTTTTTTACGAAAATAATTTTTTCACTAAATCTAAATTTAAAGATAAATTTTACTCCTTAAATTAACGACGAATATTTCTGTTACTAATTAATTTATTGATAAAATTTATTAATAGATCTGTTAATAAATTAAAATATATATTATTAACATATATTTATATTAATATGTATGTGATTATCAATTTCGTTAATAAAAAGGAGACATAATAATGACATTGACATCACGATGATAATAGTCACTGAAGTTAAAAGAGAAAAAGATACACGAAAAGGACGAGAAGAAAAAAAAGAAAGAAAAAAGAAATAAAAACAATAATAATAAATGCGAAAAAGATAATTACAACTGTAGAGGTATGATTAGAAAAAACAAAAAGAGAAAAACAAAAAGAAAATGGAAAAGAAGAAAATTGAATCAAAATATTTATATATAAATTTATTAATAATCAAAATTCATAATAATTACTAACAAATATTTATAAATGAATTTGAGATAATGGATAATTACCAGCAAATTCTATTTTTTATCAATAAAATTTATGAACAATTATTTTATCTATAATTTTTTTATCATAATTAAAGTTATTGAAAAGTTTTTATTATTACTATTCGTCATTAGAATATGATTTTCTTGTAATTAAAATTATATATATCGATCATATTTTCTCACTTCAAACATAAGCAAAACCATTGAATCTCATGAAGATGCTTCTCCCTCTTGCAACTCAAAACATGTTATAGCAATCTAAACTATTCATAAGAAATAATAGAATTTAATATCAACATCTCTCATTTTTTTAAAATATGCATTCCTTTTAGACCTTTGAATGATTAAGTTAGTATTTGCTGTCAAGACACTCGGAATTAAAATATCGATAATTAATTAATATAATGATTGATTATATCATAAATACTATTTCTAAAATAAAAGATAAAATTTTGAGTTTTATTTTCTTTTTAATTTCCTTAGTTAAAATTATTATTTTTTCGATAGTGAAATTTTAGGATGACTTAAATCTCTGATAAATAATTATAAAACTAAAAAAAACTAGAAATTAAATATTATTATTTTTTAATTTATTTTAACATTATTCAATTAATATTCCAAAATTGCTAAATACAGCCTTATTAAATAAAAAGTTGCTAATATATATTAATATTTTAATGACATAAACATTACCTCTAAAGCCTCAACCTCGTCAGGAATCTACAGATATAAATTTAATTCCTAATTCAGTATCCACTAAAGCCACAGTTTCTGCCGTAATTTGGAATTGGGTGAAATGCTATAATGACTATTTTTTTTAACAATTTAAAAGTTAGAAAACAAACAAAAAATTGATAATATGTATTTGAAACGATTTCTATCTTAATTTTTGTTTAAGATCTCGATATTTAATTTAACATAAATGTAAAAACAACAGAAATCTAAACACATAAATAATATAGGAATAATGATATCTTTACTAATATAGAACATGCTGTTTTTTTTATTGGGTTTGTAGAGACTGCATTTTTGGGGATAATAATTCGATAGCCCAATCTTGATTGATCCATTAACATTAACGGGCCCAAAAAGTATCAAAACCTAGGTGTTGTCTGTCAGAGAGTACTTTAAAAACAACACAAACCCTAATTCTGCCTCCGTCTCCGTCATTCCGCAATAGCAGTTTCCGTGCGTGAAGGAGCCTCAGGTAACTCTTTCGCCAACTGCATTTCTCTCGTTAGAGCTTCGTTTCGCTGTTACGTTCGGTGGCATTGTTTGCTTCTGAAAATTAGACGTTCTCTTGTTTTCGTTTAGTCTTTTATGGATTCGTTTAGTGTTTGGGATTGGATTAGCCTTTGAGTTATCATAGTTTCTGATGTTAGAGATCTCTGGATTTTGGTTTTGATTTATATTTTTAAGCTATTGTTGTATTTTTTATGACTATGACTCTGATTTTTTTTTCTCCTCTGTTTGATTATGATTGGACTTGTTATATGTATGTACGTTGAGTAAGATTAGCCTCTCGAGTTCTGTGGCTAATCTCACTCTCTAAAAAATGTTTGTGTAAGAGAACAGCGCTTGTACTCAGGTAGCAAGACTATCCCATGTTTTATAAGAATAAACTATTGCCGGATAACACTTTCCATCTTATCTGTTCAATTACTGTTTCTTGAACAAAATTATTTTGCAAGTTTGTTAACATATGAAAGGATGATGGTCTATTATAGATGAATTCCCTTTAGTTTCTCTGCATCATACTTATTTTTATTTTTTAATACTATATTTCTCATGGAGTATATCTATATTCGTATAATGATTGTGGTTTGCGATTTATCTAATTTGATTACCCTTTGATCAAACAATTTTATTTATTGTTGTTGACGGCTTTTATAGGTAAGGTAAGCTATGGTTAAGCATAACAATGTCATCCCCAGCGGACACTTCCGCAAGCATTGGCAAAACTATGTGAAAACATGGTTTAATCAGCCAGCACGGAAGACTAGAAGACGATTGGGTAATTGGCATAGTTTCTTCCTCTTTTTCGAACTTCTATCTAGCTTTAGTAATTGTTAGTTGCCATAATTTTCTAACAAGTTGATACCGTTGCATTGTTCAGCTCGTCAGAAGAAAGCTGTGAAGATTTTCCCCAGACCCACTGCAGGACCCCTTAGACCTATTGTACATGGTCAAACTTTGAAATACAATATGAAAGTTAGAGCTGGCAGAGGATTTTCTCTTGAAGAGCTGAAGGTAAAACTATATCTCCTATTTTTGTTTAATATTCATTGATTAGTATCCACTGTTTGTAATTATAATTCTTCTAAATTGAAATTTGTTACTTGTTTTATTTTTTCCATACTGAACCATGAACAAATTTTACGGAGTTATTTTATTAGAAAAAGTTTTTGGGAGTATGCTTATTCCTCGGGATAAAATTACCTTAAAGTTTTGTTAAGCCTTTATTTATAAAATGTAAGTGTGTAAAAAACGATGAGTTCTGCTTTTTAAGTATATCTCTTGATGTAAGGTATCTTCTATATGTCATAGGCTGCTGGTATTCCCAAAAAGTTTGCTCCAACAATTGGAATTTCTGTTGACCACCGCCGCAAGAACCGTTCTTTGGAAAGTCTGCAAGCCAATGTGCAGAGGCTGAAAACATACAAGGCCAAATTGGTTGTCTTCCCAAGAAGGGCACGCAAGGTCAAGGTAGTACAAATGTTGAATTATCTGTTTTTGATTGTGTGGGCATTTCCTTCATGTTTGATGTCATCATTTCTGCCCAGGATCTAAAAAAAGTGTTTGCCCCTTCGCATTCTGTTAATGTTTTGCAGGCTGGCGATTCTACTTCTGAAGAACTTGCAAATGCAACACAAGTACAGGGTTCATACTTACCTATTGCTAGGGAGAAGCCGTCTGTTGAACTTGTGAAGGTCACCGATGAAATGAAGGCATTCAAAGCTTATTACAAGCTAAGACTTGAGCGCACAAACAAGCGCCATCACGGTGCCAGACTGAAGAAGGCTGCTGAGGCAGAGAAGGAAGACAAAAAGTGATGATCTTTTTGTAAGTCCTAAGTTTGTAGTCCTTTCATATGATAGTTGTTGCAAGACAATTTTTGCTCGAGAATAGTTTTATTAAGAACATGTTCAGGCAAAAACATGATCTCTTCACCTATTTTTATTTTGTTGGTTTACCTATAAACCTTTTATTGTCTGGATTATCGGGCAGTATTTATTTTTGTTGAGAATGTTTCTAATTGCTCTTCGCTTTGTTATTTACTTAAACTGATGGGAGAAATTAAAGGATTGGAAAGACATTTATATTGGGATGCATATAAAAAAATCTTTAGATGATTTTTAGCAATTTTTAGTTACGTATATAGGAAACTGATCATTAACAAGATCTGTTAACCTGATGGTCAATCATTGTGGAGAGAGTATTGTCTTGTTGATCGCTTTTTCGTTTTTCTTAAGATATAGTAACCTCATGGTCATAATAAGAGAATATATTTTATATCTGTTTTCAATTGTTTAGTCTTTAGCGGCATTAATATTTTATGGCCTAAATATATTTTAGAACAATTGTAATGGTGTGGGATAATAGAATAGAAATGTAAATTATCCTTTTATCCCGTTAAAAGTGGAGGCATGTTACAATATAAATATGGACTCGTGAAATAACATTTGTTATCCTTTTTGAAGTACCGGTTAAATTTTGTTTATGTTTTGAATTTACTTTGTATTTTTTAACGAATGGAATTATTTTGTAGTTTTTGAAACCGAGAAGTATTACAGTGACTAAAGCCATTGATAAATAATAAGGATCTGTTTAATTAACTTTTCAAAGATGCTGTAAAAAAATTTAATTTGAAGACTCGCAATTTTGTTTTATGAGGAAGTAACTTTTTTTTTAAATATAGTTAGAAGACTCGTGTATTAAAAATAAAATAAATTTTGTAATATATAAAGAAGTACAAATATTAATATAAAATTAAGTTAATATATAACTTATATAATTAAGTTAATATATAATTTATATAATTTAGTTAATATATAATTTATATAATTTAGTTAATATATAAGATATATAATTTAGTTAATATATAAATTACATAATTTAGTTAACATGTAAGTGTTAAGTTAGTTTGGTGGAATTGAATTAAGTTTGTAATATTAATAATTTTGAAAAGAAAAAAACTTATTCTTAATTTTAAAGGAGGAAAACATTATTAATTTTGAAGGAAAATTTTCGGGTAATTATGTATTGAGAATTGAGAATGAAAATGTCGATGCTTTTGTAGTCTTCTTCCTCATCCAATAGACCGTAAAAATAACTAGCATGAGAAAAACAACAACCGCACTGACACTATCATCAATAACACTGAATTACCTCCACAAAGGCCATTATTTCCAGAAATCACTATCCCACAAGCATTTCGGAAGACACCATCAGTTGGCACTCACCATCCAACATCTTATATTATTCAGTCTCCAAAGCTATCACGAATGACACCTGAGATATGATTATCAAATATATACGATGAATTGAGATTTTGTAGATTACTCACTTCTTTTGGTATGCTACCACTCAATGAATTTTGTGACAAATCCAACACGAATTGTTAGAGATGAAAGCTGAAAAATCTCTATAGGTATTATTCTTCTAAGGTTTAAAGACCACCTAATAACATGGATAATCAATCATGCACATAGAGAGTAAAGAAAGAGTATAAGAATAATGATTTATATTGCATGTGAAAAATCTACATAGAGTTTAAATACATTAATCAAATCCCAAAGAATAGAGAGTTTAGCAACTTCTAAACATTTTGAACCCAAAAATAGATCAAAGAAATGGAATGGATGAAGATGAGTGAGATTCTTGAGCTCTAGATGTGTCTTTGCCCTTCTCTCTATCTCTGGTTGTGTTTCATAAAAAAAAATATCTCTTTTTCATTCACAACTTGATTTTTTAACTATTTTTACAAAACTATTTCTCGTTGGACAAACATAACCCCTTGCTAAGCGAGAGATTGCTTTTGTGTTAGAACAAACTACTCATACTTGTTGTGTGAGTAGTTTTCTTGCTTGAGTTAAATGGTTGTCTCATTGGACAAATGTTGTGACTAGTTAGATGAGAATTTCATTTTTTTTTTAAGTGAGTTATATGATGGTTAAGTGAACCAACTCTAAACGTTTTCCTTCTTCAACTTCAACTTTTCTACAAAATAATTCAAGAAAAATGATAATTATATTTATATTACAAGAAAATGTTTAAACCTTTATAAGAAAATAACACAAAAATACATCATATAAAGACAAATCAAAGATTTCAACAAGTATAAAAACCAAGTAATTAACACACTTATCAACACTTCACAATCATAACAATCTAATATATACCACACATTTATCAATAATATATAAATATAATATATTTCGATTCATTATATCATATCATCAATCATGACCTTTAATCACACCATAACTAAGAAACTTTTAATTATTTATATTTAAAATGCTGTGAAAATACTTCAAAAATTATAGAAAAATATATATTCTAACAATGGAAATGTTTCTTTTTCTAATTTCTTATAAGCAATACTCTGAAAATATCTTTGTATAAAATATTAACGAATACGTGACTTACAATGACATAAAAGTCATAGCTTGTGTTCTTGACATGAACATGGCACTTTTTTTAGTTAATGTCGTCAACTAACAATTGTTCCTTAAATTGCGAATAATCCAAGTTATATTCCCACTTTCCCCTTTAATCATTAAGATTCTATCTCAGTTAATTACTACCACGTCTTTGAGTGGAGACAAGCATGGAGCATAGACTAGTGTAAAGTATTATATATTGTGTTTTTAATTTTATTGGTTTGAATTATATTATTTTAGTATTTTAAGTTAATTACATTATTTTGATTGAAATGTTTTAAATTATGGTCCTTATTTAATTATTCGAGATTGATTTTATAATGAATTTTACGTAATAAATCATTTTTAAAAAATATTAGAAATTATTAGTCGAATGAATGCCCTTTAATTTTTTTCACATAAATGTTCTTATTTCTCATATAACTACTTTTCGAAAGCGTGGGAACAAACATAACGTAGACTTGATTACTACAAAATATGTGTTTTATAACATCTTAATTACCTCCATTGTAAAATAATATAACAGTACGAAGATATTATTATAGTTAAATGAAGATTTTGTATTACTTATTGTCATGTTATAATGATAAGTATTATTATATTATAACTATAATGTTGTTTAGAAGTGATATAGTAACATAAGAAAACTATGAAATGAATTAAGAAGTTATTTGCAAATTGTAAATTTTAATTTATAATATATGGGCAACTTAAAAAAAAAAGTTTTATTTTCACATTTTAAAAAACGTATGAGCTATTTCCAAATCGTAAATTAAAGCGTTGCAAAGTTCATCTAAATATTTATTGTTTATTGTCATGTTATAATGATATATATTATTATATTATAACTATAATGTGATATGCATTATTATTTATCTTTCAGAATTAAAAAAAAAAGTTACTTTATGAACTGCAACATCTATGTGTCTAGCATTTTTATTAAGGGTGTTGCTCCCTACACCTCCCCAAGTGGGACCTCTACCTTCCCATTAATTTAATTTATTTCAAAAATATTCTATACCTCCTCACTATTTTCTTTATTTCAAAAATACCCTACATCTCTCCATTATCATTAACAATCTTTCTCTTTCTCTCTCTACATTAATGGAGCATTCATGTGGTTCAGATTTGAATTTGTAACATACTACAAAATATAAAAGGAAACTTCAATATTAGTACTTCTACCATTTCCATTTTATAAAATTAAAAGTTAGATGCAAATACAAAATAATAAACATAATAATATTAATAGTAAATAATGATATATTATTATTATTATATACTAACTTTATAATGACGAAAGAACTAAATAAATTCTAAATCTTTAACAAATATTTTTTTATATTTTAAGTATTTAATAATATTTTTATATTATTTATCTAATAAATTAAATATTTTATTCAAGTTATTTGAGTCAAACATGTCGGTGAGTTAAAACATAATATAATGTTAAAAATTATAGATATTATATGTAAAAAAAAAGATACATGTATATAAACATTTTTCTAGAAATTTAGAACAAAATTTTACCATTTATTAAGTAATTTGAAAAGAAAAAAATATATTGAACAACAAAAATAAGATTGAATCAAACTTATTTAAGAAAATATATCTGATTTCAAATTTAAGTCATGTAAATGCTCCATTAATGAGCCATGTAAATGCTCCATTAATGTAAAGAGAGAAAGAGAAAATTTGTTAAGGATAGTAAGGAGGTGTAGGGTATTTTTGGAATAAAGAAAATAGTGGGAAGGTGTAGAATATTTTTGAAATAAATTAAATTAATGGGGAGGTACAGGTCCCACTTGGGGAGGTGTAGGGAGCAACACCCTTTTATTAATAAACTAAGGGACAAATGGGCTTGAGGCCCAAATGGGCGGGCCCCAACCCATTTAAAAAAAAGAAAACAAAAACAGGAGTGTTTCATCCTACACTTCCAACACTTCATCCTGCACTTCCAAAAATTTCACTTTTAACCTTCTGACATCTCATCCTACACCTCCAACTTTTCAAAAGTTTCATTTTTAATTCTAATAAATACTTTTCATTTTCTTTCTCTCTCTTATTGAAAACATTCTCCACCACCTTAATAATAATCTAATTTAATTCAAAATTCAAATATTATTTAATATGTTAATAATTATTAAAATATAATTTATATAATAATAATAATTATATTAAAAAATTAAAATATAATAATTAAAATAAAAAATAATAATAATAAAAATAAAAAATAAAATAATAATTATTAATTTAATTTACTATATTAAAAGTATATTAAATTATATTAAAATATTAAATTAAGTTAAATAACTATTATAATTAAAAGAAAAAATAAAATTTTAAAAAGATTTGTTAATCGGATATGGAAATCCGATAACTTATAGTTCGGATATGGATATCCGATGAATATTGTTTTTAAAATTTTGTTTTTATTTAAATTTAATAATTATTTAATTTAATTTAATATTTCAATATAATTTATTATATTTTTAATATAATAAATTAAATTGATTATTATTATTTTATTTTTTATTTTAATTATTATATTTTAATTTTTTAATATAATTATTATTATAATTTAAATTATATTTTAATAATTATTAATATATAAAATTATATTAAATAATAATTGAATTTTAAATTAAATTAAATTAAATTATTATTAAAGTGGTGTAGAATGTTTTTAATAAGAGAGAGAAAAAGTGAAAAGAATGTAAGATAAGATATCAAAAGGTCAAAAATGAAATTTTTAGAAGTGCAGGATGAAGTGTTGAAGGTGTAGGATGAAACACTCCAAAAACAGCTACGTGATAAAAATACAAACTTCAAGAAGAAAAATAAAAATAAAAACAAATAGATAATTTTATCACTCTATGAAAATGCATGTTGATATATACACATAGGTATAGGAAGAAGTTGCCAGCAACTTGTTAGAAAACACCTCAGATTAGTTAAACATTTAAAAAGTACTTTTATATGTATATAATAATTAGTTTGTAAAATTGTACAATTTTAATTAATAAGAAAATAATAAATAAATACTTTTAAATCTATATATGATAATATCATAAATAAAATTATTATGGTTAACTAGTAACGGAAACGCAACTAGAATATGTTGACAAACCGTAACGATGATTTATTTCAAAATACATTTATACGTAACTAATTAATATTTAAAAAAGTTAGTGTATATTAATACATGTTTATAGAGTTTGTTAATTTTACATTTACTATTTGTTTTTTAAAAACTGACAAAGTACATGATTAATCTAAAACATGTCTTAATGTAGTATACTAATATAATTTCTATTAAAAGAAATGAATTTCTCCTACCGTTATCATCCAAAATATAAATCTTTGTGGCAAAGCAAAATTAAAATATAAAAAGAAAAGCAACTAAGTTCTTCAAATGGAAGCATATTGGACTTAAGTTTCTAAATAAATTTGTTATTTATAAGTTAATTCTTCTGTCTTTTGATCTAAATTCAAATTAATTATTTTTGTGAGACATTTTTCTACTGCAATTGATATTTTACATAGATTAAGTAAGATGATTAAAAATTAAAAATTCTTTTTAAAAAATCAAGATTTTAAGAATAAATTTGTTTGGTCATATGAAAATTAAAAAAAAAAAACAGCGAAAGAATTTTATTCTGAAAAACTTAATTTTTTAATTTTTAATTTTCAATTTTCAATTTTCAACATTTTCAATGGATATGGGAATATCGTTGCGTTACGTCGACGCGCGTTGTGAAATTATTCCCTGACTCACCCATCCCCCCAATCTCCGCAACTATAAGTACGCTTCGAACGTAACGCCCAACACCGCCATTGCCCTCTACAATCTAACAAAGATCAATCTCTCTGTCTGTCTCCGTCTCCCAACCAAAACACTCATGGGTTTGAAGGTGTGTTTCTTCAAACCTATGTGATTCTTCCCTCTGTTTCAACCTTTGTTTTTCATCAATCATTATATGGCTCCTTTGGCATACATAATTGTTAGCATTCAATCTTGTTCATGCCTTGTGATCCGTTATTTAGTTTTTTTTTTTCTTTTTTTCCTGAGAGAGTTTCTGTGCTAGCAAATATCTCTTCTTTTGTATGGTTTTCCAGATCCATTTCGCTGTTTAATTTGTTATGTGGTGCTAAGTTTCTTGGCAAAAGATTTCATTTTTGCTTGTTTTGGTTGGTGGGTACTTTGTAGAGTTGTCTCGAATTTAACGAAATTCTATGGGGCATTTTTTCGTGGCCTCAGAGGATGTTGGAACTTGGAGTAGCGAGTGTTTTTTTTTAGGACGATGTTTTTCTTTTGAAAGTACTGGATAATTGTAATTACTCTATGTACTGCACTTGCATCACGCGGCTTTTAGCTTTAGTTTTTTTATTGTTTGCAGCAGAAACCTTTTGATCTGTAGTTTGTATTGATGTAGGCTTGAAGATACTGGCTAAGTTTTTAGGGGGATTGATTGTTCTTTTTGTGAATCCGCAATAGTAATTTTGTAATGGGAAAATTATGTTGCAATACTGGTTATATTAGTAAAGCAATGCTTGATGCAACTATTTGACTAGATTTTGAAAAGAATACAATTTTTGAAATACTGTAATCAGCCTATTGTTCAGTTACTTATGAAAATTCAATTCATCAAATATGCATCCCAAATCCCCAGGCAGCTATGTTAAATCAATACTTTATAATGAACATGGATTGTTGTTAATGTACTGTAGTTGCTATCAGAATATATTTTGTGAGTATTTTCTGAGTTTTGAACTAGTTTTACACTTGTATGCTTCTTGACATTGGCTCATAAAAAAAAATTGACACTTGAAGCATCACACACTCATTGGAATATGGTTATGCAGGAGGACTTTGAGCTGTATGCTGCCAAAGCAAAAACATTGCCAGCAAACCAAACAAATGACGACTTGCTTATCATTTATGGATTGTACAAGCAGGCCACTGTTGGACCTGTTAACACTGGTGAGTGATGTTTATTTAACAAATAACTTTTGAATCCTCTTTATCAATAGGATTCACCCTTCTTTTCTAAATACATGAGGATTTTCCTTGTTCATGGATTTTCGATTTGATTTTACAGCCCGTCCAGGAATGTTCAACATGAAGGACAGAGCTAAATGGGATGCATGGAAGGCTGTTGAAGGTGGTAGATAAAAGCAAGGTTGATCAATTTATGTTTCTTGCTAGTACTTTATGTTTTCTCAGAGCATCAAACCATTTTTTGCAGGGAAATCCAAGGACGAAGCAATGAATGATTACATCACTAAGGTGAAACAGCTGCTGGAAGCAGCTGGATTGCCTGCTTGACAACATTGTCATGTCTTGCATTACGATTCTGTGCTACAACTTCCCAACTGTTTGGAAATAAACAATTGCAGTGTGTGAAGCTTTTATGGTTATAATCTTTTTTATTCCTAATGATTTAGACATGTTACTTTGAGTTCAGTTATCTGTATCACTATTCACTGTGATTGAAAATGCTCTCAGACAAATGCAATGGACCTCAAAATTTAGTATGGTTAGAAGTTAAAACTACTTCTACTTTTGACTTGTGTTGATTGATCTCTCGTTCTCTCTCTTCTCGCTTTGGTGAATCTGATTTTGTTTTATCCTTGTTCTTTCACTCCGAAACAATGCCCGTGAATTTCTAATCATCGTTATTGATGATGATAATGTTATGCTTGGTATACCAACATGCCATGCAATGATTTCTTCAGAAATATGGAATTTTAAGGATTTCAAGTATATGGTTATGTTTCTCATCTCATGGACGAAGTCACTTTAGATAAAGTTGATGTAGAAATTGATTATCGGCATTATGTGTGTATTTATAATAACAAGTAATAAATATGTTGAAATATGAACTATTTGATTCGGTAACTGCGACTCTGTAGAACAAGTATTACAAAGAAAAATATCCATACAAGGATTGAATTAAACAATTTTCAAGGGTTGGCTTGTCTTTTTCACTACCCAGTGGTGAGTTTAGATAATTACGTTCAAACTCATGGTTACTCTAAAAAACTGTGATGTTGAATATGCAATTTCAGACCATTTTACGAAATCTTGCTTATAATATATAAAGTTGAGATTCCAAACAGTTTTCACCAGACAGACAGCAATTCCATTTTCAACTTTCATATTTCAGAATCTAGTAACACTGTTATTTCTAGATGAGATTAGATGAATTTCTGAATTTTGATGTAATATCCAAGACATGAAAGCTATCTGAAATGCAACTACCATCCATTCTGCATATACTCATTTTTTCCTTCCATATCATATGTCCCAAAATGGAAATCTTTTTCTTTTTTCATTATTTTCTGAGAAATCGAGGTAAGCCTTGTTTGGTTAAGTTGTCGTTTTGCTAGTTTTAGATCAGTATTGTTTAAATGGAACAGCAAAGGTAGTTGGCAAAGTTAGGCACTTATGAGTACAGTGAGGATCTTGAATGCACATGAATTCTTCATAGATCTATTCTGCATCCACGTGGTGGATTATATCTCTTAAATAAAGACATCAAAGTAGTTGATACATAAAAATATATTTAGGTGTTTTACAATTTTCAAAATTCTTATGAATTTGGTTTATGATTTGATCAAAAGGGACTAGGAATTGACAACTAGTTAGGTTTGAGCTCCTATAATGTATTGGCTTTGGCATGTTTTAAATATACTATGTCTAAAATCTCTTAATATGATCACATGCTTCTTATTGCAGCTGTTATGCTACCAAAATTGATCAATACCTATAAAAGTTATTTTGACATGCTAGTTTGCAATACTCTACCATATTAAATGCTTACATGTTGTAGTTAAAAGTTGAGATAAGGTAATTCGGTTCACTTTAATGAGCCTAATGAAAAAAAAACTGTTGCTGGTCATATTCTAAATGGATAAAAAGATTGGTACGATTCAATCTTATCTTAAATTAAAATGAAGCATATGATGATGAATATGAAAAATGTATCGTCAAATGTAATCCACAATGACAATTGATTTAGAATTGTTGTTGAAAGGTGTCATACCTAATGTACGAAATTCTATCAGAAATCTACAATCATGCTTGAGCTTGTTTCAATATATTTCTTTAGGTTATTTAGGAGTTGAGATGAAGGTAAATCCTTCAAGCCTTTAAAATGTTTTTTTTAAGGATAAAATCGTTAAACAAATTTATACAATTTTAAGGATATTATTTTAACAAATTTAATGTCGAAACATTTAATAAATTTTTTTAATAGTATTATTTTGTAATTAGCATTGGTATTAATTTATTTAAAATTAAGAATAATAATCCCTTATACCAAATCGAATTCGAATGAATAGTTGAGGAATGTTATATTACCATTGTTTTTTTTTGTTATTCTTACTTCCAACTTGACTAATTTATTATAATTTTTAGAGGGAGATGTTAGAATGACTGCAGCGGAATGGTTAATGTGGAATAACAAATCAAGAGGGTTTTTAATTCAGACGTGTGCCTTTTAATTTCTACTCAATTTATCTTACTATGCAAATAATAAATATAAAGAAAAGAGTAAGGTTGAGATTGCACAGATGATTTTTATACTGGTTCAGATCTTATCAATCCTATATCCAGTCGCTTATCTCAAACCGAGATAAAAAGTTCACTAAGCACAAAACAATTACAAATTACAATCACAAAGAAACAATTTGTAAGAGTTTAGAAACCACCTCTCTTGTTACCACAAGAGATGAACCTACACCTCCTTTGAGTCTTCACAAAGGATGAACTACCTCCTCCGAATACTTCACGAAGGATGAAACTCCTCCTCCGAATACTTCACGAAGGATGATCCTCTTCCACACACCTCCTTAGACACACCAAGGATGAACCAGCTATTCCTCCGTCACCGTAGTAGAAATGTACCAGCACCACAAAATAGAGTTTCCTTAGCTGAGCAAGAGCACACACTTCTCAAAGAATTCTGAGTGTTTTAGCACAAGGGAAGAGTTGTTGTTGATGGATAAAGAGAGTCTATTTATAGACTCAAGCAAAAACTCTTCCATTCTTCGAAACTGGCCATTTAACGCTTTTAATCGATTAAAATAAGTACAACGACTAGTTTTTCAAATCAGAAACCTCCAACGGCTAGTATTAATCGATTATTCTCATAATTAATCGATTAACTAATCGATTAAAACTTGCTTTAATAGATTATTCCAAAATTGATTGGGTTTTGGCTTCTGCAGCGATTTTAATCGATTATATCAGGGATTAATCGATTAAAACGGGGAAGTTTTGATTCTAAACAACAAATACAAAATATAAAGGTATAAGAATCAAAACCTACTACAAATCTAAGTCCTAAACAATTAAACTATAATTATTACAAAAGCTTTTAATAACAAAAACAAGTCTTCAAGGGATCTTCATCAATCTTGATAAATCTTGACTTGATTTGGACATCATCAAAACTTCATCTTCATCATTTTGCTAACATTCTCCCCTTTTTTTAATGATGATAAAAAACTCCTTTGATTTAAAACTGTAATAATATGGATAAAACACAACTTATGGAGGAAAAGAGCATTAGTTAATAATAATAAGCTTTAAGATATTTTCTCCCCCTTTTTTATCATAATTAAAAAGTTGTGTTTCATGTTCTCCCCGTAAGATAATACTCCCTCTCAATAAAAGCATGTATGCATAAAATATATTTCAAATTTAAAGATACATTCAAACATACATATACATAATAGGAGATTTAAAACATATAATTTTGGGATAAAGAATTTAAAAAAAAAATCATTTTTTTTAAAAACATACATTGAATCATACCATATAGGAATTTTAAAGAATAAAAAAAGTATGATTGATTTTTCAAAATGCACAAAATAAAAAAAAATGCAATCCTAAGAGATTTCAAAAAAATCCTAGATCTCTTCTATCCCCTTTAGATATATCTCCAAATTCGTAAAAAAAATATTTTGTAGAGATCTTTGTATTGAGGATTGTCATCATTCTTCTCTTCATTTGTTGTCTTTGTCAAATCTTCAAAATTACCTGCATTAGATTCATCTGACTCATGTTTTGCCTCAAGGTCCACAATTTTATCAAAAACATGCTTGGAATAATTTTTAATTTTTTTTTAAAAAAATTTGTTTAAAAAAAAATTAAATAAAAAAAATTAAATTTTAAATTTTAAATTTTAAAATGCTTGGAATGAAATCATTTTACAACCCAAACATATCTACCACTTAGAACACCAAAATGCTTAATTTTACATTTATTTCATACAATAAAAGCATGATATAAAGTTTGTGTTCCTATAAGCTGTTCCTTTTTCTACCCATGTTCTACGGGTTCTATTATTATGCTTATTTTTAATTTTAGGAACATACTTATTTTTAACAACCTTATTTTCATTATTTTTACTGCATTCTCCTAAGGTTGTGTTGTTTAGTAGTTTCTTAAAATTTTCACAATAAGCACATTCATCACTACTAATATATTTACCTTTTTCAAAAAATAAAATTTTATTTTTCAAATTTTTATTCTCTTCAAGAATATTTTCAAAATTTGATTTTAAATTTTCATTTTCTTCAAAAATATTTTCAAAATCAAATTTTAAATTTTTATTTTCTACAGAAATATTTTCAAAATCAAATTTTAAATTTTTATTTTCTTCAGAAATATTTTCAAAATTTAATTTTAAATTTTTGAAATCCTTTTTCAATTTCTTATGAGCTTTATCTAATTTTTCTGATTCAACTATTAAAGCAGCATACGTTCCATGCAATTCACTTTCACTAAATTGACTATAATTATCAGAATCACTACATGTACTTACTTGGCTTCCAGCGTCGTCGTCTGCCACTAAACATATGTTTGCCTCCACATCAGATTCGCTCAACTCAGAAATTGTTTCGTTGTCATCGTCCCATGCGATGTAGGCTTTCTTTTTCTTGAAGAATTTCTTTTCCTTTATTTCTTCATTCTTCTTTTGATTTGGGCAGTCCGCTTTTAAGTGCCCCCTTTCTCCGCAACCATAACATTTATAGTGTGAGGAAGATCCTTGATTTTCTTTCTTTTCAAATTTTAATCTTCCTTTGTCTTTTGATTTCATGAACCTGTTGAGCCTTTTATCACGAGTCTCAAATTTTCTTCATCTTCTGAGTCTTCATCTTCAATTATGTTCTTGCTCCTTTCTACCTCAGATTTTAAGGCTAGACTCTTTTTCTTGGTTTTGGCTTTTGCTTCTTCTTCATCAAGTCTTCCAAGATCAAGTTCATGCTCTCTCAACTTTCCGAATAATGCTGCCATGGTCATTGTGTTGAGATTTTGTGACTCAGAAATTGCAGTCACTTTTGGTTGCCACGACCTGTCTAAAGATTTCAAGATTTTAATATTAAGTTCATCATTTTCAAAAGACTTACCTAGTCCAATAAGATGATTAACAATGTTGGTGAAACGTTTCTGAACATCTGAAATTGTTTCTCCTTGCTTCATCCTGAACATTTCGTACTCCTGGATCAAGGTGTTCTTTCTCGCCCTTTTTACGTCATCTGTTCCTTCGTGAGTCACTCTCAGTATTTCCCACATTTCTTGAGCGGTTTTACAAACAGAGACCCTGTAAAACTCATCAACAGTTAGAGCATATGCAATTATGTTCCGGGCCTTCACATCGTTTTCAATTCTTTTCTTCTCTTCAGTGGTCCACTTATCACGGGGCTTTGTTTCCTGCGAATCGTTAGTAGGAATAGGCGAACCAGATGCAATAGCATCCCAAATCTCACAATCAATAGATTCAATAAAAATTTGCATTCTAACCTTCCATAATGCATAGTTTTCACCTGTGAACAACGGTGGTCTATTGATAGAGGCACCCTCTGCAAAGGTTTGATATGATCTTGCCATTTGAATGACTATCAAAGCAAGCTCTGATACCAATTGTTAGAATGAATACAGCGGAATGTTTAGCATGAAATAACAAACCAAGAGGGTTTTTAATTCAGACGTGTGCCTTTTAATTTCTACTAAATTTATCTTACTATGCAAATAATAAATATAAAGAAAAGAGTAAGGTTGAGAGAAATTTGCACAGATGATTTTTATACTGGTTCGGATCTTACCAATCCTATATCCAGTCGCTTATCTCAAACCGAGATAAACAGTACACTAAGCACAAAACAATTACAAATTACAATCACAAAGAAACAATTTGTAAGAGTTTAGAAACCACCTCTCTTGTTACCACAAGAGATGAACCTGCACCTCCTTTGAGTCTTCACAAAGGATGAACCACCTCCTCCGAATACTTCACGAAGGATGAAACACCTCCTCCGAATACTTCACGAAGGATGATCCTCTTCCACACACCTCCTTAGGCGCACTAAGGATGAACCAGCTATTCCTCCGTCACCGTAGTAGCAATGTACCAGCACCACATAATAGAGTTTCCTTAGCTGAGCAAGAGCACACACTTCTCAAAGAGTTCTGAGTGTTTTAGCACAAGGGAAGAGTTGTTGTTGATGGATAAATAGAGCCTATTTATAGACTCAAGCAAAAACTCTTCCATTCTTCGAAACTGGCCATTTAATGCTTTTAATCGATTAAGATTAGTGTTAATCGATTAAAATAAGTACAACAGCTAGTTTTTCAAATCAGAAACCTCCAACGGCTAGTATTAATTGATTATTCTCAGGATTAATCGATTAACTAATCGATTAAAACTTGCTTTAATCGATTATTCCAAAGCTGATTGGGTTTTGGCTTCTGCAACGATTTTAATCGATTATATCAGGGATTAATCGATTAAAACGGGGAAGTTTTGATTCTAAACAACAAATATAAAATAGAAAGTACAAGAATCAAAACCTACTACAAATCTAAGTCCTAAACAATTAAACTACAATTATTACAAAAGTTTTTAATAACAAAAACAAGTCTTCAAGGGATCTTCATGAATCTTGATAAATCTTGACTTGATTTGGACATTATCAAAACTTCATTTTCATCATTTTGCTAACAGGAGATACATTCAATCATAATCAGTAACAAAAGATAATAACAATGGATTTTGGGTTATTTTGTTGATTTTTTTATTCATCTAAAAGTTAAAAGATATGTACACTTAGTTGGCACATGTATAATATGTATAACAAACACTTGTGCAATTTGCTCCAAGTTTTTTATGATCTAGTTTCTCTTGTGTTTTCTCCACTTCATTCAAGTTTTATTTAAATTTTAACTAGTAGGATATTTTTAGATAAAACAAGAAAAATGTATCTGATGTTTTTAAAAGTTAAAAGTATAAAGAAAGTAAGTATAAGTTATTAAAACATAGTAAATATGAAGTTAAAAGTGAGAAGAAATGAAAATATAATTTTATTGAAATGATAAAAGTGAACACAGCTTCACCCTAGTAACACAAAGCCATTTTGTACAATGGAAAACTGCGTCATATGTATGCGGTGCTCATTCGCATCGTTCAAATCATGCTCCAGAGACGGCGTGGCAATGCTCCGGCAAACGGGACAACTCGAATGCGAACACAACCACGTGTCAATGCATGCCACGTGGAAACAGTGCATGCACTCAGGTAACGTCCTCAGCTCCTCACCCTCCTCAAACTCACCCAAGCACACCGCACACGTCCCACCTTCATCGCCGTCGCCGGAAACCACACCGCCATGAACTGTCTTCCTGTGGTACGTGTGTGTAGGAATCATCTGCACCGCCGAGGAGGCCGTCGCTGTCGGCGGTGGGTTTTGGTGTTGGATGCGTTGGTACCAGAAGCAAATGGCTATGAAATGGCACAATGATACGAATAAAGCTGATAAACCCATTGCAAGGAGGAGAATCACGAAGTTGTTAAGAAAGCGATGGCCATGGTTGTCGTCCATGGATACCAAGTTATTGCAGAGTGAGGACAAATGGTTGGACTTGTCTGTGTTGAGCGTTAAGAGGTGATGAAGGTGGCCGGCCGAAAATGACGGAGTCATCATATGTATATTAATTTGACGGTGAATGCAAGAGATTTGCCATTGTTTAATGCATGACTTCTGATTCATGTTTCTGTCTCTTTCTTGATTTGATGATGACTGATAAGGATGTGAAGAAATGTGATGGCTACGGAAAGCATAAAGTGAATGAACACAAACAAAGAAACAAACAAAAACAGCGAAAAATTAGTATATATTAGGGTGATATCGTTTTCTTCCATATCTGTTTTAGCCGCTAAATGTATGTGTTTCTTTTATGTTTAGTGACATAATGCATTTTAACCATTATTCTTGACTTTCTTTTTTGCTTTCACAAATGAGTGGTTCCATGAGCAAATGGACAAAATGAAGTTAAGATGGATGGCAACATAAGCAGCAGTGGTATGATTTCATTTCACAGGGATATCCAACTACCATTTCTATGAATTGAAAAAATATACATATCCACAAGAGATAACTTGTTAGCTTGAGAGGTGAGGCTTCCTACTGCTACCAGTCTCTCAGATTCTATTGAACAAATGGGTATCTAGAAATATAATATTCTCTTACACGAGATGCCCCTTCCCTTGAAAGAATCCCCTCAAGATCGCCAATAATTCTGGCCAACCATATCTCCAGATTTCGCTGGATTTCTTTGAAGTTGTTCCTCATAGAGTCTAAAGACCGTCTTGTGGTTAGTGTGGTCTCGTTTCTCAACTCCTCCCTGTAATTGCTCTTCCCAATTTCAGTTTGCAATGCCATTAGGTTCTGTCCAGTTTCAGATACCCCCTGTTGAAGCCGAAATGCTTCCAATAAAAACTCTGTTTGAGTTTGGGTTCGGAATTCTGAACTGAGGGAAGGCTCGCAGGGATCATTAGCCTGTTCAGAAAATAAAGATGTCAGGCCCAAAATTGCAATCGGTGTTACGTGACAGGAAAATGGTCCAACTTTAACTAAATGAAGCAATAAGATTATGTCGGCAGAAGCAGGCTAGCAAGGGGTCTGTTGTTTTGGAAGAAAATACATTAGTAGGTGGTGCCTCCACCCATAATGTAAACTTTAAAGTTCACTTTCTTCAAAAACAGACTAACATCCACACTACAAACGGAAGTACTAACATAAGATTTTTGGTGTCTCTTTCATTCCCCGATTCATAACGTTGTGCATCATGCTTGCACAGCACAATAAATAATAGAAGCTTTAATTTTCACTTCCTGAAGCAGTTGATAGCGACATAACCATCAATGTTTGCACCACCCCTCAGAAAATCTCTCACCTTTGGTTTTTAATGTACACACACAGATATATATATATATATATATATATATATATATATATATATATATATATATATATCGACTTGGGACCAATGATACCAGACAATTTATTTTCAGAGCATGACCATAATTTATTCTTCTCAATAGAGTTGTAAAGGACATATACCAACTAAGAGGATGTACCGCTGAAGTTTATTTGATAGGCAGTTGACACCATACATTTTACATATCAGCTGACATCAAAAACAGATTTCAAAATATACACGTAGTAGTGCCTTTACAATAATTAGAGGTATTAAGTATTTTAAGCAAAAAGGTAAAAGGATTAGTATGATTCCAACTTTTAGATTAATTACAATTTACAACATAGAAATACCTAAAACAAAAGAAGCAATAAAACAGGAGTTACTTACTATTCTTCGGCACAAATCATCTATTTTTTCTGAAAGCCCTTGATATCTCTTTGCCTGCTTCTTAATCAACGACGACGCCTTGGAAGGATCATTTTTACCAATCTTCTCTAGATTTAATAAATCTTGCTCAAGTAATTTAAGTTTAGAGGAAACTCCAGCAGAATCACCATCTACCTTCCAGGGAGACTCCCTTCTGGTGAAAACAAAATCGTTTAGTTGTATATGATTCCAAATGCTTCAGAAGTTATCTGCATTTAGACTATCAATTATTTACCTTGCAACAAAATGCTTTGTATTATATATTGATTCAAGGGATTCGTACTGGACATCCTGGAAAAGTAGACATTTATAGGTCAGAAATTGAAAGAGAAGTTCGTGGACAAGTAGTTGCTTATAATACATCGAGAAAAACCAACATAATGTATTTCAGGTGTAATAAAATTTGAAGTCAACTTATTGGTACTTTTTTGAAACAAAAGTCTCCTCCCCTAGTGCCTTTTAAGATATTAAGTAGGATGGTCGGTTCTTTTATACCTTCCAAAGGTTAGAGTTTGGATGGATCACTAATTTGCAAAATGTCAAAGGGTTAATGGGTGATCACTGATCAATGGATTTTAATAAATACCAAGTTTGCCTAGACCATTTCATCTGATTTGTTTTTGGTTGGTAATACTCCACAACATGATCTTTTAGAAACAAAAAACCAAACAATCTTGATGGGAAATTTTAATTAATAGAAACAGGAGCCAATAAATAAATATCTATGTTTTGAGAAAGGTCATTGAATTGGTTAAGGCACCACTGGAAGGTTTATTGATCACCAGCATTGATAAAATAATACAAAATAATTAAATAATACATAAAATAACAATAAATATAATATCATAACTTAATAATACTATAAACTAAAACTAACATTTTATAAGCATTTAACATTCAAAACATGCATATAAATCAAATATAACATAATATTTATATTCAAGGTTCAACATACATAATAATGTTTTTCAAGTTACTTGAAAAGAAAATGATAAATACTTTACAATTTCGTTTTAAGGGAAAAAAAAACAAAATAACATTTAAAAAAATATTTTAGAAAAAAATGTAGACCTGTTTTGAATCAGTTTTAAGCCAGTTTTTTTACCGCAACCGGTTCAATTGAAAATGGGTTTTGTGGTTCTAATGAACTGGACACCGGACGAATTCAGTCTGGTTTTGACAGGATTCAGTCCGGTTTTGACAATAGATATAAATATGCAACAACTTCATACTCATGTCACGTGTTCTACAAAATTCAACGGGTAAAAGATAAAACAGAGTACAGAAAATCCCTAGAACACCAATCATTAACAATATTAGAAACACGAGAAAAATCATAATATGTTAATTTGGGATGTGTGTTTTCTTTTTCACGTTTTCAAAACCAAATCTATGGTGAATAGAATCAATATTAAGAGAAGCGGAAATTCTTAGCTATTTTTTTAGTAGAATTTATTCTGGGTGTAGAACCCATAAAACATTTCTATGTTTACACTTCAAAGGAAATTTTACTTTATCATCTAAAAAAAATCATTTCTTCCTAAACTCACTTTCAAAACATCATTTTCTAAAATTCTTTCAAACCCAATTCTACCCGAAGTCTAAAACCTAATAAATCAAGAAACTAATTTGTCCCTAGTGGGTGCTCTAAATGTATCCTTAGTCTGTCCGATGTTTCCTTCGTTCAGTCAACCAGTCTCGAAGAAGAAAGCATGTGCTTGCCAACTGCTGTTTACAGCAGCAAAGAGTAAAAGATCGTGAGACCCTGATACCAGCAGCAAAGGGCAGAGCAAGAACTTTTCCATGTCAATCAATGCATACTAAGGGTGAGTTTAGAATTTATCGATTACAAACTATGGTGTGCCTCAACCCAACCAACTCTTGCAATCAATGCAGACTATGGTTGTTTGGGGTATGCAAACAATAATAAAAATCATGCACGAACCACCAACCAACAGCGATATCAGAGGCTTAAGCAATTAGCAACCATGTCCCCAGCACAGACAATAAACAACCTAGAGAATAAAGGCCCTATATTTCAGCACCGGATAAGAATGGTGACTACTGCCTGCTGAAAGTAAAGTGGACCAGGCACACAGAGCAACATAACATGCAATAGGGGACAGATTGCTACAAGCAAAGGACAGAAGTAGACAAATAACAATTGGATGGTCCATGGCTCCACCATGGTGAACCATTATGAAACCTAACCAACTACATCTAAACTCCAAAGGGAAAAAAAAAAAGGCTTCTAGGACCCCCAAGTTGCCATCACATATCCCATTTCTTTTTCCTCATAGAAAAGCCATGTCTAAAGCAAAAGTTATGCCGTACCCTCCTAAAACTATAACCTTAAAAATCGAGTAAAAAGTGGTGGTAAATGAACAGTCCACAAGGTTAGAACCGGAAACATCCCGACCAGAATACTAAACCAGGTCATCATCGTCCTCGTAAAAGAGCTAAACTTTTTGCCGTAGACCACTTTATAACCATGACAAAGTATTAATTATCTACCACTTTAGGAAAAAAATTGAATTAAATATCTCTCCAGCCCTTTATAAATGAGTTTCTGTTTACTTTTAATATCTCAAAAATATTTTTATTAATATCATCGTCTCTCGTGTGTAAAAATGGGTGGTGAGTAATTCTTACTTTTCATAGAGGAGATGAGATATTAAATAGTGACAATTTCTTGTGAATGACAGGACCACATATAACAATTTTATAATTAAGAGAGACTACACAAAGTTTGCTTATCAGAAAGCGACTACGGACATGATTGAAACGACTATAAACATATTTAATCCAAAGCTAACTAAATTAAAATTGCAAGCGCCATTTTTTTCCTTTGTTTATGTAAGCTTCCAATTGTCTTATGCATGTGTTGATTAAGAACCTTACCGAAAAGTAAGACAAGAAGAAGCAAATATTTAATCAAAATAAGCCAATCTAAACACACTTATCTAAAATTTCAGCGAAAAAAGGGTAATCAAAGTCAACCACACTAAAAAGAAATCCACAAACCTGCCAAAGGGAGGCTTTCTCAGCCCAGAACTTGGAAGCAGAGGCCATAAACTCAGAATCAAAGCCATTGTTCCCAAAATGTTCACTATGCTGTTCATAGATAACCTCAACCTCCTCTTCCAAACTCCTAGTGGACCCCACCAATTCCTCCTCCTCCACCTCCTTCTGAAACCACTCCCCACTCTTCTTACCGTAGTGCTCCCTCCCACCCAATCCCTCCTCCTCTATCCTCCGCGACATGAACCCAATCATCTCGTCCCGCTCCCCCACCTCCTTCTCCGCACGCGCCATGCACTCCTCCAGCTCTGCCACGCGCCCCCTAAGGCGCGCGATCTCCTCCGCCGCCGCCTCGATCTGCTGCAACAGGCGCTTCTCCTCCGCCTGCCATGCGTTCCGGTGCGACGCGAAGATCTCCACCACTCGAGCGTTCGCCTTCGAGTCCTCCTGCCGCCGCGACTTCATCTGGCGCAGCTCCTCCGCCGCCTCCACCGCCCGCAGCGACAGCATGCGCACCTTCCCCTGTAGCGCGGGCACCGAGTTGTTTGCCAGCGTGGCCAGAAACATGGAGAAGCTGAGCCCTAAATACGAACGCAACATCTTGTGATAGTCTTCTTCTTGCTGCTGTTGTTTCTCTTTAGCCATTGCAACGAGGGCTTGCTTGGACTTCGTCTCTGCGAGCCGTAAATGGTTTGAATGAATGTGTTGCAGCCTCCTCTGTTCGTACGGAAAAAGAAGAAGAAGCAGAGTAATGGCGTTGGTGGTTTTGGTTGTGTGGACTTTTAGAACTCAGCAAAAGGGAAACAGTGCCTTTTTGTCCTTTCTTTCTCTTCTTCATGTGCCTGCCTTTCCTTTGTCTTTGATTGATGTTTATTTAACCATCATCAATTTTTTCAAAAAAATTTATATTTTATAATTGAATAATTATAATAGAATAATTAATTTTTAAGAAATAAAATATTAATTGTGTAATTTTTTCTTATTTTCTTTGTTGGTCGATGTCAATAAATGATTGATCTTTTTGGTTTCTAGATTAATCTTAAAAAGCGTGATGTGGGCAAGTGTATAAATAAGGTTGTCGATTTACCTTTTTACTGTTTTGAAGTGTTGCAGAAAGAAATGTGGTCTGCCATTGTGTCTACAGTGTTGGTATCTTGAGAAAATGAAAACGACAATAGGTAATTTTAAAAAATATGAAAATTACTGATGATGTGAGTAATAAAATGTAAAAGAAATAATAATTAATAAGAATTGAATGGGAAGGAAGAAACATGATTGAGAAAAAATGATTAGGGGTTGATATGGTTGTGGGAAATAAAGGGGTGATGATTGTACCTTTAGGTGTTGAATAGAAAGTATATAGAAAAGGAAGATAGCCAAAAAGCAGAAAGAAAAAGTGAGGGAACAACTACATGACAAGTCCACACCTATAAAGACTATAAATACTTTTTCGATTCGTCTTATCAAGCACACAAATAAATCACATATATTTGGATTCTTTCAATATTAGAGGACTCATTATTAGCTACATAACTATCTACTACTTTTTTATGTTATTAGAATATTTTTAATTTACCAAGTCATTTTAAAAACATTATTATTATAACATACAATAAGATATATAAAAGTAAAAGTAGACTTTATATAAATAAAATTATTTTTATATAAAAACTTAATTTTTAAATTATACTTTCTAATAAATATATCTTTTATTTGAATATCAGAAGTTATCATAAAAGTTTAACTTTCTTCTATCTCAAGACAATCTTTGTATATGTATATGATCATTAGGATGTATTTACATCATTGTTTCAAGTTTTCTTGGTATAGGTAAAGTACAATGTGTGAGATAAAGGCTACATGGTTTAGTTGAGTTAGAAGTTCAAGTTCAAGAGTTAGAAAACTATTTTATTGTTTATTTTGTCATTATTAGTTGATTTGATGGTGTAAAACATATATATTTGTGATGAGATATGATACACAGTAATATTAGTTATTTTGTTATTAAATCATTGGTTTGTAATGAGTTGAATATATATTTGATATCATTAAATCGTACTATAGATAAAGTAAGATAAACTATAAATCAATGAATTTTAGAAGAAATTTTTGAAATCTAAATTATATTTATATAAAGATTTGGGACCTAATAATTGAAGAAGGGAAGCTTGGTTTGAGCTAAGTTTTTGATGGATAAATAGATGCAATGGAGTTGAAGAGGCTCTTTCATTGCTTAGGTTTCAAAAGATGCTCAAGGTCACAGTTATGAAAATAAATTCATTTACTTTTAAAATAATTATTCAGCAGAGTATATTAATTAATTCATACATTCCAACTTTCTTTTTTAATTTATTTTGATATTTTAGAGTTCACTCATTCTATTTTCCATTTTAATTCACTCATTCTATATATATATATATATGAAATAGTGTAAGCTTATCTTAAATAAATATAATTAAAATATGGTATTACTGTTAATATTTCCTTCCTTTTTAAACAATTGTAATTGTGTTTCTAAGTTCATAGCCAATATACCTTATTCATTCCTATTGGAGAATTTGTGACAAATATTATGGGAGAGATAAAATAGGATATTAAAATATATTTAAGATAAAAACTAATATAATTTAAATTAAATAAAAGTATATAATTTTTTTATTCTTTGAAATTAATATATTTTAACTTTTGAGTATTTTTATTATATTTTATTTAATATTTTTAATTATCTAATTTAGAAGTCCAGGCTTGCACAAAATTGCTCAGTTTGATCACATGTGACTTTAAATGTTTCCACAGCCCTCTTTAAAATTTCTGAGGATAAATCTGAAGAACCATCTGAGTGCTCAGTTGCATGAGGGTACAGCACCATAATCTGAATAAAATATATATTATTAAAAGAATGACATATATAAAATATATTTTTCTAAACAAATACCAATATTCACAAAGACCAATAAAATATTATAAAATATATATTTTTAATTACTATTAATCTATTCTCTAAAAAAACTGTCAATAAAAGATGTTTTCCAATGACATATCAACAATTAGAAAGCAAATCATTGTCATTGCACACTCTCAACATAAAGGCTTGCTAAGCTCAAGCCAATCAACCACCCAAACCACCCAAAACGGGAGTTACTCCCTGTACCTCCCCAGTTCCAACCCTCACCCCCCTCCAATTTTTTTGGACTTTTTTTAAATACAAAATTAACCTTTATGTTTTTTTTTTTATTTTTACCGTTTTAGCCCTATTTAACCTACCCTACAATAACCCCCCTCTTTTACAGTCTCAAAACACACAGACAGATTCCTCTTCGTATTCCCATCTCCACCCCACCAAAGCTTTGAAACCTCCTCCTCCGAACGCTCTGCAACTCTCACTTTCCAACTCCTCTCTGTTTGTGCGGTGCGGTTGTGGTTGCTGCGCAGAGGGTGCTGGTGCGGCGGGAGAATTCGTGGAAAAAAGCGTAAAGATGAAAACATGAAGATTAAAAAAAAAGGAATAAATAGGTTATGTGGGGGTGGGAGTTGGAATTGGGGAGGTGCAGGGAGTAACTCCCACCCAAAACATGGTGCATTTCGCTACAGTTTCAACCTAGAATGGGCCCAATTCAGCACCAGCCCAATCAACCTCAAATGGATCAAGGCCCAATGTGTTTCTTCTCACAGATTTAATCCAATTAAGTGCATTTGTTCCAAATATCAATCAGCCTAATGGACCAAAGGGCCTTTCTGCAGAGAGAAATCAATTAACCAAGCCCAAAATCTGCAAAAGGAATAAATTAAAGAGTTAAAACAAAATTAATAGAAAATATAACCTATTCTAAAAAAAATATTTTTATTTTTTTTCTAAAAGGGAAAAGAATTTAATTCTTTAAAAACTAATTTTATTTGCCTAAAAGAAAAAATTAACCCTATTTTTATTAAAACCTTATTTTTACCTATTTAAACTAAACTATTTTATTTCTAAAGAATTAAAAAAATAAAGAAACCTAATAAAAGAGTTTTAACACAGAAAAATAAACAAATCTAGAGAGTTATCACACTCCCAACATAATTGAACACAAAATGTACATCAACTAAAAAAGAAAACTAAAACTACAAAACTATTTTTTTTCAAATTGACTACAAGTCAAAATTAATTCTCTTTATTTTTATGAAAAATGACATATTTTCTGTCATACTATTTATTATACTTCATATTATCATGCAAGCTATTAACAAAAACCTATCAAAAGAAAAGAAGGGTAAAGAAATGGTTTATTGATTTTAGTCTCCTGTGCTCAACCACTCTTTCCAGCAGTGTCTCCATGATTGCATTGAATTCCTCTTTCTCAGCCATTTGTTGCAACAATCTTAGCTCTCCCTTGCACAACCAAGACTGCATCTTTGCTATCAGTGTCTGCAACTTCACTAAAATCAATGTCTGCCATAAGTGTATGATATGTAACATCAAAATTTAAGTCAATATGCACATATGAGCCATCAAACTTTGCAGAATTTTCAAATGTGAAATCAGAGTCATATATCATATCATTAAGCAATTCATCAGAAGTTAATGCATTAAAATTAGATCACAGTAGATGCATTTATAAAGTTCACAACAAAAATTTCCTTTAATATTTTAGGATGACCAAATAGATCAACCACAACAGGCAACTCATGTAAAATATTGAAAACAATGTGCATTTCTGATAGACTATTAGTAAGATCAAGTTCAGAATTAACCAGGACTAGCTCAAGAAGAATCTCACCAGTATCAAAAGATTGAGTGGCCACAACATCACATGTTGCATAACTATCATTAATTGAAATGGTATCAAACGTTAGTGCATAACTCTGAAACAACAATATAAATGTCATATTAAGTAGAACTTGTTGCATTGAAGAGTAAACTCTCATATAAAGTATGAGGTTTATGTGGGATCAATATGAAATATTAGGAATATAAGAAGTGGGGATTGTATTCTATTATTATAGTTCATGACAAGTGTATGATTAACACATGTATCGAAATCAAGGTATAAGTGTTATAGAAATTGACTCTAGGTCATGTTAAGTTTTTAATAAATATTTATATTCATATGAATGATATTATGTGGTGTATTGTGTGACACCCGGGCATCAAGGGCGGGGAGTGATCGCCGGTGCAAGAGGCACGGACAAAGAGCGGCTCCTGACAGGTTTCGAGTGGAAGGGGCACATGGACGAATCGAACATACACCGGAATGAGAGGGATCTGAAGGCTGTATAGGTATGAGACTATCCACTTGAAGGATAGTTTAAAGGAATTGATTTGGCTACTCATATGAAAAAAAATGCATTTGTTTTTCGATAGCCTAACCCATAAGAACTCCATGGTTAAGCGTGCAAAGGATAGTTTTTCCGGAAAGTGTGCAAGTGATGACAAAGTAATGGTGATGTGTGGGGACAGTCAACAGTCCCTGTAAGTTGCCGGGGCGTTACATATTGACGGATGAATCTTAAATAAAACACAATAAGATTTATATAAATCTTTATAAATTATGATAATTTTTTTAAAAAGAAATAAGTTTATCCTTCATTTATGGTATTTAGGAGTCCACCTGTATACATTATATGCATACATGAGAAGAAGATTAGGTAAATGTTTTGTGGAAGTTTTTGTAAAGGATGGTGAGGAGCAACAGTAACAGCTAAGAGCTATTGATTATGATTCTGCTATTAATTATGATTCTACATGTGTATTTTAGAAATCTCCTAATAGTGTAACAATTATATTTCCTTTTAAAAAAAAATTAGAAAGAATAAAATTTGGAAAGAAGAGTAGTATTTTTGGATGTTACAACAACTTCATCACAAATGAATATGAAAATTATATGATCGAAGGTTCTTTCACTCTTTTATCAGGAAAGTATATTTATGATTTGTCAACGTAATAACGTCTCTATGATCACAAACTTTACAAAAGATATATACATTTATATATGTCTCTAGTAAGATTAATTTCCGATTGGCTTATTCTTCTCAGAATTTATTATATTTATTTTCTTCCTATATTATATATGTTTATCTTAAAATTTTTCATCGTCTAACTGCATAAATAACATCATTATGGCATCACCTTTAAAATCCATTTAATAAATATTCTAATTTTGAAGAAATATAAAAAAAAAATCAGAAAATGCAACCAACTCTTATATCCTATAGTTAAAGTCTCACGAAATTGCTAAAGGTTTTGAAATTTACATGTATGCAATTATTCTGTTTTTACTTTGACACTAAGTCTTGTAATGTTTGCTAGAATGTTGAACTTCTTGCAACTGAAGTATTTTTGTAATTACACCTGTAATATTTCAGATAAATAATATATGCTGTGAATAATAAGAGAGAAAAAAACTATTAATATTAGGCAATATTTGGGTTTTCACAACAGTAGTATAGGCATTATTGATGCCTTTCAGAAAGCATATATAAGACAATATGAAAAGAAACTTGGCACTTTGAACAATCTTAGAATTTAATAAAGTAAAACACTTAATTTCTATACCCTATTATTTGGACTCTACATGTTATGTTTGTATTTCACTATGACTTATTTCCTTATTTGGTTTATCTATGTGGTATTATTACTTCACACTTAACATTATCCTTATTAAGAATTGTTATATTTTTTTTTATATTAAATATTAAAAAAAAAATAATTTAATGTTTTGTTTTTTCTTTATTTTTTAATTATTATTGTCAATTAATAAATAATATTTTTTTGAAACAATAATATTTTTTAAAAGAAAAATAATTCATTGTTATTTTCTCAACCAATATTTCTAATGAAAAAAAATGTTTGTAAATTTTGACTTTATGTGGAAAAACTAGTTACCAACCTATAGTTAATTTAATGTAAATAGACGCAACAAATATTGGAATCATATATAAAATCATTTCAAATTTCTTTAATAAACTCTAATCTGTTCTACAAAACACATCCTATAATAATAAATAATTATAGAACATTTTGAAACGATCAATCCAAAATACTTCAAAATTAATATAAACTTTGCATACTAAAATATTACAAAATTATTTTAAATTGTACATTCCAAAATTACCTTTTAATTTGTGGGCATCTTCTACATGTTCAATTTCATATTCAAGAGTGAAATTAATTTAAGAATTTGTTACTGTTGTAGACCTCGTTGGTCCTCTTATAAATTCTTTTCAACATAATGTCTTATTTGGAATGCAGTTTCGGAATTGCACGACTTGTATAAATACATTTTATAGTGTTTAATAAACTCATAATTGGAACTCATGCGAATTTGTAGGTTAAAATAAAATACATTAATTATCACCAACATAAAACTAAGGAATGTTGTCACAGATGCACAATGCACATAAGTTGCATTCTTTTAACAGCTTAACAAAGAGCTAATACTTAACATGGTATAAAATGCCGAAAGCAGTATACCCTAAGAAAGATCAGTATAGAGAAATATATAACATCAATAATCAAACTAATGCTACTGAGTAGCATCTTCAGAAAACCTCGCATCAAATGGAGCTGAGGGATGGGAAAGAGCTGAATTAGCAGAACTAGCTCCAGAACCATGCTGCAATTCAATGACAAGCCATCGAACTGCTTTACTCATTTGTTCCAACCGAACTGCACTTATGGGAGGAAGACCAGTCATGGTAGCTTGTCCAGGTTTTCCTGCCACAGGCCTTGTTGCCTCATCCACCAGACACTCGGATCCTATCCTTTGCTTCACAGATTCCACAAACTCCTCAGCTTGATCACATGCTACTCTAAACAATTCCCACTTCTGCTTAAAGTTCTCTAGAGCAGTATCTGTAGCTGTTGTTTTAACGGAACCAGCATTTTCTTTGGCCTCTAACACATTGGCAGCAGCAGAAACAAAATCTTGATAGGCATTATTCAGAGAATCAACTACGCTGTCCATTGGGCTGCTTGTGTTAACCAAATAAATTCTAAGATTCTTGTTACTACAGATCCTAAGGAAAAGAAACACCGAAACTCAAGAACAGAAGCTACTAATATCTCAAAGCTATTTGTCTCCGATCCTGATATTGTTCACTGCAAATACACCAAATATTCGTATGAAAGACTATAATATCACTATGAAAAAAAAAACGGTATGAATTGTTAAATTATCAAAAGGGAAGACTGCAAGCACTCTATAAACATGTACACAGATCCACCAGTTAATTTTTTTCTCACATAGGGGATATATATAAATATTATAAAGTAAAAAAGTATCTGATCAGAAATAAAAATGTAATAAAGTAAAACCAAAATTGCTGGTCATGAATCAAATACAGTAAAACTAAAATCTGCCAAACTCTGATATCATAAATTCAAATCTGTCATTGTACTCAATCAAGAACATTTCGATTCAACTTATAATTGTTTCAGGCACAGTGAACATGTTCAGCAATAACCATTCAACATAAATATTAATTGATTGAGGCAGATTCTAATGACATAAACATTGAACTATATTTCTTCTCAAGAAAGGCATTCAGATTGATACCACTGTTATCACCAGATTGATCTATAGCAACATTCTTAGGGCATACACATAATTAAGAGAGGTAATACAATTTATCCACTTAATCATTGAATCTCATTGGCCTATTTCAGATGATGTGCAAATTCGACTTTGAACTTAGAAGGCCACTGGAATCCAAATGGGAAAACTTTCAAAAGGACATCTTAATACTACTTTCAAAAGGAGCTGAGGGAGATAAAATCTCACTCGCACAGATAAAATGTCATTCAAATCACAGTCAAACATAAATTGTTTCGTTTTACAATGATTCTAACTTTAATCCACCATCCTGAAAAACCTCGCCACTTTCATCTCACCCTGTTCATTACCTACTCCTTTCCAGAATGAAGATAACAAAGGGCCTCATCCTCACCCACATCTCCTTTTTCTTTTCTAAAAAAGAAAAAAATTAAAAGAGGATAGTGTCGTTAATTAAAAGAAAATTCAGCACTTTCCTTGGTCTTAGTGCCGTTTTTTGCTAGCTTGCCTTAGTTCATCTGTACCCAAGTTAGAGAGAAACGCAGATTCCCAAGTCCCCACACAAATACAGCGTTAAGTGTGGTTTGTGGAGCTGTGATAGTACTAAATTCACATGCTCCCATCCTCATGATATGAATTTTGAGTGTCCTTTGAGGTTACCTATTAGTGTATTAGAGGCTAAGCCATTCTTGGCACATAAAGGAACAGAGAGCTCTCTACTCTCTAGTGTCTATACAACTGCAACTTACACAGTTTGGAACATTTAATACAGAAAAAAACCCAATAGGCCTATTATAATCCTTTTTCAACCCAAGCTTATAGCAAAAACATAGAACCCACCCAAATAGTATAAGCATAAACCAACTGACAGAAACAACAAAACAAAACATGCATGCTCACATACTCCTGATCAATCTCATCTCGTAGCGTCAATTTCAACCAATAAATCAATGTAAACACATTCATACTTGGTTGGACTCAAATGCTTAAGAGAAGGTTAGAAAAAAATAGAAATTTCATAAAGTTAGTATATGGTAGTTAAGAGCCAGCAGGAATGGAAGTTTCAACGGTATGATTTTACGATTGAAAAGATCTAAAAGCTAAAAGTCAAACCAAACAGCAGCTGAGAAAGATGCCCCACCCAGGCAAACAAAAATGGCTTTTACAGTGTCACAATAAATAAATATCAAATTTTCAGAGTTTCACAAGAACTCAACAAACAGTCTTAAAGTTTTCCGTCAAGTTTTCAAGACTTCTTCCGTTTCAGTAACTGACTTCACACATGTAGAAGAAAATAGCTCCTACAATTGTCATTGTATAACACAACACTCCCAAACCACAAAACAGCAATAGTGAAACAAAGAATTGGTGTTGTTGATTGATGAACAGAAGGCAAACAATCTCCTCTTCTACCACTCGATCATCATCAATCACCACCGCCTGTACCACTGTGTGCTACTATTGAGCTCCATCGAAGATAGTGGCAGTTGGGAAATGTGAGGTTTCGATTGAACTTGAGTGAAGATTAATTTATCGAGAAGAATTTTTTTTCATTTCTAGAGATAAAGTTTTGAAAGAAAGAGGTTAACCTGGCCCTAGTCCTGTCCCAACTCACTTCATGGTGGCTTTAATTGACAGGGACTTTGGTAAAGCCCCGTGTTATGTGGGCAACATAAGTGGGGTTTAGCTCTAGAAGGGCCAGGGTCGACCCATGGGCTGAAAATTAAAACGACAACTCTAAGCACACCTCGGATTAGTTTAGTTTATCTGACCTAGCCCAGGAGAACAAATTAAATTAAGTCACCGTTTAATATTTCTAAGTTTGAGACAATACTAATAGAAATGCATCATCATACACAACCCCAATTTGCAATGAAAGAGAAATAATCCTACCCTCTGTAGCGTGTGTTTGCACATAGGGATAGTAAAACGGGGCAACCCAACATGGGAGTAGGCTGAAACGCAGAACCCGTCCTACAGGGCGGGATGGCCCGCCAGTTTTGACTTTTTGTTTTTGCTGATGAGACCCAGTTTGAGTTTTTTTCTGTAACTTCAGGCCCAGTTTTCCACTTGGTAGCTTCTTAACCCTATAAGTTGACAAATTATAAACTACTATGGTACAGTACTAGCAAGCATTCTCAAAGATGCACGAAGAGACCAAACAAATATATGGCAGAGACCTACGTTCAACAAATATTTCAAGCAAATGCAACTAATGGGGCAAGTAATTTGACACTAAATGTTTCTAGCAACCAACCTACAATAAAACCAACCAAGCGTGCACTGCAAGCAAAATACTTCATTACAATAGAACTTTAATCTCCCATAACCCAAATACGAAGGCAGCTATGAAAGCACAAGCCAAAAGAAATGTATTAATATTCTAGAATCACTCACCAGCCCACCGAAATGCCAAAGGCCACCGCAATGCCTCAAGCACAAACTAATTAAAATAGCAGATACAACACAACACACATCGAGACAACCACACACACCAAGAAACATGAAGGCCAAAAGAAAAATGAACTCGGGAAAACCAGATTGCTCAAATAGGTACAAGCACGACAACGGCGACTCGACAGAAAAACAAGAACAGAGCAAACACATTTATTTTACATCATTATCCATTGCAAATAAAGTCAGGTAAATTTGAACCTTGGAAGGGGACAAATCCTTCACTGCTGCACCTCCGAAATCTGTCACGAATTAGGGTTCAGATGGGATGATCCGTTAGGCTCGGTCCGGCGACGAAACCGGTGATGAAGGGGTTGAGCGAATGCGATAAAATCGCCGGAAATGGCAACGCTGCCGTCAGCGGAAGACGAGCAGGAACCTTGTCAAGTTCTCGTCACCGGAACCACCGAGCATACCTGTCCAGCTGCGGTGAACTCGCGATGACCCTGTGAAGGGGATTTGCTCCAATCAGTGAGGCCACTCGACTTAGGGACTCAGGGTTGAACGGCGTGTGTGGAATTGGGGAAGAATGAGGAAATTTTATGAGGGAGAGCGTCGGGTCAAGGAGATAAGAGGAATGGATCAATTGAATGAGTTCGTGGTGGTGGGTGGGAGGAACGAAGAGCCTGAGCCTGAGCGTAGTGTGAGATGAGATTATGAGATGAGAAACGCAGAGACGAGAGTATGAGAGATAAAAGAGACGAGAATCTGAGAGGAGAAGAAATTAGACTGTGCTGCAGAGCAAAGCACATGTTTATTTCTTTCAACAAAACCGGGCCATGTCCGGACTTGACCCGCGGACTGGCCCAATGGGTTGACAGATTGGGTGGATCTTGTTGATGTGGATTGATGGACTGTCCATTTTTGAAAGCGGGTTTACTGGTTGATCCAGTGGGTAGAGACTTTTTTTTTCACCAGGTAAGTGGGTAAACCGGTTAAGATTTAACACACAACAAAATATTCTAAAAAAATAAAGAAATATTGGTTCGGTTGTGATAATATATTAGTTAAGTATCTCTTGCTAAATTTATAAAAAAGTATTCTAAAAAAAAAATTATAAAAATATTTTCTATTAATAAAAAGTCAAATGATAACGTAATTAAAAAATATTAAGGAACAATTAAAAAAAATCCACTTTATTTCGATTATAGATATTGATATTTTATTATAAGTGACTAATGTAATAATGGTACAACTAAATTTCTAATATAATTTATTTTAATTTAACCAAATGATCGCCTTTTAAAAATTAAGGTGACCCATAAAAAATTATAAAAAATATTATTTAAAAAAATAAAAAATCTAAAATATATTAAATTTGGATGTATTTTTTCCAGTAATATTAAAACAATTGAGTTTATGAAACAAGTTAACAAAGATACGAATTGATTTTAAGAGCACTAAAAACTAAAAAATATAGTACAATATATAAATTAATTATTCATAGAACTTTCGATTTTTGTAACTTAAAATTACACTATAATTTTTTAATATAAAATTATTACAAGTTATGAAAAAGTAAAGGTATTTTGGATATGTTTTATGACAAAGTTTTGTATTTTATAGAAGTTTAGGGATGCCAAAGAAAGCAAGGGGTGCAGAAAGCAATCGGAGAGTCGAGAATATCACCCTGGTGGTATCACTTTCAAAATAAATAACACAGCTTGCGGCATCAACAACATGCAACTCAATTCGGAATAAAGGGTCTTCTCGACGAACACCCTGGACGGCGTCGAACACGTGGTCGCAGATCTCGAGCGTCTTCTTGAGGGTCTTCTCAGCCTAACGCCCTCCTCCGCCACGTCCGCATGCTCCCGCCTCCCTCCTCTGCCGCGACAACCCAATGAAATGAACGATCTCATCTTCAATTAAATAACAGACCGTGCGATAACAACAAGCTGCAACTCAATTAGGAAATTTCTGATAAACTCTAAAGGCTGATTCGCCGGAACCCTTCGTCCGTTCACCAACAGGCCAGGGCAGTATTCTGTTCTGCTGAATTTAATCTGGTCCGCGGCGAGGAAACCTAATTTGCGGGCTTTGTTTTCTTTAGGGGACGAAGGGAAAAATTGAAGAGTGGAATAGGGTTAGTGAAGTTTAAATAGGGTTTTCGAGGCACAGAAGCACTAGAAGAAGGCAGTAATCGAAATTGATTTTGCTGGAATTGTGTTTTGGAGCTGCTGTGATGAGTTCGTGCTGAATTGGGCTATAATTCGTATAGCTCTGGTCCGACAGCATGGGTTACGATTCGGCTAGCCCCTCGCAGGATGGGAGGGACGAAGGTAAGTGTCTGCAATCAAAAATTGGGGAATTGTAGCATGGGAAGTGGTAGGAACAGGGGAAAGAGAAAAAATGAAAATAAAGGAAAAAAAATTTGCTTAAATAGGGAAAAGGGTTGGCGTAATTGGATGTGCAGTCTAGTTGTTCAGTGCTGTAGGATCGGAACATGTTTTTGTTAGCTTGTTCTGGCTGTATGCTATCATATCTAGGGCTAGAATTGGGAGTAGGTTTGAAATGGTTATGCTGAATTTTAAGTTAGTGGCTATGTGCTGAAATAGGATATCTGTAAGCTGAAGTTCACGTGATGTTCTAGTATGTTATATGGTTTGTTGTTTGGTATAGTTTGTTAACTCCATGTCTGATGGATTTGAAATGATAGATGATGAAGAAGAATATGAGGAGTCTGGCAAGGGTAATCGGTTTCTTGGGTTCATGTTTGGAAATGTAGATAATTCTGGTGATCTCGATGTTGACTATCTTGATGAGGTAATTTTATGCCGCCTTTAATGTTGCATTTGCATTTGGTGGGCAAACCATTTAGAAATTCAGGATTGAGCTGATGCATGCATAAATGTCATGCTTAGATTTCTTTGTAGTAGTTTTTTTTACTCAATCATAGTGTTTCTGTTATCTTCCTGGACTCCTATCTACATCTTAGATAGTTATACAGCCCAAATGAACTTTCATAGCTATCGTATATTTATAATTGGTAAGTAGAGGTTTTTAATTTACTAAACTTCTATTTTGGAAGATTTAAAACCACTATATTTGAGATTCGTACTTTGTGGGGAACTTTTACTTGAGTCGTGCATTGTAAGTTCTAGAAAGCAAAAAGGAGGCATTTTGAAGCTTGTGTTGCTCAGTATGATTGTACAAAGTCTAAATTATCAAATTACATGCAATTCAATTTTGGAGGATTTTAGTATTTCGTGTGCAAACTGCAAAGATTTATTTATTATTTGCTATATGTGTATTTGGTTGCATGTTGGAGAACATCAGAAGTTACTTTGCCTTTTGGAAACGTCATTTCAGTGAAAATGATGTTTGGTGGTTGTTGGATAGGATCAATTCCTGTCCTTGGTTTTGACTAGAAGTGATAAAAATTGCCTTTTTTTTTGGGTTAACAACTTTACTTTTGAATTTCATACCTCAAACTTGCATTTTAGGTAAAATATCTAGATATAAATTATTCAACTTCAAAATCAATTTTAACAAATCCAAAAAATAAGATTTTTCGTAATTAAATTTATGTACTAGGCTGCTGTTTTTACTTTATGCCTTTAACTATTTTCTATGATATGGGCATGCCAGATTAGGAATGAGCCAGGGAATAATAAATTGAAGGTTCTACGAAAGTTGGTCTTCCTAGAAAACAATTGCACAATTTATGATATGTATACATGTTATGAGAATTAAATTATACCGATTGTTGAATGATCAATTGCTTCTTGGTTTATTTATGTATATCTGTTTTAGTGAAAAGCTTTAAAGCTGGTGCTAAATAAGCTTATTTCTTCTTTAGGATGCAAAAGAGCATCTTTCTGCATTAGCCGATAAGTTGGGTCCATCACTGACAGATATAGATGTAAGTAAATCTAAATATCATTACCTGTTTGAGTTTGGAATTCAGAATGCTCTCTGTGGAGGCTCTTAAGAAGTGTCTAATTATCAGATTTTCCTACTGTGTTTCTTTCCTTCAGTTTCTGTTTTGACGATGATAGTAATTTATTTGCAGTTGTCAGGAAAATCACCACAAACACCACCTGACGTTGTTGAACAAGGTGAAGTCTGCCAGGAAAAAACTATATCATGCAGTTTTTGATATTCTGTTGGTATCATTTTTTTCCCTCATCAACTGAGAGCACTTCACCTGTGTTTTATTTCTACTGAAATTCTTTCCCACATGGCATATGTTTGGTAGAGAATATCATATAGCAGCTCATTGTCTTTCCTTCTGAAAGAAGAAAATTCCGAACATCTTATGAGAAATTCTGCCACTATACTTTCTATCACGCTCTATTGTTGATTGAAATTTGTTGGAAAATCACAAAATTTTGTTTCTCACTTCTTATTGATGACTCTTCCCTAGTTTTGTAGTTTATAGTATTGTAAAACTGTTGAGCTGCTGCCATGTGTCATTTCTGTGTACAATTTGGGCCCACTTTTTCCCTTTCATGCTCTTGTGCAGAGCACAAACTCATTGCTAGTTTTTAATTAGTTTTACCAATAGTCGAGTATGAGCTAAAAAGAATGTTTCACTAGCATTCCTCATCTTGTATGTATATATATGCATGTATGTATATGGTATTGAAGGCTTAGAGTTAAACACTTGGTGTAATTCTCCATTCTGGAAAATATTTCATGATTTTTTTTTTTGTAAAACTAAAACATCAGTAGTGATGTCCTAAGCTTAGGGCTAACAAGGGCCAGTGGCACAAGTCAATAGAAGTAGATCTATAAAACAAACACATGTGAAGTTTGGCCAATGGGTTGCAACTGGTATTAATTAACTTGAGTGAATAATTGTCATTCATTAGCAGCCATACATTGTTACATATAGATATTGGTTGGAACTTAAAATATGGGTCGGAGCTCCTGGCTTCTGTTTGCTCCAAAAGGATTTTCCTTTGGGGAAGTACATGTTAGTCCAAATGAATTGATATATGAAATACTTCATTGGTTTTCTGGGATTTGATCTGTAGAGGATGTTAAGGTTTTATGCAGTGGAGCTCGTATTATGGTTTGTTGTGTTTTAAAGCAAAATGCAAGAAAATTACAGTGAGTAGCTCCTGCTGTTGAATTATTATTTGGGTTAAGGATAGTTTCCATGATTTTTTGCTTTTATGGAATTGTGGCCTTGCATACAAGGTTCTCGCACAACCGAGTGTCAGTTTGGAGAGTCTTCTCCACAAGCTCTCCTAGGAGAGAAAAAAAGAAGAAAAAATGAAATTAGTTTTTCTGTAAATTAAATTAACTTGTGAATTGACTAATTTGTATTCACTATTTCCTATTAGCTTTACCAAAATCTGATTTTTAACTTGTGTAAGTTAATTTTATCTCTTAGAGAAAAACTAATTTCATTTTTCCTTATATTTTTCTTAGAGAATTGCTTAGGGAGAAGTTTTCTCTAAACAAGCCCTAGGTCTTCTTGAGTGGCATACCCGAAATTCAGACATGGGGTCCCACAGTAATTTTCCTGCACAGTGCATTATACCAATTTTCCTTTGTCATCCTCCTAAGACATAGTCATGTGACAGCTTTCTCAATTTATTTTGAGTTACTTTTGACAGATTTGCAGAGGGATTTGAGAGTATCTCTGCATGATGTACAGTTAATTTTGTTATTGTTGTTTTCTGTTGGGAGGATTTCTGACCCTTCTGCTCCAACATTTCTTTTTCCTTGGAAATTTCATTGGATAAAGCTAATGAACATTGAGGACATTTGTTGTCTGGAAAATAGTTTGAATTTGACACAGTGAAGCCTTGTTTGAAAGAGCAATATAAGCATCTCTTTTCCGCTTTTCTGTAAAATAGTTTACTAACTTTGGATTCTTTTAATGTTAGACTGTGATGAAAAAGCTGAAGACGCTGTTGATTATGAAGATATTGATGAAGAGTATGATGGTCCAGAGACAGAGGCTGCCAATGAAGAAGACTATTTATTGCCAAAAAAAGAATTTTTCTCTGCTGAAGCATCTGTATGTATGGAATCCAAAGCTTCTGTATTTGATGATGAAAATTATGATGAAGAATCTGAGAAGGAGCAAGACTTTCTGAATGAAGATTCTAAACCTGATAATATCTCCTTACCTGGTAATAATTTTTTACACGAATTGCACCACCACTTTGTTATTGTTGTTGTATTTTGTCTGGTTTTAACTTAAAACATGAATTTACTTGTTATGTTGGTTTTACTCCACATAAAAGGGCTGGAAAGATTGATTCTTGTAATCTAGCTATGGCATTTTTATGCAGCCTTGTTCAGATGTTGTTTGGAGACAGATTTATGGTGTGTTTGGATTTCAATTTTCAGTTTTCTTTGAACACTGTGCCAACATATATGAACCTTTTTTCTTGGATCCCCAGTCAGAAACAAAGTTCACCTCAAACTTCAATTAGCTTAAAAACTATGATGAGTTGCTTTGTATTTTTTAAAACTCTAGTTGAGTTCAACTCAACTCAATTACCTAATTGAAATCCAAACACATGTACTGTCATCACGAATGAGAATGCTTCAACTATTTTACTAAAGTTTTTGTGGCTCTCTTTACGTGCACCTTAAATATAGTTCTTTTTCACTTTCACTGATTACAGGTTTTGAAGTATATGTTGTTTGATTGATATATTTTCTTTTAGGCATTTTGTTCACTACCAAGTGATCGTTTAATGACATCCAGTATTCTAGCTAAGCTGTGGATGAGTTTTTGACATTCTGTTTGATGCATGAAATTTAGAAATTGAATGTGCATGAGTGCGACTAGGCACACTTGTGAAAAAATTTTATATATATTAATTTCTTAGCTTGTGAGCTGATTTTCTGAGAATTAGTTGTTAGATTATGCTACAAATTGTCACTGTAATAAATTTATTTTGGCTCTATACATTATTGCTAGCCAATATTGGATCTTAATTGTTAAACTATAGGAAATGGAGAGACATTGAGTTGAAATTGTGTACATCAGAGACAACAGAGGTGCTTTATTTGTATTGAGAAAATGAAATCAATACAATAAATAGAAGAGATATGATATGCTCTAATAAAAATATTAATATGACACAGGAATATAACAATATTCCTAATAATATTTTATAACCTAGGTATTCCATTTTCTAAAAGATTATGGAAGATATTATTGATTATAAATTATCCCTGTCTTGTTTTTATAATTATAACATTTCCCCTCAGATTGGAGCGTATAAGTCATGTGCTTATATTGCTGTAAATATGATTAATCCTTGGTGAACATGTCTACCAACTGTTTACTACAATTGACAAATCGAGTGGCGATATTTTCAAACTCCAACTTTTCTCTCATGAAATGATAATTGACCTCAATATGTTTGAAAGAAAATTTTAAGCAGTGCGTAATTCTGCTTGATTGTGACATAAAAGGTGTATTTGGGAATTTTCTTCAAATTTAAGCTCTTGGACGTGTTGCTTTAGACATATGAGCTTATAATTGTCTAATGCCTTTTCTGTTTCTACACTTGATTTTGCCAGAACAGTTTGTTTCTTGCTTTTTTACAATATAAGTTACCTCCAACAAGAATACGATACCTGAAGCTTCTATGCTCGATGACACTGCCAATCAATGTTAGAGTACCAACCAATTTGAGTATTTCCCTCATCTTCATTAATATAATGCCTTTAGGGTTTAGGGTTTGTACAACTGCATCTCAATGGTCTTAATAAAGAGAGTTTATAAATTGACTTACTATACTCATTACAAAGGCAATGTTAGGACGTGTCACAATGAGACAATTTAGTTTACCAAGTGTTTGTATCTCTTTGGTCAAACGATCTATTGCATATGAGAAAGAAATCAATATTGATATTGTTTCTTTTATTCCTATTAAAGAAAGAAATGAATAAGACAATTTATGGAATCAAATCTATCCTTTATAAATAAGAAAGGGTTGTGTTATGTATAATAGTAATGTATTAAATGTATTAATTGTTGTTATAGGGTCCAACTTTTTCCAATAAATGATTAATAAGATCCTTACAGGAGTAAGTATGACCACTTACTAGAAAGTATTTAAGAAATCAATCCTGGTTTTTTGTGTGGAGAGTTTGACTATCAACCAAGTTTTGTATTTGTCATCTGAACCATCAATATTATATGTTAATTTGAAAGCTAGGAAATTTTAGGAAAGAAAAATAAAATTGCTTGTTTTCCCTTAATAAATGGTAGATGTACCTCATATCATATTGGAATCTTGCAGTTCACATATGCTAGCTTTGTTCTTTCAGAGGAGCAGGAAGAGACTTTGGTAGAGGCATCTAAAGAAGAGAGTGCTCTTGAACGTGAATTACATGTTGACTCACTGCAAAGTGAAGAATTGGATGCCGATGTACAAAAACCTGAGGAGGTATATTTCAATTTTGCCACCTCTTAAATATTTCTTTTTGGCATTTGATATTTATTCTTCTTGAAATTGTAATAGGGTTTTGGGTATAAAGGGATGTAAACGAAATAAGAGAGACTGAAGGCACCTTGATTGATATTTGACTTGATATAAACAACTATCCTTTATTTATTCTTATACTAAATCATAATCTGAAGTTCCAGCTACATGAGGAAATAAATCATGAAACTAATATATGGAAATTAATCCCAAGAGATAAGATATTCTATGATATTATGTAGATATCATTGGATATTCTTCATATATTCTAACAATTCTCATGAATGATATTTAAGTTCTATACTATTCTGATTGTGAAATAGTGAAAGAGATGAGGGGAAATCTCCCTTGTGTGTCTTTGCATACACATAGGGTAATGTATTTATAATAATAAGAATGTGGGCTAAGCCCAAATACAAATGAATATGTAAAAATAAAATAATAAGAATAAGGACAATGTTTCCCTAATAAACATACATGGACTATGTTTCCCTAATAAACATAAACACAATATCTAACACTCCCTCTCAAGTTGGAGCATATAAATCATATGTTCCAAGCTTGTTACAAAGATAGTCAATTCTAGGTCCTCGCAAGGACTTAGTGAATATGTTTGCCAACTGGTTGCTTGAGTAAACGAACTCAGTCTTGATATCTCCAGATATGATTTTTTCTCTAATAAAATGGCAATCAACTTCAATGTGCTTGGTTCTCTCATGGAAGACAGGGTTAGAGCTAATATGAAGAGCAGCTTGATTATCACATATAAGTGTCATGTGAGTGACATCTCCAAATTTCAATTCACTAAGTAATTGTTTAAGCCAGACAAGCTCACAAGTAGCTGATGTCATAGCTCTATATTCTGCTTCTGCACTGGACATAGCCACAACACTTTGCTTCTTACTTTTCCAAGATATCAGGTTGCTACCAATAGAGACACAATATCCAGAAGTAGACCTCCTATCAGAAGGGGAACCAGCCCAATCAGCATCTGAATAGCAAACGATTTTTGTATCGTTGTTAGGACCATATAGCAAACTTTTTCCAGATGATCCTTTAATATACTTCAATATGCGAACAACTGCATCCCAGTGGTCTTCACATGGGGAGTTAAGGAATTGACTCACCACACTAACTGAGAAGGAAATGTCAGGACGCGTAACAGTAAGATAGTTTAATTTACTAACTAATCTTTTCTAACGTTCAGGATCTGAGAAAGGCTCCCCCTGATTTGGTAGGAGCTTGATGTTAGGATCCATAGGTGTCTCAACAGACTTACAGTTCATTAACCCTGTTTCGTCCAAGATGTTTAACGCATACTTCCTCTGAGATATGACAATACCATCATTGGATTGTGCTACTTCAATACCAAAAAAGTACCGGAGTTTGCCAAGATCTTTGGTTTGAAAATGGTGACAAAGGTGTTGTTTCATCTGAGAGATGTCAAGGTAGTCGCTTCCTGTGAGAACAATGTCATCGACATACACTATTAAGTAGATACATCCAACATTCGAGTAGCGATAGAACACTGAATGATCCGCTTCACTGCGAGACATACCAAATTGTTGAACAACACAACTGAATTTACCAAACCAGGCCCGAGGAGACTGTTTTAGGCCATATAGGGATTTGCGAAGACGACATACCAATCCAGATGACTCCCCCTGAGCAACAAAGCCGGGCGGTTGCTCCATATAAATTTCTTCATGCAAATCACCATTAAGGAAAACATTTTTGACATCAAGTTGGTAAAGAGGCCATTGTCAAAGAGTGGCCATGGCAATGAATAGGCGAATCGAGGTCATTTTCGCCACTGGAGAAAAGGTATCACTATAATCCAAATCAAAAATCTGTGTGTAGCCTTTGGCAACCAGTCGAGCCTTCAAACGATCAATTGTATCATCAGGGCCAACTTTGATAGCATACACTCACCTACAACCAACAACAGACTTTCCAGATGGTAATTGGACAAGCTCCCAAGTTCCACTTTTCTCTAAAGCACTTAATTCATCCAGCATGGCTTGATGCCAACCAGGATGAGTTAAGGCATCACCCACAGACTTGGGAATTGACACAGAAGAAATGGATGAGAGACATGTGTAAACAGATGGAGATAACCTGTGGTAACTAAGAACAGTATAATGGGGGGGGAAGAGTTATGAGTAGAGTATACCTTTACGGAGGGCAATAGGCAGGTCAGACTCATTTGCTGGAGCCGGAGGAGACACAGGAGGCGGCACAGGAGGTGAGTCATGAGGGAGACGATTGCGGCGACTATAAACTTGAAGGGGTGGAGTTGAAGGACGATCCTGTGGGGAATGAGAGTCTAAAGGATCACAAACAATAGGAATATCAACAGTGGTAGGTGGAGGTACAGAACTAGAAAGAGATGAGGGGAAATCTCCCTTGTGTGTCTTTGCATGCACATAGGTAATGTATTTATAATAATAAGAATGTGGGCTAAGCCCAAATACAAATGAATATGTAAAAATAAAATAATAAGAATATGGACTATGTTTCCATAATAAACATAAACACAATATCTAACACTGATGATTAAAGGGAATGTATGTACTGTTTTGACTCTGAACCATATTTGACCATCAAGTTGTATATTGAATATTTTTTATTAGATTACTTGTAGTCCTGCAGATGATAATATAAGTGATTCAACTATATAGATAAAAAAATTTGATGGATGGCTTAGTTGATATAGTGTGGAGGGCTGATCTTCTGATTAATAAGCTGGGTAAATAGAAGAACATTTTCTGTTATTAAGAAAACTGATTGATCCTGATATATCTTTTAAATTCGTTTATACTTGATGCAATGTTAATTAGAAGTAGGAAATACTAAAATTGGTGTACTCATACACGGCCAAACTTGTTCATAGAGAGAATTAAAGTCAGATCACATAAGTAATTTTTTGACTGAAGCTGCCTACTCAATGAGTGCATGTACTGCATTACTTTATGTAGCACTCAAACTATATTGACACTGAATGATAATCCAGTGTGTTTGTCTATGTATGTATATATATATATATATATATATATGTGTGTGTGTGTGTGTGTGTGTGTGTGTGTGTGGTTTGAGCCCATGAGCACATGTTAAGGAATTCAGTCCTTTGCCAATGTCACCCTAGGATCCTCATTCTTCATAGTTTTGTCCCCTTTTGCTTTTGATTAATTTTAGGGAAAGATAGCTCCCTTATAGTGACCTCAAACCCTCCCCTCACACCCTCCCCAAAACGAAATATGAAAACATTAATCTGTAAAGTTGAATAATAAGTTGTTTCGAATACAAAATAATATTAATTCATGTGGACAGCAAATTGAAACCTAAAATAATCTTGGGGACATTGTGGTGGTGTTTGCTCCTTTTATTCAACTCTGCCTAGTGGGAAAAGTTGGTTGTTATAGTGGAGACGTGGGACAAGCAGTGATATAAGCCTGTGCCAAACAGTTTTAAGTTTTTGAAGAGTTGCTACTTGAAATGTAAAAGGATTTCTCTGTTATGTATGCATCAAATTGATGACAAGTTGGCAACTTGTGTGTGTATTTGCTATTAACTATGAAGTATATACTGACTGTAGTACCTTGCTATAAGCCCAGCCAATTAGTAATGCTTACACTAGCATATTTTTTCTCTAACATTGATGATAATTATTGTTGATTGGACTAAAGAAGATCATGTTTGACTTTCTATTGACATATTAATTTCTTAATTGATGAAACAAACAGGAAGGGACTGAAGTCCAGAAAAGGTCTATGGCTATGCCGTTGCCTATTTTATGTGTGGAAGATGGTGTGGCAATTTTACGCTTCTCTGAAATCTTTGGCATTCATGAACCTCTCAGAAAGGGAGAAAAGAGAGAACACCGGCCACCTATTACTAGAGGTAATTGGAGATTGGAAATGTTTACCTGAATTCTCTTTTTATGTGTCAGTCTATTATATCTTTTAGGAGAGAGATGATTAGAAAATTAAAATTGTTGTTGCACTATTTGTACAGTATGTGAGGGAAATTAAGGGCTGCCAATGGTGAGATTTGATTGGAAAAATGAGTGCTATCTTTTTGCTGTGTTTGTATGTGGGGCTTCTGTTCTAATGGGCATTTTACCTGTCATGTTTACAGATAGATACAAGTCTTTGGATTTTATTGATGATTTTGTAGAAGAGGATGAAGAGGAATTCCTCAAGGGTTCCTCCCAGAGTCTCTCACAGACTAAACAAGTTTCTGTAGTTCATAATGATGTATCAGAAAGCAACGATGTTGACTTGGAGTTTCCAAAATTTGGGTTTCTGCATACTGAGCCCTCAGTGGCCAGGAAAGATGATCATCAATCGAAGGACTCGTGTCATAGTGCTGAACCAATGAAAGGGGATTTTGAAGAAGACCTTTCCTGGAAAGATCATCCTTTCATATGGACCAACTTTTATCCTCTTGATCAGCAAGACTGGGAAGATGAAATCATATGGGGCAATTCTCCTATTCCAAGTAATAATAATATTGAAAGCTGTGAAGTTTCTGGACCTGAGTTGGGAGTTTCTGGTGGCAGTGAAATAGAAATTGAAAGTGGGATCCAGAATATTCAGCTGGAGCCTCACAAGATACTGGAAGATAAAGATCATAATGTTTTGCTCAGCTCTCCTGTCTCGTTGGAGGCCTTTGGCTCAAGGGATTCTTCTGAAGCTAAAACCAACCTAATATCTAGAAGTCTTTTTCATCCCCAACTTTTAAGGTTAGAATCCAGATCTGAAGTGGACAATTCTAGACTTCCAGATGGAAAAGAGGGGGAGATATCTAAACATAATCAAAGTGGTCAAATTACACGTTTTAGCAAGGCTATATCACAAAATAGAGACATGATGGAGGGTTCCTGGTTAGACGAGATAATATGGGAGGAGCTTGATCAGCCTGTGGTGAAACCAAAGCTTATCTTTGATCTTCAGGATGATCAAATGCACTTCGAAGTTTTGGATAGCAAGGATGGTGCACATCTTCGTCTTCATGCTGGGGCGATAATTTTAACTCGTTCTTCAAAATCAAGCAGTGGGGACTCATCTGAAGTACCAGGACATGGTCAATATGGATGGCGATATGTGTCTAATGACAAACATTATTCAAATCGTAAAACTTCTCAACAATTGAAATCAAATTCCAAAAAACGCTCGGCACATGGTGTCAAAGTTTTCCACTCTCAACCTGCGTTGAAGCTGCAGACAATGAAATTGAAGTTGAGCAAGTAAGTATTTATTTGTTTGGAGGAGGTAGCTTTTTGGTCCGTAGCATGTTTTGGCTTAGAATATTATATTCTTTAAGATGAACTTCAGGTAAAATCTTACATTTAGAGTTACTTGATGATTAGGCTACTAGATACCCAATATGGCGAGAGCATCATATCTCCACATGTTTTGGGTTTTCTATCGTTCTTTCCTCTATGCAATATTCTTGAATAATATAACTTCAGTCCACAGTTTTTCTCAAACCACCATCTTTTTGAAAAAAATGACTTTGTTCATCTGTCGGAGTGTGGGTGAACTTTTGTTGTTCACTTAAATGGATAGAGTCCATGATTTGTATACTGGTTACTTGATGCATTATCTTCTTGTAGGTTTGTTGTTTATAATTTTTTCATAGTATACCAATTAAATGGATCTCATTTCACATGCTGATTCACTTAATATAAATACAAGTTTGCAGTTCATTTCTTTTGTCACCGAACATTTCATGCAACTAAATCCCACTCTGTATACTTAACTGAACCTGTCTCATTCTCCACCATCAAATGGTCCATACATGCACTCTTATCATTTTACTGCATAACTTATTTTATGTCCATCAACATAGCTCCTTATCTATTGTCAAATGTCCCTGGTAGCAAAATTGCTGGAGAAATCTCTATCATAGTGCTTAGTATGATTTCCACCAGTTACAGCTTGTGGTGGATAGAAAGATTGATTCTTTACATCGTGACCTTTGCATTAGAAATGCTATTGCAAAACAATAATAGACCTTGACACCCATGCGTTTATTAGAGAACGATTCATTGAATTTGAAGTTTGAACCTAGCTCACAGTTTCTATATTAGCTCATAATCAGTCACCATTTGACCAGTCCATTTGTTTATCTGTTAGTTGTCTATAACAATGCTGATATTTCTTATGTTCTTTATCAAGTTCTTGCAAAACCTTTGTTGATTTGTGTATAAGTGAGGCATGCAAGTTCTATAATTTATATGGGGTTTTAATATCTATTGTCTACATGTGTATTGTAAATTTTCTGTCATTATAGTCTTACCAACTCTTTTGCAGTAAAGATATTGCAAATTTTCACCGGCCAAAAGCATTATGGTATCCCCATGACAATGAGGTTGCTGTCAAAGAACAAGGGAAATTGCCAACACAAGGACCCATGAAAATTATTATAAAGAGTTTGGGTGGCAAGGGGAGTAAATTGCATGTGGATACTGAAGAAACTCTCTCAACTGTTAAAGCAAAAGCTTCCAAAAAGCTAGGTTGTGAATTTTTCCTTCTATAATAAAATTTCTTATTTCTGTTATGGATTTAAAATCATTATGAGGCTGCAAGTTTGTTTTGAATTTTAGTGTACTTTCTCCCTTCTGTATGGCTGATATGAGATTTTTTGTAGATTTTAAGGCATCGGAAACAGTGAAAATATTTTATTTAGGGAGGGAGCTTGAAGATCAGAAGTCACTGGCTGAACAAAATGTTCAACCAAACTCCTTGTTACATCTTGTTCGTTCAAAGATACATTTGTGGCCAAAAGCACAGAGGGTTCCTGGGGAGAACAAGTCCTTGCGTCCTCCTGGGGCATTCAAGAAAAAATCTGATCTGTCTGTAAAAGATGGACATGTTTTTCTTATGGAGTAAGTGACTTGAAACTTTTATCCTATGTATTTTGAAGCACTGAATTAATATTAACTTAGATGTATTGTAATATCTTGATATATTCTATGTATTTGCAAGCTTTTATATTTTATGCAATTTGCAAGAGTTTGTCTTCAAATCATTATGGGTCTATTTCATTAATTGAATTTGCATAATATCTGATTCATTCCCCTTTAAAGCTGTCAAACCTGAGGATCGAGATTTGAAGGGTATATAAAATTGTGACTCGAAAGTCATAACTTGAGTCATAAGAGTTATGAGTATACGAAAAATCATATTTATAGACTGGTGCATGCATTAAAAATAATATAGACAATAAAATAACTCGTAAGGATCCTCAAAGTAGTTAGCTTCAATACATAACAGAACTAAAAGCAGGTTAACAATTTATAAAATTACTCTCCTGCAAGAACAGAGAAAAGTATTAAGAGGAAAATACAGAGTAGAACACAGTGCAAACTGGTGATGAGGAAGGCAACATCGGCATGATGGTCATGAGTGTTGTGGTAGCTCACAATGGTGAGGCCAGTGTTCGTAGCAGCAGCATTAGTGCTTCGATGGCTATTGATAACGAGACTGATGGTTGTTTGACAACAGTAGCAGAACAAAAGGGCCATGTGATTTGGGCTTCTTTTTCAGGTCAACCTTTAGTCTTTTAACCTAGAAATGCGCTGTTTTAACTCTTGAGCCTGTGTGTTCAAACCCAAGCGGAACAATGTGGTGCATATCCTGCAATTTCATTAGCAACCATGCAATCAGAGTACTGTCTCTGCCTCCTGCAATCTGCAATGCGCATGTGTCCCTCAAACTCGCAGGAGTATGTGCGTGTATAACAATCTATTTTCTTTTTTATAATTTTTTGTTTTAAAGAATCTTATCTTCGATAAATTAATTTTCAGTGGGAAAAAAGAGAAGCACAACTATGGGGAGACTAATATTCTCCTAAATAAACAAAATGAAGAAGAACGAGAGCAAATGTCTTTGTATGCTCTATACTCTTCAAAGCAATATTGATCAGAGTGTATTCATTAGAGAATCTGTATATTATCATTAGAGAAATGGGTGACTGAGTTTCTTGCATATTCATTCATGGTCGAGTATCTTGTTCTGTTTTTTTTCCACTATCTGTTTTATATTTGTTAGGTTATTCTAATTTTTTCTTCTTTTCCTTCGCTCTTGTGTGTTGGTGGTGGTGGGTGGGGAAGTGTTGAAGGCTAGAAGGAGAATGGTACACGATGTTGAAAGTCCCATATCGACTAGGGATAAAGCCAATTCATACATAGTATATAAGTGAATGCAAATTTTACCTTACAAGCCGGTTTTGTGGGGTTGAGTTAGGCTTAAAGTCCACTTCTAACATGGTTTCAGAGTCATCGTTAAAAGCCGATCCTAGCGATATTTGTTGTTTGTTGGGCATAGTGTTCCACCCGCTATCAGGTCGCTATCGGACCACCCATTAATGTCTAGAACCAATTCATGTATATAACGGGGTGCAAACCTCACCTTACAAGCCGATTTTGTGGGGTTGAGTTAGGTTTAAAGTCCACTTCTAACACACGATAATATTTATTATTCACTTGCTGTGAGAAAAGTTTCATTTTTGTAGATTGATAATAACAAGTTACTAATTTCAGAGGTACAGTGCCATTTTGGTTAATAACTAATAACATCCTTTGCATCTTGAATTCTCCTAAAACATTTTTGTTTTCACATATTACTGATGCTAAATGCAATTTCTTTCTTTTGCCGGGTGATATATCCATTTCCATTTGCAAGTTCTGGGTTGTTGACTTTGGCTGACTAAATTTGGAAGTATCTTTTTTTACCAAACAGCCCTCCAACTTGTTCCTTTGTTTGTTGTGTAATTTCATGTTTATATTTCTTCCTTGATTGAAATTTAGGTAAGACTAGGATGGTACCATGGTGTTAGATAGTAAGAGAAATTAGATATGATTATATAAATAGGGAAAGAATGGTAGAAGTATTCATTAATTTTGTTAGCATTTTCGTGAATTGGGCATTGGCTCAGTTGTAGAGAGGGAATCCATAGGATAATAAAATTCTACCTACTCAGTTTCTGCCTTAACAATTTTGTGTATTAGTGAATACTCATCTGAAAATAAAAATCCTTGCAATTTATATTTTTTTTTTTTTGCATATCAAGCATGTTCTAATGACTTCAACTCTATTATATTAGGAACAATGTTGTGGTTGACTTTAATGTTTTTTTTTAATTTGTTGCCTGGAATGGGATACACTTTTGTTTCTCTTTGGGACCTAGTTAAATGGATGAGGGTTGAGGATACCCCATTAGGATTCTGGGAATTGCATTTATTTTAGTCTATTTTACAGTTCAGTTTTCAACTGCACTGTTGGTAGTTAGTTGTTAACATAGCTTTTTGTATCATGCTAGTTTGCTAGTAAGTTACTAATGCCAAATGTTAGTAACTGTTTTTGTAACCAATTTACACATTTTAAATTCCAGTTTGTACTCCTTGACCAACACAATAATATATTCTCTCTTTCACACATTTTCTCTCAAGTTTTTATATTTTTAACGGCATTGAACATGTTCTTTTTGTAGGTATTGTGAAGAAAGACCTTTACTTTTGAGCAATGTTGGAATGGGTGGAAGACTTTGTACATACTATCAAAAATGCTCACCAGATGACCAATCTGGCTCTTTATTACGTAACACAGATAGTAGCTTGGGGCACGTTATTTCTCTGGATCCTGCCGATAAATCTCCGTTCCTTGGAGATTTGAAACCTGGTTGCTGTCAGTCATCACTAGAGACAAATATGTATAGAGCACCCGTATTTCCTCATAAAGTTCCACTAACTGACTACCTGTTGGTTCGCTCACCAAAGGGAAAGCTATCATTAAGGCGCATTGATAAAATTAATGTTGTTGGACAGCAGGTTTGTAGGTTTTTGTTTGATATTGCATTGTCTCTGAGAATTCCAGTGCTTTGTCTCTGAGAATATCACAATGGAAGGAATAAAAAGTCGAATCTATATTTGTGATTTGTGCTAACTTGTTTCTCTAAATTACTCTTTGCAGGAGCCACTCATGGAGGTATTTTCACCAGGAAGTAAAAATCTTCAGACTTACATGATGAACAGGCTGTTGGTACACATGTGCCGTGAATTCCAAGCAGCAGAGAAGCGGCACTTGCCTCCTCATATCCGTGTTGATGAATTTCTCTCACAGTTTCCTTACCAATCGGAAGCATCATTTCGTAAGAAAATCAAGGAATATGCAAATTTACAGGTACAAGAGTCACAAAGCTTACTATTACAATATGAATGCTTAACAGAATTCTTTATGGCTTGTTTGGTTTATTACAATGTGTTCTATTTCCGTTTTTCTTTTTTTGTTTTCAAAGATATGTATAGAAACAGTAAAATAACAGTTATTTTCATTGTTTTCTGTACAGATTTTTGAAAACAAGAAATAAAGTATAAAAGGTGAAATTTTTTGTTATTTACAAAACTAGGAAATGAAAAATAAAAATAATCATTTTCTCGAATGAAACATTTTCATTGTTTTCAAATAAAAAGAGAAAAATGAAAATTTCTGCAAAATAGTTTTCTATTGGAATTACAATCTCAATTTGTTATTTTTATTGTTTTCTGTATTCCTGAATGTTATCTATTACTGCAGAGGGGAGCAAATGGACAGTCAATTTTGGTTAAAAAGAGAAATTTCCGTATGTGGTCAGAGGATGAATTGAGAAAAATGGTTCTGCCGGAGCTTGTGAGTTATATCATATGACATTCGATTTGTTTTTATTTATAATTTAAGACATGTCTTTCTGTTGAATTGTACTATTAATAGTAAAAAAAAGTCATTTAAAATTTTTTGTGGAGGTTTGGAGGCTGTTTTCTGAAACTTAATATTTGAATTGCATGATTTGTAGACTTCTTTCTGATTCATACTATGCTTTTTGATTGTAGAAATAATAAGGCTTCATTATGAAACAATGCATTTTATTGGATGCGCAACATGGTTATGCATTCTCACCTTGTATTGCTTTTGTGATTGGGTGGTCTATAATCTACATGTTCTTAGCTTGGGATAACTGCATGTCAATCTCCGTTCCAAATTTGGGTGCTTTTTGCTTTACTGATTATATATCCTGTTATCTTGCTTCATTTAATAAGATTCCTTTTTGTGTTGTATTTATCTTAAATTGTTTTAGGTTTGTGCCTATGAAAGCATGCAAGCAGGCCTCTACCGGCTAAAACATTTAGGAATAACTGAAACACACCCTACAAATATTTCGTCTGCAATGAATCGGCTTCCTGATGAAGCAATAGCATTGGCTGCTGCATCACACATTGAGAGGGAACTGCAGATTACTCCTTGGAACTTGAGTAGCAATTTTGTTGCTTGTACAAGCCAGGTGGTCTATGTTAAACAGTTTATTTGGCATTGGCATCTATTCTTGCTGTGTTAAAAATTTCTACTAAATGCAATGATCTCATACATGTGCACTATTTGTTTATTATTTTCTACACGAATTTGAAACTTGGAAACATGCTATTATTTTTCACAGAATCTTTTGAGGGTCTGAGAATTCTTGAGCAAAGAATATTTTGAATTAGATTTGACTACACTAAGTTTAGACTGAGTGAATTTTGGTCCCAAGAATTGTTTTTTTTCCAAGCTCATTAACTCGAGTGTGTTTAAGATGAAACAAAAGGCATTTTGCTATCAATTTTCTGTTACCAAGTACCTCAAATTCCCATTTTTTACTTGGTAATTGTTTTGAATTTTTTAAACATTTTTTAATTCAAAACTCATCAATTAAAACATCAAATTTCACCTAGAATGAATAAAGTCTAATGAAATCCTCAAATCTCATGAGTTTCCTTAAATTTGATCAAAATTTCACTAAATTTATGACTTCTAAACCCTTAAAATGATTTCAAATCTTGATTATATTACAAGTCGTCAAATGTTCGATTAAAAAGTAATATATGAATTGATCTTTAACTGAGCTTAATGTTGCCGTGTTAAGACTTTTGTTATTTGAATTGAAAATTTACTATTTCAGGGTTTGTGGTAGAAGAAAATTAAAGGCAGGATCAAATTTTCTTAATTTTTGAAGTGGATGAACTTAGTTGACTCAAAAAAATGGAGTAAAATTTCTGGAGTGGTAGCTAAAAAAATAATAGAATACAATTATGTTTTGCAAAAAGATAAACATTTCACTTATCCACTATATTTCCCCATCACTTTTAAAAGCAAAAACTTGTTTTACTAATTTCTTACCCGTAATTTATATTTTGCGACTTAATAATTGAGCCCAAAAATAGAAGTTCGCTGTAGTATGTTATAAAGGTGGCCTCTTAAGCTGTGTAAATGTTATGTTGATAAGATGGTCTTTTTGCTTCTTGACATTTGCACAAGATGACTTGTCCTGAAAGATTTTTTTCTGCATCCTTAGGTTTCCTACAATTACTGCAATTCTTTCATTTGTTTACTGTCATATGAATTCAATAGAATTTGAATACAGGTGAAAATATATGTTATACTGGAGTTTATAAACATGAAGCAATAGTGTATGGATAATTTGCTTGTATTCTTAAAATTAATTTTCTGTATGCTATTTATTTGACATTGGTGGGTATTTTTTTAGCAGGGTAAGGAAAATATTGAACGAATGGAAATTACTGGTGTTGGTGATCCTTCTGGTCGAGGCATGGGTTTCAGCTATGCTCGGGCACCTCCAAAGGCACCAGTGTCTAGTGCAATGGTGAAGAAGAAAGCAGCTGCTAACCGTGGAGGTTCCACTGTTACTGGTACAGATGCTGATCTGCGTAGATTAAGCATGGAGGCTGCACGAGAGGTGCGTGGTATTTTGATGATCTGTTCTGAACTGTATATGCTTATGTAAGCTATAGAGATTGATGTTAAAAAGGCTTTTCTTTCTGGTAGGTGATAGTTTTCTCATATATTGTACTCAATTGTGTTATGAAGAAAGCTGATATTAATAGAGAATCTTGTTTTGTAATAAACTTTTTCAAGCTGCACTTCATAAATGAAATTTGTTGCAGCAATGTTTTTTTTTCTCGTGTTGTATTCAATTGTGCTATGAATGAAGCTGATATTGATGGAGATATTAATGGTGAATCTTGTTTATGTACTGAACTGATAGACAAGCTGACTCTCAAAATTGAAAGTTACTGTTGAAAAATGTTTTGATATCTGTTGGAGTTCTTACATTTATTAAAAATACGACCAAATTAAGGTATTTAAGTGGAGGGTAACACTTAGCTTCTAAATCAGTTTTGTAAGGTTAATGACCCAAATACAAATTTTAAGACAGTAGCAGTGTCTACCTTAGTGAATTTTGCTAGGCTTGTTTAGTTACTCACTATCTAGCTATTATTAGACTATCCACAGATGTCTGGTCCTAACAATTCAAATGCTTGACATCTTAGATCCCTCACTTTTCTACAGCGTTGTTTAATTAAAGTATATAAGTGAAGTATAACCCTCACTTCCCAAGCCAGATTTGGTGGGTTTAACTGCGCAGATTTGGACAGATTTTATTCTAAACAGTAGGTTTTGTTCTCTCTCTATATATATTGTTTTTTTAATCAAAAGATAGATTGCTATCACTACCAAAATCAAAGACAAACTGCATCCCCCATTTTCCCTCTCTAAAAATGTATGAATTACTAAATTGTATACCCCTTAATAGACTGCACAGCGTTACCATCTCTTTTGTAAGTTCCAATGAACCAAAGAACTATTAGACAAAGCTTTTTGCAGCAAACAGAATTTGTCTCCACCCAATGAGCTTTCCAATCTTTTTAGGTAGTGATATCAGTAGCCTGAATAACGCCCAAGAGTTTAGCTTCAAAAGTTGAATTTGCTTGTATAAAATTTTGCTACACAGCCCATGTTCTCAACTTTTGAATTTGTAAAAATTTGCCTAAATGCTGCTTTGTTGACATATGTAGTGTAAGCTCCATCTGTATTCCACGTCCAAACTACATCTTGAGTATATACCAATCTTGTTGAATATTATTGTTTGCTTTCTTTGACCTGTAAGTGATAGTAAAAGAATTTTATACTTAATTAGATTGCATATAACCTGTAGCTATTGCAGTTGTGAGAATTTTGTATTCTTAGTAAGTATTTGAAGCCCCTCAGATTTTCTATTCTTAATGCATAGATACTGTATTTGAAGCCCATCAAATTTGATCTGGTTTTTGCTATTCCAAATTTTTGCTGTTGAGTGACAGCAGATAGCATCACTGCTGCCAGCATCTTACTCCAATTCCTATTTGGATGGATATGTGTCTTAATTATTGAAGTGTCCAGTTGCTGATCCATGATGCATCAAGCCAAGTCCGTAATCTAACTGGAAAAGGACTAGCTAAAAAAGTGATAATTTGCATTTTCAAACCCGAGTATAACAATGAGGACAAAATAAAAATACATTTCCTAAGTAGCTAATCTGTAGGCAGTTTATTATGTAACAATCTCCATGGGATGAATATTTAGAAGGAAGAATGACTTTTCTTCAAATTCTTTTCCCCCTAGAAACCTGTGGTTTAGAATAATCAATATGTAAATAAGCATCTTCACTGGTTAATTCACCGCTTAGGTCTTCTTCCATCTAATCTTATCCTAGGCATTAGCAATGAGAATGACAGTTTCTTTAATTTGTTGTACAAAATCATGTGACACTAATAAAATCCCAACATAACCATAGTTGCTTAAGCAGCAAATTAATTTTCCACAACTCAATTTGTCTGGTTTTGCCTTATTAGTGTCTACTTGACTTTTGAATGCAATTATAATGATGAAATAGCGTTTTATGTTTACTATGGACCATTCCTGTTTTTAATCTAAGTTCTGCTCTTGTCCAGGTTCTTCTTAAGTTCAATGTTCCTGAGGAAGTCATTGCTAAACAAACCAGGTGGCATCGCATTGCTATGATACGTAAACTTTCAAGTGAGCAAGCTGCGTCTGGGGTTAAGGTTGACCCGACAACTATCAGCAAATATGCTCGTGGCCAGCGAATGTCCTTTCTTCAGTTACAGCAGCAGACAAGAGAAAAATGCCAGGAGATTTGGGATCGACAAGTTCAGAGTCTGTCAGCTGTAAATGCTGATGAGAACGACAGTGATTCGGAAGGTAATAGTGATCTGGATTCTTTTGCTGGAGACCTGGAAAATTTACTTGATGCTGAGGAGTTTGAAGAGGGAGAAGAAGGTACAAATGACTTAAAACGTGACAAGGGAGACGGTGTTAAGGGTCTTAAAATGAGAAGACGCTCAACTTTGGCTCAGGCAGAGGAGGAAATAGAAGATGAAGCCGCTGAGGCTGCTGAATTGTGCAGGTTGCTGATGGATGGTATGACAAAGTGTTGATCATTGAAGTATTATTACCAGATATTTTTAGCATTGAATGTGCCAAAGCTGATGCTTTTGGGGCTGTTGTAATGCAATGCCTATAGATTGTTAATTGGATCAATATTTTGAAATTGAAATCAGGTGTACTTGTCATATTTGACCATTTTTGTTTTGGGCGATAATAATGCAGATGATGAAGCTGATAGGAAGAAAAAGAAGAAAACTAAAGTAACTGGGGAAGAGACAAGATTGGTATCAAAGATGCAATCAAAATTTGCCTTTGACAATGCTGAACAAGTTAAGCAAATAACAAATAGTTTACAATTAGATGGAAATATTCCCTTGAAAGAGGACACGATTACAGATCTTAGGGAGGTAGGATGATAATTAGTTTGTTTACATTGTCCTGTCGTTTGCATCTTTGTTTAAACTGTTATTTCACAATTTATATGAATATTATGTGAAGACTTAATTTTCTATAAATGAGTCCTAATTTTATTTCATACTTTTGGCAGGAGGAAAATTTTGGTGCTAAAAAAAGCAAATCACTGAAGGTCAATAAAGCCAAGAAGAATGATATTGCACCTATTTCTCTTCCCAATAAAAAAATCAAATTGAATATGGGAGAAGGAATTAAGGTAAGTGATCAAATTTAATCTGTTTCATCACTCTCCTTTTTCTTCCTCAAAAAACCATTTCAAGTGGTTGAGTTTATGTAAAAAGCAACAGGTCTTTTCATGGCTGTAACAAAGTTTTGACTGTTTTTTGTAGATTTTTTCTTGGTCTTTTAGTTGTTTATGTTGTAAAAATATTTTCTTCTCGTATTTTGAATTGTAACCCTAATTTGAGTGTGACTGCTGCATGTATATTCATTTAAAATTTAAATTTGTCATAAATATCTTTTCTTCTCTTGATTTTAATAACCTTGGATCAACCTTAGGCCAGCTGATAAAGGGAGCTTAACCATTAAGGTCAAATCCAAAGTGTACATCATAGTAATTGCATTTCTTTCCATTGCATTATTGATAAATTAGGACTGTCCTTGTTTGCAACTATTCGAAACATTTATCAATAATTGCTAGAACGGAAGTTAATACATGGAACTAGTCTTCTTGATACTTGTTCAGATTGCAATACATTATTGTGTTTTAAATATGTGCTAAAAGCTTATTGAACTTTGTATGTGGTTGTCACAGTTTTTTGTTTGGATTGTTCCAGGGAGATTATATTGCATTCTTTCATCTATATTGTAATAATATTTTCAAATTTTACTCTGCTTCCTGAAATTATCTCTGATTTATGTATGCAGAACCAGGTGTTTAAGGAGAAAAAACCATCAAGGGAAACTTTTGTTTGTGGAGCATGTGGTCAGGTGTGTGTATCTTGAGTTGTCTATATATGTTTCTTAGTATTCCATCTGGGAGAGTCATCCTTATATGAAAACTGTGAACTTGTTTATCGAATATGAAATATATAAGTCTTAATTCTCAATTTAGATTTTTGTCATGTTGAATGTGTGTGTGTGTAATGGCAGCCTCCTGTGTATATGAGTGGATGCTTCATGGTTTGGTTTACAGTCTATTTACTTAAACTTTAAAATTAGTTTATTACATGTTGCTTTATGTTCGATGCTTTTAATTAAAGGTATTTTTTAAATTCACTTTTGTGGCTGTGAGGGTAAACTGTAACTAGGCAAGTGTATTTTGAAAACAAAGTGTGATCAGGAAACCAATGTAGTTCTGTATTTTCTACCTTAATAAAATCTAGCAATTAAAAATCCTTGATTATGTTAAAGTTTTACTCTCCACTGTTCAATATTGTGTTATAATTATTTCGTTTATGACCAGCCTGGGCATATGCGAACAAACAAGAACTGTCCAAAATATGGTGAAGATCTTGAAAGTCAACTTGAATCTGCAGATATGGAAAAATCATCTGGGAAACCCATATCTGTGGACCCCTCCAGTCACTCCCAGCCTAAAACTGCCTCCAAAAAGTCAAGTTCGAAAAGCAACTCAAAGATTACTCCTGTTGACAATTCGGCAAAAATTCCACTGAAATTCAAATGTGGCTCCACAGAGAAATCTTCTGATAAACCTGTAACAGAGACCCTGCAGAACTCTGACAAGCCAGTCACTTCGGATTCAGAAACTGCAAAGTCTGCTAAGGTTAATAAGATAATTATTCCCAAAAAAGCGAAACCAGATGATACACAGGCTGAATCTCGTAAGCATGCTGTTGTTATAAGGCCTCCTACTGAATCAAGTAGAGGGCTTCCTGCTGATTCAGGTAGAGGGCCTCCTACTGATGCAGGCAGAGGTCAGGTTGATTATCACAAGTTACCAATTAAAATACGACCACCAACAGAGGAGCAAAGTCACAAAAAGATTGTTATAAGACGTACGAAGGAGGTTATTGATTTAGAACTGGATAGTCCTGGTGGAAACACTGGACTTCAACACAGAAAGACAAAAAGAATTGTTGAATTGTCAAATTTTGAGAAACAAAAAAAACAGGAGACCGTGTATGGAACTGGAGCTTTTCCAAAATGGAACACTAAAGAGGACAGAAGATGGTGGGAAGAGCAAGAGAAACGAAGAAATGATGCAAGACTTCGAGAAGAAGACAGAGCAAGGAGGCATCACAAAGAAGAAATGAGGATGCTCAAAGAGCAAGAAAGGTTAGATGAAATAAAAAGATTTGAAGAAGATATCAGAAGAGAGAGGGAGGAAGAAGAACGGCAAAAGGCTAAGAAGAAAAAGAAGAAGAAAAAGCCTGATTTAAGAGATGAGTATTTAGATGATCCCAGAGCAAGAAGACATGATAAGAGAATGCCTGAAAGAGACAGGAGTGGAAAAAGGAGATCTGTTGCTGAGTTAGGAAAGCTTAGTGCAGATTATATGCCGCCAACAAAACGCCGAAGAGGGGGAGGGGGAGAGGTACATTTCTATGTTTGTTACTTCTTTTATTTAGTGGATATTTTATTTTCATGTATTGCATCTTCATACGTATTAAGTACAAAGCAAATTAGCAATAGATTGTCATTTGTGAATAGAATATGCCCAGAAGGAAGAATGTCATTTGTATTTAAGATTTGTTTAAGTAAAATTATGTTATATGATTCTGGTAACAAATAGTTTTGAAGTAGTCGGTATGTCTGCGATGGCAGTCTTTGTTACTATGCTTTTGTAGCGATGTTAGTTTGTTTTACATGGCTTGACTTGTATGTTTAATTCAATTTCTGTCTAAAGGTTGGTTTGGCAAATATCTTGGAGGGCATTGTGGATACGATGGTTAAAGATAGGTACGAGCTATCGTATCTTTTCGTGAAACCAGTGTCGAAGAAAGAGGCTCCTGACTACCTGGACATTATAGATACGCCTATGGATCTTTCCAGAATCAGGGAGAGAGTACGGAACATGGAGTACAAGAGCCGAGAAGATTTCAGGCATGATGTTTGGCAGATTACTTTTAATGCACACAAATACAACGACGGGAGAAATCCTGGAATTCCTCCCCTTGCAGATATGCTTTTGGAATATTGTGATTATTTGTTGAATGAGAATGATGATAGCCTCACTTCAGCAGAAGCTGGCATTGAAACTAGAGATTCCTAAACCATGTCAAACTCAGATCATTAATCTGGAGGTTTTGGTACCTCTAAATCATTTTCTAAATATAGTGTAAATTCTGATTTATAAGGATATACCAAAATGCCTCCAGTATTTTTTTTAACGATATCCAAAGAGGGTTGAAAGTTGTGTGGAAACAAGGATGATGTATCAACCATGTAGCTTGTTAAATTTTCAGCGTGTAACAATGTAGATTGAGGCCACTTAAAGGATGATTTTAGATGTTAAAAGAACAAAATAAAAGCAGAATAGCAGCAGTTATGGACGACATGTTTACTATTAGTAAAGAAAATACTTTAGTAGTGTACTTTTAAGTTTTTTTATAATTAATCTTTTAATTATCCTTTGATTGAATCCGATTCTTTAATTTTGTAATTGCCCCAATTACTTTTTTTTTTTAACTTTAAACCATGAGTTTTTATTTGTTACTTTAATTTTTTGTAAATTAAATTAAATCATTTGAACGATTAAAGTTCAGAACTTATCTACTAGATTTCTTAGTTAGTTCTTAACCCAACATATAAAACTAAATTCTTCTGTGCAAATAAATAATTGGGTTGTTGAGTGTTAAGACTTTTGAAAGAATAAAATTCTAATTTAATGTATGTATAATTAATGGCATCATATTGGGACGGGATTGTTTTGTGATTAAGTTATATTATGAAGTGAATTTAAAAATTTACATATTGGTTGTAATTTTTTAATAATGAAATTGACAGTTTCTTAAACATTCAGGATTTATAAAAAGATGGTATTTTTTTTTTCTTAAACATCCGTGCTTCTATTTAGTTAGAAAATTAGTATATAAATACTCGAAAAATTCCTTCTATTTCAGTTGCCAGACCGAGTCATCTGACTCGTGAGTGCCTTCTTCAGACGAGTATTGTGCAGGTTGCTGATGGATGGTATGACAACCTGTTGATCATTGAAGTATTATTACCATAAATTTTTAGCATTGAATGTGCCAAAGCTAATGTTTTTGGGGCTGTTGTAATGCAATGCCTGTAGATTGTTAATTGGATCAATATTTTCAAATTTCAATTTCAATTAATCCTAATTTCTAAGAACTACACTCAGCTTCAGATTTTTAATCCAATTTCAATTTCAAATGAATCTTAATTTCTTATCACATTATATATTTTAAAAATTTCTAATTTCAAAATATTTAATGTTATCAAATTTCACTTATAAAATTTTTGAAATGTGATCTATAAAAAAAACTTACCACGTCAACGATTTAATAAAAAATATTTAACCTGTTAAACTAATTTAATGACAATAGTCAATTTTTCACTTTTAAAAACTAAATCAAAAAACATTAATACATGAATCTAACTGAAAAACCAACATAAATAACGGAAATGATTTAACTTATAAAAAATTATAAATTATTATTATTGTTAAAATAATATTATTTTATAAATTAGATGTTTTATTGATAAATAATGAATAAAATATCTTAAAGTATTGGATAATAGTATCTAAGTGATGTATTCATATTATTCTTAAAGTTTAGTCTGGAAGTAATTGATAAGTTATAAAAATATTATTGGTCAAAAGAATAGTAGATTACGTGGGACGTAATATTTCTTAACGAATACACTCGTACCACAATAATAACTTGTATTTTCATAAAAGAACTTTGTCTTGTCTTGTTGGGCATCGTTATGGTTTCACATCATACACTTACCATAACAGTTGTCCATAGGTTGATAATTTAGAAACCAATTTTTAACTTCCTAGTAGTTTGGTATAAATTTAAAAAATATTAATAAATTAAATGATTATTTAACTTTAATTTTTTATCTATCTATTTATATATATATACTTAGGAGTTAAGTTAAGGTAGGTGGTGGAAGGTGTGAGTTACTGGATTGGTTTCAAACGCAATTGGATTAACAAACATAAACAAGATGTGGCGGTTTTGATTTGATTTTACATGTAATAGGATGTTTTGTTTGCGAAAGTCTGTTTCTTTTTTGTGAGGACGAAAAACAACTTAATAAATTTAACTGTCTTCTTCTTTCATTTTCTTCAATAAAATAATTTCAATTAAACACCATTTCTTTTCTCTTACCAAACAGTACTAAAAAATCAGTCTTTTTCTGTGTTTAATTACAAATTACAATCTCAATTCAAATTTCAAAATCAAAGGTCTCTCTTTTTTCTCTCCCATTGCAAAGCTCTGAAACTCTGCTCTCCCAAACTCCATTGTTCTTCCTTCCATGCTAAACTATGTCTCTACTAAGCCGATTCTTCTACAAGCGTCCCCCTGATGGCTTACTCGAATTTGCAGACAGAGTCTATGGTAAATTCCTAATTTTCAGTTCATTTCGATTTTGATTTTCGTTTTCTGAAATTTTCCATTTTCCATTTTCCTTTTCAGTATTCGATTCCTGCTTCTCCACCGAAGCCCTCCCAGAGGGAATGTACCAGCTCTACCTCCGCCAAATTCTCTCCGACCTCCACGAAGACTTCCCGGAATCTTCCTTCCTCGCACTCAACTTCCGCGACGGTGACTCACGCAGCCGCTTCTCGCGCCTCCTGTGCGAACTCGACGCCACCGTCATCGACTATCCGAAGCAGTACGAGGGCTGCCCCCTCCTCCCTCTCTCCCTCCTCCACCACTTCCTTCGCCTCTGTGACACCTGCCTCGCCGACCCCGCCGCCGTGATCCTGTTCCACTGTGAGCGCGGCGGCTGGCCCCTCCTCGCCTTTCTCCTTGCTGCTTTCCTCGTTTTCCGGAAGGCGCAGAGTGGGGAGCGGAAGATTCTGGAGATGGTTCACAGGGAGGCGCCGAAGGGGCTGCTGCAGCTGCTGTCGGCGCTCAACCCGATGCCGTCGCAGCTGCGTTATGTGCAGTATGTGGCTCGGAGGAACATTGGTGCGGAGTGGCCGCCGCCGGAGAGGGCGCTATCTCTGGACTGTGTGATACTCAGAGGGGTTCCTGGGTTTGATGGGGGGAATGGATGCAGGCCGTTGTTTAGGATTTTTGGGAGGAATTTGCTTAGTAAAGGCGGGCTTTCCACGCGGATGATTTATAATATGCATAAGAAGAAGAAGACTTTGAGGCACTACAGACAGGTTGTGTGTGTGTGTGAATGGTTGAGTTTTCTGTGGGACAAAATTGGTATATGGGTGTGTAGTTGGTCGAGTTTTCGCGTAGCAGAACATGTATACCGTTCTTTTGGTTGTTTTGTTTGTCTATAACTGGAATTGAGTTTTACTTTGGTAATTTGTGTAAGAAACGTTTGCATCAAAGGTTGACATAGATTAATGAGGTGAACCTTCAATTCTGATTAGAAAATATGGATTAAGGGAAAGTATGCAAGTTTTGTTGTTTGTTTTTGGTTGTTGTGTTTGTTTGTGAGGATAGTTGATGCTGGAATGAATGTGTTGTGTTTTTATCTCAGGCAGACTGTGATGTGATTAAGATTGATATTCAATGCTTAGTGCAAGGGGATGTGGTGTTGGAGTGTGTGCATTTGGATTTGGATCCGGAGAGGGAGGTGATGATGTTTCGAGTGATGTTCAATACAGCATTCATTCGGTCAAACATTTTGATGCTGAATGCTGAGAACTTGGACATTCTGTGGGATTCCAAGGAGCGGTATCCAAAGGGCTTCCGGGCTGAGGTGAGTATGTGTTAAAATGTACTGTATTGTGAAAAGTTAAGACTTAGAATGTTTGTTGTAATGGTGTGATTGTTCTGCAATTTTAGGTTATTGGTTTTAATCTGATATTGAAAAACCTTGAAATTTAGGTATTGTTTGGGGAGGTTGAAAACATAAGTCCTCAAAGGGCTCCCACAAGTATTTTAGATGGTGAGGTGAAAGGTGGATTACCCATTGAGGCATTTTCAAGGGTTCAAGAACTTTTCAGTGGTGCAGAATGGATTGACAGTGGTGATTCTGCTGCTGTATGGCTTCTTAAGCAGCTTACAGTCTTAAACGACGCCAAAGAGTTTTCAAGGTTTCAGGGTAGAGGAAGCTGGTATTCATCTCCTGCTGACTCTGAAGAAGAAAATAATGAGTCCAGCACTGCTGATAGTTCAGACGAGGCCTTTGATGTTATTCCCAGGTCTTATGCTGATCCTTCAAAATTATTTACATCTGACACACCTGATTTGGTCCATTTAACTTTTGAAAACAACGGTGGAGATTATGTAAATCTAACTTCAAGAACACCTGATCAGTCACTAACAGATGATGTTTCATTGCCTCACCATGCTCTAACTAAGGAATCTTCTCCTTGTTTGTCTCCACCTTCACCTTCACATTTTCCCGCTATTCAACCTCTACCGACCCTTCCACCTCAATCGTCAATACCTATACAGCCAAGTTTAGCTCCTCCCCATCCTCCCCCACCTCCGCATGAATTAGTTCAGGATCTGGACAATGCTTCTACATTGCCTTCACCTCCTCTTCCACCCCCTCTCCCTCCTATAGGTGGGGATGCCGATAGCACTCCTGGTTTACCTCCATCTCATCTAGGATCTGTACAAACAAGTTCAGCCCCTCCACCACCTCCTCCTCCCCCACTTCCACTTGGACCTGTACAAACAACTTTAGTCCCACCACCTCCTCCTCCACCACCACCTGTGAGAACAAATTTAGTCCCACCACCTCCGCCTCCACCTCCAGGTCCTTTACGAACAGCACCTCCACCACCTCCTCCTCCTCCTCCTCCTTTAGGTCTTATACAAACAGGTTCAGCCCCACCACCACCTCCTCCTCCTTTAGGTCCTTTGCAAACAGGTTCAGCCCCACCACCACCTCCACCTCCACCTCCTTTAGGATCTGTACAAACAGGTTCAGCTCCACCACCACCACCTCCACCACCTCCAGGACCTGCACAAACAAGTTCAGTTCCACCTCCACCTCCTTCAGGTCCGACACAATTAGGTTCTTTACCCCCAACAACTCCAGGTCTTGTACAAACAGGTTCTGCTCCACCACCACCTCCACCTCCTCCTCCTCCAGGTCATGTACAAACAGGTCCAGCTCCACCTCCACCTCAACCTCCTCCAGGTCCTGTACGAGCAGGTTCAGCTCCACCACCACCTCCACCTCCTCCAGGTGTTGTACAAACAGGTTCAGCCCCACCACCTCCTCCTCCTCCTCCAGGTCCTGTACAAACAGGTTCAGCCCCACCACCTCCTCCTCCTCCTCCAGGTCCTGTACAAACAGGTTCAGCCCCACCACCTCCTCCTCCTCCTCCAGGTCCCGCACGAACAAGTTCAACTCCACCAGCACCTCCTCCTCCTCCAGGTCCCATACGAACAGGTTCAACTCCACCAGCACCTCCTCCTCCTCCAGGTCCTATACGAATAGGTGCAGGTCCACCAGCACCTCCACCTCCTCCAGGTCCTGTACGAACAGGTTCAGCCCCTCCACCACCTCCTCCTCCAGGTCCTATACGAACAGGTTCAGCTCCACCACCACCTCCTCCGCCAAGTGTACAAACAGGTTCAGCTCCACCACCACCACCACCATTGGCACCAAGGCCCCCAGGTGCTCCTCCTCCTCCTCCACCTGGTCGTGGTGCATCTCCAATGCCACCTGCAGTTACAGCCACTAGTGTGGCACCACCTCCTGGCAAAGCTTCAACAACAAATGTTGGTAGAGGTCGTGGTACTGGTGTTACTGCTAATGCTCCAAAGAAAACTTTACTAAAACCCCTACACTGGGTGAAAGTCGCTCGAGCAGCCAAGGGAAGTCTATGGGCTGATTCACAGAAACAGGATAGTGGAACAAGGTACTGATCACAGAATTTTGGTATGGATATCAAACATGATTTTCATATAACGATACTTCTATAATGACTGAAAACTGTCATTTTTTAAAGCTTCTTGTGGGATCACATTATGTATTGTTGTTGTGGGTAATTTTGTTAATTTGCCTAATCTCCTTAGGTGGGGTGGGGGGGATGCAATGCCTATTTAGCATTTCTGATTTTAAATAATGAAATGTTTGTTAGGGCCCCTGAGATAGATATATCAGAACTTGAGACCCTGTTTTCAGCAGCATCTACTTCTGATGGGAGCAGTACTAGAGGTGGAGTTCGGCGTGGTCCTAATATTAACAAGCCGGAGAAAGTACAACTGGTAAGCAACTCCTTTTTGGCATAAATTATTTTATCAACTAATGCTTTGGAGTTTATATGCTTGATTAGAAGATCCTATCACGGTAATTAGGAATTACTCTGGTGTTAAAATTGCCATTAAAAGGGGCAACAAAAATCAAAATGTTTATCTATGCAGATTATTTCTGCTCTTGCTAATTGCTTGTTAAATAAGAGAAAACATCACAAAAAATTATTGCCAAAGAAGTTTTCTATTGGATTGAATTGATGGACAGTTATCTGATGAAACAAAGGTTCAATACTGCAGTTTGCTTGGTCTTTACGATATGATATTGTTAGAATATGTTATGAGTAGACAATATAATCTCTCTATGTGTCTATTCCACCTAGGAGCGTGTGTGTGTGTGTGTGATATATATATAAGTGACTATAATAAAAAGAGTTTACAAAGAGATGGCCCAAAGGCCCATATATTAGTTACATTTGACAGACATATTTGCTGACAAACTTAAAGACAGATACTGAAGCATTTTTTATTTATAATTTTTTTCTGGTTAGTTGTATTTATTTAGTAAAAGAAATGTATAACTAATATACCCAAACTCCTTTTCCCTTGATTGTCAGGTTGACTTGCGTAGAGCATATAATTGTGAAATAATGCTCTCTAAAATCAAAATTCCTTTGCCAGATATGCTTGTAAGTTTCCCTTGCTCTTTTTTATTCAGTGAAATTACTTATAATTATAAGTTTCGGATGTTTCTCTCTGCTGCTCCATATGGAAAGTCTAGATTTAGTCCTAAACCTTTCTTGGACACACATACTTATTGTATTTAGTAGATACCGATGTAATTGAGTAATCCATGTAGATGGTAAACCATATTGACAAAATTGTAGAGTTATGGCCAAACTTAGTATAAAAGGATACCTCATGGGATTGGGTTTTCATAGGAGGATTCCTTGTGCTTATTCTATGCCATTCTCTGTTCCTTCATTAGATTCTTCTCTTATTTCAAAATAGAATAAAAGTAAAAAGCCTGATGGAGGAGTATGCATTTTGCTTATATTCTTCTTAATTTGTGTTAATGCATCCAGGTATTATAGTTTGATTCTGTACCAGGACATTTTGTAGTGAGAGGGCATTTATTACAATTTTCTTGAAGGCTATTTGGAGTGCAAACATAGATCAATTTGTTGAATTGATTAGTTCATATTGAACCCTCAAGCAAAAATTGAATGTTATCAACTACAGTGGAAGATTGATTTTACTCCTTGTTTTAGTTGAAAGCAAACTCCAAGCATAAGTATTGAAATATAGCCACACATGTCATTAATTGATGCTTCTAATTTTCTTCGAGTATGTTGTTTATTCTTTTGGTTTGGTCTGCTTTAGGAGTAATCGTCAAATTTCTATATGCTTCTCACGTTTACTATATTAAACAAATTCCTTTTGTATGAAAAAACATTCTTTAGGGTTAATTCTTTTTTTTTTTTTTACATTATTTTTGTAACTTCATTTTTATAAACCCATGCATTCTTGTTTATGTGAGTCTGAATTAGTTTATTTTGAGGTCAAAAATACTTTTTTCTTGGCCATCTTTCCTTAAGATCTTTTTAGAAAAATAGAGATTATTTTCTCCGGAAAGACTTTCCTAAACGTGCACCTAGTAAAGATTATGTTTTATTTTATCCTTGTCTACTTTTGTTAGTTACATTGTAGATTTTAGACAAAAGTCATCTGTGAAGGAGATTTTTTCGTTGTTGACAATGTCATGTTTTACTGTTGAATTGTTCAGACTTGAAGTTGTCAGAGTTTAATTGATTTAGAGTTTGAAATTTATCAAGTGAGGTTAATAATCATTTTAGCTCATTATTGTATTGAGCAGGTGGATTTTGAGCGCTTTCTCTTATTTTGTTTGATAGAAACTTACATAATGAGAACATTTATCATAATTGTGTTTTTCTAATCTAAATTTTAATTCACTAACACTTCCGTCAGTGATGAGGTTGGTTTTAGATCACATTATTTTCCTTGTTTTCTCTCAGTAGTTATCATTTTTGTGGGTTTTGTTTTTTTATTTCAGAAAGCTGTATTGGCATTGGATTCTTTGGTTCTTGATATTGATCAGGTTGAGAATCTCATCAAGTTCTGTCCAACAAAGGAAGAGATGGAAATGTTAAAGGTACTCCTCTTCCCTTATCTGAGCAGGAACCCAAAAGAAATGTATGAACTGTATTGTGTGACATTATTTACCATAATAGTATATTGGTTGCAATGTTTTAATCTACATATTCCTTACTTGGTTTCGGCCTCAAAATCTGGAATCATATAATAGTACATTTGTCTGAACACATGGAGGTTGTCATCTTAGCTTGATTCAGTGACAATTTTTGAAAGTACATGAAGCATATTTTTCTATGGCTTTGACTTTAATTTATTTCAAATGTTATTATTTCTTCATTATATACAAGGAGAGAATTTTCTCCTTTATACCGAGAAAACCCTCTAATAGCACACATACTGAAGAAAACTACTCTAACTCTTTTCCAACATCCTCTCCTGCCTCTCTTTCCCTTCTTCCCCATTCTCCCTTATATAATTTCCTCGTCCATTTTGGTATTATGATCTTCAAATTCGTTTTACCACTCAGCATGTCCTAGTTGGTACATGTTGCCTTAACCCACATCTATTCAACCTTTTCATGTTTTAATATACAGTGTGTAATGCGCATGTCAAAACATTAATACATTGTTCTAGATTGTTCCACTTTTGTTAAAAGAATGTCAGCTGTCATAGAAGCTTTTTATATTATTTAGTGTGTGCAGAGAGAGGGATAATTCCAGCTTACAAAATTTTTAAACAAAGTGTCAATCTTCTTAATGATACATAAATTGTGAAAAGCCTGGTTCATATTTTATCGTAAAAGAGATGCTACATTGTCTTTTTTGAGTTTTTCCTCGCTAAAATCATTTTTGTTTCCAGAATTATGCAGGAAACAAGGAAATGCTTGGAAAGTGTGAACAGGTCTTTCTCTCTTATACGCTTTAGTGAATTGGTCTTTGTAACTTATATATATATATATATATATATATATATATATATATGTATGTATGTATGTATGTATGTATGTATGTATGTATGTTAATTTTAATATATTTTCTTTCAGTTTTTTATGGAGCTGATGAAGGTTCCGCGTGTGGAATCCAAATTAAGGGTTTTTGCTTTTAAAATCACCTTTTCTTCTCAGGTAAGTTATCTAGGATATGGATTTATGATTATCTGTGTGGTTTCGCTATAATATTTCATCTGTAAAGACTTGTTTTTCTTGCTTCTTCAGGTGAACGATTTGAAAGTAAATTTGAACACAATCAACAATGCAGCCAGAGAGGTATTGTCCAATGGCTTTTAGTTGACAAACATGAAGGCATATTTGGGTTGCTTCTTCATGCTATATTACTCGTACTTTCAGGTGAAAGAATCTGGGAAATTGCGTCAAATAATGCAGACTATTCTTACTCTGGGAAATGCCTTGAATCAAGGAACAGCACGGGGTAACCTTTTTGTTAACTCTACTGCTACTTTAGTTTAATTAGAGATGGATTTCTTATTGACATTTCACCTCATTATCATTGACAAAATGAGAAAGTTCCTGCTATGCTTTTTGGAGATTAAACCTTTATGTTGCTCACTGCAGGATCAGCTGTTGGATTCAAATTGGATAGCCTTCTTAAATTATCTGACACTCGTGCAAGAAATAATAAAATGACTTTAATGCATTATTTGTGTAAGGTAGATGTCAAAATCTTCAAATTTTATTTTGTATTTAACCATTGTATCTTTAGGTTACATGTCTTTTCCACGCAGTTGAAATTTTAACTTCACAATATTCAAGTTCTAACTCCATTTGTTTGTCATTTATGCTACTTTTGTACGATACCTTACACGTCATTTGTTTTTCCTCTTTAGCTTCTTGCTGAGAAAATGCCAGAACTGCTAGATTTTGATAAGGATCTTGTCCATTTGGAAGCAGCTTCTAAGGTATTATCTGTCAATAACATTTTCATTAACCTTGTTGATGATATATGTACAGATGATCTTATGAGCTTGCTTATGGGGTTGCCTACTCTATGTCCAATAGATTCAACTAAAAGCATTGGCCGAGGAAATGCAAGCTGTGAGTAAAGGTTTAGAGAAAGTTGAGCAAGAACTCGCTGCTTCTGAAAATGATGGTGCCATATCAACAGGATTTCGTAAGGTGACAAATAAAAAATGTTGGGTTATACCTGAATGTGTTATACTTCTCTTATCTAAGATCTTCTCTACTAGAAAATATTGACGTTTGATCTATTCATACTAATACCAGCTTCAAGACATGCTTATATTATATTTCTTCTTACCCATTCCTCACCATCCACATTTTCAGCACCTGAACCCAAAAATATATATATAAGAAAAAAAAGAAGCCTCAGCTACAATTCTAGTTTGACTCCATTCAGTTTATGATAATACTAAAGAAAATCATAAGGTTTCAGGGCATCAAATCTTAATTAAATGTTTCCTTTTAGATACTTTGCTACATGATAATATCTTGATCAAAAGGAGTGTTGTGGTCTTCAGTAAATTGTAATACGGTTAGCAATTGCTAGCTGTCATGTATGTATGTGATTTTATGTCTTGTTACATGGATTTTAGGTTATAGATAGATATAGCACAAAACAACTCTCAGAAATAATATTAACTATTCTTAAACATACAATTTGATACAAACTATTATTCATGAATAAAAAATGTTGATTCAAGATTGGGAAACTTTGTTTCTCAGTAATTCTGTGACGTTTTTCTTGCTCAGGTGTTGAAGAATTTTCTTGATATTGCTGAAGCTGATGTGAGGTCCCTTATATCATTGTATTCTGAAGTGGTGAGTCCTGTTCTTATAATAATTCTTCTTTTCCTCCTTTTTTTCTTGGTGTTGCTCTACACTTGGAGATTGCCCAGTCAGTAGATTTTGATGCTTCATCCCAGATAAAAGTCATTAATTTAGGGCTGTGTTTTTGACTGAGTTTGCCAACTACTTATTTTTTGGTTTTGATCGAGTCTTTCTTTTCCAGGGAAGAAGTGCAGACTCTTTGTCCCAATACTTTGGAGAGGATCCGGCTAGATGCCCCTTTGAACAAGGTCTGATGTTCTCTACAGTCTATAGACTCCACACATGAACAATACTTAAGTTTTTTGACGTTGTTTTTTATTGTAATGATTAAGTAGAAGGGTATGCCATGGATTTCAGTTTTGCTTGCAGTGATGACTTTATGTTTTGGGTATGGTTTTATGAAATTCAAAATCTTGCATTGCTTAAGCAGTGCAAACATGCCTTGATAAAGAGAATAACCATTCTTCCTCAATCAGTTTATCATAAATGATAATCTTAGTATTTTTACCAGGCTACATCTGTGTTTGTTATTTTGTCATTTTATTCTTTCTGAATCTTATTTGCTTGTGACGTACGCATGTAGTATCTTTGATTCTTAGCCTTTTAATTAAGTAAAATCTGCATAAATCCTCAACTTTGTTGGAGAGTTTCAATGGGCGGGCTTTGAGAAATTGGAATAATCATCACGAAGTATGGTGTTTTTAGTGGTGGAGCAATGTTTCACTGTGCTTTAATTCCCTTAATATGTCCATGGTTTTGGTGTCCTGATTGATGCACCTTGGCATCGTAAAATTTTCATAGTGCTGTTATTTCTCCTGAGAGAGTCAACCTGGGGTGCACGGTAAGGTTGCTACCTTGTGATCTAAAGCAAGATATGGCCACCATTTTCTTATTGCTCACAAAGCTGATTTTTTGTTTCTTGGGGTAAACAATTTTGTTGACTGTATAATATTGTTTCTGCAGTGACACAAATCCTTGTTGTCTTTGTCAAGATGTTCAACAAGTCAAGGGAGGAGAATGAAAGGCAAGCAGATGCTGAAAAGAAAAAATTAGAGAAAGAAGCCTTAAAGGAAAAGGCCGCAAATAATTCACATTCTAAAAGAGACGGGATTCGGTAGAAACTTGAACATCTAACAAGAAAGTCGCAAAGATACTTTCAATTCTAACACACTGCATTACAAATTTTGGACGGTCTCAAATGCAATTCTTGCATTGCATGCACCATTAGGATTATTCCTTCAATAGATGATGGTGGCCGTTGGTCGCAGGTGGTTATTTAGTTCCCTGTATTTGGATGAATGTGCATCTTCCATTGTTCTGCACTGCTGCTAAAGGAGACTGTGGTGGTCTTTTGTAATTATACCATAAGGCAACTGATATAGAAAATTCATGTTTTTTTCCTCTTTTGTAATTATACCATACATAATTTTTTGAAGTTCAATTTTTCTTGTGCTTTAGACCATTGCACATACACTTTTCTCAATTTGTAATCAAGATACAGATTATTTTTGTAACTAGAAAGCACTTTAGATATATGATAATCAATTCTTCCTGTGTATTATAGAAAATCATTCTCAACACCCAAAAAATAATAGTAGGAGAATTGTTGATGAGGAGAATATTAAAAAATATATAAGGAAAAAAAACTGAAAATGTATGATATAAAATAAAATAAGTAAAAATATTTTTAGCTTCCCTTTGTAGTCTTAGCTCATGAAATATATATGGTTAACATTGTAATTGGAGTTATTATTTAGTACTAGGGTGAATTAAGTTATTTATTGAAGAATGGTAACAAAATATATTAGAAAAATTTGCGAGTTTTTATTTATCTATATAATTATAGATTTAATTAATATTTTGATGTGTATATTTAGATTTTTAACTCGTTTTGTTTTTTTTACTTAATTGACTTTCTATATTATTTAAATACAGATGTTATGATCTCTTAATAAAATTAATATTAATATCGTTAGGAGGCCACGTATAAGTTCAAACCATATTCTTTAACAATATAATTCTATTAAGATTTCATCATTCATGGAGTACTATGCTGACAAAAAAAATACCATATTGTCTCAATGTAAAAAGTTATAGAAACTAAATTATTAATTATGTTTTTTATTAAACTAACATATGATTATCTTTCAAACGATCTTAATACTAATTTAATCAAATAATTATGTTAACATTCTTTAACAAATATTAAGACTGAATTAAAAAAAGAAAAAAGAAAATATAAGAACTAAAATAAATCAAATGTCTAATAAACATAGGAATCAAATTACTTAATAAGTCTATAAATTTAATTGTTAAATTTGTCAATGACAAAAGATTGATAATTAAATCTCTTGAACTCTTTAATGCTTTTTTTTTTTATACTTTCATCTTTATTTTCAACAAGTTAATCAGCTACAATGATGGCACATGTCTAAGTAATATTATTTCTTTCATAAAAAAGAAATAAATGCACTTCATTATTGATAATTAATTTGAGTTGTTAATTTGAAATTCGTTTAAATATTGTTTTCATCCCAAAACTATTATATAAATTAGTTTTTCATTCCTAAACTAAATTGTAAAATATTTAGTCAGAATATTTTATGAAAGTTTTATAAAACATCATTTAACAAGAGTGTTTTTCATATGATAAATCGAGTTCAATATTAGACTATAATATAAAATCAACATGTTGTTTGTAGAAAAGATATTTTTCATATTTTACATTACTTTTATAAAATGCAAAAAACAAAATACTTTATAATTTAATTTAAAAAATGTATATATTTAACCCTTTAAAATGAAATAAAATCCTAAAATACGCTAAATCATTCCACTTAATGAGTAGAATAAGCATTTCAAGAGGAAAAAAAAAGTTACGTACTTTCACCCTATTATTTAGTCGCAAAGTAAAGCAGATTGAAGAGCCGGAATTGAATTGAGTTCAGTTCACATATCATACTCATTTGTTTGTCCTTGTGAGATTTTTTTATAGACACTTCTGTCGGCATTTCGATCATTGTACATATAAAATGCTATGTTTTATTTATGTTGTGTTTGAAAATGATTAGCAGAAAAACACTTATAAATTCTCTTGTGGTTTTAACAAATATATTATCTGTTGTAGGATCTTATGCAGGAAGAGAAGAAGAATGTTGTTCGGAGGCTTCTTCTAACTTTTTGGCCTTTCCCTTCTCAAGCAAGTAAAGTCGCTCTGCTTCTGGTATTGCTTGAATAATTGTTTGCAACTTCAAATTTAACTCTTCCACCTTTTCCATTAGTCTGTCATTTGTAAACATCCCCATAATCACACTTTTAATGGTTTCCCAGCTTTCCATTAGTGGTAAAACAATTATCACAGCCGACCCAACACTACCCCATGCTATAGCAATCACTGCCCAGAAATAGAAATAGCCCTTACTGAACTCACCTGTGGTAAGCCACAAATGAAACTGGGGTTAGGAACACCAGTGAAAAAAGAGATTCTATGATAGGATATTATGATAGGTGAAATCCAAATGTTATAATACATTGGTTTAACTTTTTTGCTATGTCATAAAATATACGGACCTGACCTATTATGATGAGCAGACCTATGATACCATGTTATTATAATAAGTTATTTTTACGTATCATGAAAAAGTGATTTTGCCACTGGTGGAAAGAAAAGAAAACCATGTTCAAATGTTTTTTAATGCAATGCAACTCAAAGTTACCTGCTGGGAGGGAGAGAATAGGCCAAAGTATTACAATCAAAACAGTGAAACCAATACCCCACTTCACCACCCAAGCTTTAGCTCTGATTAGCTTTTCTTCTTTAAACTCTTCTGCTGGCAGGTCAGTCTTTTCCTTTTCCACCACTGTGATTTGTTTGGTGGTGCTCCAGTCATAGTTCTGAGGCCACAACATGCTGCAGATAGCATGAACAACTCCTCCAGTTAGTATAGAGACAAGGTTTCCAACAAGCATTGGTGCATTTCTTCCAGTTGTATCCAGGTTTACCCTGCCATATTGTATTTTTGTGACAGACAGCCATGTGATAATTCCCAGAACACAACCTGTGATTGTTCCAAGAATGGCTCCTGTTGCATTTGCTTTTTTCCATAGAAGCATAAAAGCAATAGGAAGAACTGCTGAGCCTATCAGAACTCCCATTGCAAGGTACATCCATCCTAAAGAAACTCCAGCCATGTTCAGTATGACTGCTAGCAACCCCATCAAACACCCGAAGCCTAGAACAACACCCCTTGACACCTTGAGGATTTGCTTTCCACTTGCATCAGGATTTATGTATGTTCTGTAGATATCATATGTGCATAATGATGAGACTGCAATTAGTTCTGATGAACCAGCAGAAGTCACTGCCCTGATGAGAGTATCAAAGTTCAAAATCATCAGAAATTTAAACAGAAGGCTGGATAGTTTTGTAACAAGCCTTGTAGCAAATTGTTAATGTGTTTGCTATTTCACAATTATCCAGACATAGTGAAAGTATTTCCAATGGGGATGCTTATTGTAACTTACATAAAAAGCATGGTAAGAAGAAGAATAGATCCTCCTTGCCCCATCAGAGCTACCGCTGTAGCAGGGGGAACAAGTCCACGACCTGCTTCACTTTCATTTATTGGTAAATCAAGGGCTAGAGCTCCTAAACCCAACGATGTAGCCAAAGAAAATGGCACAGCAAACCAGACCAAGCCTCCTAACAAGTAGCCTTTGTGAGTTGATGAAGGTCTTGCTGCGATGGCACTCACCCAGTATCCCTAGTCATTTTTCACCATTTAAAGAATCATTAGCAACAAAACCCAAATAACAAGAAAGAAAAGAGGATCTTTACATCTATTAATTGATGCTTACATTGTCAACAAACACAGTGCCAAAGTTGCCAACAATGTTTATAATCCCAAACACCAAGCCACCTGAACTCAGCATTGTTAGGTAAGAACCTTGGTGATTCCCACCAACAGGACCACAAGATTGCCCTTTGTGTGATATAGGATCCTGACATGTCCTTGATTTGCTTGCAACCTCTAGTAGGCGATTGTACACCACAGAAGGGCTTCCAAGCTCACTGCTACCCGTGTAGACAAGGTAGACAAAAATCACCAAAACAATGTGCACTGAAAAGTGTAAACCAACAAATTCCCAGTTTAACAACAGAAGACATGAATATAGCAAAATGTAAAACATGATAACATTAAATAGAAACCTATGACGGAATGGATATAGCTTGCTAAGAATGTGGCCTTCAGTCCACCCGCTAGTGTATAGACAATTACTCCAAGTGGTATTAGAAAGCTAGCGGCATAAAGGTTCACTCCTGTTAATGCATTTACAACAGCAGAACCACCAAGGAGCAACATAGCTGTCACAATTATATTCGTCAAGAAGCAGAAAAAGAGGAAAACAACGTGTGCAGAAGTCCCCCAGCTGAGATAAAGAAACTTCATTATCACCAGAATGACCAAAACCTTGTATCAAATATGGAGAAAAACGTAAATTAAAGAACTCTGAATGTCCAAAATCCAAACCAAGTAACATACCGTGCCTTGACAATTTCACAAACAGTATGAGCATGAGGAGCCTTTCTTTTAATCTCTATGGCCATGATTCCAAACAACAATACCTGATCATTTTCAATACATTATAAACTTTCAACTTTGCTTCCTTTTCCATATTCCAATGTATGAAAATTCAGAAGAAAAAATTGCTTTATTCTGAGGAAAAATCATATAAGGTTCATGCCTGAATGGTGGCCCCACTGGCATACCAGAAAGGTCCACTAATTCCATATTCCCATGCAACATTAGAGCTTTGCAGTATTGTAGCAGCCCATGTCCACTGCACAAAAATCATTGTAAGAATAGAGACATGAAAAATTGAACTTCAGGCTCATCAAAATACACAATACAAGACTGTTTGAGTTCATTACCTGAGACACAATAACACTAGCAATAAGCCCTGTCTTAACACTTCTGCCTGCTGTGTTAAACCATTCAGACGTGTGACGTGACCCCACATAACGCTTCTCCAGCCACACCTGATCCACAAGAATATTTGTACCAAATCAATTTATAATGACAACTTGACGACTTATTCAAGTATAAAACAGTGATTATGAGAAAAACATAGCACTGATTTTCTACTTCTAACAAAGAATGAAACTAACTAGAGAAAAAAAGAAAAAACACATTTGAGGATTACTACTAACCAAGAAAGAAGTGAAGAGAGCAAAGAAAGCACCAAAACCAAGAATGACAGAGTAACCAACTCCCTGATTAAGCACCGGTTTGCCTTCAAAGAAACTGGTCTGCCTCACGCACACACCTCCATCCTGAGACACTTGATAGTACTTGCTAGAAAATTCAAATGGTCCACACCCAGATGCAGAAGCCATGAAACTATGACAGAAATTGTCTCAGTTGGTAGCTATTATTCAAAAAAACTAGAATACTATGCAAGTGTCTCCATTTCTTAGGAACCAAAGTGGAGATTTTGAGGCTTATTTGTAGATGGACGCAAGAAAGTTAGTAAGTCAAACTAAGAGGGTATCTAATTAAATTAATCCAATGAATCTATGGATCTGATTCCTTCATGGAAGTCTTTTGCTGCAATCGTTGAAATTTTCCATTTTATTTTGTCACCATCTCTTCTGAGTAAGGAGTCTCCCTCATGAGTTGGACATATTGACCAAAGAAAATTAATGGCACACAATCAATTATTGTACATCAATGTAATGTACCAATTAATTTTAACCTGTTATATATATATATATATATATATATATATATATATATTCTTTTACAAACTAGTTAATATAAAAATATCAAATAAAAATATACATGTATTACTGATTTTTAATATATTTAATATATGCATTAAATGCATAACTCTTCCTGTAAGTATTGTATGTTAAAAATGCATTATTAATCAAAACTTAACATTTATAGAATTTATATGAAATCCATTATTTATATGAAATGAATATAACAATCACACAAATAATAACACTTTAATAACACTAAATTCTATAAATGTTAAGTTTTGATTAATAATGCATTTTTAACGTACAATACTTATAGGAAGAGTTATTCATTTAATGCATATATTAAATATATTAAAAATCAGTAATACATTCATGTATATTTTTATTTGATATTTTTATATTAACTAGTTTGTAAAAGAATATATATACTTTTTTCTTCAAATGATATATATATACGTAGACAAAATTATTTTCATATATTATGGATTCTAAATTTTAGAATAAAAATATTAAATAATTTTCATTTTCAAAATTAAAGAAAACTAACTAAATAAATGTAATGATATATTAGATAAATCATGATTTGTGTGGTGGAATAAATGAACATATTAAAAAAAAATAAGATATCGTAAGAATTGAAGGTGAGAAAAAGATAATTAAATAAAAATGTATAAGATGAATAATGTTTAAGTATAACAACTCATAAATATGCTATTTTAAGATTTGTTTTCTAATTTGGTCTCCTGATATTTTACATGAATTTGTTTATTTATATATTATATAAAGATGTTGATATTATATGTAGAGATAGAAAAAAAATGGGCAATTTAAGAAAATATATGAATAGAGTTTATATACTTATACAGTATGATACAATTTTTATTGAATGATAATTATTTTAAAAATTTTTTGAAAAGATTTCTATGTATATTAATATAGCGTATACAAATTTTAAGCATATATGAAGTAAATTTGAAAAGATTCTTAACAAAAAATTTAATTTTAACAATATTAGTACAAATAAAAAAAATCGATAAACAGATGGAACCTTTTATACAGTATGACGAAAATAATATGAAACAAATTGATAAACATTAATAAACTAAAATTGGGATATTTGTACAGAGATATAAATAAATAAATTGTTCCTCATACTCATTTTAATTGGTTAATATTTTAGAAAGATTATAAAATTCATTTTCAAAATCCATGTATTTTCAATGCATAGTTTAATAATACTGTAATATGTATTCACATATATAATAAATATTGTTTCGTGTATAATATGATACACTGATAAAAAAAACTTTTATTTTAGAATATTTTTGTTCTTTTAAATAAGATATAATTAACATAAATTCATATTTGATAAAATTCACAAATGTTTATTATCTAAATAATATAAATAAATTTATGTCTATGCATTTATAACAATGTTCTAGATATAATAAAAGTAAATATTTTACTTTTTTTTCTTTATTATGTACAAAATTGTGTAAGAACATATAAAAATGTGGATAAATAAGTTTGGGCTTGTGAGTATTATTTAAGTGGATCTTCATTTTGATGAGAAATCATCGTATTAACTAAGTATATATGGATAAGACTTGAATATATATTGGGATGTGAAAAACATCTGCATCCGCAGATATCCGCGACGGATGATATTTGCGAATATTTACTATTCGCAATTTGTAGGTAGCGAATATTTTTATATTCGTTTATAAACGGGTCGGATGCGGATATTAAACTATCCGTACCTGTGGATATTCGTCATCCAGAAAAATAAAATAAAATTTTAATTTATATTTTCTTAAGTTAAATTTAATTAAATTAATATTAATTTATGTTTTACAAAGTTAAATTTAATTAAAATTGAATTTTAATTTATATTTAATTTAATTTATATTATATTTTATATATTTTTTTAATTCTATTTCAATTTTATTTTAATAATTTAAAAAAAATATATTTTTTTAAATATTTGCGGATATCTACGGGTATCCGCAGATTTTAAAATACTCGTGAATATTTTTTAAACAGGTATCCGTACGGGTAGCGGATCGGATTACAAGTGGATTTTTTGTCAAGTCGAGTTACGGATAGGCACTATCCGTGCCCGACCCGACCCGTTGACATCCATATATATATATATATATATAGATATATATATATATATATATAAACAAAAAAAATTACATTTTTATGATAATAATATTATTATTATAATTATAAAAGTATATATAAATAATTTTTACAATTTTATTGTAGATAATTTTAGTTTTTTTTATATAATTTTTTATTATAAATAGTTATTTTAGTTAAAAAGAATAGATAACTTTTATAAATAAAATAAAACGATCGAATCAAAGAAATATCGTTAAATTTTTAAAACAAGGTCATTTAAAGGATAAAGGTTACAAAATAGTTAAAAAATAAAATTGGAAACAAAAATGGGTAAAAACATTCTTTATATTAGTATATATAAATTTTTCTCTTTAGTTTTGTAATTTTTTTTTCTTTTAATTACACATTTTTTCTTCATATTGTGTGACTTACCATAAAATTAATTTGCTTATTCAAGATATCAGTTATGTTTAAATAACATATATAAATTAAATATTTCTTATATGAATCTTTCTACTCATTTTTAATATTTTTATTTATTATTTACATTTTCACATAAGAATTGTTTAATAATTAAACTTTTTATTTATTAGGTAACATGAAAAAATCACCTTCGTATTTGTTAAAAAAATGTTTTGATTAAATATTTAAACTTTTTATATTTTTAATTATTATTATTGTATTTCTTATTAATTAAGACAATGATAAATAATATTATTAGTTTGTGTAATATCACAATTAAATAGTCTAGTATATTAATATACTATTTAGAAATTATCACAAGTCCAATAAGACAGAACGGTTAACTAAAAGAAAACATTAAGTATTATTACAGCTATATAAATATAATTATAATTCAATATTTATATACAAACTCATACTTCAAAACTATATACAAAATAACTGTTGTAAAAGAGACTATATGTCTGTTGCATTAACCTCCAAAGCTTGCTCAACTGAGACATCATCGCTCTTTGTTCACACATAATCATTGCAATAAGAACCAAAAATACACAAATAAAAAAACACAAAAACATACAAATATGGTAAGCTAATGTAGAAAGAAACGTACTTAGCATATTAAGATTTTCATTATACATCCTATATCTCACAAAGCAAAACAATAATCTTAATCGTGTCATTAACCTAGATAAGACTATTCGGATAGATGTATTGATGTCAGACTATGACAAATTTTTGCACTTGTAGTGGTGGAGTGGAACAATTATCCCTCCCTCAAGCTATCACACAAGGTTAATCCGTCTATAACCTATGGATAAAGAACACCAGACCATAGACTAAGATCTTCTACTACTCCTCATCACATAATCCCTTCTCTATATGAGATAGAACGATTATTGGAGCATTAGGGTAACTTCCAAAGTTGAGTCCCTACATCAATTACTTGAAAGCACCACTAAGAATTTCACCCTAGAAATTCATTCCAAACCATACTTGAATTCAATCACAATTTCCATACCATCATATAGTTCAAGCCATGTTATTGAGCATAAATTCATCATCACACCCTTTATATCCAACATAGAAGAGGAAAGAATGCAAAACAATCAAAACTGCCCAAACCTATTCGCCCAGCGCCTTAATGCCAGAGCCCAACAAGCATCGACTCCCCTAACGAGCAAAGTTAGTTGCCCAACGAGAGCTCAAACAAAGAATTTCTCAAGCTTAGTGAGCTAGCTCGCCTAGCTCCTAGAACCCACTGGCAAAACACCCATATACTCACCAAGCGAACTACTAGCTCGCTCAATCACTCTGCATAATTCTACATAACACCAATTATGTAGAATTTGCACCTTTAAATCTAACATGTCCTATCCTAGGTACTTCTACCACTTTCATTTGTCATTCTAAGCCTCAATTGACCTATCCAAGTGTATATAGAATCCAACACAAACCAAGTTTAACTCATTTTATCACGAACTTCCAACTCAAAATCAACTAAAACATTACTTTATAGACCATAAATCAATTATACCAATTTTAACTCATAACTAAACAACTTAGGGGTCTAAATGAGTCCAAAATGACCCCAAAAACAGACCCCAAACCCTCCACTATGCCTTAGACCTTCTACTTCAAAAACTCAGTACTCATAACCTCCAAAATGCACCTAAAAGTCATTTCAAACACAACCTATTGTATATCATACATTTATAAATCATTTTTATGTTAATTCATCACCCAAACAAGTCTTCAATGATCATACAACAGAGCCTAGATCAGAGTTTCTCCACTTAGACCATTATTACTAAAATTTACCTATTAAAACCTCTATTTTAGACCAAAATTGACCTATAACCTAGCCTAACCCTTCCCTCTTAATATTTCACAACCATGGAAAATTCACAACCAAGATCAAGTCCAAACAAATTCATCGAAGTCTAAAAACATTAATCACCACATTAAGCATCAATTAACTATCTAAAATAGTTCAAATCATAATTTATACTAAACCTGGAGTAATTCTGGGATGGGTAACCTTCCGGGAAGTTTTCTCGGAAAGTGTGTGAGTGAGGACAAAGCACACTGGAAAGCGTCGTGGTGATCTGTGGGGGCAGTCAACAGTCCCTGTAAGTTGCCGGGACGTTATAGATGGTATCAGAGCCTAGCCTCTCCCAGTACGGTGTGGTTCGAGGACGAACCAAGCAGAAGCTGGTGGGCATGTGACGCCCGGGCACTGACGAGGGCGGGGAGTGATCGCGCGGTGCAAAAGGCATGAACAAGGAGCAGCTCCTGGCAGGCTTCGAGTGGAAGGGGCACATGGATGAATCGAACATACACCGGAATGAGAGGGATCTGGAGACTGTATAGGTATGAGACTATACGGTTGAAGGATAACTTAAAGGAATTGATTTGGCTACTCATATCACCAAAATGCATTTACTTTTCGGTAGCCTAACCCATAAGAACTCCATGGTTAAGCGTGCTTAGCCTGGAGAAATTCTGGGATGGGTGACCTTCCGGGAAGTTTTTCCGAAAAGTGTGCAAGTGAGGACAAAGCACCTGATCAATGAAGAACTAGAAAAGGAACTCAATTGACTTATGCGAAGGAACTCCTACGCATGGCCTTAACCGAATAATTAAAGAAAAAAAAACAAAACTTACTTGAGCTATAAGAAAAACTGATAGATGATTCAAGAGTCAAAAATTGTAAAAAAAAAGAAAAAAGAACTCAGAAAAAGAGTTTTAGAAAAATGACAAGTGTTTTAGATAATAAAATGAGTTTATAAAAATTTATTTATATTATTGATTATTTCAACTTTAGAATATCTGATCTGATTATTTTAAAACATGTGTCAACTTTAATATTATATTTTCAATGTTTAGTTTGTATGATTTTTATATTTCAAAATAAACAAGTTAATTAAATTTTAAATTTAAGTATAAATGAAGTTTTCATTAATGTTTTATCAAATGTTTAAAACTTTTATATTTTTTAATTGGATATTTAATGTTAAATGGACAATATAACCATTTTATTTTATCATCACAAGAACAAAATAAAAAATATTTATGCACTAATTAATTATCTTTATAAAAATGATATTATAACATCTTAATTGACAATAAAAATTAATTAAAAATATTAAAATTCCAAATATCAAATAAAAAATTAACAGAAATTTAATTAAAAGTAATTAAATTTACAATAAACTTAAATCTTAATTAAATAAATGTTTTATTTTTCATTCTACGTAAGCAATGACATCTAAATTTTAAAAAAGCTAACCTCTTTCCTAATATTAAAAGTAAATTATACCATCTTGTTTAAAAAAACAATGTTGCCATATTAATTTATTTCATCTTGATTTTTAAGAGACAAACTAAAAGAAAAACTCCTCCAAAAGGAAATGATAGTTTGACACGACTTTTTAGCAGTACACTCATTTAACACAAATCTTTTATAATATTATATTAAATTAAAATACAAATAAAATTATTAAATATGACATCATAAATAGTTTGTGTCAAATTTAGAAAGTTGTTTAAAACAATTAATTTCTCCCTCTCCAAAAGGAGTCTCATGCAAATGATTTTATGTTATTTCTAAAAATGTGTGCCACAGCTTTTAAACTATTGAGACTTCATACACACGAAAGCTGATATTTCTATATACTTGCCCTCCAAGAAATAAACAAGTTTTAATAAATCATCAACTAGCACTGCTACGCCGTACAAATGTGCAGTACATGAATCTTGTAGTACATGTAAATATGATATAAAATAAATTTTATTAACAAATATTAAAATATTTAATTTCAAGTATTTTTAAAATTAAAAGATTAAACTACACTAATTAATAATAATTAATAAACAAGAATAATTTAAAAGTAGCAAAGTGGAATTTTGAAAGGCACATTTTTGGCAATAGGCAGTAATTTAGAAGACTTTAGAAAAATAATTTTAGTGACAGTATTCCAGAAAATCAATGCCAACTAATTCTCACTTGTCCAACGTGTCAACGTGTTTCACAAATTGACCATATATTATACATTATACACTCTTATATATACATCTTTCCTTCCATCACCAAGAAAAAATATTCAGTTTCTCAAAGCTTTCTTTCTGATTTTCTCAACTCATTACATTTCTCTCTTTCGTGATTATTCTATCAGAGTCCAGATTTTGGTGCGTTGGCGATGACGATGATGATGATTCGCGGAGGCAGCAACCGTGTGGCCAACACTGTCATGTTGGTGGCGAAGGGTTTAAGCGGTGAAGTTGGTGGTGCAAGAGCGTTTTATGGCGGTGGTGTGAGGAGTGAGAGCACTTTGGTTTTGCCGGAGAAGGAGAAGATGAAGAAGAAGGTTGGTGTGTGTGCCGGTGGTGAAAACAAAGATCAAAAAGGGATTGTGAGTTATTGGGGCGTTGAACCCTCTAAGATCACCAAAGTAGATGGCACAGAGTGGAACTGGAATTGCTTTAGGGTTCGTATAAATATATATGCATTTCTTTCTATTTTATTAACAAGTTTCTGTATTAGTTTTCTGATTTTTACAGAAATTTTGAGAGAAGTTATTGTTGTCGAAGTTGTTTGATCTGTGAAAATGTGTATATTTGTTGATGATGGTTTTGTTTTGGTTGAAATGAAGCCATGGGAGACATACAAAGCAGATGTTTCAATTGATCTGAAAAAGCACCATGCACCCACCACATTTCTTGACAAAATGGCTCTTTGGACTGTCAAAACTCTCCGATACCCCACTGATCTGTTTTTCCAGGTATTTTGGATTTCTTCCCATACAGTTGGAACAAAATAAAGTAAGGAAAAAAAAACATTATTTCATTTTTTGGAAAAGTAGAATATCAAATATAAATAATTTTGTTATCTTATTTTATAATATTAAGCATTAAAAATAATTCCTTTTATGCTTCTTTCAATGTGCTTTCTCTCTCTATATATCTGTCTTCTACATTAGTATTTTATTTCTTGCCGTCTCTTTATTTTTCTCCTTTTTCTACTTTCTACGAAAAATAAATGCAGCATCTATTCCTCTGGTTTCAGGGAATGTATGTGTCTCTTTCAATTATTTCGATTATTTCACCGAATAGAAAAGGATCAGTAATTTCTTCTAAGACTTTTTCAACGGTTTTTTTAAGGCTTTTAATGTTCGGTAAGATTCCAAAAATAAAAAAGATTGTTTCGTGTATACCTTCAATTTTTGTTTTACCTGATTTGTGTTTTGAAATTACAACGTTTAATTTTAATTATTATGTATTAATTCCCATTAGGAACGAAATGTATTAATTCTGTTGTCCGTTATTAAATTGAACTTTTTAAATAAAAATTTGGAGTGCTTCATGTATACTTCTAAAAATATGTTGTATTCATAAATGCTCAAACATGGTTATAAGCTATTTAATATATATATTAAAATATTAATATTGTGAATCTTATTTGGTCTCTTTGTTTTTACTTAAAATAAATTTGATGCGCGTAATACATATGATGTTTGCATGTGGTTTGGTTCGGAGCCAGCGGGTAAGACCAGTTGGATAACAAGCACATCAAAATAACTTTTTTTTTTTCCTGAAAAAAAGAAACTTAAACTTGTCATTAGTTTATAAAAATAAACGATGGCTTCCAAGTATGTGCTTAATATGGAACTCAAAAGAGTTTCTGAAACTCAGTTTTGAAAGAAAACTCGTATATTAATTTGTTAAGTGTGGTATGTGGAAATGTAACAGAGACGATATGGATGCCGAGCAATGATGCTAGAAACAGTGGCAGCAGTGCCTGGGATGGTAGCAGGAATGCTATTGCATTTGAAATCACTTAGAAGATTTGAGCACAGTGGGGGTTGGATAAAAGCACTGCTAGAAGAAGCAGAAAATGAACGGATGCACCTAATGACGTTCATGGAAGTGGCAAAGCCAAAGTGGTACGAACGTGCACTGGTCATAACTGTGCAAGGTGTTTTCTTCAATGCATACTTTTTGGGGTATATGATATCTCCTAAATTTGCACACCGCATGGTGGGTTACCTTGAGGAGGAGGCAATACACTCCTACACGGAGTTCCTGAAGGAATTGGACAAGGGCAACATAGAAAATGTGCCAGCTCCAGCCATTGCCATCGACTACTGGCAACTCCCACCAGACTCCACTTTAAGGGATGTTGTCACGGTTGTCAGAGCTGACGAGGCACACCACCGTGATGTCAACCACTTTGCTTCGGTAATTAACCTTTTATATTATGGGGAGATAACAAATAATGAATGGTTTTTCTTTTACTGATGGTATTTTCTGTAATGAATTGCAGGACATACACTACCAAGGACGTGAGTTAAAAGAGACTGCTGCTCCGGTTGGTTATCACTAAAGTCAATTTTTGGCTTCCAGTGGTTTTGGTTACAGAATAAATAAAATTTCTGGTGACTGACAATACAGTGGGTTTTTGGTTGTCTAATGATGTCTGTAAATAATGTTAATTTTTCAGAATCATATTGAAGTTTTTGTAGTTCTACAAAGTACAACGGGAGTTATATGATATATGATATATTTTACTTACAAATTCGTTGATTTCTTCCATGTGAATATGGATTTTACTTCCTCTTGGGTTTCTCCTTCTTAAATTTTACAGTATGTATTTTACTGTGTTTGAAAATGACCGGTATGTAGTAGACATACTAATACGTAGTCCATGTTAAGGGATTTATTTGACATGGTACAATTCTTTTCCATCTTCTCAATTCACTCACTGAAGGTCATTACCCCTATAACTAATGAAGAAATTTTAGTTTTGCCTGCAAGTGCTCTTTTAGTGTGAAATAAGAATTGGGGTGGCAACATGCAGAATTTTAGGTCCTCATGGCCACCTCAATAAATTTGCCACGGTGAGACGTTCCCTTTGTTCTCTAATTAAATAAATTGATTTTTTATATCATTTGAATTTGAATAAGAGTATGAAAAACAATGAATTTTCACTTATATATTATTATTATTACAAAATATTTTTACTTTTATAAATAAATTTTATAATCTTCTAAGTAAAAACGGCTTCCTTGGACAAAACAGTGTAATTTTATTTCAATTTAGGACTTGTTTGAATAAGTTTTACTCAGAAGAAAAATAGAGAAAAATAAAACAACCTTTTTATGAATCAAAATTAGCCTACAAATAATTTTAAGTTATGAGAAAAGATTCAAATCGGTTTTTCTAATTTTTTTTATTTCCAAGTATTTTTAGGAAGAAGTTAATACAGCAACCATGAAATTGGGCATTAAAACGACAAATACAATACGATCCTAATGTACAGATGTGTTATATCTTCAGAAATAAAGTCCAACCAGAAAACAGGCATTCAGGTGAACAGGAAGAAGGAAAGAGGACAGAAATTCAGATGCATAGTTTTTACGTGCATGTTTTGTTGCAGCACTACTCGGCATTATGAACATTCCAGATACCTGGTTATTATGGGATTCTTAGAACCTCGTATTGATGTGAAATTCGAAGAGGGGATTGCTTTGAAACAGGTCTACTCTCAGACCAAAGCTCCAAGTTGACAGTGCCACAATCCCAGTGAACGAGACACTTGAATACCTCAGTTACACTAAATCGGTTGACCAGTGCCAAGCCGAGACATTTATCAACGAGCTTCCACTCACCTGAAAGAAAATTACAATTAAAATTTTACAGGGCACACCAACCTACTGTCCATATTCAGAAGATTGACTTGAAAATAAATGACAATATGTAAATAGTTAACGAAAAATTCCTAGAAGGGCCACCAATAATAAACATTGCTTGTCAAAATGTATGTTGATTTTTTCCCCCTTCGGTTGGGGCGTGAAGGAAAAGATGAGACGTGCAAGAACAGCATGTCACCAATTGCTTATTGGTTTGTTCATGGTAGGCTTCGTATGCAATAATATGTTCAACAGATTTGTGATTTTGCATAAAATAAACATCTTCAGAAATAAACAAGTCTTAAGGTTGACATCACATCCTAAACTGAAACCCAGTTATAATTACAATTTTAACATATAAAAATATAAACAGGAATACTATTAATTACAAAATAATAGAAGTGGGTTTCAAAACACATTCCTGTTATTTTTTCAATTTTTGGTTTTCGTCCCCTAATCCTTTAAATGTTTGGTTGAATTCCTATAATTTCGAAACCTCATAGAATTGGTCCCCGCTGCCATGCCTACATTTAGGTTTTGGTCTTTAGTCCTTACACCAGGACAAATTCTTTGTAGTTTTGAAAACACCAAGACATATTCTTAGTTTTGAGAACACCATGACTAATTCTTTGTAGCTTTGAAAAGACTAATTCTTAGTAGTTTTGCAAATATATGCACTCAAAACCAACTGATTCAAGTTTGGAGACCAATACCAAAATTGGGAATAATTATAAAGACCAAAAATGTATTTAAGCCTGAAATTTCAGACCTGGTTTCATGTTTAAAGGCTAAAACAAAAGCCAGCATGTTTTCTCTTCATTTTTATAATTTGATTATAAAAAAATAAATATTTTAAATTTATATGGTTGGTTGAGATGAATAAATTATGGCAATTTAAAGTATTCACCTAAGCCAAACTAATAAATTTTTCATCCCATTAGAAGTTCCCACATTCCGAATGGGTAGTAACGAGTTAGAAAAAAGATGAAATGACCATATTACCATTAGGAATGAGGTTTCCTTCAAAGAATTGCTCCCCGCTATCAGGAAAGACTTCATGCACCGATCCATCCATTGAAGTAAATGAAACAAAAGATTCAGACGGATGCAAAAGAATGAACGTCGGGTGAACTCGTAAGCAAACCAACCTACAGAAAATACAAGGAAGCACAGTAGAAGTTATAGCATCTTAGACAACTGACTGAAACAATACAGCAGAGAAAATAATAGACATGAAGGATATATTGTCGTTAAAATTTAAACTTTACACTCGAATCCTCGTGCACAATATAGTGAAAAACACAAAAAGCAAATTCTGCTTTTAAGTTTACTTTACCAATGTATGTGAATGTTATAATTCAGATTATTGATGAATATTAATCAACTCTGAAACATATTCTGTTAGAAATATAAAATAAAACCATTATCTCCACCTAAGAACTCAAGCTTTTGTAAAGTAGGTTCATGACATGGTATAATAACCTGTATGACCCCAGTGGATAAGAGGTCGTCAACTCTTGTTAGCCTCATTATTCTAATATAAAAAGTTTAATTTCAGCACAAGTATGCCTATACATTATCCACACTTTGCCTAAGAGCTGCCCAAGCTTTTAGGAGAGTCGGTTCATGGAATTTTTGAAAGAATGATATGTCTTGGGAGATATTCATCCAAAGGAACTTTTGAAAGAGTAAATTGCTTGGATACGTAAAAATTGCCAAAATATAGTATATATACGATCATAAAGGAGATGTAATGGTAATATTGTAAGGAAACAAGAGAAGAGGCTTCAGATATAACCTTGAGAACCCTCCAGAACCAGCTCCAACACTGCGGGCTATTATACTAGAGTCTATCTGAATGATGTTGGCAACATTCTTTGGAACATAGATATGACGTTGAAGAACCAATCCTCCACCAATATCACCCTCTAACACCACCAGCCCAGGTTCTCGACTGAAAAAAAGATTTCCACAAAAACACGGGTTAAATATGAAAATGAAAAGAATAATTTTTCCTTGCAGGACAAGAATAAATACCATCCGAAAAATGTATACTCAGGGATCTACTGCCTTAAATGATTCCTTGACAATAATTTTTCCTTAATGAAATCATGAAAATGAAATACTTATGAAACTTACTCAATGACAGAATACTCCTCCAAACACCCAGCAGAACGATACTCCGTACCACTGTACTCCTCATATCCATTGATCTCAATCCTACTATGGAGCCATTGTGTTCCTGAAAGCAGATTGCTTGTTATCATGAACATTATAGTGCATATTATAAACAATATACATTATTTCATCAGAGTGCCATGGTTAAAATACAAGCAACTTGTACATTCCCAATCATTAAAAAAATAAAATAAATATATTGCACATGATGATCAACGTACCTGAAGGAATGTGTGTCATGGAGATGATTCTACCCCCAATCCAGGGAACAACTTTAAGATCCCACTCCCCATTTTTCAGTTCAATGGGAGTTTTTAAAAGCTCTGTTCCCTTGGGTCCAGAGACCTCTTCTACATCAGGAATTGCAGTTGCATTTTCTGACAAATAAAAAATGGAAGAATGTAGCACACCTTAATATAGAATTGGCAGTTATGGGACCCTTGAATGCATGCTCGATAAATGTAAAATATAACATAATTTTTGGATATACAATTGATCAGCCTCAACTCTATTCACGGACGGGGTGGGAAGAACTAAAAGTCCATACAAAAGACTAAAATGAGACAATTATCAACAAAGGGAAAAGTAACCACAAAGCAGATATAAATACATACAAACTACACAGAAATAGTAAGGAGAACACTAAACCAAGAAATATCTTAAAACAAAATACATATTAGATCTTAAAAGCAGTACACTAAAGAATAAAATGTTATCCGCAGAGAAAATAATGGTCAAGAAAATAAGAACTGGTACAGCACAAGCATACATATAATATAAATTAGGCTAAATTCTACTTATAGCCTTTTATCTTATTTTAATATTCAGTTTGGTCTTTTATCTTTTGTAATATTCAATTTAATCTTCTATATTTTAAAATGATTTAGTTTAGTTCTTTCGGACACGTCTAGATGTAAAAAGTTGAGGTTGACATTTTTTGATAGTTTAATAGTAATTTTAGTTTTTAATAAGTATGATCAATTTTCCGAAGGTTTTAAAACACCATAAATTGCTTTAAGCAGGTGCACTGCTATAAAAACAATTATTTGTCTCAGCAAAGCATAAGATTCACATCATTGACTAGAGAGATGGGAACATTAGAAAGACAAGTTAAGACAAGTTGTGACCAAGTTGTTAGCACCCAATTTGATTTGTTGCAATCCGAAGCTGGTGAGGGGGCAGAGATATAATCTCCATGGAGTGATTTGTAGAAGAACCGCAACAACTCCAATCAAAACCTTGTTCTAAGGAACGGTTCTAGATGGAAACATGAAGCATCTTTTACTTGGTCTTTGTTTTTGTTTGGGGCCAGTTCAGTTTTGGAAGGATATTATACACTTGCGTTAACATATGACTGTTCTTAATGGTTGCAGTTAGAATGTTAAAATACAATGGACTAAGTCCATGGAATTACCCACTGGGCAGTTTACATACATTTACTTCCGCAAAGAAGACTCTCTTATGCTGTTTATCTCTTGACCTATTTGTTCATGTTCATAATATATGGTCGTTAAACACTTCCAAAAAATTGTTTTTGCCTGTCCAATATCTATAGGTGGTTTTAAACTGTCAAAACTCAACCTGAGATGTTATAAGAACTGACAGAAAAGAGTCAAAGAGAACTTTTAAGAGAAAAAGAATAAAAGATAAAGAACCAAAATGAATATAAAAAATAACCTAACCTATAAATCAAAATTGATATTCATAAACCAACCGAGGATATTTGAACAAGCACATACCTAAACGGTCCTTGTATTGCTTCTCACTAATAGATACTAGCTTCAACACCTCCTCTTCTGAAGGCAAGATTAGTTGCAGAATTTCTCCATCACTTCCCCGTGTTTCAAGCTGCTTATAACACAATTTCATAAATATTCAAACCAAAGTACTAGGTAAAAGATACAATCAAACACAGTTTTCACGGTTTCTTTCTGAAAAAGGTTTCAAATTCTCCAAAGTTCCATCTCAGAAAAATACACACCATTGCACCCCCACCCAGCAATAACTGAATATGCAGGCGGCGTTTGGGTCTTTCCCATGATCCTTCAGTTTTGTGTACCATCAGAGTAACCACTGATGATTTAAGTTCAGCCACATAGTGTGTTAATAAATAATTCCCTTTTGTGAATTCATATCCATCACCATCATCCTCAAACAGAACACCTTCAGCTTTCCCTGTCAATGATTAAGGGTTCATTTGGGTAAAAACCTTAAGCACTTGTTAAATAAGTTCTTATCTTGCAAGGGCTTATGCCACAAATTGCTCGTTTAGATGAGTTGCACCTCGAAAGAAGCTAAGAACTTATTGGAATCATAAACTATTTTAACAAACTCAATAAGCTCCGAAATACATTACAACACCCTGCAAATTATCATATTCATATGGCATTTGAGAGAAAGACTCTAATCTGAAGAATACAGACCTCAACAAGCATGCCAAGGGAAGTTTGAATGCATTGACTCACCATGTTCATCTAAAGCCACAAGAAGGGTCAAGTCATCTGAGGGATTAGCTTCTCCAACATGCTGAAGAGGGAGGCCCACAGGAATAATTGAGCCACCTTTTAAGTATAAAGCTGGCAAATCCTGACATTCCAAGACAAAACAAAAAACATGAAATAAAATCATTTTGTGCACAAAAATAAATAAAAATAATATTAAAATAAAAATGCAAACCAAAAGAGCAGGAAAATCATTTACCGGATGTCCATCATTGAAATCAAAACTCAACCATATTCCCTTAGGCAAAGTAATCTCCATCTTATCCAACCCCTGTCTTTGTAAGGTGCTGATCAATGTACAAATAACATGTTAAAGCAGCAAAAAATTGTACAGTAACGTGTTATACAACTTTATGGAAAACTTTAAGTTTATCTAAACATGAGGCGACCCTAAAAAGGAACATAGATCCTAACACCACAAATAATTAGAAATGTGGTTTCAAGGAACGAAACATTACACATTTTTAATATTACATTTACAATAATAATAAAAAAAGTGGACTAGGTCAGATAAAGGTGGGAAGAGGAATAAACTGAAATTCAATGAAATGAACAAATAAAAGCAAACAGAGCAGATAGCAGTAGTGAATAAAATCATTTATATTTGTTTCTCATGTACAAAAACAGTACCCTTCAAATATTCATATTAATAATTTAATGTTTTCTGCGTACTAAAAGTTTGTTTTTAATGATATTTTTATGTGATGGAAAATGATAGATGTCTGATAAATTTGATTTTAATGATATTTTCTTAGTGATGTCTAGTATAAGTTTTACAAAAAAAGAAAAAAAAAAGATTACCATGATTAGATCTAACTGATAATGTACTTTTTTTAATCTTTCACCCTTTCTTGATGACTAAAGGCAATACCAAATATAGTAGTGTTATCTCTAAAAAAATAGTAGTGTTGTCTACATTACTGATAAATTAATGAAGTATGAACCTTGCATACACTAAGACCGGACCGAGCAAAAACGAATTTTCAAGTTTCCTCAGGCTAGGATCTTTTGGATCTGCAAAAGCAAAATCAGTACATAAATATGTAAAAATATTCATGATGTGTACAAAGTAAGTTCATATATCATGAACCAAAGACATGAACCCACCGGCAAAGAAAATAGGGGTTGCCACTGGTGTGCCCCTGGTGTGAGCAAAATAGAAAAGAGTGTAGATAAGAGGGATTAGACGGTAACGCCTCTTCAGTGCCAATCGGCAAACTTCTTCACACTAAAAGTTAGAGCAAGTTAGAGATGCCAAAAGCACCATTTTATTATGTGACAATTATAAGGGCTGCAAATTGACCCATCCTCTTGTTGGTCACATAAAGGATTGCATAAAAAATAATTAATGTTGTTTCTAATAAAGAAATATCTAGTCACACAAAAATATATTCAGAAGCAAACATTAATAACAAATTACCATTAAAAGAATAAAATCCTGATTAAGCCAGTAGCAGAATACAATTGTAATGCTCTAGAAAAGAATACATTCTAATGAGTGTGCAAAACGGTGGCAGGTCTCAAACTGCAACCTAATGGCAGAAGGAACAGCATTCGGACGTGCCATCATGTGCCAGAAACACATGGCACATGAATCCCACTTCTGGAGAAAGAAGATGTGCATTGAAGGGTATGAATAGGTTCAATCATTTAATATGAAAAATTCTTTCTTGCATTGTCGTCTAAAGGAAGAAGTATACATTGAGATTCCTCTAGGTTTTAGGTCTATTGAAGAAGTGAATAAAGTGTCCAGGTTAAAGTAAACCTTGCACGGTTTCAAGCAGTGTCCCCGTGCCTGGTTCGGTATACCCACAATAAAAGCACTTCCTTGAAATAGAGACAGCTTACTCAAAAAAAGAGTTTTTATCTCTTAAAGAAAATATGTACTTGATTTTTTCAAAGTATCAAGTCAGTAGAATCATTTCTCTCATATAGTTTGATCTTTCTCAAGCTACTCCATGTGATATGTAACGATAAAATATTTCAGCATATAATTTAGATAAATGTACAGCACATAAGATGAAAACTGCAAGAAGGTAGTGATTTTATACAGACAAAGATGACCTAACCTCTTCCCCGAAGGACCAGGGTTCATGGTCAGCTGTGGAAGCTTCAGAATGACCTCGGCAAAAGGGAAACATGGAACCTACACCCATCCACCTTCCGAAAAGCTTAGGTGTTGCATTTCCAGCAAATCCACCAATATCAGGACCTGAAAGTGGCTGACCACTAAGTCCCTGAACAGAAGGAAAGCAAACTATTAAGGGAAACATAACATATATTCAAATTAACAAACAATCTCATGAGCTTAAACTATTACGTGAAGATGAATGAATGATTTTATATATCTCTAAAACACATCCAACACAAAGCCTTTTCAGACTTTAAGCATAAAACCTCACAAGTTGTCCTATCATTGTAAAGATCCAACTTTTTATTACAAGAATGGAGGCAGCAAGGATTGAACACTATACCACTTGGTTATAGGCAAGTCTAATAGCATGTCATGAACAAGTACTTCCAAAAGCTTAAACTAATAGGTGAAGACACATAAATGGTCTTACATATCATTTCGATGCATTTAGTACTATTGAACTACATAGAATGATACACAAATATAATACCAGTATTGGATACAACACATCTGATATGACAATTGTCTCATCTTTAAAAACTTATGATACAATACAGTCAGATACGTTTAAAGTGCATATATCTACACACGCATATATATTATTCACAAAATAAAATAAATATATTACAACTTTCTTAAAAATCATATTAAAATTGGAAACCATTATTAAATATTTTCTAAATGTATACATAAATAGTGAGTTGGAGTTGTTTCTATCTACATTTGTTGTCACATTGCTTGTTTTTTAATTGTGGTACTTGTATATCAAATCCTGAAAATGATTTCACAGAATAAATCAGAAATATAATATATTTTAAAAACTGTGATTGCTATACATATTAGTGGAATGTTATATCTGAGGCTATTTTAGGAAAAAAGGGCAGTTGGAATATTGGGACGTGTTGTCTTATTCAACATGGCTAATAAAGTCTTCTATTAGATCAATGTATAACCCAAAGGACGATGCAAATTCATAAAACAGGATTATTAGTCGTACACCAATAAGCAACAGTGCTAACTTCTAAGAACTCTTTTTATCTATATTGAGCATTTTTTTTTTTAAATTGTTGACACTATAAAAATACTATCTGTATCACATATGACCTCAACACAGATATGCTGGTCTGATGAATGTATCGTGTATCACGGAATACATATATAGTACTGTTTTAATGTATATGCATATTTCATTCAAATATAATATTATTTCCATTCATTCAGGTTTCAAGTTTAAATTTGAAATAAATATTAGATTACAGAAAGACGACAACTTAACTGAACCACTTTTTTCAAAAGTTATGAAAAAATTGCTTTCACCGAGAGAACTAAAAAGGATTTCATTCTGACTGCTGACAGTTTTCAAGAAGAAAGTTTATAAAAATAGTATGCTAATAAATCTTACGAGAAAAAGCATACCACAACTTGAAGAAAACCTGGAACGTACAGTCTGACAATATCTAAAATAACCTTTTAAAAAGTGACTACCACTTGCTGTCAGATTCTTTGTCTTAAGAAGGTACTATCTTGTAGCACCAATTAAAACCGTTATTTGGGTGACTAAAGCTTTCAAAACTTACGGTAGCAACTATTGGATAATGGTTGTAACGACCAATATCCAGCTAGATGACATATACACTGTGTCCAGAAACTTTATATTTGAGATCTCATCTCACTTACACTAGCAATACAGCCAAATGACAATGTTGATCATGTGAAGTAGCATACATGCTGCTGAGAATCTCACCAGCTGAAGTACCATTGAGATACTCATATGAAGATGCTCCCAGGTAGAAAGATTATCTCCAGTCCATGTTGAAGCATATCTTTGGCTGCCAAGAAATCCAGCTCTAGTAAGAACAAAAGGCCTCTTATTTTCATTGGCTAGTTTCATGCCTTCATAAGTTGATCTTGCCATCAATAGACCATACACCTATAGAGAACAACTATAATAATTAACAACACTTCAAACCTATAAAGTAAAACATCAAAACACTCAACCAAGCTAGGTTATAAACTAACTTTAGAGTCAAGATGCAGGCAGTGCCCAAAAATATAACCAAAGTGCTTTGACAAGTTTATGATTGAAAAACATGTGGCTCCAAAATCTTAATAAAGGGAAAAGGTATATTACATTATGATAGAACGAATGATTCTGACAACCCCCCAGTTCACCATCTCCTCTATGAACATTACTCTCAGGCATTGTTTTTGTAACAACCTAGAAAAGAAATGGGTAAGGAAGATGGAAATGAAACACATGAAGAGCCACAATAATAAGATTTGGATCAAATATTGTGTCATGTTATTCAAAGAAAAGAATCCAGCATGATTATAATTACCTTAAAGATAGCTGGTTCATTCATATCATTCCATATACCATCAACACCATTGGAAATGAAATCTTTAACTAAATTTGCCCACCATGCACGAACTTTTGACTGTGTAAAGTCAGGGAAGACACATGGTCCAGGCCACACATCCCCTGAGAATATATATATATATATGGTATAATGAATCACAGAAGGAACAAAGGAAAGGATGAACAATCATAATTGATGTAAAAAACATTGCAGGTCTATTTTGTAAGGTCGTGAATAGGCACCACAGAAGTACAGAATATTCATGTCAAAAAGAAAGACGTTACCAACATAAGGAGTTCCATCTGCCTTTTGGACCCAAACATCATTTTCAGAACCACTATCATATACAAAATAACCATCCTCATGCTTGATTCCAGGATCAAGCATCCAAATAGCTTTAAAACCACTATAATGGAGATCTTTCACTAAAGATGTAGGATCTCGAAAACGCTCCTGAAAAAGATCACATACTTTCTAAGAAACAATATTATCACGTACATTAAAATGAAGAACTCAAAAGTGAACTAAGCATTTTTCAAATTACCAGTGCAGGTTGGACAACAAATGCAAGCCAATAAAACAAATTTATATTACAAATAATGCAAATACATCCCTTTGAGACATATGTTGCACTTACTAATCAACAAATCAATTCATGTTCATAATTAGAAAGATCTAGAACCGTAACTCAAATTGTAAACTGATTATTGGTCCTTTTTCTAGGAGTACAAAACTTACCTTGTCAAAGGTGAAACAACGAAAGCCATCCATGTAATCAATATCCATCCATATCACATCACAAGGTATACACTTTTTCCGGAACATTTTTGCAACCTGCAAAGTTTAATTAAAATTACAACCAAGGCAAAACATGCTTCTGAGAAACTAAAGTTAGAATCTATAAAACTATGTTCATACCAATGCATATATTATATATTCCTAGCTATTTTGAATGCCTACAAACCTTAATTTATATGTTTGCATTAAAAATTTGGAAAATCGTGTTTAGCATGAGAGCTGAAAGCTATTAAAGATTCCCTGGATGATGTAATGTCTACTTTTTAATGATTATGGATTTTCTTATTCAATTACAAACAAATAGTTTAAACAGTTTTTACATGCCTAAGAATCCCAGGGATTCTCGATTACCAAATCTACTGAATTTGGTGGGTATACCAAATAATGAAGAAACTTCAAATTCTGCCATATAAGAATGTATAATCCCATACAAAAACGCCAGATATCTTTTCAATATTGAAATACAGATGCACAAAATACAACCAATGATTTTGTTTATTCTTAACCAGAAGGATAGTTCATGCAAAAAGACTATAGGGAAAACCGTCATGGAACATGTCATATTCAGGTTCTACAGCTTTCTACATATATGAGTGCACGTAAATCATCACTGAGAAGAAAGCAAGTACCTCCAGAACTCTCTGGTCAGATAAATAACTCCAACGGCATTGATGATAGCCTAATGACCATTTTGGGGGCATAAATACAGTTCCTGAAAAAGAAATGTAAATGTGTGTGTGTGTGTGTATATATACTTATTAGTAGGATATTAAGTGTACTATGAGAAGTAATTAGAAGATTCTAGAGATCTCTTCGTAATTGTTACTTTAGAGTTAGTGTTCTCTGAATAGATGGTGGTGTACTGCTTCAAATCAAGTTATATATAAATATAAGAAACAAATTTTCAATAAAATGTTGAAGCTGGAAAATGTTGTACATTATAATGGTCACATCCTAATACTTACACAAAATTTTAATTTCAGAAAACTTCTTCATGAACTCTATAAGTATAGGTATCACTTACGCAGATCTAAAGGAAGACTATACTAAACACATATTACATGCTTTCTCAATTTGAAGATTACAAATTGATAATCTTCATATATTTTAGGTGTAAATTTCATCAGCCTATTCATGTGTTCTTCTATAGCTATGGAATACTCTCCAAAAATGATGAAAGACTTTAGTTTTTCAAAAAACATAATTGCACAAAATCTTCTTATTTAGAGTCCTTAGACAAAGGATGGAGAGGCATAATTGCCGCACAGTAACGTAATTATGACTGAATTGTTTAGTAGAAATTACCAATTGCTTTTGATAGGGATATCAACACTTCAGTGGGTGAAGAAAATGGGCCGAATGTAATGACAGGATATGAGGATGAAGCAACAAACTGTATCGTTGATTCTCTCCTCAGATCAATCTGCTTATAAGCAAATAGATGACCATTAAACAGATCACTGTAATAAGAAGACAGATTTCTGAGGAAGGATTTAAATTACAAAAGGCCACATAACACAGTACCTCACAGCGCCTTGTAGTGTCAGCAAGAATTCCAAGTGCCTCACCATTGGGAAGAACCGCTAACACCCATGGATGGGATTGATACAAGGATGTAGTTCCAGGTCCATAACCCCATGCATCTGTGTTCCATGTGAAAACCTGCAAAGGAAACATAACTGATTGGTATGCAGATAATAATTAAATCTTTTTTAAAAAGAAAAGTTCCATAAGATTGAGTTACTCTTTTGCCCGTCCTCTCTAGATCTCCACTAGCTTCTCCAGTGCCATAAAGGGAGGAACCTACAGGTAGCTGGTTCAGAACAAATTCAATCAATTTATGAACCCAGGGAAAAGATAGTAGCAAACAAAGACCGGAAAAAAAAAATTCGCAAACTAGCACTCACAAATTTAAAAGATAACCAACATTTTTAAAATTACATCCACAAGATCGGATACCAGGAGCAAATAAAGTAAGTAACTGACCTCAAGTTTGACAACCTGCTGCTCTAGAAGACACTCAAACGTAGGGATATACAAAGGAACCTTCTGATTCGAGATAGGTATGTCTCTATCCCTGCTATTCGCAAAAGAAATACTAGGATACGCTGCATCTCGATCATTCACGGAACAATCAAACCGGAACACTCCATCTTCCAAAATAGGCACAAAAATCATACTCCCTGATCTAACATCGCTGCCACTAGTAACCGTCTGTCCTTCATAATTAGCCATGTTGGACACAAGCTTCTCACAAAACCTCTTTCTTCTGCTCACCAAAAATGCACTAGTCACAACGCAACTTCGTAAGTGTTCAACTCAGTCCTTGTCCAATTTAACAAAAATAAGTAAATAATCACGAAAACACATTCACTGACACTCAACGAAATTCAGAAATATCAATAATCAATAATCAGGTTCAAGTAAAAGCATCAGCAAGAACAAGTTACTTAGTTCTCTTTCTCTCTCTCTCGATTCAAAGGTTTGACTAATAAGATACTCAAAATTCCACAATCCAAACTCCGATTGGCGACTGATCATACAACAAAAAATTAGTTGGTTCTCTCTCTCTTGCGTCAAAGGTTTGATTAATAAAACACTCAAAATTCTACAATCCAGACTCCGATTGGCGACTGAACATACAAGAACAAGTTAGTTAGTTCTCTCTTTCCTGATTCAAAGTAAATCACGTGACATTTAGTAAAAAGCTTCTCGAAATTTCCACAACCTAGATAGACGTTAGCATTGCAAAGAGAAACTTAGAGTTCGAAAGTGCGATGCGGAAGAATGAAATAGAATCAAGGAAGGAACCTGTGAGCAGTTACAGAAGATGAAAATGGCGCATTCCGAAGAAGACGGTGAAGATGATTGCGATAGCGAAATGGAGATAGTGAGACCGACGGAGATGGAAGAGAACTAACTTTGTAACAGTTACACCATACTAGTGCTTCCTCGATCATCGCGTCGTGACTTTTGATTTCTATTTATATCATTATTTTATTTTTAATTATATTAGTATTATTACTATATTGGATTCGTTACGCACGTTTTGTTGTAACAGTTACACCATGGACATTGAACAATGGAGTGCGCTTCTGTGTGTTTTCTGGTGAATAGAAATTATTCCACCATTATCTTATGAGTTAATGAAACAAAAGGAAACGTGAAAGGTACTGAATAGTTCGTTCGGATACATTTCTTATCGCTAATTATTATGTATAAGATATTGTCTATTTTACCGTTCAAAATTTATTCATGATTTTATATTGATAATATTTTAGATATAGTAATTAATTTTAATAATGTTATTTTAATAGTTTATTGAAAAGAGAAGAAAACGAGTGTGATACCAAAACAAGTTGTGATCAATAAAGCCATGCTCAGTAATATTGTTGCAGCTAAGGTTCTTGAAATTCACTGTCTGGAAGAGACCTATTGCAGTCGTTCAACTGTTGTGAGATTTTTTAAGTTTCTCTTTTATTAATTTTGGTTGATTGTAAGATGTTTTTTGGTCATTTCAATCACTTAAGCATTTTGTTCAGTTTGTTTGTGTTAACTTGACAGTTTTCAATTAACTTATTAACCTGTATCTTTCAAAAAGAACTAACTAATTTCTTTAAATTGTTTTATTTTTCTATAACTCTTCTATATCAAAATTCCTTAATGAAGTTCAACTTGTATTTTTATTCAATATAAAACTTATAATTACATTAATAGCATAGATTTTTCACTATATTTCAATGTTTGCTTAATAATATTATCGTTAAAAATATAAATATTGGTATTTCATATAAATGTAAAATATCATTTACTTATTGATCTATTCTATAAAAACAATAACCATCTTTTAGAGGTAGGTAGAACTTTCCTTGTGGATTTTTTTTTAAATATAATGGGAAGTGGTTATATTAATTGCCCACTCCTTGTCTCTTAATTTTGGTTTTTTTAATGTGTGAAGTTTATTTTGTCAAATATTTGAGTATTTTGTTTTTGTTAATTCTCATAATCGTAATCACATTAATCACATCTTAAAAGCTCTTAAAGGTTCATTTATGGGTTATACTTCTCTTAAAAAATATGCAAATGTTATTATTTGAAAGTTGTCATGTTTACATCATTCTAAAAGTCACATTTCATTAAATATAATAATTTTTTTTCAATCCTATTATTTAGAAGGAGAATACACTTCAAAGGGAGAATTCCATTTTTCATAGGCTTAATATTAATTTTGGTTCTAGTTTTGTTAGTTGTGTTTAAGTTTTTGCTGACATTAAGAACATTAAGAGTGTAATGTCTACTTTAGCTAATATGAATGATAGTTATTCATTATGTAACAAGCTTAGGTGAATTACCCTTTATCTTAGTCAAAGTTTTAGAAACTCTTGGCTTCCATTTTCGGAACTTCTTTTTTCTTAAACAAAACTCATTAGTGTGAGTTCCTTGTCGCACAAGGGGACACTTTTATCCTTCCTCTCATCTATTTCTGGATTGGTATAATCTTTCCTTTTTTCTTTCTTCTTGTTATGTTCATATTAAGGTTCCGCATTGGAGTTCTATTTTTAGGATTTTGATCTCGCGATGTTAGGTTTCCTTCCTTGGGTTGAGTTTTTGTTTTGTTTTCTCTGCAGGTTGGTGGCGCAATGGTTGAGGTTCTTTATGATCTTGTGATTTAGGGATTTTGGGGTTTCAGTTTGGGACTGAGAATTCTGATTTGAGAATTTCTTGTGCCTTTTTCCCCTCTGTAGATTGCTAATGCGATTTAGGGATTAAAGTTTTCAAATTGAAGTTTTGTTTTCTGATTTCACGGATGATCTGCAATTGTATTATGATCTTGCACTTTTGTGGTTTTTGGAATATGTGATCTTGCATTTTGGAGTTCTTTGGGTTCTGTTTTTGAAATAAAGCTTTAATGACGGATTGCTTCTAACCTAATTGTAATTTCATTTAACCTTAACTTTAACTTTTTCATGTCAATAACTTTAACTTTTAACATTTACACCTCAATTGACATGAGCTTGTCACGTAATGAATAACTGGACAGGTCATTCACTATTGACTAAGGTGAACATTACACCGTTAGCGTTTTTAACGCCGTCAGCAAAAAATTAAACCATTTTTACAAACAATGGGACTCCACTCTCAACAACTCAAAAATAAAGGGACTACTTTAAGCACAACTAACAAAACTAGAAACCAAAATTGATATTAAGTATTTTACATATTACCACATCTATCTTTGTAGAATAATTAAAATACAAGCGATAAAGCCACCACAAATAAGTTCGAATAAACCAATAGTGACGAAAAAGAAAAATTATTTGATAAAAATTATTAAATAAAAACAACTCACTTATAAGAGGTAAGTGTTACTGAGAATTTATCAGGAAAAAAAAAGTATGTTAAATATTTTATTTCTCAATATATCTATATTGATAATCTCTCTAAAAGTTTTATTAGTATATTAATTTGATATAAATTTCTATCTTAATTCAAGAAATCATAACAAATGAACATTGGACTAAAGCTACGATAAGAAAAGAGATGAATGTATTAAAAAGAAACTTAACATTGACAAACTAAGAGATAAAAAAAATAATATATGGTGTAAATGGATATTTATATTAAAACGGAAAATAAATGGAACTTTAGATAAGTATAAAACTAACTTGGTTGCAAGAAAACATACTTAAACTTATGAAATTGACTATATGATGATACTTTTTCTACTGTAAAAGATAAATATAAATCCATTTATTTCTAACAACTCATCTTAATGGAAATTAAATTAGTTGGATGTGAAGAATATCTTGCTTCATGGAGCTTTAGAAGAAGAAATGTACATAGATATTTATCAAAATTGAAAACTCACAACTGAAGAGATAAACTAATGATTTGAGATATTCATAAAAACAATGATTTTCTTATGTTATAAGCAAAACTAAGGAGATCTACTACATACATAAAGTATTTATTTACGAGTAAATTTACATTATTCTTGCTCTATGTCAATAATATTATTGTTGAAGGAGATAATGAGTAGAGAAAATTATTTCAAAAAAAAAAAAGTTGGTGACCCAATCTGAAATGCAAAACTTTGGAAAACTTAGGCATTTCCTTGGAATAGAAGTTGTTTATTAAAGAGAACTTTCGCCTCCTAAACAAAATATATACTTATTTATTTATCCGTGTAACTAAGCCAATTTTTTACATTATCTAATAAGAAACACATGTATGCAAATAACAAAATTCCTTAATACTTGAAACAAAGTTCAATACAGAGACTATATTTCAAGAGAGAAGACATTGCAGATTACAAGTTCAACTATTGATAAAAAAAATCTATGTAGGATATTTATATTTCTTGGAAAAAAAACCTACTAACATGAATAAACAAAAAAACATAATAAATAACGTTATTATAGTGTAAAAGTTAAATTATGAGCTCTTGCTTATTCTGTGTAAAAGATTTCAGATGAATAACATGCTGTATAACCTTAAAATAAAGATTGAAAACCTCATGAAATTATACTATGACAACAAATTAGTCATCAACATTGAAATCTACGAATTTCATCACAGATAATTTTAAAAAGAGCCTATAGATTATAAATCGTGTCCCTACAAGATTTCAGGCAATAGTAACATGAACCACACAAAGTAACATGTCATTGAACATTCTGTTTCAAAGTACAAAATCCAGTCAACGTCATATGTTTTGTCCTGCAAAAGGATAACAAAATTATCTGTTAATTATAAACTAATAAAACAACCCTGTGAAGAAAGAAACGCAACAAGTAAATATATGGTGCTACAGCATTTCATGCGACAATATATTTGTATCATAATCTGTTTGCAACGAGCAACATAACTCGAGATGGAAAAGCCATCATTGAATAATATAGTCCGTTCCTAAACACGAAAAAGGGGGGAATTAGGAATTGGGGCCTCCCAAATCATTTAACTTCAATTGGATTGCATAAACAGTTGGGAAGAGGGGTATTTTATCAATGTAATCAAATGTATGTTTGAACCAAACTGCAAAGACTTCCAGAAGACAAAAGCAAGAAAAAAATGAAATTGACTTTTTTATATAAGTCAGAATTACTGTCTTTACTATTAAATTTGTAAAATTTCTTTCATACTATATTTTTAAATTGTACTTTTAACTTGTATATTAACTAATTTTAACTTATAGTAAAATCAGTTGTTGTTTTTCTTTTCTTTTCTTTTAGAAGTATTTCATAAAAAAACTCGTCTATAGAGACCCTGAATGAATAGTTTCAGAATTGACAAAATTTCACACCAAACATCCCTTTCAATCATATAAAGACATATAGTAATAAAGTTTTTCTAATCCAACGTTTTCGATTTTCACTAAATATGTGAGTTGTAAGTCTAACTTGTGATTCTCTATTTTCATATGCATTTGCTCAATCAAACTAATCTAAGTGGACTCCCCCAAAGATTTAAAAATTCTAAACTTACCAAATACTCGTTTTACTCTCTAAAAATAAGACAATCTTCATGTGTGTAGAAAACAACACTGCCTCCCTTTCTCTGTATCTCCCTCACCCACACTAGGACTAGAAAGCACGAATCATCTCTTTTTCTATTGTATGTTCCCACATACCACCCACCCTGTTCCTATCTGGGCATGATCATATCTTAAACAGTATGCTTGTTAGTTGATATAGCTATGCCTGAATGAATCAGTACCATGCCTTCAAATGTTTGCTCCTGGTGTCCTCCTTCTGTCTTAAGTTTAAATATTAAATTTTCAATAGAGACTGTCGGGGCGGATGAATGAGGTTGAAACTTGTCCGTGGATAGACATAAAGCAGCATTGTCAGATAGACACCTGATACAACTCAATCTTAAATATTATCTTCAAACAGAATATACATACATTCAAACATATATATATATATATATATATATATATATATATATATATATATCACTAAAAGCTAAATAAAATCATAAAATTTCAACCAAATGCCAAACCTACACTGTCATTCTTAATAATATATTGCTATAATGTGCTAACTAAATCTAAAAGAAAAATATTCCACACGGGAGGGCATAATTGCATGATACTCCTGCTTCTCATCGTGCTTTGTTTGATCCAAAACACTTTCAAGTTAAACTAATGAGATGAAAGGTCATTGAGTAGGGACACAACTATTAGAGATATTATATTTAGTTTATATTTATTTCTTATCTTTAGTTAGTTTGTTTATATTTCTCATTGCCCATATTTCTTCTATTATAAATAGAGGAGTATATTCAATACAAGGGAGATTTCACTATATTCAACATGGTATTAGAGCAGGCTTTCTGATCCTTTTCTACTCTGTCTTTTTGTCGCCGGTGGCCGGTGGCTGCTGCCACTGGCAGCCCTGTCGCTGTCCGCCATCGTCCGCTGTCGTCCGCCGTCCACTGTCCATTGTCCATTGTCGCCGGCCACCATGCCGGCCATCCACCGTCTTCGGCCGTTGTCTCTGGCACTGTCTCTGACCACCATCTTCGGCCATTATCTCCGGCCACCGTCTCCAACCAATGTCACCGGCCGTCGTCTCCGTCACTTGTACCACCAATGCACCAACACCTAGTCCTACCTCTATTGCTTCCACTATCTTCTTCTCTATTCTGAAAGGTCTCCAAGGACAGTCAGTGGTTAACACCAAGGAATTTCAAATCTGACAAATTTGTTTTTGGGTGCTTTGATGAATAAGAGCTCATTATGATCTTCCACTTTCACGGTTTGTCACCGGCGTGCCGTCATCTCCGCCATTCACCTGAGGGGGAGTATGTTTCACACCATTACAGGCCCCACCAGTCAGAGATGGCAGTCCCTGCAATTTTGTCGCTTTGAGCCACTAAGGCCCCATCACCCCATCAGTCAGTGATGGCAGTCCCTGTAGTTTTGTCGCTTTCAGCCACTGCAAGCCCCATCCTTACTTGATGGAATCCAGTCCCTATAGTTTGTCATTGTCCTCCTTTGTCAAAGTCATCTTACTTGAAGTTTCATGGTGCTAATTTAAGTTTCGCAGTTGTTCACCACTGTCCATAAACTGTTGTTAGTTGTTCATTGACCTGTGATTGCGTATTTGTTTGCCGCACACTCTTGAAGACAGATTACATATTTCAAATTGAGTTTATTTATTCCAAGCTTGGTCCATACAATCTGTATGTTCCAGCTTGAGGGGGAGTGTTAGAGATATTATATTTAGTTTATATTTATCTCTTATCTTTAGTTAGTTTGTTTATATTTCTTATTTGTATTTTGGGCTTAACCCATATTTCTTCTATTATAAATAGAGGACCCTATGTGTATATTCAATACAAGGGAGATTTCACTATATTCAACTATAACATCAATCATTTCATACATAAATATTATCAAGCTCTAGAGTCAACTCGTAAAATCAGACGAGTTACAAGTTCACTCGTGTGCAAGCTCATTTTCTGGAAGACTCAAATCAGACTTAAAGCAAGCTCATTTAACTTGGAGTAGACTTTTGAGTCCAAGTTGACTAAATGAGTCAAGTTCAACACAAAAGCAACTCTTGTTACATTGAAACACAACATTTCAGAGAAGCAAGGCTCGGTTCAATCTCTATGTTTGTTGCATGTTCGAATACAACAACTCTGGTTTGATGAGGTTTGTGATCTCCCACTCTACACCCCACACATTGCTTGACCACTGTTTCACATCTTACCTGATTGACCACTATGTTGCATCTTCTCCAATTGCCATTGTTTTGTGATCTATGCTCTGCACGGTGGTCGTTGTGTCCTGCATCTTCTCCAGCCTGCATATCGTTTCTACAAAATGGTAAGCTTTCATTTCGTTCCTTTGCTTTTCATTTCATTTCTTCTCCAGACGCAACATCAGCTCTTATTTTTTCTTCACTTTGCTTCTACTGTGTTTTTATAAAGTTTTTTTCTTAGTTTTGTTGGGTGCAGTTCAAGCCATGCGAAAGAGTTAAAACATCTAGAAACGGAACTAGTTCAAATTCTTGCGATGCCAATGTCGATGCATCATCTCATCATGTAGTAGATGTTTTAGTTGGCGAGAAAAAAGTTAAATGTAATTGTTGCTCAAAGACATTGAATAAAGGAATTTTTTAGATTCAAGAAAGGGAATAAAGAAAAAGTCGATGCTCAAGTGTTGAATTTTTCTACACAATTGTCATTTCATACAATGATATTAGAGATACAGCATCTTCAAAAATGTGAGATGATTAAGAGATATGGTGTTAACTACAAAACTCCATCTTATCATGATGATAGAAAGAATCTTTTAAAACAAAAACAGTGCAAAAAGTTTATCTAATCCTTCAAGAATACCCATGAGTGAAAGAGAACAGATTGCACAATAATAATTTATGGGTGGATAAATAAAAAAATACATTGAATTTGTAACATTTTGGTAAACAACAATAGAGAGGACAATGTTTCTTTATTCATTAGATACCTCAGAAAGCTCAAAACCTACATATAAAGTGTTTAAGATGTTGGATGTGAAATTTGATGAAGAGGACAATTTAGTGCAAGTAGTTACTTATAAGGCTCAAAAATGTTGGTGATCCCACATTAACTAAAAACATAACCAAATTACAATATAAATAGATGCAAATCTTACCTTACAAACCAATTTTGTGAAATTGGTCATTATATAAGAAATTTTAAGGTGGTTGGAGAATTACAGATGTAAAAACGGGAGCATTTGTATTAAAATCCATATGTTGTCCATTGCATTGATTTGATCTTAAAAAATTTTCAGAAGCATTTAAAGGACCTTCAAAATACTATCATGAAGAAACACTTAAGACTAAAATATGAAAAGAAGTGCTTGAGAGATAAATTATCTTTCAGCCGATCTTTGTTATTTATAGAAGAAAAATACATCAGGAATATCTAGGTATATAATGCTAACAACTCTAGGTATTTAATGCTAACAACTTATACGTACAACTACTAACCACCTACATTAAATACTTATTCTAACAACTATGTTCAATACATATTCTAACATAAACTATTTTCAATAAAAAAAAATATGAATGACTTGGTTTATGTGATGTATAAATTACAGCTGAAAATTAAACAAATTAAAAAAAATCGTTGTTCTCTTCCCATTTGATGATATGGAGTGTAATGATGAATGGATAACTCAAAAGGGAGATAATGTTGAGGTTAAGGAAATTCAAGGTGAAGGTGATGGTGGAAATGTTGAACTAGTTGAACTAAATTCAACATGTCCAACTTTAGATGCATTTGATCTTGATCATATAGTTTTTTTGTCAACATAGACAATGCACACTTTTCATTTGAGGAAGTATTGGATCGTGAAGATGATGATATTAGAGGATGGAAGACAAAACTTTGACTAATCTATTCGGTATAGTTTGAGCCTATATTAGTCATGCACTACTAAGCTCGGTTAAAATATAGTCATAGAATTATTGTGTACTATTTTGATTAGTTATGGTGTTCAAATGTTGAATTAGCATGCTATAATAATATTTCATGATAGACTACCCTCTAGAGTATGATAACCTCAACATTTCATCACTACATAAATCATAAAACATGACATTATCAACATTTATCATATATAAATCATAAATCACATCAAGACATGTAACATTCTAATCACCCTATTCCTTCTTAACATTCATTGCTTTAGCTTTTCTTTTTCGTCCTATTGATAGATCAACTTGAAATGTCACGTTATCCCCTCTTGTTTATGCCACTCTTTCCCTTGTAGAAGGATATTGTTGGAAGTCGCAATCTACTGGAGATAAGGTTAATTTACTGTATATGAGTTAGCCTTACAAGCCAGTTTTATAAAATTGAATTAGGCTTAAACTCACTTCTTAACATGATATCAGAATCATGGGTTAAAGTCTATCTTAGCAAAATTTGTTATTTGTTGAGTCTATTGTTCCACTCGCTTTCGGACCACCTATTAATGTCTAATTTCATACTCTAAATGCATGTCTCGACATGGGGGTTAGGGTGTTGGAAGTCCTACATCAACTATAAATAAGACCAATTTATAGTATTAATTGGTTGCAAACATAACCTTACAATTCAATTTTGTAAGGTTAAGTTAGACTTAAAGTCTACTTCTTTACCAGCATTAAACTAACTCTTTGAGAACTAAAGGAGACCTATATTCCTCTTTGTCAAAAGAGATATTATGTTTTATCATTAAAAGTTATCTAAGCCTGCCATATTTAACAAAAAATACAATTACATATCATCAACAATAATATTACAATAATCAATGCACAAAATGTAGAATATTACGTTGAATATTCAAACAAGAAAAAATTAGGCTAATTAATCATAAAGTTCTTTTATGGTCATTAAGACCTTCCAATTATGAAAAAGAATATATATATATATATATATATATATATATGTGTGTGTGTGTGTGTGTGTGTGTGTGTGCGAGTGTATATATATATGTGTGTGTGTATATATATACATGTACACATATATATACACACACATATATATATACACTCACACACACACACACACACACACACACACACACACACACACACACACACACACACACACATATATATATATATATATATATATATATATATATATATATATCTTCTAACAGATTTGTTAGAGATATTATATTTAGTTTATATTTATCTCTTATCTTTAGTTAGTTTGTTTATATTTCTTATTTAGTTTGTTTATATTTCTTATTTGTATTTTGGGCTTAGCCCATATTTCTTCTATTATAAATAGAGAATCCTATGTGTGTATTTAACACAAGGGAGATTTCCCCTCATCTCTTTCACTATTTCACATGGTATCAGAGCAAGGTTCTCTGATTCTTTAGCCATTGTCTTCACTGTCTGCCGGCGGCCGGCGGCCGGCAGCCATGGTCGCCGGCAGCCCCTACTAAAAGTCTTTCAACCTATGTCATTCTGCTTCAGCCAAGAAAGGCCACCGTCGCCGGCACTGTCTCCGACCGTTCGCCGCCGCCGGCCACCGTCTCCGGCCGTTCGCCGCCGCCGGACACCGTCTCCGGCCACCGTCTCCGGCCACCGTCTCCGGCCGTCGTCTCCGGTCGTCTTCTCGCCAGAGCTTCCTCTCTCCGGTATGACCCTCCAAAGCAGCCATTGTTGCCATCGTCATTGTCTTCAGCATCTTCGTCTTCTCGCCACACACTTTCGCATTGCGGAATCTTCCTCTCGTATCTGCGTTCTGGTATATGCCTCCACGAATGGGTTCTAATTCCCTTTTCTCGTGCTGCACCGATTGGACCTTCTTGCCATCCGTTGCTTGTGCCGCCACTACAATCAGTCACTGTTGTCACAATCTGTTGCCAGTCCTACCTCTACTGCTTCCGCTATCTTATCTTTTTCTGAAAGGTCTTCAAGGACAGTTAGTGGTTAACACCAAGAAATTTCAACACTAAAATTATGACCAACCCTTTGTTTTTGGGTGCTTTGATGAATAAAAGCTCATTATGATCTTCCACTTTCAAGGTCTGTCATTGGCGCGCCGTCATTTCCGCCGTTCGTCGTGAGGGGGAGTATGAACCAAGTTAGGCAGACTCCACTAGTCAATGATGGCAGTCCTTGCAGTTTTGTTGCTTTTAGCCACTACAGAACCCATCAGTGAGTGATGGCATTCCCTGTAGTTTTGTTGCTTTTAGCCACTACAGAACCCATCAGTGAGTGATGGCATTCCCTGTAGTTTTGTCGTTTTTAGCCACTACAGGCCCAGTCAGTCAGTAATGGCAATCCCTGTAGTTTTGATGCAAGCCTCATCCTTACTTGATGGTGCTATTTTGTCAAAGTCATCCCACTTGAAGTTTCGTGATGCTATTTGAAGTTTCATGATGCTATTTGAAGTTTCGCAGTTGTCCACCATTGTCCATAAATTACTGTTAGTTGTTCGTCGACATGTGATTGCGCATCTATTTGTCGCACACTCTTGAAGACAGATCATACATTTCAAATTGAGTTTATTTATTCCAAGCTTGGTCCATACAATCTGTATCCTCCAGCTTGAGGGGGAGTGTTAGAGATATTATATTTAGTTTATATTTATCTCTTATCTTTAGTTAGTTTGTTTATATTTCTTATTTAGTTTGTTTATATTTCTTATTTGTATTTTGGGCTTAGCCCATATTTCTTCTATTATAAATAGATAATCCTATGTGTGTATTTAACACAAGGGAGATTTCCCCTCATCTCTTTCACTATTTCATAAGATTAAAGTTTATAAAATTCTTCAACAAAATTATCAACTATGTATGAATTTTACTTCAATCCCAAACTATATTTTAGGTTCAAGGTAATAAGTTAATGTGACGAATAGGATTATAGTTTTATCAATTGGGTATCATGACTTATCATATTGGGCATCTCATATTCTAATAATTTTATCACTTTACATGTTAAGAAGTAGACTTTAAGCCTAACTCAACCCTACTGTAAGGTAAAGTTTACACCCATTTATATACTTTAAATTGGCCTTATCTCTAGTCGATGTGGAACTTCCAACATTACATATAATGTTCTTATATTTAAACATCTTTATCTTTTCTGTCTCATTTATCTCATACACTGATATTCTCATTAATATCATATTTTACTCTCTTTATCCTTTGATTAAGCTCATATTTTAATATCTTAATTTAACTCATTCTAACCTCTTAGGATGTAATTGTTTATATCATTTAATTAAAGTTCTCCCTAAAAATATAAACATTCATAATAGTTGTTCATTTATTTTAGTGGCATGTTTTACATCTCTCCACTTCTAGTCCCAACCCATTTTATCCCTTTCAAAGTTGTCCTAAATGTAAAACAATGCTAGGGTTGCAAAATCCTATGAATATGATCAAAGGGTTTATTGTTCTATTGCCCCTTAATTCCTCATTTTTTATTCTGAAGGTGTTCAACCAGTCAAATGTAACTAGTTGGAAATAGCTATGAATATGATTAAAGGGTTTATCGTTCTATTGCCCCTCAATTCCTCCTCATTCTTTATTCTTAAGGTGCTCTCAATCAGTCAAATGTAACTAGTTGCAAATAGCTACGAATATGATTAAAAGGCTTATCATTCTAGTGCCCCTCAACTCCTGCTCTTGTGATTCTGAAAATGTTCTATCAATCAAATGTAACTGATCAATATTTGACACCTACCTTCCAAGTATCCTCTTCCACTGCATAAGTATAATACTCTCTCCATGTTACCAACTAGAGTAATATACACATACATCCACTAAACCATAATTACTCCTTTGCATTATCTTTATATGAATAATTCCTGTAGAGGATGAAATGGACATTGTAACCACCACTGGGTCCGTTGTCACTGTCCCTAGAGGAAGTCCGTCCATCACACTCTTTCTCAACCATCTCTCAGGATAGGACCCAGAAAAACAGTCAGAATTGAATGCAAACAAATTAAAAGTAGTAAACCCTGTATCACTCAATCATGACCACATCTTTCTATTTAAGTAAAAATCAAAATGAGCCTCAAAAGGTAGGCAACAAATACATAATCATATAAGAGCAAGTATTAAAACCTAACAAACCCTTTCCTACTAAGTGAAGGATCAAATAAGTAAAGAGTCAGCTCCAAATAAATGATAACAGTGTTTATTTAGTTCTATTCAGCAAATTGTACCCATATAAAAGAGCAATCAAGTAGAGTTCCTACCAAAATTTAGCAACCTAATTTAAAAATACGTATATGCAATCCATAGAGATGTAGATTTTAAGGCAAAACATGTAGTATAGGTACGTGCTCAAAACATACAGTATAGGCAAAAGATATAGGTGAGCAATCGTGTAGGCAAAAATTGCAGGCACTCTTAAATAGCTAGATAGACAGATGGATGGATAAACATATAGATACCAACCAAAAGAGAAATGAAAATTGAAGCAACAAATGAATAGTAACATATAAATATCAGGAAAAACAGACATGCAAATCAATGAAATCAAATTTGAACACAAGTCAACAAAATAAAAAAGACATGAGAGCAACAGAAATGAACCTGGCATGAAGGGTCTGCACACGCAGCTCTAAACCCAGATATAGAAAGTGTGAAGGAGTGTAAACAAGTGACAAAGGGAGGCACACGTGTGAGAAGCAGTGAGAATTTTGATTTCTTAATTTTTTGTTGATATTGAATTTCTAATATTTATGTTAATAAATATATAAAGTTAAAACTACTAGAATTTCAAATGCATTTTAAATACCCTATCCAGACAAATTATTGTACTGCACAACATTCCAAGTGCACTAAAACATCAATTACTTGCTAAAAATTCCTCATCCAAACAGTGCATATAAATTAAAGATCTGATTTAAACTAAAATACATAGTACACTTGTACAACTTAACATTTATGCACAGACCTAATAGTTATTAATAGGTGACTTCACTGGTATGACAATGTTTGACCTCTAAGAAGGAAAAAGCCATGCTTCCATGAGAGGATGAACAAACCAGGGCCACATTACATCTTGATACAACTAACCACAGTTCTCTTCTGCTTTCACATCTACATTGCCTTCATTAAATGGATGAATTTCAACCGGAATGTGGTCCATTGATGGTAAAACTTCCATGCTATTAGAGTCATGGACTGGTTTCTCAGATGAAGGGTGAGCAGTCATGCTATCATGGGCAGAATGTAGTGAATCCATATGCTCCGAATACAAAGGATCACATTCAACTGATTTATCTCTCTTCCATCCTAAATCCTGTGGAGCATCATTTGTTCTAATCTTTTCCGGAGCTGAACACATTAAAGTTAAATCAGGCAAGGCTAGTTCACGCAATTTCGCCTTTAAGGTAACTTTTCCAGCATAATCAAGTTCCTGAAATTGCTTGTGCAAAGCATCAATTTCACGTTGCAATGATACCTCAGACCCCTCTTCGTTTATTACTTCGAAACTGAAGTTTAACCTCCTCCAATGAATATGAATTGCCTGCAACGGTACTGGTTGAAATGATACTTCATACCCCTCTTCATTCATTTCTTGGAAACTGAAATTGAACCTAGTCCCATGATATTGAACTACCTGCAAGGGTATATTGTAACTAGCAAGTTCACATGCACAAGGTAGACCATGTGTAGTTCTAATTGTGCAACCACATACAGAACTATCAGTGCCAACTGTCTTAATTCGGTCATATTGGTCAGATATATAACTCAATGCACTCCTTGATACAAATCCCACCAACAATTTGTAGAATGGAGTATTGTATTCCACAGTGTTTATGCTTTTGTCAAATGACACCTTAATCTCGTTGTGTTGCAATTTAATCATGTTGTTCATAGCATCCCAACAACTACAAATGTCCGCTCCACTATCTTCAAGCAAGTTCTCCAACCTCCAATGTGCTGTTTCCACTCTGTATAGTAACAAATAAGAGTTACCATTTATATATATAACCATATTAATAATTAGCATACTAAGTAGCATATTGGCACATAATAATAACTAGCATAATCATAATTAAATTAATATTTAGCATAATAATAGTAGTAGTAGTAGCAGTTGTAATCCACATAATTATAATTTTAAAGCATACCTGTTGAGTGTAGTGTTACCCAAATGCATCACTCGATCTATCCATGTTGTGACAAATTTTTCCTTGTGAGGAGTAAGCCAGGTATTTTTCACATAATCTCCAAAATTTGGAAAATCTGAGCAAACTCTGTCAAATAATGCCAAACGTTGCATATACTCACCCTCGTTAGGAGAATTCATAACATTGTGCCATGCATCCATCACCAAGTCATATTGCTCCTTTGGATGAACCATCACCTTGCATTTGGCCTTCACATTCTTGATTATATGAAAACGACATAACAAATTAGAAGAGCTCGGAAAGACTGCCTGCACTGCATTCATCAGAGCGGTGTCTCTTACAGTTACAATTACTGGAGGCATCTCACTGTCTTTGGCAATCAATCCTCTCAACTTCTGCAGTGCCCAAGTGAAGTTATCAACTTGCTCAGACTCTAGATAAGCAAATGCCACAGAGAATGTTAACTCTGTCGAAGTAACACCAACAATCTCAAGTAACGGCAATTTATACCTATTGACTTTATAAGTATTATCAAGGAGCAAGACAGTATGGAAAGCGCTTAGAAGTTTGATGGCATCTGGATGTGCCCAAAATATATCACTGATAGCATCAGAACCATCCATCTTTCTATTCCAATATACATAATGATCATATTCCAATAACTTTTGTAGGTGTTGCATTTCTGTCCTAGGACCTTTCTGAGAAGATCGATAAGCTTGTCGAGCATTATAAATATGCCTAATAGTAGTCTCATTATTATGATCTTTCAAAGTTAGTAGTATGTTTCTCGGCTCCACCATGTTTTTTGTCATATCAATGACTAAAGACTTCTCTTCAGCACTTAATCGGCCAGCATATGAATGTCCTACCACTAATGTTTCCCCTAAGTCGTGGTTGTGGTGACCACACATTACTTTAACAACCCATCTTTCATTCTTTTTCAAAGCTTTTGCCCTTAGTTTGAAGGGACACTCACATTTTTTGGTACTAGTCACCTTAGATAATGTATTCTTGTATGGTCTATATTTTCCACTCCTTTCACAACCCATTATTACATATGTCTTCCCTCTGTTATTCTTTTTATTAGTTCTTGTACATGTTTCTGACCTCAAAATAGTAAGAACAAATCCATTCTCTTTTGCTACTTCTCGGGCCCAATTCAGCATCGCATCTCGAGAAGGGAAAACCTGAAATATATATAAATTTTTAGATTTTTATGGTCACATGCTGGTAACAAAAGAAGATTAATTAACTCTTCAGTTACCTCCTTAGTATTAAATGGGTCACTAGGATCACTGGTCTGAATAATTCCTCCATCATTCAGATTCGAAAACTCCTTAGACCTCCCACTAACATGGTCTTCTATGTCTAGCCACAAGTTCAAAAAGAAAAGTAAAGTTTGCAACATATTAAAAAAAATTAAAATATATTTAAACCAGACTTTATGTTGGTCAACTATAGGTAATAAGTTCTTACATAGATATGGACTACTATGTGAAAGTGAAGAAAGAATTCATTTTCTAGGAACAAAACAATTGCATAAAATCTCATTGAGTTCCTGAACAAAAATGAAGAGGCAAAATTGCACTGGAGCTACATTAAATATAATTGAACTTTTTGTTAGAAAACCACCAGTTGCTTTTGATATATGAACACCAGCAATTTATACATTTCCCATTACCTAAATAAAAAATTCCTATTGACAATGTATGAAGATGTGTCACCCGAATTAACGTGACCCAAAATCCATGGAACAACTTAAGATTCCACTCACCACTTCTCCATTCAGTGAAAGCCCTTTCTGTTCTCTTGGGTCCAGAAACCTCTTCCACATCAGGAATTGGAATTGCACTTTCTGCCAAAGAAAATAGCAGAAACACTTTGATTTAGAATTGACATTTTAGGATCTTTGATTGAATGATGGATACAATTCAATGTAAAATGCAACATAATTTGCAGAATAAAACAAAGTAGTCAGCCTTCACTCCACTCGGATGGGAAGAAGAACTAAAACCCACGCAAAAACTCAATTCAGAAAATTGTCAACTGAGGGAAAGAAACCAATGGCAAAACAAAGACAAGGAAACTAATGCACAGAAATAGTAAGGTGAATATTCAAAATACACGAAATCTTCAAAAAATCAACATATTAGATCTCAAAAGTAGCATTGTCTGGAAGACAAACAAAACTACATAACACTGTACTAAAGAATAAAATGCAGTAACAGCAGAGAAAATGATGGTCAAGAAAATAAGAATAGGTACAACACAATCATAAGTACATATATACATTCATAAACCAATCAACTAAAATATTAGAATAAGCACATACCCAAGCGGTCCTTGTATTGCTTCTCACTAGTAGATACTAGCTTCAACACCTCATCCTCAGAAGGCAAGATTAGTTGCTGAACTTCTCCATCAGTTCCCCATGTATCAAGCTATTTATAAAACATGACCATACAAAAATTATGATCAAGCGTTTATTCTCAATAAAGGTTAGAATCAAGAACATTTTTTTACAGATGCTTTCTATATACATGAGTTTCAAAATAATATCAGTGTTATCTCTCAGAGACATACATACCATTGCACCCCCACCCAGCAATAATTGAATATGCAGGCGTCGTTTAGGCCTTTCCCAAGATCCTTCGGTTTTGTGTACACTCACAGTAACAACTGATGAGTCAAGATTAGCCACATAATGTGTTAATAAATAATTGCCTTCTGTGAAACCGTATCCATCACCATCATCCTCAAAAAGAACACCTTCAGCTTTTCCTGCCAGTGATTAAGAGTTCATTTGGATAAACAACGTAATCAAACACTGCTTATGGCATAAATTTCTCCATCAAATTTATTTTCATTTGTTAAAAAGAGCTTATTTTGATAAATTGCACCAAGAAGCATATCTATATAAGAAAAAACTTCTAGGGATAAACTGTTTTCACAAGCTCAAATTATCCCCCTATAATTTCTTTGAAACGCTCAGTTAATTATATCTGTACTTCCTTAAATGAGCAAGGTGTTATCCGAAGAGTAAAGACCAAACCAAGATAGTTGTGTTTGAAGTGAAAATTTAATGCATTGACTTACCATTTTCGTCTAAAGCCAAGAGAAGAGTCAAATCATCAGAAGGGTTAGCTTCTTCAACATGCTGAAGAGAGAGACCCACAGGAATGATAGAGCCACCTTTTAAGTACAAGGCTGGCAAATCCTGACATGCCCCCAACAGAAACAAAAATAAAAATGAAAGAAAATCAATTAAAATACAACAAAAGTAAAATACAAATAACAGGTGCAGGAAAAATAAAGTACCGGATGTGCATCGTTGAAATCAAAACGCAACCATATCCCCTTAGGCAAAGTAATCTCCAATTTATCCAACCCCTGTGCATGTATGGTGCTGGTCAAGATAAAAACATGTTAAATCAAGCACAAATTGCACAACATGGGGAGTGATAGCCTTTTATCAAACTTCTAAATATAATTAAACTTGAGGGCTATGAAACAAATAAAATGAAAAACCAGATATCATAAGACCACGCATACTCATAAATACGCAGCATTAATGAATAAGAGAAAATATTACACATTTTTAATATTTACATAACCTAGAATTGTTTAACTTGTTTGAATAGGTTATCACCTATGTGTAGTCTTTTCAGATCTTCTGTGTATATATTATGGAAGGACTTCTATTGAGAGAGGAGGAGGGCATCCTATTGATAAGAAAACATGCAGTTAAGATGGCATCCCCCCAGTGATGAACAGGAATATGGGCACCAAGCAAAAGGGTACGAGTCGTTTCAACCAAGTGTCTATTTTTTCTTTCGGCTATACCATTTTGTTGGGGTGTATGAGGACAAGTGGACTGATGCAAAATACCATGGGAGCTAAGGATTGCAGAAAAAGAGGATGAGAAATACTCTTTAGCATTATCACTTCTCAAGATTTTTATTACTTGACCAAATTGGTTTTTGATTTCATTCAAAAAGGAGGTGAAAATGGGTAACAATTCAGAACGATCTTTCATTAGATAAACCCAACTACATCTAGAATACTCATCAATAAAAGTAACAAAATATCTAAAACCAAAAGAAGAGACGCGACTAGGTCCCCAAACATCATAATGAATAATAGAAAAACTAGAAGTACACATTGAGTGAGACTTTTTAGGAAAGACAGATTTGACATGTTTTCCTAGTTGACAAGACTCGCATTCTAAAGTCTGAAGACTACTAAGTTCAGGACACATATGTTTTAACTTTGACAAGTGAGGATGGCCAAGCCGATCATGTAACACTTTAGGATGAGGAGAAGCAACACATGATACCCGTGGATGAGATCCAAAATGGTATAGACCTCCAGCTTCATATCCTTCTCCAATCTGTCTCCCCGAGCCACGCTCTTGTATGACAAAAGATTTTGAATCAAAGGTTATTGAACAATGTAACATTTTGGTTAACTGACTTAAGGAAATTAAATTGAATGGACAGTGAGGGACAAAAAGAACAGATTTCAGAATGAGAGAGGGAGATAGGGAGACTTGACCAACTCCCTTTGAAGAAGTTTTAGAGCCATTGGCAAGGGTAATGAAATGGGGTTTTTCTTGGAGGGAAAGGGTTGAGAATAATGAGGCATTACCAGAGATGTGATCAGAAGCACCCGAGTCAATTACCCATGAATTTGGACCTTCCATGGATTGAGAAATGCAAGCTGTGGACAGACTTGGGGACTGAGATGATTGCGCCAAGCTCTTAGACTTTAATCGCAGATATTCTTGATACTCTTCCTCAGTGAACTTGGAGTTGGAAGTGGAAGTTTCAGCCTTAGAGATATTGGCTGTTTTTGAAGGAAAGCCATGCAAGGAGTAACAATGTTCTTGGGTGTGACCCGGCCTCTTACAGTAAGAGCACTGTGGACGTCCCCGACCTCCACGTCCTCCTCCTCTAGTGCCACGTCCTCCTCTTCCTCGTGCAGCAACCATGACAGATGGTTCTAGTGTTTCATGAGCTTCCTGAGATTGAGGTGTTGGAACACGAAGAAGACGTGTGGTCAAGTCTTCCAAGGTTGGGACCTCATGGCTTGTCAAAAGTTGGTCTCTGATGTGATTCAAGTCTGGATGCAAAGCACGGAGGATCATCACCATATAATACTTATCAAGCTTCTTCGTGATGTCTTCCGAGGATTCCTCTTCCAAGAACATTCTCAACTCTTCCACAGCTGCTTGGGCTTCAGTCATGAAGGAGACCATATCATGATCTGTCATTTTGAGACTTGCAAGCTTGTTTGCTGTATCATAGAGACGTTGAATATCATTAGCATAAATGCTTCGAGCTTTCTTCCAAAACGAGTGACATGTTTTGAAGGCTCTAAGAGATATTAAAAGCCGTGGTTCCACATAATGCCACAATAGGGCACACAACTGGAAATCTGCTTGTTTCCATTGTTCAGCTTTTTCTGAAGATACTTGGCTTCCATCCTGCTCAAGGTGATCATAATGACCTTGACCGAGGAACCACATTTCCACAGCCGCAGACCAAGACAGATAATTTTTCCCGTTTAACTTTTCTGAAGTAATCGAAGGACTTCCAGATAGGGAAAGAACACTCCCAGACGCCATTCTGGATAAAAAAAAAATGAAGAAAGAAGGCGCGACAGTGAGGAACACAGAAACGCAACAGTGAGCAACCAAACAGCTCTCGGTTTTCTTCAAGAGGAGCTTCGAGACTTCACGGAAACCAAGTTTTGAGGGTCAGAACAGAGAGAGGAGGCTCAGGCGACGGCTATGGAGGTGTCGCGGTGAAGTTCCGGTGAGCAGAGGGCGGCGCGTGGCCGGCACGCGCCTGTTCGCAGCGCACAAAGAGGCTGCGCGTGGCGGAGCGTCGACGAGATTCAGGCGAACCCACTGGTGGGGTTGGCTGTCGCGTGAAGAGGCGAGCCAGATCCAGTGGTCGCTGGACGGAACTGTGACGGTGGCCGGCGGCGAACGGCGGCGAACGGCGACGGACAACGTTGGACAGCAGCGGACAGATGCGAGATGGCGGACAACCAAGTTGAAGAACTTCAAACTGCAATTGACAGCTGCAGCTAATGGCGAGACAGCCGCGGACGACGGCAAACGGCACCAGTGACAGTGCTGATTAACAACTGAGGACGGAAACCAGAGCAGGATGAACCTGCTCTGATATCAACTTGAGATTAAAACTGATAAAAATATAATCTTGAGGGCTTAATGATCCCTCTCATGTTCTGCCATTTATAATAATAAAGGGATGATACAATAGGGAGATAGAAGGTCAAGAGACTGTCCTAGACTACTAGGAACAGAACTAGGTAAAACCATTAAACTTCTGCAGACTAGCCTAAATGATAATACCTATATGTAATGATTCCAACAGTTGATCCTATCATGTCATCCTCCTAGCCACTATTTCAAATGCACAGAGGAGGCAACAGGTAGATAATATCCATAAATAGAGTATATGAAACCTCAACAAACATAGATTGGTGGGGCTTTATATTACAATTATTTACTTTTGCTTTGCTTGTGCTAACTAATACCACTGAATATCCATACTAATAAATTTAATGTTTCCTGCTTATTAAAAAATATGCGAAGGATGAATTTAAAAGGAGATTTACCGTGAGTAGATTTAATTGTTTTACAAATTAGAAAAGTAAAATGTTAAAAAATATTATCATTCACCCTTTGTGAGTGACTAAAAACTACATCAAATTTGCAGCCAGCATGCATAGAAGCACTAGGATAACCAGCCTATTCCATGAAAAGGCATCTCCAAAAAAATAAAATAGTGGTGGTATCTAAATTGGTGATAGTCAAGTATAGTAGAAGAACCTTGCATACACTAAGACTGGACCGAGCAAAAATGAATTTTCAAGCTTCCTCAGACTAGGATCTTTTGGATCTGCAAAAGCATAATAAATAAGTATATAAAAATCGTGCAGATAAAGAAAGATCAAATATCAAAATAAAACCAAAGACATTAGAAGTAGTAGACAGAACAAACGCACGCACCAGCAAAGAAAGTAGGGGTTGCCACTGGTGTGCCCCGTGTATGAGCAAAATAAAAAAGAGTGTAGATAAGTGGGATTAGGCGGTATCGCCTCTTCAATGCCAATCGGCAAACTTCTTCACACTAAGTTAGAGCTGAGGTTAGTGAGGCAGAAATTACAGAACACCATTGCAGTATGCGAGAATCATAAGGGCTGTAAATTGTCACATCTTCTCATTGATCACATAAGAGTGTTCTAAACCTTTATCAGACATTGCTAGGTTTCCACAGATTAGAATTAAAAGTTTTCTATTAAAGAAATATACTAGGCATGCATAATATAGTCAGAAGGTCCTAGCAAAATCTAATAACAAATTACCACTACAAGAATAACATCCGGATTAGGCCAGTAACAGGAAAAAATCACAGGTAAATGCTCTTTAACAGAATTCACGATGATGAATGTGGTATTTTTTCACATCCTCCATCCTAGATACCTTAAATAGAATTAAAATATATATATATATATATATATATATATATATATATATATATATATATATATATATATATATATATATATATATATATATACATCCAATGGATATCAAGCACCAATAAAGGGGGAAAATAGCCCTAGAAAAATTTGAAAGTTCTTGGAATTATTGTTATGACCTAAATCAACCTCGCAAACAAGTTTTCAAGACAAGGGTCACTCAATCTTTATTAAGGCATAACTCTAGTTGGTGTGGGAACCCACCCTTGAGTTTGCAACTATGGCTGGCTACAAGGAACCTCAAGGCAGCTTTAACACTCTGAAGCGTGGATGCAAGTTGCTCAAAAACAGATCTGAGAAATATTGTGATACCATCTTGGAATTTGGGTTTAGCACCAAACTTAGTCGTACAAATCTAGCTTGAAAGGTTAGAATTGTCCAAATATTTTAAATTTTATGCAAGTCATTTATTTGATGTGAGACTCAACTGTAATTCAGTTAGCCACAAAAAAGGCAGCAACTAAGGAAAGCTTGGGTTGCCCTCAATTAAGACAACTTTTCAATAAAAATAAAAGTGAAATAAATCAATAAGAAATGCACACCTATAGCATAAAGCATGAAATGAAATATGTGAGATTATGTAACTTTTTTCCCACTAACTCAAAATCATTAAGTTGATACAAAGGTAATATCAAGCTCAATATTCTGCCTTCATCATTCTTCTGCCGAGTGATACATATTAACATGAAATTTCAACTTAGAATTTAGATAAATATCCAGCATACAAGTTGCAAAGCAAACTACATGAATATTGATTTTACAGACAAAGATGAACTAACCTCTTCCCCAAAAGCCCAAGGGACATGATCAGTGGTGCAAGCTTCAGAATGCCCTCGACAAAAGGGAAACAAGGAACCAACACCCATCCACCTTCCAAAAAGTTTAGGTGTAGCATTTCCAGCAAATCCACCAATATCAGCACCTGAAAATGGCTGACCACTAAGTCCCTGAAGAAAAAGCAAAGAATATTATTAAGGGAAATAAAACATATATACTCAAAGGAATTATTTAATGCCTTGAGCCAACAATTACAAGAGCTTAAACTACAAGGTGAAGACAAATGAACAAGTTTATAGTATATATGTCTAACAAACAGACCACGCAAATGTCCTTTTAGACTTCAAGTGTAAACAACTTTCTATTATAAAAATGGGGTAGCAAGGTTTGGACTATATACCACTTGATGTGAGATACTTCAATACCAAGCCAAGAACCAATGTTAGTATACTATCGTTACATATAGTTGGCTTGTATGAGTTATTTTTGGATTGTACAGTTGTAGGCTATCTTCTATTGTATCTTTTTCATTTTCATGTACGGCTGTCAGTATATGACAGTTGTCAGTAACTGACATGTATAAATAATTCAGTATACATATAATTATGAGTGTGATGCTGTTAGGTTACTTTATACGAGTAACCTAATTTGATCTTCTCTTCTCACTCAAACACTCAATCTACAGAAAAAGAAAGTATGTATGTGTTATTGATTCTGTAAAGTATAGAAAAATTACAAGTGTAATCTCCCCCACGGAAGCCTGTCGTCCTCCACTGGAAAATATACCCAGTCTTTACCCAAAAGATAGTCCCCCCCTCCTGAATAGAGTTACAGGAAGACTATTTATAGGAAGACTATTTCTGCTAACCTAATCTGCTTCTACTAAATACCGTTCGATAATAGCGTATACATCGTTCGGCCTTTGATCCCATCCTCCCTTCCATTTACTGTTCTGAATTAGTTTCTTTATACCACTCGGCCTCCACTTCCATCCTCCCTACAGGAGACCATTCGGTCCATACTTCTCCTCTCTTACACCATTCGGCCTAGCTTCTCCTCTCTTACTCCGTTCGGCCTAGCTTCCCCCTTCCATTACCGTTCGGACAGTCCGGCCTAGCTTCTCCTCTCTTACTCCGTTCGGCCTAGCTTCCCCCTTGCCTTACCTTTCGGACCATTCAGCCTCACTTCCCCCTTTCTTTTTGTTCGGCCTCACTTCCCCTTTGTCCTACAGTTCGGTATTAGGTTAATTCCCTTTTTTATTCCTAATAGATGCTAATAAAATAATTTCAGTTCATTCTCTCCCTTTCCTCTGTTTACTTCATCTAATAACCAATAATCCCAAATCCATAAACTAATACACAAAGACACACCATGATTTTGTTCCACTACCACATATACCCCCAATGTCGAGAATTGAACATCTCTAGTGTAGGACTAAATATTGTGAGGGGTCTGATGGTGGCTGGAAAGCCGATGGCACTATAGGTACAACAAGCCTCACTAGGATAGGATATAATATCATCTTAGGAAGTAGATTTTATGCCTTGCTCAAACTCACAAAACCTACCTGTAAGATGATATTTATACCCACTTATATACAATAATTTAATCATATCTCTAGTCGATATAAGATTCCTAACACATCTCCTAATGTCAAGGATTGGACATCCTACGCGTGAGACTAGATATTTGTGAAGGTGGCCCAATAGCGGCGTGGTAGTAGGTCCAACAAATTTCGCTAGAGTAGAAACTTAAAGGTGAACTTTAAACCTAACTCAACCTCACAATTATAAAATGATGTTTTGATAGGAACCCAGAATTGAAAAGAGACAAAAGAGTAATATTCTTTATTGTATAGACTGTATAGAACACAAAATAGGAGAGCACTCTCTCCTCCAAGGGTTTCCCTTCACAAAGAGCCAAAGCTCAATCTACAAGATTATCCCAAAAGTGTCCTGACACAAGAGCTCCCTACCTTCTTATAAAGGACCCCCGACCAACTAACAACTAATTCCTAAACTGTTTCCTCTGCACCCATTACCGATTATACCCTATCACATTATATCCTGTCATTTTTGCACCCACTTATATATCATAATTTAGTCATATCTCTAATCAATGTGGACTATCCAATATTTTTCATTTCACATATGTGGCTCAAAAATAAGCAAATCCTAGGTATGGTTGGACACTAGAAAAAACAAAAATTTGAACCTTGGTTCACCATGTTTTGAGAGACTAACCATTAAACCCAACCTGTCGTTGGTACATGAATGGTTTTAAATTTATATATCACACTTATTTTTCTAAAATAATATAGTGTATATAGAGTTCCAATTCAATCAGAGTGTTTATTCAGAGACCCATTATTTCCTGTCATTCGGGTTTTATGTTTAAATTTAAAGTAAATATTACATTGTAGTAAGACAATAATAACATCTTAATTCTTCTGAAACTGAACCACATTTTCAAAAATTATGTGCAAGTTGCAAAAATTCAATTTCAATAGCACCATAAAGAATAATACACATCACAACTCAAAAAATGGAAAAGGATGATCCACATCATTACGAAATGTAGACTTCATCATCAAAACAACTACTTGTTTATCTTATGAAAGCACTATCATGTAGCACTAATGAAAAATGTATCATTTATCATTTGCAACAAATATTTCCAAAACTTAAGCAAACAAAATTTGCAACAATCTTGCTACATGTATACTGTGTATCTAGAAATGTTTCAAAAGAAATTACAGAAGTTAATTAATGGAACAATGACAACATAAGATCGCAATGGTAATCAAGGGAAGTAGCATTCATGCTACAAATGTAACCATACCAGCTGAAGTACCATGGAGATACTCATATGAAGATGCTCCCAGGTCGAAAGATTATCACCAGTCCATGTTGCTGCATACCGTTGGCTGCCAATAAATCCAGCTCTTGTAAGAACAAAAGGACGTTTCTCTTCACTAGCTAGTTTCATGCCTTCATAGGTCGATCTTGCCATCAGAAGACCATACACCTATAGTGAAACAATCATAATAATTGACATAACTTCATAACTAAACAGTGAGTATCAAAACACTTAACTTAAAATTCAAACACTAACAACAGAATCAACATGCAGACCATGTCTAATTATATATCAAGACTCACAACACTTTAATATACATTCTCCACAAGTTTATGGTAAAATAACATGAGTCCAAAATCCCAAAAAGGGTAAAATATATTACATTGTGATAGAAAGAATGATTCTGACAGCCACCAAGTTCACTATCTCCTCTATGAATATTGCTATCAGGCATTGTATTTGTTTCAACCTGGAAATGGAACAAATCAGGAGTCACAAAGAGTGGGATTTGTTTCAAAATATTGTTGCATATTGTTCAATGAAAAGAAACGAAGGATATTAGAATTACCTTAAAAATAGTTGGTTCGTTCATATCATTCCAAATACCATCAACACCATTGGAAATGAAATCTTTGACTAAATTTGCCCACCATGCACGAACTTTTGACTGAGTATAGTCGGGGAAGACACAAGGCCCAGGCCACACCTCCCCTGAGAATGCATATACGGCATCATGTATCATAAAAGAAGACATGCATGAAGGACAAAAATATTTGTGTAAAAGAAAAACAAAAGGCATACCTATGAAAGGAGTTTGATCTTCATTTTGGATCCAAACATCATATTTAGAACCACTGTCATATGCAAAATAACCCTCTTCCAGCTTAATTCCAGGATCAAGCATCCAAATGACTTTACAACCACTACTTCGGAGATCTTTCACCAATGACATGGGGTCTTGGAAACGCTTCTGAAAGATATCACATACTTACTTTTCTAAATTAAAAACTATTGCCAGACTTTAAAATGGATAAGCCAAAATTTAACTAAGTATTTTGAAATCAAAAGTGCAGGTTACAAGCATTCAAATGACTTTACAACCACTACATTACACCAAAAACATGGGATCTCAGAAACGCTCCCGATATATATCATACTACTTACTTTTCCAAACAAAAAAACTATTGTCAGACACTAAAATGGCTTAGCCAAAATTCTACTATGTATTTTCAAAATCAACAGAAATAGTGCAACTATAATGCACTGATACTTCAATTTATGTCACGTATTCGTATCCAACACGTATTTGTATCCGATACTTTACCCAATACTTATCAATAAAGCATTCAATGATTTAGAAATTTTTATGTTGAAAACATTTAATACATTTGATTTTAATTTGGAATCACATGATAGTAAACATATATTTATCATGTTTTTAAGAATTTTTGTACATTTTTCAATATGCATATATCACGTATCTTATCCTATTATTTTCAAAATCAGTATCTCAAATACATATCGTATCTAATACAAGTATCTTATTTGTGCATCATACTGCTGGTTACAAGCTATGCAATACATCACTTTAACATATGAAACACAGGACATGGAATACTTGTACCAAACATTAAATCAATTCAAGTGCATTAGAAAGATCTGAAGTAAAAAATTATGATAATGTAAATTAATAATTCATCATTTTCCACAAGTAAAATAAACCTGCCTTGTCAAATGTGAAAACACGAAGACCATCCATGTAATCGGTATCCATCCATATCACGTCACATGGTATGCACTTCTTCTGGAACGTTTTTGCAACCTGCAAAATTTAATTGTTAACATATCAAAGACTTAACATGCTTTGGGATAACTGAACCAATAGTGTTAGAATGAAATGAATGAAACTAAGTTGATACCGATGCAGAATTCCTAAATTCCTAGGTATTTTGAATGTCTGCATATCAATAAAATTATATGTGATACATGAAAATTTGTCATTGATGTTAAGTATGAAAGCTTAAATTTATTACAGATGCCCTAAATGATGTCATGGTGTAATGACAACGCTTTTCAGTTTCTGGATTTTCATATTCAAATACAAGTGCATTAGCTAAAATAGGTTTATATGCAAACGATTCCTAATCATCTAAGATTCCCTTGTATATTGGATGGTATACCCAAAATGAAGAAATCTGATATCCTGCCACATTCTTCTGCTTATGTCAAGCACATGCATATTATCATCTCATCCGAAAATCCCAGATATCTTAAGTATTAAATACAGGTTTACTAAACAAAGCAAGCATAAAAGGATTTTCGTTTTTTCATAACCAAAAAAATTGAAAAAGCCAAAAAGCATATGTAGCAATAAAAGGCATAACTGGGGACACGTGTCATATTCGTCATATTCAGAGTCTTGCACTTTAACTTCGAACATATATGAATGCAACTAATTCCAGAATCATCACTATAGATAAAGAAACAAGTACCTCCACAACTCTCTGATCAGATAAATAACTCGAATGGCACTGATGATAGCCTAAAGACCATTTCGGGGGCATAAATACAGTTCCTGACAAAGAAAAACTTTTAAGTTTTGCAGAATAATGTTCAAATCCTAATACATGCATGAAATTTTAATTTGAAAACGATCTTTTCTTCAATCTTGTACATAAATTTTAGTTATGCAGATAAAAAATGGAAGATAATAGTAAACTCACATTACTCGCCTTCTAAATTTGAAGAATATAAATAAATAACCATAATATTATGAACACAATTGATTGATTGATAATGTCATTATTTTTAGACATAAATTTGATTAGCTCCAAGTAAAAGCACACTACACATATTACAAACAAATGTTTAAGTACACACAAAAAACATTAACATATGCTATATGAAATCAATAATTGTGGGTCAACTACAGGTAATAGGTTCTCTATAGATATGGACTACTCTCCATGAGTAAGGACGGACTTCAATTTTTACACATAAAATAATTGCAGAAAATCTCCTTTTGTTGAATCCCTCAACCAAGATGAAGAGGCATAATTTCCATGGAGCTAAAATAATTATAATTTGATTTTTTTTATTAGAAAATTACCAATTGCTTTCGATAGAGAACTTAGCACTTCAGTGGGTGAAGCAAAAGGACCAAATGTAACGACAGGATATGAAGATGGAGAAACAAACTGTATTGTTGATTCTTTCCTCAGATCAATCTGCTTACAAACAAACAAATGATCACCAAACAGATTAATATAACAGCATAAACATCTCTTCAAGGTTATAGATGAAAAGAAGCCAAATGTTACAGCACCTCACAGCGCCTTGTGGTGTCAGCAAGGATTCCTAGTCCCTCACCACTTGGAAGAACAGCTAACACCCACGGATGTGATTGGTACAAGGATGTATTTCCAGGTCCATAACCCCATGCATCAGTGTTCCATGTGAAAACCTGCAAATGAAATTTAACTGATAAGCAACTAGATAATAAGTAAATCTTTTAACAAAAAAATTCCATGAGATTGACTAACTCTTTGGCCCGTCCTCTCAAGCTGTCCGCTAACTTCTCCAGTTCCATAAAGGGAGGAACCTACAGGCAGCTGGTACAAAAACAAATTCAATCAATTTCTGGAGACAAGGAAATGGCATGAACAGAAAATTACGCCAGGAAAAAAAAAGATAATTAATAAACACCTCTTAACAAAAAAATAATAATAATAATCAGCACCTGTAAGATGAAAAGTTGGCAGCCAATAGATATGAAGATATACGCTAATAGAGTAACTGACCTCAAGTTTTACAATCTGCTGCTCTAATCGTATCTCAAACGTAGGGTTATAGAGAGGAACCTTCTCAGTAGAGATAGGTGTGTCTCTGTCCTTGCCGTTCACAAAAGAAATACTGGGAGATGCTGCTTCTCTATCCTTTACAGAACAATCAAAACGAAACACTCCATCCTCCAGAATAGGCTGAAAAATCATTTTCGGTCTGATATGGCTGGCAACAATGCCCGAACGTCGTCGTTTAGATCTAGCCATTTACGATACGGCCTCTCAGAAACCTCCTTTATTCTGCACGTAAGAAAATTGCCCTAGTGACAACCAAGCAAGTGTTGAATACAGTTGTTTAATCATGAAACTACTTTCACTGCCATGAATAAAAATCGGAAATAACAGTAAGCAGGTAAAAGCAGTAGCGAGAACGAATTAGATAGCTTGCTCCCACTCAATTCCAAGGAAATTGCTTAATGCTAAAGAACGATTGGCGACTAAATAGGGAAGAACTAAAAATGACGCTGACATTGCAAAGAGAAATTACAGTTCCACAGTGTAACGAGGAAGAACGATAGAGCAAACGAACCTGAGAGAAATTGCGGTAGATGAAAATGGCGTGTTCGGAAGAAGAATGTAACGGTGAAAGTGAAATTGAAGGGTAACGGCTTCGGCGATGACGCTACTCCGCACCACTAGGGCTGTTCCTGGTTTGCTCTCGCTGATTTGCCCGGCTCACAAACTAATTTTGACTGCTTGGGTTTAGAAAAAAAAAACAATAATATAAAAAATTATATGCTAAATATCTTCTTTTAATAAAAATTTACATATCTATTAAATATCAATAATATATTATGTTGGTATTATTACTCTTGTAACGACTTAAAATTAGGCCTGAGCATCTTTGGATGGATGCAATTCGTATCCCAACAAAACAGTATAATTTAAGTTTAATAATTTAAAAAATATTTTTAATTATTTAAATTATCTAGTTGGTTGAATGGGAGTTGTTCAGATAACGAATTAATTTAGATGGATTATTTAGATTGCGTGTTTATATTAATATATATATATATATATATATATATATTCTTAATAAATAAAATAAATATAGTAAATTTTTAATACGAGACCTGTGATTTCAATGATAATTATTATAATGAATTATGATTTTAAATAATATATTATTATATTTCAAAAAGGGATATATCATTCCAAGAATGGAACTTAAAAAATAACTATAAATTTATAAATGTTAAAAAATTAACTTAAATTAGGTCGAATATTCATAAAATTGTAGTATTTTATGTATATCCTACTGTATTTATCTATTTTATTCAACTAAATTTTTCAATATTATCTTTTCATCCTATTCATCCCTAGTATACTCAAAATTATTTCATTTCTTTTTTAATTGGATATGAATTTATAACCTTTAAAGGTTTTAGGATTAAGAAATATTTAATTAATATATATTTTAATATTATTTTTTATTCTAAACCAGAAAGATGATACTCCTTTCTTCCTTCCTATAACTCATCCATTTCTTCGCAATAAGTATTTATTTATTTATTTTTCCTTTTCTCCCTTCTCTTCTATTTTCATCTCACATCAAATCCTTCCTTTTTTTTCTTATCCCACATCATTCAACTAAAGCAAAGAAAGAAATTATTTATGGTATGAGTACTAATAAAAAGCTAAATAATAACATATTTACACACTAAAACAAATTTAAATCTAATTAATTTAAACATGACAATAATAAAATTTAAATGAAATTAAATTGTGATTAGGTAAGTTTTAATCAAAAAAATTATAAAAAAAAATTATAAATATGAATTAAATATATGATTGTTAGAACTTTTATTACTCATTTATTAAATGATGATGATTTAACTGATTGAATCCAAACTAATTTTAACACCAAAATACTTTGAGAAGTAGTTTTTATTCGTAGAACAACTTACCCAAATAAAAATAATATAACATTAGAGCACGTGATTAGAGACTATTTTAAGCAAACGTTTGATCTCCAAATAATTTATTTTAAAAATGCTTTAGAATTTGATACACCTTTTCTTCTTGTTTAGAAATAAATCATTTAAAAATTTAATTACGGGAAAGTGCTGTATATACAATATCTATATTAACTTTGTTTCGATGTTTCATGAGTACTATGAGACATAAAATTTTGCAATATGATTTTCATTTTAGAAGAAAAATGTGTTAAGTTCATCAAGGACTCTTGATTTGGTCAAACTATTTATCAAAGAAACAAACAAATGAAACATTTCGAAACTTCAAAAATGTTATATGTTAACTAAGCATTTGTTTTGGTTACAATTAAAATGATATGTTTAATAATTTTGTGAAAAAGTGAATTATATAATTGGACTAAGTCTAATGCTATGTTCTCTTCTATTTATTTATTGTTTGAGATGGAAATGTGCGAAATTTGTTTGAAGAGATGAGTGTTTGGTTGGAGTTTTGGAACATGTTGGGGAATCGGTCGTGGATTGCAGAAATCGATTCTTCGTCCTTGAAATCCATTATTTGTGTGTTAATGTTTTGAAGGTTTTAATAATAATATGTTAATTTTTATTATTGAGACAAAATAATAATTTTATATTTTTGTATCACATCAGTAAAATCACTCACATTCACAAGTTTTATCTAAAATTTACTTATTTTCACTTTAAATTCCTTAAAAAAAACACAAAAACATTTCAAATTTATCCAAATTCGTCTAATCATTCTTCTTTAAATATATTTTCACAACCTAAATATATAACTTATACTGTATACTTTTCTCTCTCTATTTTTTATATTGTTTTACTGTGATATTTTTGTATTTGGTTGCCTCAGTGGATAAACATTATTATATTTTTGTTGTTGTAGAAAAGTTTTCTAAATTGACTCATTTAATATATTTCCATAAAAATAAAATTGATGATGTTTGCTTTATTGTTAACATATTCTTCGAGCCAATAATAATATTACATGAAGTATTTATAAGTACATAGCAAATATGTTGAGTTATTAGTTATTTATGAAAAATCATTTGAGAAACGATTTATTAAATTTCTTTTATCCATTATTTGATTTATCTGAATTGATGATTATATCAAAGTATTGAGATAATTTTATCTCAACTTATTTATTGTGTTTTAAATAATAATAAAAAATCTTAATTTATTGTGTGAAAAATGCTCATAGTAGAATCATGCACTCAACAACTTATTACTCACCTTTGATATTGTTTTATGAATTAATCTTTTATCTCGTCTTAATTTATTACTTCATCTCACTAATGAAACTATAGTGTGCAACGAAAGAGCTACAGCCAAATATTGAAAATGATTTACATAGCAATGACAAAAAAAAAAAAGGAAAAGGAAAAAAAATAGCATAATATGTCAAGTTAGCCAATAAAAGGAGAAAGAAAATCATTACCCAGTAGATTAAGCGTGAATAGATTTGAAAATTGTGCATTTCTTAAGAAGAGGAAGTTTAAACTTCAAGACATAGTTCTTTTAAATATATTGGAGATATGATACATATGAAGTTTGGAAACATTTTCAAAATATTTTATCTCAGAACCATGTTTTATGAATTTTTTAAAAAGACAACATTACTCTATTTTGATAACTAGATAAAATAATTAAACAAACGTGGAAACTAAATTAAAATCTAACAATATTACCTGACACAATTTTATAATGACTTGTGAATTTTTTTAAAATATATATATATATATATATATATATATATATTTTAAAAAAATAATAAATTAATGCATAACACTGAATTTAACTCTGTTTGTATAATATAAAATATCAAATTATGTTATTTTTTCATAATTTAACATTATATTGACACAAAAAAATAATTAGATGATAACTTGAAATTTTGGAAGGAAAAAACAAACAAAATGAATAATTAAACCTAAAAGTAAATATCTGAAAACATACTTTGTTTCATAAAATAATAATAATAATTTTGAGAGTTGCAGCACACACTTGCATAGGCGAATTTTGCACTGCAAAGTAACGTAACCATCAGAGTTCAAACGAGGCCGTTGGTGTAGACCGTCGCTTTTAGGGTTGTCTTGCGTTACTCTCTCACACTGAAACTGTTCCATGATGGAGAGCAACGAGATTCTAGAGGAGCTTCTCAACATCGAGGTCGAGATTCAAGATGTTCAAGGTGCTTCTTCCCCAATCCTTTCAATATCACGATATTAATGCCACGAACTACTCGCCTAAATTTGTCGCTATACTTGTCACGATAATGCAAACAAAACGGTTGCGCTTCATCCTGATGATCATGTTCACCAAATGGTGCAGGCGAATTTGGTATCGTTTTTAATTTAAAAATAGTATGATTTCTCTTTGCAGAACAAATAAGGGCGTTGATTGAGAGACAAGAGAATCTGTACGAGAGAAAATCGGAGCTGAGTGCTATTCTAGAGGCGTGTAAGGAATCTGGAAACGAGGCCAGTAATGTGGCTTCAAGCGCCGTGGAAGATTGGAGTGGGACATTTGAATGGGATTCTGAAGCAGACGATGTTAGGTTGAATGTTTTTGGCATTTCATCTTACCGTGCAAATCAAAGAGAGGTAACTAAGAATGAAACATTTTAAAAAAATAATTGAAAGGGGTAAAATAACAAATGTCTTATTCTGGTTCCTTTGAAGACACCTTTTCACTGTTTTGTTCTGAACTGAACTGAAGTTGAGTATCGAGATTGTACATTCTCCATTTCCTTTATTGTATAATACACTCACACTCCCCGTGGTTTCTTGAGATTGCACACAACTCCCTTTTTTTTTAAGCAATGTTCCTATACACACGATGTACAGTGTAATGCTCTGTAATTCGATTAAGAAAGTTATTGTGAATTTAACTCTTGAATACCTTTTCTCTTTAAAAGTGTTTAACTCTTATTTTAAAGTGCTTTGATTAATGTTGCTCTCAATTTTTAGACACTATTTGCTTTCTGTAAGTTGGGCAGTGTGTTCCTTTTGTTTTCCCGTGCTATCATATCGGCAATAAACAATCAAAGTATTAGTCGTGGATATTTTTCTTTTGTATACATACATAAGGAATATGGCTTTTGGGTAGACTTTTGTTAACCGGTAGCAGTGTCGATGACAGATAATTAATGCCATTATGAGTGGAAGAGACGTTCTGGTTATTATGGCTGCAGGTGGTGGCAAGAGCCTCTGCTACCAGCTTCCTGCTGTTCTTCGTGAAGGAATTGCTCTAGTTGTCAGTCCTTTGCTTTCCTTAATTCAAGATCAGGTGCATTTCATTATGTTAAAATCCTGAACGAATTTTTGGTCAATGATTTGTTTTTTTTAATTTTAAAAGGTTGTTTTCTTCCTCTTTTATTCCCCTGGGTGGGGCGATTGCTTCAGGTAATGGGTTTGACTGCACTGGGCATTCCTGCGTATATGTTGACTTCAACAAATAAGGGAGATGAGAAGTTCATATACAAGGCTTTGGAGAAGGGAGAGGGGGACCTCAAAGTATTGTACGTCACCCCAGAAAAGATATCGAAAAGCAAGAGATTTATGTCAAAACTTGAAAAATGCCATCATGCCGGTCGTCTCTCTCTAATTTCAATTGATGTGAGTTCATAGTGAGATGCTATATATGCTTGTTTTTTTTGAATTATGTTTGTCAAATTCATCTTGTTTACGGATTTTATGTGGTTTTTGACTTGTGTGTGTGTGTGTGTGTCTATATATATATATATATATATATATATATATATATATATATATTGCTTCATTTGCTGGTTTATTAGCCTGTTTTGACTAAATGCAACTGGGCATCGATTCATTGTAGATTGTGAAATTGTGATTATCAACGACCAAGACAGTTATCTGGAATTTTGATTGTTAGTCACTCATCTTTTGTATTTGTTTTGAGGTTTAGAAGGCCCTGATAAAACTTTTCATGACTGAGATATAACAAGGCTGCATTGGTTTGTGAGCGAATAAAATTTCTGGTCGGTTTGCATTGCAGGAAGCACATTGCTGTAGTCAGTGGGGCCATGACTTTCGACCTGACTACAAGAGCCTTGGTATTCTCAAGACACAGTTTCCTAATGTTCCTATGGTTGCTTTGACTGTAAGTTTTTATTTATCGTAAATTTGTGTTATGTATTAGAAGTGAAAATATTAGAATTGGTTTTGCTTTCATACTTAGTTTTGATTTTTATCAATGGCATTTTATTTGTCAGGCAACTGCTACTCAGAGGGTCCAAAACGATCTGACAGAGATGTTGCATATTCCTAGATGTGTCAAATTTGTCAGCACAGTCAATAGGCCAAATTTGTTTTATATGGTATATTTGTAGCTAATATCCGTTTACAGATTTTTTAACTTTTTATAGAGTGCCCTTTTCCCCGTTCCCCAAGTTAACAAAACTCTTCACTTTAATTTGAAGTTTAATGGACTTTCATATTTTAAACGGCAGGTAAAGGAAAAGTCATCAGTTGGGAAGGTAGTCATTGATGAAATTGCACAATTCATTCAAGAGTCTTATTCAAATAATGAATCAGGGATTGTTTATTGCTTCTCTAGGAAGGAATGTGAACAGGTATGCTTGATTGGGGCTATCTTCAACAATTAGGCATACATATTTTGAATGTCAAATACTGCCCTCAAGGAAGCACAATGCACACGATTTTATAGTATCTCTTAACCCTTAAATTTGCTTTGGGTTGACATCGTGTTTTCACTTTTCAGCTTCTTTCTGGGGTTGTACCTGGCATTTTTGTAATGTCAGCATAATTAATCTTAGAATTTTGGTGATAAACATCGAACAACACATGTATATCCTTATGGAAGGAAATTTCTGTAAATTCACTTGACCACATCAAAACGTTTTTTTATAATAGAATACTAGAATACAAGTATTCTCACAAATCTATAATGTTTATACATAGGGACTGCATTAATAAGCTTTTACCACAGGGGCCTAAGTGAGAATTATCCACACATAGAGACTATATATCTTTAACCATTTTTCATTTTTTCTGTAATTTTTTTCCGAAGTTTTGTAAATATATTTAGTTATCATGACTTAATTTATAGTTTATTTTAATTTTATTTCCTCTTTTTTTTTATTACATTAATATCATATTATTATTATTTTTCCATTATGATTTTTTTTTTCATATTTTCAATTCTAATTTGTGTTATAGGTCTTGCAATTATTGAATATATATGCACAATAATAAAATTCTAAAATATTATTTGTATTGGCAGACAATATTTATTATCAATATATAACTTTTGTTATTAAAAATGGCTTTTCAATTTAGTGTAATTATTAATGGTCATTCCAATATTCTGCTTTCCTTATAGGTGTTGAACAAATTATTTGGACATTGTGGTGTTGAAAGAATTTGTTCACAAACTGCTGAGGACTTTATGTGCATCTTTATGGATCAGTTACAGAAATTGTTATGATAATTGTAATTATTTTGAGGGTGTATAGTAGTCCCCCCAGTAAATGAAAAATGGAAGGAAACATAGCACAAGATGGAAATACCAAGAGCTATATTCGGAACTTAACCTTGCTAACTGTGTGCCTTTAATTTAATTTGGAGAATTTGTGTCCAAAATATTGTTTCATTGCATCCTTTCTTCTGCTTCCAATGCAAAAATACCTCCAGCATGATCTAGAATTCTGATAGAGCATCTGCTTTATTTTCTTCAAATGTCAATATATTTGTGCCCTTTGTCATATGCACCTTGGGAGTAAGAATATATACTCACCCCTTTTGTTGTCAAGACTATTTTAGGTTGCGAAGGAGTTAAGGGAGAGAAGAATTTCAGCTGATTATTATCATGCAGATATGGATGTAAATGCTCGGGAAAAAGTTCATATGCGGTAAAGTAATCATCTGAATGTTGTAACTTTTACATATTAATTCTAATTTTCTCCAAAGATAATTCCTTTTCTTTTAAGTGTTAGGGTTGAATATGTCACTGAATATTAAAATCTTAGATGCCAGTGTTTTAGGAACTAAATGAATACAGTTGCCTCAATTTCAGTATCGTCTGTGGCTTGTTAGTACTGTCTTGTACACTGCTTTATGAATACTTATTTTAGACGACTTGGCTGAATTTGAGTGTAGGTTTTCAATTGCCGGTCTTTGGCCCTGTTAAGTAGTACACAAGAGTTTCGGAGACAGCATATGGCTCTTCTATTTATTATATCTCATAAAATTTGAGACCACCCCTGGTTTTTGCACATCATTCGTGTTTGTGAATACATAATAGTCTGTAAATGATATGATGATGGCACTAGCAAATGAGTTAGTTAATGAAGACTTTATCACACAGGTGGAGCAATAACAAGCTGCAGGTCATAGTTGGCACAGTATGTATCATGAAGACTATTTCTATTAGAGGTTGACACATGCTTTTGTTGCCTCTAGCCTTTACTACATTGGAATTTTTTTTTCATTTCAGGTAGCTTTTGGTATGGGAATCAACAAACCAGATGGTTAGTATGCAAAAACATTTCTCAGCTGAATAATTGATGTGTTTATGCCATCAATAAAATTTTTTTCAACTGCAATTGTTTCCTGTATGAAAATATAATGCAGCTGTTTATTTTCACATGTTCACTATTAAACAGGATAGACTCAGATTCAGTATCATACTATTGTAATATTCTCGAAGCTTTTAATGCAGATTTGGACACTGATATTGGCTTAGTTGTTTTTTTTTTCATTGTTTTGTGCATTTGAATTTCATTTATCAGAATTCTGCTGGAGTCTTAGAGATAACTTTATCAAGATTCTTTACACGATTTAATTGTTTCAAACTGATGCTTGCATTGGTGGATAACGGAGTTTATTTTGAAGCACTGAGAAGCTTGCTTATGAGTATTTTTACTAGTGACATCCCCAGTGGATGTGCACATTGTATTTGCTTTACCTTCATTGAAGCTGATAACATTTAACGCTAGACATTTTCTTGTAGTCAGGTTTGTCATCCATCATAGCTTGAGTAAATCAATGGAAACATACTACCAGGTTTTTCCCTAATCCTAATTAGTTTTTCTTCTGTTAGGTAACCTTTCTGTTTTCTCTAGAAGCTTAATTTGTTGGGTGAAGGCCTAGGAATGGTTTTTATCTAAACATAATTTTGAATGCAAAAGTCTTTTGGGCTTGAAGCATCGATGAAGCCTGTGCTTCCAAAGCCTTTTGCTAAAAACCAATTTATTGAAGATGAATTGGGGTTGCAACGAGGCTTTAATACAAAGGACTATCGAGCCTAAATGATTAAGCAGACAGGAGAAAGAAAGCCCAGAGATGGTTTTCATGTAACTTTTTTTTTACAGGAAAGTGGACGAGCTGGCCGAGATGGACTTCCTTCGGAATGCCTACTGTACTTTAGGCCTGGTGATGTTCCACGGCAGGTGAAACTCTGCCACACTCTTGACTATAAATTTGTGCATATTTCTGTCCATTTATCTTTTTCTGCAAAAACTAGAGCATGCTGGGCATAAGACCTTTACATCTTGAGCTAAAACATTTTGCATTGAATATTTGAGGTCTATTTTTGCACTAATTTCATTTAAGAATATAGTATGAGATAAACATGTAATCAATCTATTTCAAGTTTGGAAGTGATCTATATGTTGCATATAAATTGCTGGATTATGTGAGCAAATATCATACCAATTTTTTTCAGAGTTCAATGGTCTTCTATGAAAATTCGGGGCTGCAGAATCTCTATGACATAGTACGATATTGTCAGGTAATTTCTGCTGTAATATAAAGTTTTATTAAGTAGTTGATCTCTTCTTAGTTGTTTGAAGTTTTAAGGTTAGAATATTGATTTCTTTCTCCTTCCTCTTCTTGTTTAGGTGGGGTTTCTTGATTGTTTAGGTGGGGTTCCCTAGCCAATCTGTTGAAGTGTGAATATAGGAAACAAAGTTGTTAAAGTGTGGATATATACGTGCAGCTTTAGTCCTGTCTGTATGTGGATTGAGTGCCTTTCTTTATCCTTTTCATTTGTCTGATTATGGAAAATGATTATGACCATCAAGTCTTTGAATTATTAAAAGTTAAATTCAAAGAATATCTACAAATAAAAAAGTAGTGTGTAATTGTGTTATCTATTTTTAGGGTTTTCTTTAAGAGCCTTGTCTTAGGGATTTTATCTTCGGGAAGTTATGAGTTTCTTTAATTAATCAGGATTCGGAGTTATTTAGTATAAATAGAACTATTTGGTTTTTATTTTGTATAGTGTCACAATACATAAGAATGTTATTTAAGGTTATGTTTATTTTTTTTTTCATCCTTATCTACCAAAACTCTTTACTTGCAACACTAATTGTAATTTTCATTCCCTTTAATGCAGTCCAAAAGACAATGTCGACGAAGTGCCTTTTTCCGACATTTTGCTGAGCCACTTCAAGAGTGCAATGGTATCTTTCATTCTTGTCACTTACTTTTCTTTTGTTCTCTATCCTGATGTTGCATGCTTTATATATATACTCGATGTTACAGGGATGTGTGACATCTGTGCATTGTCAAGAGAGGTGAAAGAAGTGGATGTCTCTGGTTCGTTGCTCTGACTTTTAGTTCAAGTTTTACCTTCTACACTTCATTTACCATATATTTTGTATCAAACTGATTGATTTCCTTTGTTTTTTTTTCTTCCTTTTGCTATCTCAATTTTTTCCTACTCTCATCCTCCCTTTTTATTTACACAACGCATGGGTATACTTTACAGATCTTGCAAAACTGATGGTTTCATTGTTGCAAAATATGCAAGCAAATGATCAGAGGTCAACAATGTTGCAATTAGTTGATAAAATGAAAATAAAACAGAAGGAACTAGGTTGGTTTGTTTTCTACCCTTTTTATATACTTTATATTTGTCTGGCTAGATTATTTGCTATGAAGTACTTACTTTCTAAGACCTTTGGGCCTAATCAGTCCTTTCCTCTGGTCTTGTCTTGCCACTTAACATGGTTTAACAGTAAGGTTAGAGGAGTAACCCATGGCTCAAAAGTCAACCAAATCGTTGTGTGTAGAGACAAGATAAATAAATAAATAAATAAGAACACAACAACCAAGTTGCTGGATGGATGTGTGTTAACTGCTCTCCTAAACTTCATTGAAAATAAAGATAACTCTCCTCCTTTCCTTTTCATAATTCATGAAAATTGCAATATTTATCATGTATCAATCTTAATCTGATTCTCCAATGTAATATATCACAAAAAATGAATCTCATATCCTGCGATATTAATTGTCCAGGTTCTGAATTGAAGCGAGAGGAAATTGAGCAGCTCATCTTACACCTTTTATTGGGACGCTTTTTGGTAATACGTTGTTCCTTCATCGCTGAAAGTTATAAAAATTTATCGCTCTTAGAATTAGCTGTGCATATTGTAGACAAGGCAAGACAAACCTCATTACATTTACGAGTAAAAATGGAAGAGCAAACACTGTAGAGTATTAACATATATGATGACTCTGATTGAGTTTTGTGATTTAACTTTTCATCTACTTTTGAGGCTAAACTGTATGATTAATATCAACGTCCTTTTTGTTTCGCCAAAATGTTTGATCGTTGTCATCGTCCATTTGTTAGTTTGTTGTTCTGTTACGGTACCAACAGAACCGAGCTGTGGAAGTCGTTGTGGGTGATAAACTTATTGTCTATACGAGACAAAAACAATCCCACTTTCTTTGCAACATTTGAAAAGCACCAGTCTTAACTTTCTGTTCTGCAGTGAAACTGCACACATTTTTCCATGATTCGCGCTAAACAGCTGGAGTAATCTTCATTTCAATTAGTTCCTTACATAAAGTGCGATTCATTTGAAGCATGGATTTATCTCAGCCCTCAAACACTCAACTGTGACCCGGATGAATCCATTCAAGTCAAAGACAATTAAAAATTCTTAAGAATTGCCTCAGTGAACAAAGAGTTTCTGCTTTTCGTTAACATCTACATACATGGAACCAGTTTCGCAATCACAGTATCATGATTATGCTAACCATTACTTAAAAAGGAAAAAAAAAACCGTGAAGAAAAATTAAGGGGATATAGTCCATAGTAATTTTACTTTGGATTGCATTAACTGTCAGTTCTAATTTTGAAGTTCCGAGCTTTCATATTTGATCTATCAGAATAGCGGGTGATTTAGAACAAACCTTTTCTTGATGTAGAAAGAAGAATTTCAGCATACAGCTTATGCCACAAATGCCTACATTGCCGTGGGGCCATTGGCCAAGCAAATACTACAAGGTACTCATGATTTCCTATCAAAGATGCTAATCTATGATAAATCCAATATATCACTGAAAATCCTATTAAAGTCTTTTATTACATCTGTGCCATAATGATAGCCTGTTTCTTTCAACGAAGTCGGTTGATTTTTCTGACTTATGGCCAAGCTTGCACCAATTTGCATCGCAGCACTGAACAATTCTGATTCTTAATCCAAAGTGCTGGTGTGTCTGAATTTGATTTGCCAAGTGCCATCGTCACATGTTGATTACCTACTTGTAATCTATTTTGTTATTATTTGAGATGCCCATGGTACTATTACGCAATATAGTTGAAAATATCAGATTTTCCATGTTTCATTTGTTGGCACTATTTGTTGCACGGTGTACTTAACTCCGCCCCTACTGTCATTATTTTATGTGAAGGGAAGAAAACTGTGACACTTGAGATTTACACTGAACAGAATGCTGGTGTAAGATCAGTGAAGCGTCGCTGCCTTGGGTCCTCTGGTTTGGAGCTAAAGCTTGATGAGCTGAGAAAAGAGCTGTCCTATGCTGGAGGAATACTCCCACACTCAGTCTTATCCATGGAACAAATCCGCTTATTAAGTTCTCAAAAACCAAATTCCCTGGAACAGGCAAGTTTTAAGTATGTTTGGATATGTAGTGTTGAGTGGATTAAAATGAAACGGGGAATGGCAAAAAGGTGTAGTAATAGAAAAATATGAAACAAATATACTATTTCATCATTTAAATATTTTTGTAATTGAAAGGAAAAAATTGATACTTCCATCCTGTACCCCCTCTGAAGCATAGAGAATAAACAGGAAAGTGTATGCATGACATCAAGTTCCTCTCCATTTCATTATATTCTTAACAATCCAAATAATGTAACTCAATTTCATTCACTTCGATTTCACTCCATTCCATTATTCTGTCAGTGCTCATTCACACCATATGAAATAGTTGATGTTATCCAGACCACAGTTATGATTTCTGTTTGTGTGTGCAGTTGGAGAAGGTAATTGGAAAATTGAAGACAGAAAAGTACGGAAGTAGAATACTTAAGCAAATTAAAAAGTATTCGGATTCCGAGCCGACTGATAAACAAGAAACTGATGGAAGAGCAGCAAAGAGGTCAAAAACCAAGAAAAATGTAGTTATTGTTGACAGTAATGAAGATGAGGATTGATAACTGGTGCTGTCCCCTTGACAATTTTTGTTTTAGTTATTAAATTATGACACAGTTGAACAGAAAGAAGTTATTCAATTACAAACTGAGCTTCTGGCGCATCCAAATGAGGAAATGGAATCTTTATGACAAGTGCCAAAGGGTCTTGATTGTTCCTATCATTGAAAACAGTTGATAAAATCGAAATTAGAGTAGAAACCGTATCCTGTAGATCAATATTTAAACAGAAAATTTGGTACTCTGTAATTTAATTAATCATAACCCTGATTTTATTTCTGTCTGTTTTCAAATGTCATTTTAAATAAAGAACGTCGGTACTGAAACTATTTTGTTCTTCCGAGACGGCTCATTAGACAAAGAACCAGAGTTTACCTCGTGATTTAATATATACAAATTAAACAAGTTTTAAATATCTTGATATATTCTGTCAATGTTTCATTTAAAATTTTATTTTCAAATGGGTGTTTCCATTTGTGAAGAATTATGATGTGTTTCTAAAACGTTAATATTAACACACATCATATTATGCTAGTATTTGCACGAGGGATATAGTTTACTCTTACATTATTATTTATGAACAAATATGTTGTTCATTCACCTATGATTAGACATCTGATAAAAATGATACGACTAAACCAAACTTCACTACAGTATAAGTCTCTACAAATGTATACTATTCTTTGTAAGGTAAAAGGATTAAATGTTAGCTTATTCTCGAGTGAAGGAAGACCAGAAATTTAATCTAATAAACTCAGGGTTTATAGTTTTAATAAAATAAAATATCAAATATTGCATTGAAACCTGTAATTAGTTGCTTTAAATATAAACGAAACATACATTGTTTTATGAAATCTCAAGAATAGTTGGTGTAATTTACTGTTTTTAAATGATCTATATATTTAATCACCACAAATTAAATTAAAGACAGGTAAAATTAACTGAACGGTGCTGATATAGGAAAAACAAAAAAATACAGTTCGTCTTAACTGGATTGGATTATAAAATGATTCAGACAAACTAAACTCCTATTAAATCAACCGAAGTATTTAGAACTGAATTGTTCTTCTCAGTTTTCTAAACTGGACCGAAATAAAATTTTAGAATTGTTTTTGAAAAGAAAGATTGTGCTGTTTCTTTAGCGGTACAATGTCTTCTTTGATGAAGATGAACATCACAACAACAGAATTGGGATTGAAAAACCAATCATAGTTAAAAACATCTTAGAAATCATTGAGAAATTTGTCTCCATTGTGTGTACGATAACTCTTCCAGTGAACATTTTTTCCACCCTATAAATGAGGGCATTTTGTATCCGGCACACCATCATTTTTTTTAATGGCAAAAATTTAGACAGTATATTTTGTATATATTTATTTTGATTAACCGGCAAATGTTTCTCTATTTTGTAACAATAAATTAACGGTTGCTTAATTATTAAATTATATAACGAGAAAGGCTACACTCTTTGACCTGAGATTTATATTTTTGTGAAAACTTAAGATATTCTTTCTTTGCATCAATATTATAAATTATTTATAGTTTTCTTTATCCGAGATTATTAGGAAGAAATTATATATATATATATATATATATATATATATATATATATTATGACACAAGTTTGATTATACATAACATATTTGATAATTATTTTAACTAAAAATTTTAAACTAATAAGTTTATGGTTTTCTTTTATATAGTATTTGTTTCGGTAAAACTTATTCGAGAACGGTCGTTCTTCTTTGCTATGTTTGGATCGTCCAACTCTTCATGTAATTCTTTCCAGTGGAGGGTTGACCTGCAGAAGACACTCCGACCTCAAGTCAGATATGTTTCATAAAGAGATCTGTATTTTATTAGTATAGAAGAAGATGATTGTACCTGGACATCAGTTGTATATTTATCAGGCTTGTGACAGTCAACTCCATTAACTATCAGTGCAATAAATTTTAAGTAATCAAACCCAATAATTAATCATTAATACCATATATTAATACCTGATAATTGTCCATGAATGACCATTAACTCCGACCGGTATATTCGATATAGTACCGTATTTAATTTTATTATGTTTATTTAATATGATACTTTAACTTATATTTAGATTTTTTTTAACATTTTCAACTAATGAAAATTTTAAATCCTCGTAAGGTTGTTTTAACTGCCCTTATTAATTGCAGAAAAGTTTCATATAAATTGTTAAGCACAAAAACAAAAGAAGAACAGGTTGAGTAAAAAGAAAAGTAGCAGGCAATGAGATTAGGAGGAAGAGACGTTGGGGTGAATTCAAAGCAACAACACCTTTCCAGCCATAGGTGAGATGTTAGATTACAATTACCGTTATAGTTTCATATTCAATGTATAAACAAAAAGCACACTCACCAAAAGACAAAGCTTCCACATGTTTTTGTAGCTTTTAACAAAAATTTATCTGATAGTTAGAAAACCTTCCTGCAATCTTGCAAGATTACAGTAAAATTTCTTTAGTGGAATACTTCAATGTATCCTTAACATGTTAGATGGTGATGCATAAATATCTTCTTAAACATTATGGATAATAGGTAATACCACATGTTCAAAACAAATAATAGATTTTAAGTAATTTTGATACCATTTTGACAAATAGAATTTAAACTTAAATTATTCATATAAAATCAATTTGTAAAATGTAGTCTAAATTTGTTTTATTTCTAGTCAATTTTCGTATCTTTAACTAATTCTAATCATTTACATAAGGAGAAATGTAATTTAAATTCGTTTTATTTTTAGTCGATTTTTGTATCTGCAACTAATTCTAACTATTTATATGAGAAGAAATGTAATTTAAATTTCTAGTCAATTTTCGTATCTTCAACTGATTCTAACAATTTATATAAAGAGAAATACAATTTAAATTTGTTTTATCTCTGGTCAATTTTCGTATCTTCAACTAATTCTAACAATTTATATGAGAAGAAATATAATTTAAATTTGTTCTATCTCTAGTCAATTTTCGTATCTTTAACTAATTTTAACCTTTTACATGAAGTGAAAAGGGAATAATAAGAAACCATTTTTTCCTCTACCAACAATTAACCAGCTGACTAAAATTTAATACCAAAACTTACAATTGAACTTTGCGGCTTATCAAAGGCAAACTTTATAAGATTCGGAAAAGTTAGCTCTGTTTACAAAGGAATTCTTGAATCAGAAGACATTGCTGTTGCCATAAAGGTCTCAAACCTTAAAATAATAAGGGCTACCAGGACTTTCATCAATGAATTAAATGTACTTAAAAATGTTAAACAACAAAATCTGGTTCAGATTTTGACTTGTTCTAGCACAGATTACCAAGGTCAAGACTTCAAAGCTCTAATTTCTGAGTACATGACAAACGGAAGCTTAGTCTTGATCAAAGAAAAAATATCATGAGATTGATGTATGTCCCTTCTGGATGAAATTACCTTCATCATGAATGTAAGTGTAGTATACGGAGTGACCGGTCCGTCGGAGCTGAGGGACGAGGGGCGACATGAGACCGATGAGTCGGCGTTGAAGGAGTATTGAAGGTAGCGTCAAAAGGTAATTTAGTCTTAATGAACGAATATTCCATAAAGGAAAACAGAAGATACAATATTTACATAAAGGGAAACGAAACATATAATAGTTACACGCAGTTAATGTTAATTGTTGGACCTGATGTTTATAAATACAAAGTTAACAATCAAGTAAATCATTTTTAATCTAATTACATTCACTTTGATCTCCTTGTGATCTAACTGACTTGAGCGTCGAAGTGTTTCCATATTTCCTTGCAGGTCACCACGCGTTCGGTGTTTCAGTAAAAACCTTTGGCGTGCAGATTAGAGGATTGAGAGATCAGAGGAAGCTTGGAAAGTTCAGTTTCGGATCTTATAACCGAAACAGTAGGCAATCAATCATTCAATGTGATCTGAAGCCAAGCAATGTTTAAAAATTAAATATTATGTTTGATGTTGGTTCTGCGTTACATGATGTTTGTCCTTCTTGATGGTGACATGATTGCTCATGTTGGTGATCTTGGCAAAGCAAAGACTGTTTGAACCACTGATGTTAGCACTTCTCAACAAAAAAGTAGAATTGGAATAAAGGGGTTTGTTCTAAATTCTGACAAATATTTCTTTCAAGTTTGAATTTTTTAATCTTTTAGTGAAAAGGGTATATGGCTTGGTCAATGGAATCACCAAAAGAAAGAATGGAAAGAATGAATGTGGTTGATGTCACCAGAGACCAAAGCAAAATCAGAAAAACCTTTCTTGCTGGTGACAATCACAAAAGCATTTTATTCTTTGCATATGTATCATTGCTAGAACAAGTGCTGGAATTTTTTAATTCATTTTTATGTTTTTTTTTTCATATTATTAGGTCATTGCTTACTTCTCTGTTTTATAAGGCAATATTTTTCAGTAAATATGTAAAATTATAACCTTATATTTTATTTTATTAAAAAAATTCATTTATCACATCAAATTATTCACAAATTTTTATAATTTATTTTTTTTAAATTTCTTTATCTTCGTCTCTTAAAACAAAGAATAATATTATTATTATTTTATCTTCTCAAATCCACCTGTTATTCTCCCTAAATATATTTTTGAAAGTAAAATTTATATTTGACTTAGCCTTACCCAACCAAACTTAATAAAATAAGGTTTCATTATATTTATATATTATAATTTGGTTTTATTTTTAATTTATATAATATATCTAATACTTCATTATAGGTTTAATAGTCAATTTAGTATTCATTTTGATTGAAAAATCTCAATTTAGTCCCTCGTTATAAAAGTGTTTTACATTAGTCTTAACTTTTAAAATAGTGGGTCAGATTGGTCCCTTTCGTTAAATATAAGTTAACGAAATTAATGGATGATGATGTGACACAGCTTAAAGCTTATGTGTTAGATTGATCCCTTGTTAGCTTTAAGTTGTGTCACATCATCATCCATTAATTTCGTTAACTTATATTTAACATAAGGGACCAATCTGATCCACTATTTTAAAAGTTAGGACTAATTTAAAACACTTTTATAACGAAAAACTAAATTGAGACTTCAACCAAAGTGAAGACTAAATTGACTATTAAACCAATTGGCTATTTACTTGATTAAGTTGTAAGAAATTTTAAATTTATGTTTATTGCTAAAGGGACAGACAAGTTTTTCAGACAACAATTTAAAATAAAATTTATTAACGCTTTTTTTGTAATTTTCAATGCATTTATAATGCGATTTGGCAGTAAAAAAGTATTATTAATTCTTCAACCAACTCTCTTGCTACAGTAATTTTTAATAGCTGTAAAATCCTGATTGGATTTCGGCAATTCAAAATTAATATAGCGTTATCTGTCTAAATAATTTTTTAATCTAAGTGTCTTAATCATTCATGCCTATATAGTTAGTGGGAGCCATCAAGTTTAGTCTCATGACTAAAATAGGATGAGAAAATGGATTATTTCGACTTGTTATTTTCAAAACATTGTTTATAATACTTTTACTATTTAATACATTATCAGAATAAAAAATTTAACAATTTATCGAAGATAAAAAAACATGTTTAAAGTCAAAATTATATAATTTGTCAAATATAAGAAATAAATAGTTATATGTAAAGATTTGGCACCATGAAAATTGTATTAACTGTTGTAATTTTCTTAATGAATTCTTTTTTCATGATTCAGGTTTTTTTTCTCTTTGTACTCATTACCGATATAGTTTTTATGTATCTATGTATCACATTTACAAGACATTTAACATGTGTTAGTAATAACACTCTTATAAAATGATATCAATCAAAGTAAACAGTTATTTGACTGATAATATATATCACTTAAATCCTCCATTGGTCCTCATGTTTGTGTGCAAATATCAGTTTGGTCCTCAAGTTTTGAACTGTTTCAATTGGGTTATAATTTTTGTAAAAATGCACACATTTTACCCTAACCGTTAAGTTGTCTCAAACGACGTTAATTGATATTGAGATGAATTTTTTATTTTAGGCTTAATCCATCCCTTGGTCCTTATGTTTGTGTGAAAATCTCAGTTCGGTCCTCAAGTTTACTTTGAACTGAGTTATAAATTTTTTTTTTATGTTTTAAAATCATTAAATCCACGTGGCTATGGTCTTTCTTTTTCCTTCCAATCAATGATCACATTTTTTCCTCAAGTCCTTATGAAATGCAAACATTTTACAACATTTTACCCCAACCGTTAAGTGTATTGAGACGGCGTTAACTTTGAACTGAGGTGTAATTTTTTTTATGTTTTAAAATCATTAAATCCACGTGGCTATGGTCTTTCTTTTTCCTTCCAATCACTGATCACAGTTCACTCATTCCTCCACCCTCAAACCCCCCAACTCACACCTTTTCTCCCTCTCAAACTAAAAAATGCCGCCGTTGTCGACAGTTCAAAAATTATGACCCAATTGAGACTGTTCAAAACTTGAGGACCGAACTGAGATTTTCTGACAAACATAAGGACCAAGGGAGGGATTAAGCCTAAAATAAAAAATTCATCTCAGCATCAATTAACGCCATTTGAGACAACTTAACGGTTATGGTAAAATGTATGCATTTTTACAAAAATTATGACCCAATTGAGATAGTTCAAAACTTGATGACCAAACTGAGATTTGCACACAAATATGAGAACTATATCTCCAGTAACTACGTTATAAAAAGTCATTTTTGTACGTTATAAAAAGTCATTTTTCCACTAGTGTCTTGATGACGAGAATTCTAGGTAAGTGCACTATATGTTGAAAATCCAAGTCTGAATATAAGTGTCACATTTGATAGAAATGAAAAAGTGAAGTATCATATATTGATGAATGAATATCTTATATAGTTGAACTCAAGTCTTATTAGTATGGTATATCTCTAGTGAATTCCTCCCTCTACATACCAATAAAGTTTAAATTCCATTTCAAAGGATATAAGAGAAAGAGAGTGGGCATCAATTAAATTTTGTGAAAAATTAGACTTAAAATCTATTAATAATATGTAAAAGACATAAAAATAAAAAATGAGATATAAGTAAATTTTTTTATCATAAAATATTTTTCGTAAATCAACTTAACATCTTATCTTTAATTTAAAAGTTTCTTAAGTGAAACAACACAACTCAATTCAAATATATTAAGTAAAATCTAAATGACGTGTAAAAATAATCTTACATTTATCTAATCACAACCAAACATCAATATTTGATATTTTTTTAGTTTAAACTTTCTTTTTTAACCGAGTTTTCGATTTATTTCTCACTCACATGTCATGCTCTTGGAAAGTATGACTATGTCACCCTCTTAAATACTAGAATTAAAATAGCTGCTCTGGTAAGGAAGGACTTTTGAAATAGGAGAAACAACACCTTTGGTGTATAATTATGTCTTGCCAATTTGCAAATTGCAATATTCTATAATTGTACTTCATCACGAAGATGAAGGGTCCTCTTAATCGTATCTTTACTTTTCTTTTTCCTCTTCTCTATGGCCGTTTTCAGATACTTTCCTTCTCTGGATGATTCATGCCTACTAACATTGAATTCAAAATTAGTCTGCAATATGATAAATTTCATAAAATAAAAAAAATATTTCAATTAATAAAGGGTTAAATATGTTTTTAGTTCCTATACTTTGGAGGAGCGATTTTGGTTTTAGTCTCTCTTTCAAACTAAGGTACCATTTAGTTTTTCAACTTTAGAAAACTCTGGTTTTAGTTCTTTTTACCAAATTTTTTTAACTTTATTTGTTGATTCAAACACGTTTCTCAGGAAGCAAAAATATGTCAAACAGTGTAAACAATCCAAATGTTATAATGAAACGTGCTTCAAATAGCAAATAAAGTTAAAAAAATTTGGGTAAAGAAACTAAAACCAGAGTTTTCTAAAGTTGAAGAACTAAATTGTACCTTAGTTTGAAAGAGTGACTAAAAACATATTTAACTTATTAACAAAATATTAGAAAGTGAGTTTTAGACCTAACTTAATCCCACAAAACCGATTTGTAAAGTGAGATTTATACCTCACTTATATATTATAAATTGGCCTTATCTCTAGTCGATATGAGACTTCCGACACTCCAGAATGTATAAAAAAAATTCACATTTTTTCAATTGGTGTGAACAATAATCTCCAAAAAAATTTGGAAGCAGGTGTGGAATATGAGAGAAGAAAGAGGAGTGGCTGAAGCAACATGCGTGCATTAAGGGTAGTTTTTGGAACCATTCATTATAGCTTATATTATTATTTCATGTTTAGTTCAACTGCCGCACCAATATCTATGTAACTTTCAAACCCTTACGACAAAACCTTCCTTCCTTTCTACTCAATCTCTCTCTCTTTTTTTATGCCATTTTTTTCTAATCACCAAATTCATTTCTCCAATTTTAATTTCTAAATATCAAGATCGTTTAAAAGGTTCTTTAAATCTCACTTTCTCTCATGGTCCAAACATTCAATCCCATGTGTCTTATCAAATATAAATCCTTTTATATCTCAATTATGAAAATTTTCGATAATACACAATTTTCAACTTTTAAATGGAAATACAAAATTATCAAATCAACAAAATATTTACAAATGTCTTATTTATAATAATAAATACATTAAAATTTATTTGTCATTTCCTATAATTTTGTAACCTATACGAGGACGTCACACAGTGATTGAAATATATATTAATGATATTGACATCATTATCATCGATGTTAATTTCATACAGAAAACATATGAACTGATTTCGTGGATACATCATTATCATCAACAGATGACAAAAAAAAAATAGCCATATTCCAAAGTTATGTATCTTATGATATCAAATGACATTCCTGAAATTTATATAAACCGATTTAATATTCAATTTCACAGTAAAATAAAATTTCATGTTGAAATATAATGTAAAATCCAGAGCGAGATAAGCTGTTATTGACATGTAAATCGATGAAAAATAAGAAATTAAAAAAGAAATATATAGAAATTGTAAATGTGAAAGTGGTGTTGGAGATCCGTCAGTGTCAGAATTGAAAAGAAGATTCCAGAATTTAGTTTGCGTGGCTGAGAAATTTTGAAGACACTAAATATTCTTGTTTACACTAAAGAATCGAATAATAGTCGTCCCACATTAATTTTATTAATAAGAATGAAATTATTTTTATATTTTACATAAAAACAAAACTATTTTATGAAATGTACATGTCACGTGACATGAAACAACTGTATCAATGGATCTGGTTAGCCTCATGTCACTCTGTTTAAAGTAAGATAAATTTGACGATTAATTATGAAGTTATTTAATTAAATAGTAGTTACACCTGTTAAAGTAAAATATTCAAAGTTAATAAATATGATATGTAGATAAAATATTTAATATTTTTTAGTATATCGTATTTATTAAATTGTTTTAATTAAATATTAATTTCAGTGTTAAAGTCATTTTGACAAATAGTGGATCGACTGAATGAAAGAGAAAAACATCATAAAAAGAATACAAAAGACAGAAAAAACAAAATGAGTAATGTATCTTTAATCCTACAAATATATATGTATATAAAAAAATCTTTTCCAAAAAGTATAACTTGTATATAAAATAAAAATTAATATATTAGTTCGATTTGACTGAATATATTATAAAAATTTATTAAATTAATATTTGTGAGATCAAATAAAATAAGTAACACGGTAATTTTTATTTTCTTTAAATCTTTAACACGGTTACACATTCGATCATTGAACTCAAGATTTTTTTTAATTATTTGTATTAAGAAAATTAATACAATTATTATTATATTTAAACAAATTATTTATTTATTTAACTAATTATAAATATAATATTTAAATAGAGAGTTTGATTTATAAAAAGAATCAAATAATGAATTATGGGTATTTTTATTTTTTCTTTTATAACAAATTTATTAAAAATAAATATTATTATTTTAATATTATTTTCTTTATGTTAAAGTAATGGATTATAGAAAGTTGAACTACTAATACCCATAATAGTAATAGATTAAAAATAATAATAATTTGGAAAAGAAAGGAAAAAGGCAGACCTGAACTTCATTCCAGCAACACCTACCTACTCTCATTTTCTTAATAACCTTCATTTTCAAAATACCTAATACCACCAAAACAACATGCCCCTCTTTTCTATAAAACAATATACAACTTCTTAACCAACTTTATATAATCAATTTGTGTTTTATTTAATTTTTTGGAAAGTTCCACGTGAATTAAAAATAATAATAATAATTTATATTACATAAATTAATATAAATATTATTTTATATAAAATTAAATTAGTTATGAATTAACATTCATCTTAATAAATGTTATTATTTATTAAATATATAATTTGATCTGCTACTACTTTACATGCCTATGAAAAAATTATGTATTTATATTGACATAAAAAAAATCAGCCTACATATATAGGCATATTAATGTGTTTGAAGATTGAGTTTATTAACAGCATAAGAAAGAAGGCACTAAGATAGCATCTATTTTTATGATTTGATGAACATACATGTTAATAGAAGAAGAGTGTAGAATAGTACACTAAAGTTAATGGAATGACTTTGCTTTTGGTGCCCATTTCAAGTAGTAGTGACCACTTTTTTTTAAGTTTCCTTATTTAGGTTTAAGCCTTTTGAATTTAAACTTCTATAGTCTTTTTATTTATTTCAATTATTTTTGTTTGAGACACTTAAATGATTATCTATCTTAAAGAATTTTGTTTCTTAAATATATTATATTCAACGGATTTTAATAGAGAATTTAGAAAGGGTTATTTATATATTTATATGAAAAAATTGAAATATTTTATGATATAATACATTGTTTTGATAAGAAATTAGAAATAGGGTTAAACTTTTAATTTTTTTTATCAGAATAATTAAATTAGTTGAAATTAAATAATTGTAAATTTTATGTACAAAATAAGGTTATAAAGTCTTTTATATAAAATTCACGTGTTTTTACTTTATTTTTTTTTCAACCCAATTTTATTTTACGCGTAATCAACTTAACTATACCAAAATATTATTATGATAACTATTTTGTTTTTTAATGTCAGAGAGATTATTTTCTCCAAATGTAAAAATGATTTTTAAATTATATTATCGTAATCATCATTTTGTTGATATATACAATTTTTTTATTAATGTCAATTATAATTTTTTAAACCGATATTAAAAAATAATCAATATTAATGAAAAAAATCATCAGTATTAATTAAAAAATATTAATAAATTCTAAAAAAAATAACATAGACTATAATTGATTGATAAATATTTTTATTTAATTTGAAGTAATGAAATTAACATTTAAAATTTAAATGATTTAATCTAAACAAAATATTTAAAGGAGGGCATTATTGAAGAAATTTTAGGAAGACAGATTAAAGTGGACATTGTTGTTTCCTTAAACCAATTTAGAAAGAGAGAAAAAAGAAGATTTGCAAGATTCAAGAATTTTTACTATTTGCACTCAGAAATAGAGATTTGCAATGACTTTTTGCGAAAAACCGATAGTACTTCTCAACTATCATTTAAAACCAAACAATGAAGATTGAAGATGTTGAACTCTAAACCAGTGGAGTTCGGAGAAGACGAAGATGCAATCCGAATTCAATTCTAAAGAAGGTGGAATCGATTCCACCATTATGTAGAAAACCATAGAAAATGCGTATTTGATTCCAATGCAAACATATTCTTTTCTAATACTTTCAACCAAGCTTATTCCATTCTAACACAAACTTATATTTAAAAAATATTATATTTTAAAAATAATTATTTCACTTTACTTAAATATAATTTTTTTTCCATTTTAAAAAATATTTTTTATTTTTTCTCTCTTTATAATAATTTTATAATTATATATTATTAACAATTATCATTTTATATTAATTTTATTATAAAAATATTATAATAATATTCAATTTCTATTTATTAAATCATTTTTATTATTTATCACATTAATTTTAAAAACTTTATTTTCAGTCTTCAAATCTTTTAGAAAAATAACAATTAATTTATTCTAAAATCTCTTAAAATTCTTTCTCCATTGTTAATCCAAACTGAGTTTGTAAGCATATTTGTTTCATCATTTTAGGTTTTTATAGAAAAGAAAAGAGGGAGAAAACAAACAAACAAAGACGGAAAGAGAATAAAAGGTATTATGAAAAGAAAATGTTTGGCCTAATATTAAAAAGAAAAACAGACAGTACTTTTGATGAGATTAGTTTGTGAAAAAACAAATATAGGTGAAATGACTGAAGAATTAAAAAAGTAAATAAAGGTGTTTTAAATTTAATATAAAAAAAAAAGTTTGGAAAGAAGAGGTGTTTGTGGTGAGGGTAGTAATTGGACAGCAGAACAGTTGGAAAGATGGGACATATGTTTTAATGAACCAAAAAAGCTGAAACCGGCACACTTTAGCTTTTTATGAAAATCCAACATTACTTTATCTGTCTTCCTTACCAAAACCAACACCACTGTCTCTCTCTCTCTCTCTCTCTCTCTCTTCTTCTTCTTCTTCTTCTTCTCCGTTCATGGACATACCCGACACACCACAACACCACTCTCATCTTCATCTTTCTTCAAACAATTCAAAACGCCGAAAACACCGACAAGAACAAGAACATGTTCTCATCGCAGGTCTTCCCGACCACATAGCTCAATTGTGTCTTTCCTCTGTAAACCCTTCTCTTCTCTTCTCCATTTCTCACTCATGGCGTCGTTTGATATATTCTCCTTCTTTTCCTCCCTTCTTCTCTCTCTACGCGATTCTCTCACCTCCCAAGTCTCATTCTTTCATCGAATTCCACACCTTTGACCCCATATCCCACACCTGGCGCATCCTTCCTCGCCACCCGCATCTCCGCCACCTCCTCCTCCGCCACCCCTCCTTCCTCTCCCGCAGTCTCTCCGTCCAGTCCGTCAGCGCCGCCGGCCGCCTTATCCTCCTCGCCGCCACAACGCACAATCTCTCCCCCGCCCTGCCAAGACCCCTCATATTCCACCCCCTCTCCGGCACCTGGTCATTTGGGCCCATGCTCGCCACGCCGCGGCGCTGGTGCGCGCTCGGGGTGCTCGGGCCCGCCGTCTACGTCGCCAGCGGCATCGGGGCCCACTTCTCCATCCACGTGGCTCGCTCCCTCGAGAAATGGGACGTCCGAAGCCCTAACGGCGATGTCTGGGAGAAGAAGACGGATCTGAAGGACGGCCGCTTCAGCAGAGAGGCCATCGACGCCGTCGGATGGCGGCAGAAACTCTGCATGGTGAACGTGAAAGGCGACGCCGCGAAGGAAGGCGCCGTGTACGACGTGGCGGAGGACGCCTGGAAGGACATGCCGGAAGGGATGCTCTACGGCTGGAGAGGACCCGTGGCCGCCATGGAAGAAGAAGTGATGTACGTCGTGGACGAAGCCAAGGGAGTGCTTAGAAGATACCTGGCGGAAGAAGACGCCTGGGAAGAGATTCTCGAGAATGAAAGACTCAAAGGCGCCGAACAACTCGCGGCAGAAAAAGGAAAACTTTGTGTCGTTTCAACTTCCGGGATCTCCGTGGTGGATGTCGCCGCATCGCCGCCGCGGATCATACCCGTTCTGCTGCCGGAAGGGTTTGAGCCGGTGGCGGTCCACGTCCTTCCGCGGACGCCGGTGGGTCACTGATTGAGACTTTTTTTTTTTTAATCTGAAAACGGTATCTTTCTCCTTAGATTCAAAATGACTTGATATGTTTAAGATGGTTATGATTTTAAGTTTTCTTTTCTTTTGTGATTCTTTTGTAAGAAGGTAAAAATATGAAATTGAACGAGAGGAATGTATGAAATAAAAAATGGTTTTTTTTGCTGAGACAGATGAAATTTGATTTACTGTGAACATTGAGAAGTGGAGCTTTCATCAAACATCGTAAGTACTTGTATTTTATAGAGTCTATTCGGCATGTAGTTTCAGTCATAGTTTCCTAATATCATTAATCCATTCAACCACTACATCTTCTCAAACTTTCACATAAATAACAAAATAAATTTTATTCTACCTCTTTAATTATTATTTTTTCTATTTATTTCAAGTAAATCGTGAATTTCTAAAAATATAAATTCGTTTTTATTTTACTGAATAAAAAATGAAGAAGCACTTTAAAATAAAACGTTTTGAGAATAAATATATATTAAAATTGAGTGAATTATTGAAGAGATTGAATAGGACAAAAGTTGCCTTTTGGAGTTTATATGGATTGGAAGTTGAATCGCATTTTGCACTCTGAAATGTATTATTTTATAATTGGGGTTTTGAATTATAGTCACAGGTACATCTCTTTCAAAACAAAGGATATTTATTTCATAGTTTGGGATGTTATGTGGTATCTACCAATGGATCAAATCAAATAGCAAGAGAAGATATTATTATATTGCAAATCAATTTTTGATGGAAGAATGGACTTTTTTTTTTACGCTTCTTTGAATCAATTAACAATTTAAATACGCCAAAGTCCAAAAAACGACTTTTCAATATTTTATATTTCACGAATATTGTTATTTAGACTTAGCTTCGTTGTTCGTTTTAGAACGGTCGGTTTGTTAGTTCTGTTTTGTTTCGTTTGACGGTTTCTTTTCTGTGCTTGTGTTGGTTATATATATAGTAACCAACTCCTCCGTTTCTGTAACTTTGAACTTTCAATACGATTCATTTCACATTCTCTCGCTCTGCTCTCTCTATTCTACTTTTCTCTGTTTCTGGGTTTTCTCGAACGTTCAAGAACCCAATAATTGGCGCCCACCCTGGGGCTCAGATTCAAGAATTCCCAAGAAGCCATGGCAACCAAGTTCGACGTGGAGAAGTTCAATGGCTCTAATGATTTCGGGTTGTGGAAGATCAAGATGGAGGCTATCTTGATACAGCAGGGATGTGATGAAGCGTTGAAGGGTGAGTCGAAGATGAGTGATGCCATGACTCAAGAAGAGAAGAAGAAGATGAGAGATAACGCAAGAAGTGCAATCATCTTGTGCCTTGGCGATAAGGTACTGAGGGAGGTTGCGAAGGAGAAGACTGCAGCTGAAATCAGGGCAAAACTGGAGTCTCTGTACATGACGAGATCGTTGGCTCATAGGTTGTGCCTGAAGCAGCAACTCTTTTCGTTCAAGATGTCAGAATCAAGAACGATAGAGGAGCAACTTGCAGAATTCAGCAAGATAGTTGATGATCTGGAGAATATTGAAGTGAAGTTGGAGGATGAAGATAAAGCTGTCATCCTGTTGAATGCGCTTCCAAGAACCTTCGAGCATTTCAGGGATGCGTTACTCTACGGGAAAGATCAAGTGATCACGTTAGAGGAGGTTGTGACATCAATTCGAACCAAGGAGTTCCAAAAACTCCAAGATTCGAAGGCAACCGAGGAGGGAGCGTCTGGATTGATCTCGGTGAAAGGGAAATGGAAGAAGCAGGCTGGAAAAGAGAAGAAGCTGAATCCGGACGGTACGAAGCAGGTGCGTTGCTTCAAGTGCCAGAAGATGGGTCATATCAAGAAGTTCTGCCCGGAGAAAGGAAAGGGCGTTCGGCCACAAGAAACCGCTGATGTGGCAGAGGCGTCTGAGGGATATGAATCTGCTGGAGTGCTGGTGGCTTCGTCTGAAGATTCTCAAAGGAGCTGGGTCATGGATTCCGGCTGCACCTATCACATGTGCCCGGTGAAGGAGTTTTTTGAGAATCTTGATCAGAAAGAGCATGGAAATGTACTGCTCGGAAATAACAAAGCTTGCCGAGTGCAAGGTGTGGGGTCAGTGAGATTGAGGATGTTTGACAACCGAGAGATGGTGCTGCAGGATGTAAGGTATGTGCCCGAACTAAAGAGAAATTTGATTTCTATTAGTTCGTTTGATCTTGGAGGTTACACCACTAAAGTTGAACATGGAGTAATGAGGGTTTGTTCTGGAGATTCTGTGGTTGCCAAAGGCAGAAGGAGGAACGACTTGTACATTCTGGAGGGATCAACTGTCATTGGTCATGTCTCAGTAGCAAGTGAGACCGAGAATACCGCCCGGCTATGGCACTTGAGGATGGGACACATCAGTGAGAAGGGTCTTGAAGAATTGGAAAAGCAAGGTTTGCTTCTGGGAGACAAACTGTAGAAGCTGGATTTCTGTGACCATTGTGTCTTAGGGAAATCACACAGGATACCGTTCGGTAAAGGGAAACACTCAACCGAACGTCCCTTTGAATATGTCCATGCTGACTTGTGGGGAACGGCAAGAACCTTAACTCATGGTGGAGGAGCGTATTTCTTAAGTATAATTGATGATTTCTCAAGGAGAGTGTGGATTTACGTTCTAAAAAATAAGTCTGAAACGTTTCAGAAGTTCAAAGAGTGGCACACACAGATTGAAAACCAATTGGGGTGTAGGCTGAAATGTCTAAGAACCGATAATGGGCTGGAGTTCGTTTCAGAGGAGTTTAATGGGTTTTGCAAAGAGAAAGGGATCAGGAGGCATAGAATGGTCGTTGGAACTCCTCAACAGAATGGCTTGGCCGAACGGATGAATAGAACCATTCTGGAGAGGGTTCGGTGCATGTTGCTGGGATCAGGGTTGTCAAAGGCTTTCTGGGGAGAGGCTGCTAATACGGTCGTCTATCTGATTAACAGGAGTCCGTCTTCTGCACTCAATTTTAAAACGCCAATGGAAGTGTGGAGTGGACGGCTGATTACTCACACTTGAGAGTGTTCGGTTCTTTGGCGTTTGCTCATGTCAGGGGTGATAAGCTGGATTCCCGGGCGGTGAAATGTATCTTTCTGGGATACGCCGAAGGTGTTAAGGGATACAGGTTATGGAGGTTAGATTCTAGACCTTCAAAACTAATCATTAGTAGGGATGTCATTTTTGATGAAACAAGGATGGCAATGCACCCTGAAAACTCTGGAAGTGAGAAGAAGATTCTCGTGGAGGTGGAGCATACTACTAGTGGAGTTGTTCAGTCATTGGATGAGGAAAACCGAACGGGTGAAGGGCAAGTTGAAAATGTTCGGACAATAGAGGAGAACCGAACGGATGAAATTCGAACAGACCTTGGTGATGATACAGATGGTATGTCTGGCGAGGGAAGTCATGGAAAAGCTGCTGGTGTTGATTTGAGAAACTATCAGCTTGTTCGTGACAGGGAAAGAAGGATCTCTAAGCCAACCAAACGGTTTGGAGAGGCAGATCTAATCTGCTACGTCCTGAATGCTGCTGAAGATCTTAACCGATCGGATGAACCGAGAAGTTATAAGGAGGCTCTTGACAGCAACGAACGACATCTTTGGCAGGGTGCTATGGAGGAAGAGTTGGAGGCTTTGAAAAAGAATAGCACCTGGAGATTGGTGAATCTGCCGAAGGGTAAGAAGGTTATAGGTTCGAAATGGATCTTCAAGAAAAAGGAAGCTATACCGGGCGGTGAGAAAGCGAGGTACAAAGCTAGGCTTGTTGCCAAAGGCTTTACTCAGATTGAAGGTGTAGACTATCATGAGATCTTTGCTCCAGTGGTTAAGCATTGCTCGGTCAGAGTTCTAATGGCAATAGTTGCTCATTGCAATTTGCATCTTGAACAGTTGGATGTACGAACGACTTTTCTGCACGGCGATTTGGAGGAAACCATCTATATGAAGCAACCGGACGGTTTCGCTGTGGATGATAGGGTGTGTCTGTTGCAGAAGTCACTTTATGGCTTGAAGCAAAGCCCAAGGCAGTGGTACAGGAAATTTGATGATTTTCTGATAAAGCTGAACTTCAAGCGGTGCAATTATGATGACTGTGTTTACACTCTGAATCATGACGGTGAAATGTTATATCTTCTGCTTTATGTGGATGATATCCTGATTGCTAGCACTGACAGGGGCATGATCGGTGAGATGAAAGCAAGGTTGGGGGATGCTTTCGAAATGAAGGAGCTAGGGGAAGCAAGGCGGATTTTGGGCATAGACATTAAAAGGGATAAACCGGGTGGTAATCTTTTTCTGTCTCAGAAGTGTTATTTGCAGAAGGTAATTTCAAGGTATCAGATGGCTGAATCTAAAATGGCCAGCACACCGATCGGTCAACACTTGAAACTTACCAAGGAACAATGCCCAAAGACCGAGGAGGAAAGAAGGAAGATGAAATCTGTTCCATTTTCAAATGGGATTGGGAGCATTATGTTCGGCATGGTCTCCACAAGACCGGACCTGGCGCACGGTGTAAGTGTTCTCAGTCAGTTCATGATTAATCCTGGACCAACACACTGGGAAGCGTTGAAGTGGATGCTCAGATATATACGGGGGTCTCTCGATACTGAATTGTCTTTCCAGAATAACTTTCAAGGTGGAGGTTATATTGAAGGTTTTGTTGATTCTGACTTTGCCGGATGCATGGACACTAGAAAATCCCGTTCGGAATATGTGTTTACGTTGTTTGGGACTACTGTTAGCTGGAGGTCTACATTACAGTCGGTTGTTGCTTTGTCAACTACGGAAGCTGAGTACTATGCTCTTGCTGAAGGAGTTAAGGAGGCACTGTGGTTGAAAGGTTTGGTTCAGGAACTTGGTTTTAATAAAAAATTTGTATGTGTTCATTGCGACAGCCAGAGTGCCATTCATCTGGCCAATCATCAGATTTACCATTCCAGAACCAAGCATATTGACGTCAAGCTGCATTTTGTCAGAAGCATTGTAGAATCCGGTGACGTTCAAATCTGCAAAATTGCATCCGAAGACAACCCTGCAGATATGTTGACAAAGCCGCTCGCTAAGGAGAGGTTTCTCTTGTTGTTGTCCAGGATTGGGTTTCTACCGGTCGGATACTAATTGTTTGATCGTCCGTGTTTTTTGTTTTTTGGTTCTTTGAAGCAAGTCTAGGTGGAGAATTGTTATTTAGACTTAGCTTCGTTGTTCGTTTTAGAACGGTCGGTTTGTTAGTTCTGTTTTGTTTCGTTTGACGGTTTCTTTTCTGTGCTTGTGTTGGTTATATATATAGTAACCTACTCCTCCGTTTATGTAACTTTGAACTTTCAATATGATTCATTTCACATTCTCTTGCTCTACTCTCTCTATTCTACTTTTCTCTATTTCTGAGTTTTCTCGAACGCTCAAGAACCCAACAAATATTATTATGTTAACGTGAAAGAAATAGAAATAAGTGAAAAGATATGTGCCCAATTGCTATAATAATATAATGTAATTCACAAAATTTCTCGAAGCTGATCCTAAATTGATCACATTTGTGACAATACCTGGTTTCCACTTTTGTTATGAGCTTGTCTTTTCTTCTTTAAGATTTTATTTTTTTTATTTTATTTTTACGTTTTTTCACATTAAGAATATGAAAGAGAAGGAAATTGACATAAATATGGTTGAATTTAACTCAACCAATTATTTATAAGGTGAGTCTAGTATAGTCTATAATTAATGTGAGTTTTATCATTTATACAGATAGGTTAAGCATGTTTTTTATTCTTAGTTTTTTTTAGAAATTATATTTAGTCTTGTTCTGGTAAAAAATGGGATGCCTTAAACTAAAGATATAAAATAATAAGAGTTTTTCTTAATTTAAAGTTCATAATTAATTACCTTTAAACTAAAATTGGTTTATTTATTCAATTGATGGTGGAAGTTAACATTTTATTTATTAGTAAACTGGTTACAAATTATTTATATTTTCTTAAGTGTGGGAAGATGTCAGTTACAATAATAAAAACAAAATATTATAAAGTTAATAATATAAGATTACAGAGATAATAATTTAAGATTATAAATATTTCAATCCAATTTCTAGATTCTCTTATCTGGTTAACTTTCAAGCCTATATAAGTCAATGATTAAAAACTTGATTTATGGATAATTGGTGGTTAAATTCATATTGTTGTAGAATGGTTTGTCATAATACTCTTTTCTTATTCGATCTAAACTCTTAACTAGTTTTTAAAGGTAAGTCTGATCCATATGTAATTTTCAAAGAAACTCATTATATTAACTATTACTTTATTATGTTCTTTTCTTTACACGTAATTCTAAAGTTTTGATTACTTACAAAGTTGACATTAATATGATCATATTGAGATAGGTCACCCTAAACAACATAAGTCTTCAAAATAAATTATGTACTTATTTGTTTTTTTTTTTTTTATGAAAATCATACTTCACACCAAAATGACACTTCAATACAAAGAAATGAAATACAATTTTTAAAAATAATTTTGAGAAAAAAAAATATACATGACCTTATATGTATATATATATAATTGGGGTCAAAACCCCTCTAGAAATTAAACAAATTCGGTCACTATGTGTGAAGATAATATGGATCTAGATTTAGCAACAGGACCTCATATGGAAATAGTATAAGTTGTTTTGTTTTTTTTTTTCATTTGGTAAGTACGATTTGTCGTTGATTAACTTTGAGAAGCCATATTGTTGATTGTACAGATAAATGATTAGGTGTGTTTGTTTCATGATTCGGTTTCAACTTGACTTACACTATTTCTTCAACATTTTGGGTATTTGACAATTATTTTAATAATTCTTTTACAACTATACGTATTATTATTTTATTAGTCTGTTTAAATTTATATTTAAAAAAATATTTAAAATAGATCAATTACAAATTATTACATATACATCGTCAAAAAATTATAAAAAAAATAATTATTAAAAGATTTTTTCCTTTCCAAAACTATTTACCAAAACTTTGTAATGTTTTTATATGATATTAGGATAGTGAAGTTGAAATCTGAAGACATAAATAATGAGAATATGATACCTTGATTGATGTGATTTTGTCAACTATGTTGTCTTGTCTTCCACAACCAATAATCTTCGCTCATTACTGCGTATTGCTTTTTTTTCTTCATTTTTGTCAACCCTACCTTTCTTCTTCTTGCTCTTTTTTTATTATCTACATTAGCTATTTTATTTATTTCTACTAGATCAAATTTTACACTTTAATATTTTCCAAGATATATGTAAATAATAGTGAAGTTACTGCTGAGTTCCTAAATAATAATACACTAGTGTGGTAAAATTGGAATAGTATTAGAGAATACTAAATATTATTTTTAACACATAAATGAATCTAATGATTTATGATAACTTTGAGAATTTATCTAAGGTAAAGTTGTTGGTAAATCTTATAATACTAGAGAATTAAGAAATAAATTAACACTTTTAGAGACAAAATTTTTAAGAGAAACTCAAAAAAAGTATGGAGAAATATTTTATCAAACACTTATTTTAGTAATAAAAGAAGAAGAGTTTTCTCTTCCCAAAAAAATAATCTTCTTCTACAATTAAAAAAAAAATTATTCAAAAAATTGTTTTCTGGAAATATTTCTTTTTCTTGTTCAACTTTTTTTTTCTCCTTTTCATATTCTTTAATTGCTTTTTTATTATAAGATTATAAAATTATAAAATTATATATTTATAATAGTATAATATTATAACATTAGAATATTTGACTTTCTTCTATAACATTTTCCACATGCAACATATAAATCCATCTTAATTATTTCTTGCCATGTAAGAAAGAAGGGAAAAAAAAGACAATGAATATATCTTTTAATTATTTTACGTAAGTTTATTAAAATACTTTTTCTATTAATATCATGTCACATATGAGAAGTAGTCATATTGGATTTTGGTAAAATTGTTATATAAGTTATTTCAATATTTAATGTTATTATACACTTGAAACTCACATTCAAAACTAATAATTAAAGTAGAATGACTTTATGGCTGGCAGATGAAAATTGACTTTTAGTATTGATTGCATGAATCATAATAAATTAAATATAAGCAAAAAAAAAGTATTTTAATGAAATACTAATTTAATAAAAAAATTTATTACAATTTACATTAAAGTTGATTTATTGTAATCACTCTTAGCCATAGCCCCTTCAAAGCACTAGTGGGGGATGAATTATTATAAAAGTTGTTTTCTGTTATGTATTCCATTGGAAATTTGAAAGATTTAAACTAAACAAGTTTGATATTTAGTTAAAAAATTTAAATATTATTATTTTTATAATATTTAATAATGACTAATAAACAAAGTCAGGTAGTATTTAATTGTGACTTTAAACTATTAAAAATAAATAATTTAATTTTGATAAAAATAATAGTTTTTAATAGAAATTGGATTTTAAATAGAAAGTTGAACAAATATATCATTAATATTTCCATGCCAAGGACAAACCTGTTTTTAATTGTGTGTCTGCAGGCCTTGACATATTTTAATATACTGACAGGAATGTGCTGCATAATTTGGTATTGCACTTCATCAGTTTGTCATCAGAAAGTAACTATTAGACAATAAATTACTTGATAAATCCGACAACGTCATCTTAAAAAATTATTGTGTTCCTCCAATAATATTGTTCCACTAAAATGAATACTTTCAATCTGCAACAATCCTATGACTGTTGTTTGAAGCACAGATCATGAAATTGTTGAAAACTCCAATACGACAGAAATTTGATGTATGCGTTTTGATCTCTAAAATTACCTTTGATGTCTGAGCCAGAAAATGTCGGTCCCTTAAATACCAAAGCAAAAACAAAAACTAATGCATTTTTGCTTTGATTTATTGGCCACAAGCATTTAAAATGCTTGCTTACTAAACCTTTTTTCTGTTGCTGTTAGTAGCAGCAACCATGTATATCTATATGCAATTTCTAGCAATCACTTGAAATATAGATTGCATAAAAAAAATAATTGTTTTAGTAGGATTGAGATCCCTAATGCATAGTATTTAGAGTTGTCTGCTTCATTATTCAACAGTGTTTTTCTCTCTTTTTTCTTGTCCCAATCATGGAAAAGTGTTTGCAAGAGATACACACTCCAACCCTCAAGTCAGTGATTTTGTGTAATAATATTGTAATTCTCTTTTTTCTTGTCTCAGTTATGGGGAGAGTGTTTGTAAAAGACACACACTCCAACCCTCAAGTCAATGATTTTGCATAATAATCTTGTGATAAAAATTAGTGATCAGAATTAAAATTACATGTCTTTTTTGTCAGACAAATATTTATAAATATTACAATGATCTTACCATTATGTCTCACTCATTAATCATCAATAGATAACATTATTTCTATTAATTGTCAATAAATAACAATTATTTTTATTAACTTCTCATTAATGGTTCAGATTAATTTTCAGGTTGACTGATCTTTTGACTCACCGGATGATCTACCCTACGACATTGAAGCAAGATATAATACTTCAAGAATCTAATTAATCACTAAGTAACTTACAGAAACTCCAAATAGGCATAAAAAATCCTACTCCTCAGAACTCAAAACATTTTCTGACAATGTTTTCCAATACATTACAATTAGATGAATTAGAAAATGAAATGTACATACATAGTATTTCTGAATAACCTGCGATTGTATTAAGAGTTGGTTTAATACTTTAATATCTGCTAGAACTTAAATGTTCTTGCATTGATTTATAATAACTAGGCCTGCCATGGAACCTTCCACTCCATTTAAAGTTCAATGTGTTCTTACATGTGGCATTGTGAGAGATGCAGTGGCCATGTTTGGATGTTTGTTATGGATAACTCATTATTTCTTGGATTTATTTTTCTGACATGTACACAAATGATCTGCATTTCGCAATTGGTTATTTTCTTGATTTTAATGATGATATGAAAAATATCTGCTTCTTCTATTATCAAGCTATCTAACAGTAGCAATATCACCATCAAGCAGCCTCCAATTTCATCAAAATGAAGTATTTTTCTCTCATGTTACTTGCATTTTGGTCTAAATATGTCCACCTTCTTGTTCTCTTTACATTAAAATCACCATGGTTTATTCCAAAAACCTTTTGCCTCTGCATCAGAAACTGAGACTGATCACATGGTACTGCTTCAATTTACAACAGTAATCTTTGTGGAGGTATTTCAGAACTGCATCTACCACCATGTCCTATCCATGGTAAGAAACTTGTAAAACTTCATACATTCATGTTGGTAGCAACGCGATAGTTAGCACAGTCACTTTTCTTCTCATCATGTCAATTATTCTAACTATCTATAGGCAACCAATGGGTTCTCAATCACAAATTTGATAGGCTCTGGAAATTTTAGCTTTGTCTACAAAGGAATTCTTAGGTCAGAAGAGAATTTATGAACATAAAAGTCTTGAACCTTATAAAAAGAGGATCTCAAAAGAGTTTCATCACCGAATGCAATGTACTAAAACATATTAAATATCGAAATATAGTTCAAATTTTAGCATGTTGTTCTGGAATAGACTACAATGGTGAGGAATTTAAAGCTCTAATTTTCGAGTACATGAAAAATGGAAGCTTAGAGCAGTGGTTGCATCCAAGCGCATTAAGTGCAGAACATTCAAGAATATTATCTTCATTATGAATGTGAACAGTTGATCATTCAATGGAATCACCAAAAGAAAGAATGAATATGGGAACTAAGTGAAATCAAGAAAAACCTTATCTTGCAATGTAAAATCACTCTTACCTGATTGATTTTCTATCCTTTGCTTCACAGTAAATTTTTTTCTTGTATTTATTTATTATATAACTAGGCCTGCTATAGAACCTTCCACTCTTTTTCATGTTCAACATCAATTCATTATTTCTTGGATTTATTTTACTGACATACATTTGGCAATTTGTTTCTTTTGAATTGACTTCTTTTTAATGCTGCTCAGAAGGAACATCATATTCTTCTTTATTTCTATGTCATCCAATTACCATTTTTTTTATAAACTATCTAATAATAGATATTCCATAACAATTTTTTTGTCTCAAGAACTTAACGCCTGTGCATTGACGTCAACAAATTGACTGCTACATTTGACGTTCCACACCTTCTAAGTATAAATAAAATTACTATTTTTTATTTCAAATTTTATACGTCTCACTTTATTATTTGTTGCTACTAAGCATGTCCGTTCATTGTAAATAGGAGATTAGTCAAATCCATTTTAATTCTTTATTTTTTATCCAAAAAGTTAAAACATTGTTTAAACAAAAGTGAAAACAATAAAATACAAGTAAATATTGTCCTCACCCCTTCTATTTTAAAATAAAATCCAAATATGTTTATAAAGAATTAAAACGAAGTGTTCATGTACTTTTTCTACTTTTTTTGTTCATGCAAGGAAGGTGCTTGGCCATCACACTTTCATTCACTGTAAATATTGCTTCACTATTTTTTATTTCAAAAATTAAAAAACAGTGCATTTTTCCCAATTGTTATTCAACCATTTGATACCCAAACACAATAAGTTCATTCAATTCGCTAACATTACTAAATTGTCAACGATTTTTATTAAAAAAAAAGCTCATTTTTCACGAAATAATACATCGAACACAGACAATAGTAGTAATACTTTCTAAACTGAGATTATAGTGAAACAAAGCATTGTGTGCGCGCCTACAAAACTACAACACGAAAATGACAGCCTCAAGAACACAACATTATCAAATCAACAATAATACACAATTGTTCCAACCACATAAAACAGTACGTAGGTCATCTCCATACATTAAGCAACACATGCAGTGCGTTGTTTTATTTCATTCTACATTTATTCCCACAATACTGATCCAGAGTGCCATGTGTGGATACGTTTTCTAAAAGCACACATTAACAAACTTTCATTCCAAATTTATAAAAGGGGCTTAGCTTCAAATCTGATACGCATTGCATTGATCTCCACAGACGGGCATCCAAACACACTATCAAACACCGACCAAATCCATGAAAAGTTAATTAGCTTTCAGAGCTGTAAGATGTCTCTCCAGAAGATAAGTCTAGCAGTCGATGACGCTTCATCTCTTCATAGGCCCACTCTAGTCCTGGGCAGTAATGAAGCGGAGGGTTAAATCTGCTATCATTCATATCGGGTGGCAAAAAGGCTCCATTCTCTATCAAGAATTTCACAGCATCCCTCCTCCTTTCTTTGGCTGCAATGTGGAGCGGTGTCCCTGGTTCGAGAGAAGAGATTAATGTAAGAGATTCATACTTTGAATCCGCATAGACATTATACTATTGCAGTAACTTTTACTCAACTTATTTTGACTTCCTCTTCTCCGTCAAACACATTGTAAAAGTAAAAATACCAGGTTATACGGGAAATTCTAACCTGACTGCAACACTTCAGTCTTAAAAAATTATAGAATTACCAGAAAGCTATCATAAAATCTTAAAACCTTTTCTTCTTACTTCAAAGTAGTTTTTATGGGGGGAAAAAAGAGAGAGGGAGAGAGAAAAGACAGGCCTTAAGTCCAAAGGGCAAGAATAAATCACTTACAGCCACAAGCACCCTTGGTTCTGGCATCAATGTCAGCACCATGCTCAAGTAGCACGTCCATCACTCCAATGTGACCACCTTCCGCAGCAAGGTGGAGAGGGGTCACCCCTTTCGATTTAGGGCCCCATGCAGACACATTGACATTCATTCCTTCATCGAGAAGTTTTTTAACCTGTTTAGCCACACCAAAAGATGCCCCGGTGAGATTAAATTATCACGATTAACAAACCTTTTGTGACAAGTATGATACGAATTTAACTCTTAAAGCATCAACTACACGAGGCAAAATATTCAAGTACTACAAAGAAGAATCGGTAACATTATAAGATTTGAAAACACTGAAACTCAGCAAAGAATCCATGTAAAGGGTGAACCAGTGGACAAGGCTTGGCTCCCAACGATGTGGATACTTTTACTTCAAAATTACCAAATGGCGTAGAATATGAATATACTCCAAAACTAGAGTAAGTCGTCACCCCTCCACAGTAAATTCAAATGGCACATTATTCAAATTCCTCACCAATTTTGGCAACTTCGAAATAAAAGCACCCTTCTGTCAAACAGGTAGTTGGGGTCAAAATTCGATGCTGAAGATTGTGGTAGTTTTATCACAGTGATTCCTTCGCTGATTCGGGCATGGAATTCAGCCTGTAACAAACACGTGACAGGACCCTAACAAGGATAACAAAATTGAAATTCCCAAACAAACTAAAAAAACGCTTCAAGTTTGAAACCAAAGGCAGTAATCTTGAAGGCAAAGCCACTCAAACCCAATTCAACCCCTTCACACACACACAAACATAAAGAATCTAAATTCAAATTCAATAAACCAATAACCGGAGTGCAACCATAACATTTTCCCAATTGAAAGCCTCAAATTACAATTTCCCTGAGAAACAGCATCCCTCCCTCCCATTCTAACTACAAAATTCAGCAATAAAAACATAAAGCGTATGTAAAAATCACATTACCAATTTGAGATCGCCTTTTCTGGCTAGAACATGAAGCGAGGTCCAACCCCTATCATCAGTATCAAACCGAGGCCTCAAGCGCCTCCGGGAAGGGCTCCTCGTGAACAAAACAGGCTGTTCCTCGAGCATATCTTTTCCTTTCTAACCAACAACGCAAAAACTAAGGCAAAGAAAACCAAGACGACGACGCTTAACCAAACCCCTAAAATAGAGAGAGCGAATCTGGAACAGTGTGCTCCAAATTTACATGTTCGAAGTGGGAAAAAGAGAAATCAAGAGAACGAGCGGGAAAAAGAGGGGAATCGCTTAACGAGAACTGAGGGAATGATTGGCGATGCAATAGGGGGCGAAAGGATTCAAGCCGGGACCGAAAACGCGAAGGTTATGCGCAGCGAAGATGGAGTTCATGATAATGATCATACCTGGTTGAGGGTTGGGAGAGGAAGGAGAAGAAAAAGCGTGGAAGAATAGGAATCAAATAAAACCTGGTTTCATTGGGATGACGAAGGTGTAGGCGAAGACGAAGATGCTCTGAACCTAACGAAGAAGACCGTGAAACCCTAGCAGAAGAAACGCACCGTTGAAATCAATCTCTTGCTAGAGGAATAGGATAGACTTTCTTCTTGTTTTCGTATTTAAAGATAAAATTATATATAATTTAACATTAGAATAATAAAATTATTGGAAAAAAAATACATTAAAATTATAATTATATATTTATTTTTAAAGAACAGATCAGTTAATTCACTGTCATTTTTAACTATATGAAAATTTTGATTTACATATTTCTGTATTCTGCGTTATCTTTCTAATTTTTATCTATTCCGATATCAAAAAATCAAATTAAAACTGATTTTTCTTTAAATTGTTTGGATACTAGTACTTTTAACAATATTTAACATTTAACAATAAAAACAAAATTTTTAAAATTAATTAATTTTATTTATTATATTTTAAATTAAAATAATAATAATTCAATAAACAAATAATACAAAAATTATATATAGATATATTTATGTATATTAACTCTTACCGTTAAATATCTTTTTAAGACTATATTTTATCAATAACTGTCATGCCTTGAAAATGAACAAATAACTTATGTGAAAAAATTATTATATAATAATTATAATAAATAAATGAACATTTTTATAATAAATAATTCAACTTTTTAAATAAATCCAATAATTAAAAATTGTATTTATTTGTGTTTATTTTACAACTATTATTTTTTTTCCCTCCAATTAATGTGGTATTTTTGAAACATATTATTTATCTTTGTGCAATAAATTTTTGTAATTTAAAATTAATAATATTTTAAATTGTTTAGTAACAAAATTAATTGACAATAAAATATAAAAAGTAATTTATAATTTAAATTACTGATTTAAGTTAATGTTATAAATTAATTATTTAACTCATCATTAATTATTTGTATTATATGTAGTTGAAAGATATGAATGGTATTAGGTATGAAATTAAATCTACAATTGTGCTTTAAACTTTGGCCTAAATTTACAAATATATATATATGGTTAAATATGTTTTTGTTCCCTTAAGTTTCAGTGAAAATTGAAATTAGTTTCTTTTCAAAACTTTGGCCTAATTTAATTCTTTAACTTTAGAAATTAAATGTATGAATTTAGTCCTTTTAACCAATTTTTGTTAACTTTATTTGATGTTTCAAATGCGTTAAATTGAAACAAATATATGTCAAATAGTATAAACAAACCAAATGCTATCGTGCTTGAAACATAAAAAAAAATATAACTAAATCATTTAGTTAAAAAGAATAAATTCATACAGAAACTAAATTAGGCCAAAGTTTTGAAGAAGACTAATTCCAATTTTTCCTAAAAGTTAAAGGACAAAAATATATTTAACCATATATATATATATATTTATCTTATTTATTATTCAATCTTATTATATTATATATTTATTTTAAGTATTATTTGATCTTATTTTGTGAATTTTAAATAATGTATATTATGAATTCTAAATAAGGTCCTGTGAAGTATATTATTATAATTTTAACATTTTAGTTATATTAATGTTTCAAAATCCATCAAATCTATCCCATTGAAATTTATTAAAAAGGTAAAATAATATAAAACATGGAAAATCATATCAAATCGTAATAAAAGTTACATATCACACATATGAAATCAATATCTCTTATAAAAAAATCTAAATAAATATAAGTAAAATATTTACATATATTTTCTCTAAAATCGTGAAATTAAACCAAAAACAACTCCTAATTATATTCATCTTAAATTAATTAACAGATGAAACTTATCACTTTAATTTTATAAATAAAATCACTCTACCATTTTAATATAAGCAATAAAAAAATGAAAGACAATGTCTTAAATTTACTATACAATCTTATCTCATGTATTCAAAAGTTCTTTATTTAATTCAGTAGTAATATTTATCTATAACAAAATTTATTTAAATATTTGATTACTAAAGTTTATCACCAAATAATAAAATTTAAATATTAAGAGAATTTAATTTTCCAAAATAAATCATTTCACGTATAGTAAAAATATAATCTTTAATAATTTTAATTATTTCACATATTCATTTATTTATTATTTATTGTGACATTCCAATTAATAATATATCATGTCACGTCCCAATTTATATAGAAAGACATACATAATTAAGACGTGATCATGCATAATAATTGAAAGCAGTTAGAGACTAATAGAAGTGCTTAGGAGTAGTAGAGAGTCCTCTGGAAGAGGCTAGAAATTTAAAACTTTAAATATCACAAAGTTCTTCAAAATGACATAAAACAAAAGAAAGTCCTAAGAAGACTAGGCTGCAGCGTTGTCATCCCCATCCAAGGCTGTCTCCAAAGTAACTTCCTCGTCATCTACTCTCATCCAAGTGGATGATCATCGCAAAAGGAAAAAGACACAAACATGGCACAAACACAAGTAAGCAAGGGTGAACTAATTATATAAAAAGCATGCCATTATATCAACATATACATACTAGATTCAACTCAAGCAAAGTATATACAAACAAAGCAACATATTACACAGATCCTAGCATGTTATTTTCTAGACTTGACTCGTCCGGACTTTAGAATAATAGTCGAGCTATGGCGGGCCATGCACGCGTGGTGGCTTGTGATACTTGGACTCCCCCGCCCTGTCATACTCACGAGGTTAGTCTGTTCCGCGCCCTGGAGCATGCTAGAAGCCTCCAAGACTAAGACCTCCCGCTACTCCTCACCACATGGTCCAATCCTCTCTGCATGAGAAGAAAGGCCATTGGAGCGTCAGGAAGACCCCCAAGACTGAGCTTCTACTTTCATTCTAAAACACTAAGAGTCTCCCCATGAGATTCTACACAGATGGAACTTGGATTACCACTTGGATCGTACTTTCATCACTTTGTAATCATTTTTTTTTTGCCCCAATCAACATATACATAATCTTAACGATATACATTACTCACCAATCACAAGTTATAAAAGTAACTACTCCATAATTGAATCTCAATAGTAGATATTAACTCGTCAAACACAAGGTTTTACTTCAACAAATAAAATATTACGACTTCATATACAACGTCTTATAAAAATACTACAACAAATAAATCACCACAAAAACATATAAAATTACTACAATAAAATATTACCATAACACATAAAAATATTCAACTTTTATAATTTATTTTACATACATAATAATTCCTCGTTTGTTTCATTTATATGTTTATTTACTAACAAAACAAAAAGCTACTATTATAATGATAATAGTATATAATTTAAATTCATGCCGGTCAATAAATTAATGAGAGAACAAACTTACATAATTATAATATTGATATATTATAATATGATATTAACAAAGCTAAATAACTTGTTAACGTTTCTATATTGTTATATATCTAATATATACTAATATGTATAAGTTTATATTATTATATAATATAAAAGGTTCACAAAAAAATTATGAAATAAACATATTATGTAATATATAATATAACGTCATATACTATTTAATCTTAGCATTGCTATTTCCAACACTAAGTTATAGCATTCGTATCCTTTAAAAGATTTTTTCAAGCTTTAAAAAAACAAGTAAGATTAATTCCTTTAATAAAATAAAAGCATCACATCTCTGCATCATGTGACCGACCAACCAATTTAAAAGAAGTGTTGCCATTTTACTAAACTTTCTTTCTCTCTCCCTTTCCATTATCTCTTAACTCCTACCATAAGGCAAAACAAAACCCCTCCTTGCAGTAGCTCACTTTATAGCATAAAATTGTTTAAAAAGTACCGGAACAATTAATTTAAAAAATAAAATAAAAGAAAGTTGGGATTAAATTTGAAAGGAATAACAAATAAAGAAAAGTATTGCACCAAAAATTTACCAGGGAGAAGAAAACCTGGACAGTGGCATAAACAATGGTATAAAAGCAAGAAATAGTGTGACTTGAATCATCAAACCAATCAATGTACAACCAAACAAAACCCAATACCATCATCTCACTCTTCTAATTTAAAAAGTGGTACCCACATAATAAATTGAAACAAAGTCTCTTTACCTTCACTTCTTTCTCCTGAGAACACTTCTTCCTTTTTATATTTCTCAAACAAGAAGTTTCTTATAGTACTCATATTTATATAATAAATATGCAGAAAACTCCATTCCTCTTATCTTCACTAAACCCATTTATATTTTAGCAATCAATCCCATCATAAACAGCTTACAACCAATACATTTTTACATGCACAAATTTCAGCATCATAACACAAGCCAATTTATACTCAACAGGTACATAACAGTTTAAATCAACACCAATTGAAGATTCAACATGCATATATCTCATAAATTAATTTCAAATAAAAATAACTAGCTCCCCTTACTTGGAAAGCTTAACAGTAAGCTAATTGAACACGCCCTAATAGTACCCCTAGTACAGCGACACGTTCACAGAACCTACAACCACCAATTTGGCGTAGAGTATAGCTCTTAGAGTTAGAAAAATGGAAATCATGAAGGGAAAGGCCACTAGCTACATGCAACTAGAAAAGTTGCGTCCCCTAAGTTCAAGGACAGTGGGAGAAAGAGGGAAATGTGACTTACTCGTTGGAACGAAGAACTGTTCGGTTTGAATCGAAGCCCTCTACGCCAGGAACGATTTGGCAACACCAAATCAAGAATCAAACTGTTCAATTTGCTGGAATTCTAGAGAGAAAGCAGAGCTCAAAGTTAAGGCAAAGTATTGGTTCTAGAGAGAGAAGCTGACAAAATGAAATTCTGATTTCTGAGAAAGCCCCCCTCTAAGGCTAAGGCACTCTTAGCTTATGGGTCTGGCTGCCCCAATTAAGAGGCCCAATGACTTTAAATAATTTATCAGGCCCTTGCATACCACAACAAAAAAAAAATATCACATAGTCAATATTTAAAAATAAATAAGTAACCAATATGTAATGTTATTTTAGTTATCCAAAATATAACTACAATATCACACTATTTACAAAGGTTATCTACAACTAAGGATATATTATTTTGAGCAAAAAGTACAATAAAAGTATAAACAAAAAGTGTTTTTACATGACAATATCATCCTAGAAACTGGATTATAACTCCACCAACATTCTAAACTAAGTAAGCCACTATATCATTTTCTACAAGCAAAGAGAACAACATAGAATGAAAAGGATAAATTAACATGCACAATAATATTTGTTAAAATAAACAATAAATATAGATTTATCATCACACATCATTCATTTATAAAACAAACATAACATACATAAAGAGTCATATTAGACTTGACTATTTACATAAGTGTATTGATATCAGACTTTGGTAAATTATGCACTTGTGGTGGAATAACTCGATCACCCAAGCTACCACACATAATGTTAGTGTTGAAAGTCTCACATCGACTAGAAATAATGTCAATTTATAATATATAAGTGGGTGCAAATCTCACCTTATAAACTAGTTTTGTAGGTTTGAGTTAGGCTTAAAGTCTTCTTCTTAACATGATATTAGAGCTGTTGGGCATTTTGTTCCACCCGTTATCAGGCCGTTATCGAACCACCCATTAATATTTATATCTATACCTCGGCTTTAGGGGGGGGGTTGGAAGTCCCACGTCGACTAGAGATAAGACCGATTTATAATATATAAATGGGTGCAAATCTCACCTTACAAGCCGATTTCGTGGGATTGAGTTAAGTTTAAAGTCCACTTCATAATATGGTATCAGAACCATGGTTGGAACCTATCCCAACAAGATCTATGTGGACATTCTGTTCCATTAACAAGCTCATTACCACCACCATTTCATACTTTATTACTCATATGACTTTTGTTGCGTAGGTACTGTCAAGTTAGTGAGCTTGACTTTGGTTTCGCCTAGCGGTTACTAATTTAGTAGCTTTTTTACTTTGACTTCACCTAACAAATATATTCTCACAAAGCAACCACTAAGTCAGTAGCTCTCTGACTTTGAGTTTGTCCATCTGCATAGTTCCACAAATTTATACCATTTTAACCTTGCAAATTCAACCCAACAACAAACATTATGCAAAAATATACCAGATTCGAATTACATAACTTTCATTAATTCAAATAATATTTTTTGCAATACCAATCAGGTAACATTCTCAATTTCGTCATACAATTCAAGTAAGCCAGATCAAAATTCTAATATAAGTTCAACCTATTATATTTCACCATACAACTCAATCATGCAAACAAAACATTATACAATCATACTATTAGCAATTACAAGATATCAATCACATAAAAAATTATGCATTTAGTTTCCTTTACTTGAAAGACAAATGAAATTGCTCTAAGAAATCTCAAATCTCTTCAAGCTCACATGATGCCCTATCTACACCTATGAACAACACAAAAACGACCATGACACGTAATTATAACCATTAATCAACAGAGACTCGTATAGAAGACTTCAACATTACATGCAAGCCAAAATTATTCATATGTTCATGAAGAACATAAAGACCGAGAAATGGAGTAGAAAAACCATTTTACTCAATTAAAGAAACTGATTAGACAAAAATGGACAACTTATGGCAAGGATCACTTGAACAAATATTTAAACAAATTAATAAAAAGTGAAAAAACTTAAAAAGAAAGAAAAAAACTTTAGGAAAAATGTTTTTAGAAATAATACATGTTTTTAAATAATAAAACTTATTAATAAAAATTCAATTTATAATTTAAACTTTTAATATTAAAATAATTAAATATTACCCTTTTACACATACTATCAATTTTACAACACAATTTTCTATATTTTTACATTTACTTAGTCTTATATTACGTTTTCAAAAGTTCTTATCTGCATATTATTTAATTGAGTATTGAATTTGTTTATAACAAATTAATTAGAAATTTGATTACTAAATTTTATTAACACATAACAAAATTTAATGAAATAAATCATTGACATACTTTTAGAAAGAAAAACAGCAAAAATAGAACCTTTAATTTAAATTCATCTCAGTTTATCTTTTCCGTACAACCTAATTGGAGTAAAGGTTTATACTTGGTACGATTTCAATCAAATTTACATAGTTATTTTCTTGAAGATGTTTTTCATGTTATCTTTTGTATGAGCATGTTTGCAAAATTAAATACAAAAAATATTAAATTGTTTTATTTCTTTGGACGGGCCAAAATGTCCCATTAACGCAGCACAGAGGTGAATAAGATTAAAGAAATGTACAATCCATTTAAAAATAACGCCAACCTAACCTGCTACAAATTTTTAAGTTGATCAAGAATATTCTTAAACAAGGAAGCCCATCACCTGAGTTGGGCCTCAAGCCCAAATTGAATTAATTCTATACAAAGTAAAAAATAACCCATTTAAACTTTATTATGATAAGTCGTAGAATTAAATTTATAATAGAAATTCCCATTTAATGATTGTTCATTAATCAACAGCTTAAAGTATTTATTTAAGTTCAGAATAAATAGTCTTCAGGATTGGAATTTTAATACCCTACCTAACCTAATCTCCTATTTGAAGATTCAGAACATTCTAGTAACACAGAAAATCAAGACTTGCCGGTCATAGCACATTTCTGCCAACATTAAATCATCATTTCCAAAATTTCAACTTCTTAAATACCAGAATGCAACGTATAAATACACGCAAAAGGAGGGAGAATATTTTTATCTTTAATAAATAAAAAAATAGTTGAAAAATTAAAATATATAAAATTAGAGTGCGATGTGTAATAGATTTAATTTATAGCTATAAATAAAAAAGATAAGGTGTTGTTTTTAAGTACTATTTTTAATTTGGTTTTTTCCAATTTCCGGCGCATCCGCCCTGAAACGGCGTAACTTTTACACCGACAACGGAGAAGGGGAAACGGCGTGAAATAAAGGAAGGGGCAAAAGAGTAAAAGCAGAAAGAACGTTACCGTTTTCAGGAGACAGATTTTCACACGTAGGTAGCTATAGTCAACGATTCCTGTCTTGTCCACAAAGCAAACTAGGAAAACCGAAAAGTAATTGAAAAAAAGAAGGAAAAACAAAAAGGATATTTTTTCCGAGGCTTCCACCAGCTCCAGTGCACCACTTCCGTTTTTTGAGTTTTCGCATTTCCAAAACCCTAATCACGAATTCACATTCAAACCTCATCGGGGTGGTGAAGAGGTCAATGTTCGGTGGCGGAGGGGAGGACGCGTTTGCGGCGCGGCTTGGCATGGTGACGCCGTCGCTGATGAACCCCGCGACGTCGTTGGTCATGTCCGGGGAGGTGTCAGCGGCGGTGAGGGAGGAGAGGGGACCCGCGCAGCCGCAGTGGAGCCAGCAGGAGACGCGGGAGTTCATAGCGATACGTGCGGAGCTGGAGAGGGACTTCACTGCGTCCAAGCGGAACAAGACGCTTTGGGAAGTGGTGAGTTCGAAGATGAGGGAGAGAGGGTTCAGGAGGAGCCCGGAACAGTGCAAATGCAAGTGGAAGAACCTCGTTAATCGCTATAAGGTCTTTATTTCTTTTTGATTTAGTGTCTGTTGCCGATTTCGTTTGTTTGTTTGTGGCGTTTTCATTGTTCATGATTTTGGAGCAGAGTTTGGCATTGTTGTTATCTCGTTAAATCTTTTTGTTGATGTTCAGTTTGACTGTTTTTCTGCCAACTGGAGTAATGGGTGATATACACCTTTGTATGTGACAGTCAATTGAATTATCTCAGACATGATAAAATGTGATCGGACTTCGGTAGGAAGGGAGAGATAGGAGTGAGAGAGACCCAAAATGTTCGATAGTTGTGTTGTGATAGGAAAAGATGAGATTGACATGAAGAAGGAAAATGGAAGAAAAAGTAAATATATGTTTATTGTGACAACTAAGTATGATCCATTGAATTGTTTACGTTCATCTATATGAAGCTTTGTTCATATGCTCAAAGGGTTGGGAGGGAATATGTTGGGATTGTGGCTTAGATTCAACTGAATGGCCCATATACAATGGACCGTGTTTGATGCAGGGCATGTCGAGAGTTGAGTCTTGGCTAACAGTCCAAGCTTTTGGTATGGTCACAACCGCTCTTGATCATATAATTTATGACGTATCTGGTTATAGGGTGTGCAATGTGTTTGCTAGAGTCTAGTAGCATGTTTGTTTTTCTGGTTGAATTGATGTGGTCCCAGACCCGTGTTCATCTCAAAACTACAATTTATTGCTTCCCAGTAAACACTGATTTGGAATGTGAGCCAGTAGAATACAAGTGTATCCAAATATGCTGTAGGCCAAATTTTAAGAAACCCCTCTCTAACTATGTTCATGTGGAAAAAGTTCCTGTAGGGAGTGTGTGTGTGTGTGTACGGTTGAGCGACTTTATTTTGATTTGCATTGGGACAAAAAAAGTATCTTTAAAAATGCAGAAAAGAAATATCTAGGTGATGGAGGTGTTCACTTTACCCAGTAAATTATGTGGCAATATTTTTGCAGGGAAAAGAGACATCTGACCCAGAGCATAGCAGGCAATGTCCATTTTTTGAAGAATTGCATGCAGTATTTACCCAAAGGGCACATAATATGCAACGGTTGCTTCTTGAATCTGAAACTCGCTCAGCTCAAACTAAGAAAGGAGTGAAAAGATCAAGTGGAGATCGATCTTCAGAGGAACTCTCAGAAGATGACGACGAGGTTGAATATGACAGCGAAGAGGAAAAACCTTCTAGAAGCAATACCCGCAAAAGGAAAGTTGACAAAGTTGGAACGGATAAAACTTCTTCAAGGGCAAACAATCCATCGAATGCTGTCAATAGTAGTATTCAGGAAATGCTAAAGGAATTTTTCCAGCACCAGTTAAGGATGGAAATGCAGTGGAGGGAGATGATGGAGAGACGTGCTCATGAAAGACAGTTGTTTGAACAGGAGTGGAGGCAGTCGATGGAGAAGCTTGAGCGGGAGAGGTTAATTATTGAACAGGCATGGAGGGAGAGAGAAGAACAGAGGAGAATGAGAGAAGAGAGTAGGGCGGAAAAAAGGGACGCTTTATTGACGACCCTTTTGAACAAACTCATTAATGAATCTAACTAACTGAAGCAAATGGTTTGGGTTCCTTCTAACTGATTACTTTGTTGTTTCCATTTATATATGATTCTAAGTATAGCACAGAATGGACTAAATTTTACAGTAGCTTTTGATTATGGAGAATTTTAGAAGGAGACCTGGATGAAGAAAAGAATATATATAGGAGTATATGAACATTTTCTCTTGAAAATTGATATAGAAAGTTTTTATATGAACTATTATTTAGGGATACTTCTGTTTGGCATTACGTTCTTGGACATGTAACTAAAAACAGGTATTGTTTACAACTTTGTATAATAGTTGATAAATTTTATATTTTTCGTTACTGAATTATCCCGATATGATTGCGATGAGATTTTAACATGATGATCATGAAAATGTATATCGTTTTAGCTTTCAATGTTTAACAGTAATACATCCTAAGTTTTGGTGCTGGTTAACGTTGCCCGTAACATCTGTCTAGATTTGTATTGTTCATCATTGCTTTTTGAGCTGCAGTGTGCTGTGAAAAGAATTGAATGTGCAAGTTCTGGCAAGGGTATCAGTTGAGTGCTGACTTTGTTGATATTTGTTAATTTATTTTAGGGTATTTGTAAATTAAAGGTGATGGAAGATGATCGTCAGTATGTTTCCTGTAATAAAAAAAATACTCTTTGAGATGGATTCTTTATTAGTGCCGTTAATTTAAAGAGAATTGTGATGTTTGTTTTAATTAATATATAGTGTGTGTGATTTACAGGTGTTTTGATATTTTGGAGAGACAAAGAGAATGAACTTAATCACTTTTGTTGAATTTTATTAGCGAGTATTTTTATGTAATCCAGGGACACTACTTCACAGGTATGATGTTTTACGTATATTCCTCTGCTAAGGCTTTTAGGTGCCCATTTTTTAACAAAAAAAAAAATGAGATTGATTGTGATAGATGAAGTCATAATCAGTAGCAGGTCAAACATTCTGCAACACCAACTCATTAGAACACCATCAAACCTTTATCGACATTTGCAAGTCTACGAGGAAATAGGTCCCTCTTTTTGGTTGTGTTCCTGGGTAATGTGCTTGAATAGTTATTCACTTTTTCATTGCATCCTCCATTATCAAATGCCCTTTCATTCTTCATACCGTCCTTTCTTCCTCTCCACCAAATGAATGTACTATTGGACTATTACAATGTCTTTTGAGCTAAATCTTAGGTTATGCTTAGATGTTTCAAGTTGAAGGGAGAGAAAAGAGCAGAGCAACAATTTCAATTTTAACAAATGTCCCCCGACTTGATAATCTTAAAAGGGCTTAATTATTCGGATATGTCTATTTAGTTTTCATTGTTTAAAAAGTATCAATTTCGTTGTTAAATGTATTAATTTACATTAATCAAAGTTGTTTGCTTCTGTTAGAATCTCTGATTTGTAAACTTCCACTGACTATTTTTTTTAACCCTAATCTCAATTTTTCACATCTAAAAGCCTTATGGATTAAAAGTTAGAGAACAAATACCATGACACCATAAAATTCTCACAACAATGTTCAATAAGTCAAAGTTAACTCTTTAAACGTCATAAACAAAAATACACTTGATTAATACACATTAACACATTTAAGGATGAAATTAACACTTTTTTAAAAGTAAGAACTAAGTATATATGACGACTACCCAAACAATTAAACCTTTTAAAAATAACATATCAACATAAATTTCATAGTATTTTATTTATTCCTATGAACAGTTTATAATCTTTATTTAAAAATAAAAATTCGTTGTCTCTATCAATTTTTTTATTAATCCTCGCAAGCTTAGAGATGATTCTTGAACGGGCTTAGGATTTACTTATAACCAGTTTAACCTTCTAAAAAAGATTTGTAAGATGAAGTTTATCTTTTATTTATAATTTAGTGATATCACTAAGAGTCAAATAGTCCAACAATAATTGATAGGATGAATACTATATACTTACATCAACATCTATCATGATTAAAGCACGCTATTACAACGCTCCTATGATAATCTCCTGCATTAAAATAAACCTTTTCTTGAATTTTGACGACATAAGATTGAGTTATTGTCATTCTTCTGATATGTCTACGATGAATGATATACCACTAACATTTGTTAGTTTGATCTTGTCTTACTTTCTGATATTCTATTGCATCTGCTATATTTGAATTTGGATATTGGAAATCTTCAAAATAACTCATTGACTCCTTTCTTTTACAATTTCCATGACAATATTTTGGTTTGAGAATTATATTTTACTCCAATATTTTAACTTGGTCAGTGACCAAAAGATCAATTAATGACATTTTAAAACCTAACAGAACAAAACTGCCTCTGAAAGAAATCTGCTCAACTTTAGACATGAAAGTATATCATTGATGGTTGCCACTTCATTAGATTGCTATAAGATGTACTATAACCAATTTATATATAAGAACTTGTAAAATGAATCCCTGTTTAAGATTGATAAAAAAGAAAGCCTAAAATTCATACATTTCATCGTGTCCAGAATGGATTTTATCTATTATGCCATAAAAATCTTCAAGAACTATAGTAAAATGATATTTATACCCTTCATATATTTTAATTTGAGTAGATCTCCAAGTCTTATTACAACTCATCCTAACTTGTTATCCAATCGACATCAACATTACTAAGTAATTCAGTCTTGTTTTAGTTAACATCAGTGGCTTATTTTGGACTGTTCAGTTTACAAACACCTGTAACAAAATGGAATATAAAATTTAAAAAGTACAATTTTTTTAATAGCTCCATCTCTTCCATGTTGGCATCAAACACTATGAACACCCCAAGTCAGTGAACACTGGTGCAACATCATGATAATATTGTTATAATGATAGAAGCAGTTTTCATCATCCTTTCTGATATCACAATAATGCACATTAACATGATGCAATTAAAACATGTTGCAACCTGCATCGTAAGCAGGGGATTACATTAAAAACACGAAGGTACAACTAGAAAGTATGCTTTCTTTTGGACCTTTCGTACCATGTGCTAAAAATATCTCTAGCTTGACTCTGCAGGCGGTTTCTCCTTCGGATGTTTGGAGGCATAGTGATCAACAAGTTGGTTTTGATTTGCAAGTTGGACCTGAAAAATAATGTTCAATGGTGTGAAGAAACATTATAAAAGATATTTAAGAATGCAAAGGATCTTCAGAATTCAGATTGCACAAGGAAAATTCCAGTATTCAAATTGAATGTGCCCATCAACCAATTTAACTATAGTATCCTTGTCACCCTAACTGACTGATCAACGCCAGATGTAAATGATTAGAGCGTCTATTAGTCAAACTGAAGAAATGATGATATTAACAAAGATATCATTGACAGTCAAGTTCAGGCATTAAAATATTCTTACTTGACCTCTATCGTTTGTAATTTAAGTTTCCTAAACTTAGAATTTCTAATGATAAATACAAATACATTCAACCACTTATACAAAGAGATCTTATGATTTTCTTCTTCATGGGAGATGCTTCAGCAGTTCAGTTTTGAAAAATGTATGGAGAAGCTATGATCTCTTCCCACAAAATTCCTTTCTCAAAAATTTTATGATTTTACCTTTTGTAGGCTACAGTTCATGCATTACTTCTATTTCCTAGTGATAAGTTTTGTTTGCAAACCCATACATCTAAGAAGCACAAGCAAGAAGAAAAGTAATCTGTCAGGTGAATCAACCATCCCCAGAAAACCAGGTCAATTTCAATATCACAGTACCACCAAAGAATGATGAGAGTTCAGATTCAAACTGTAATACAACAGTTTGTATGAACCATGTGACTTGCACCAACACCAGAATCAACGTATGAAATTCACTTCACTACGGATACTGAAGTGAGAAAGAATAAAGCAATCAGTGCAAAGAAAGGAGACTAACAAGTCCTACAAAACACAAAAAAAGTGCACAAATATAAACAACCAGCAAAAGCTATAGATAAAGCTATCTCTTCACTTCAAGTAGGAAGCCAACACAAAATAGTATCCAAAGAACCTAAAACCCATCTCAAACTCGTTTATTAGCATATCACTGAGAAAGTAGCACCATTTCCAAGAACATCTTCTTATGTTCAAAGTCAAAACACTGATGCTATGCTCTGGATATCTGGTTGTCACCCAAAGTTAAAAGGCACAGTAGATGGTAGCAACAACAACTTCGATGCCTTAATTTGTAAAAGACTACATTTAGTCATCCGCATTTAATCCAATCAAAATACAAATGTAACACACACCTAACTTTGTGTTGGGACCACGCCACCGGATAGGAAACCCAATATATGTCAATATATTGCAAAAGCAATCATATTATAAAGTTAGCATATGCATTATTTCAACCGCACATCAAACAAAGACACGCGAGAGTATCATAAATCACAACAATGAAGACTAACACGAGCCTCTAAATAAGATAATGCATAGCTCCATAACTTGCTCCGACATCCCCACCAATGCATGCACGGAACAACAGCAGCAGCTGTAACGTGCCTTCCATCACACATTGAATTTTTTTGCTAAAAAACAAACCACCGTTTTGTAACCCGACAAAAATTCAACTAGGCACAAAGTGTAAGAAAACATGATCTGTTATATAATTGACACAACTAGCTCGTAATAATTAACGAAACCAATAATTGAATCAGTGGAAGCCGGATTAATTATCCAAGCAACCCTTGCATCAACAAGACCCCCTTTCCAAAGCTGATTAAATCATATCAGTCAAGCAATGACTACTTTCAAATTAGAAAACAGAAAATAATAAAAAAATAAAAGGAAACAAGCAACACCCAGATCGGCTGATTCGATGAGAGAACTCAAAGCCAATTACCACAGCCACCACAAAAACAACAGCAGGTGATCATAGGGTAATTCAAAGGCACCCAACAATCAAAATTCATTTTTTTTTTTTTTTGTGACTGGTAGATAATAACAACAAGAAGAATGAATGGGAGGAAGAAAAAGGAATTTTTTTTTTAAGAAAAGAAGGCGAAATTGGAAACCTTGCAGATGGGGCAGATGACTTTGAGCCCAACGGCTCTGGCCTCGAGCTGCGAGCCCTTTGACTTCTGATTCTTCTCTGCGTTCCGCTTCTGCGCTTCGATCTTCTGCTTTCCCCGCGTCATCTTCGTCTTCCTCTCCCTCACTTTTATTTTTCTGTGTAGAATGCGAAAATTAAAAAGAGAATTGACGACGAACGCAGAAAGATGAAGACGAATAGCAGAGACGTACGTGGGTCCCTCTTTTCCATGATTATATGTTTTTTCCACGTAACTATTTCTCTTATTTCTTTTTTTAAGTGCTACCTTATTTCAAACAAATATTTCCATGGTCATTTTAAAGTTAAAATCAACTATGAATCATTTTATTATTACTTTTATGTAATATTTAGTTAATTTGTATATACGGTACACAAGTGTTCCACACGAATGCTTGTTCAATTTTTTATGATAATAAAAAAAAAAATTACTATTATAATATTGAAATAAGATTTATAATTTTATTATAAATACTTTTTGTTTATTTATTTAAATAATTTTATGATTAAAAATGTAAAGAACTAAAAAATAACACAGTAATTTAAAATGATTAATATTTAACTATTTTAATAATACAAGATTTTTATATAAATAGTTTTGTTATGAATTCATTTTATAATTTTAAAATATATTATAATTTATTTTTTGATTTTTTTTAAGGGTTTTTATCATTTGTATGAATCGAGATAATATGATTGATTATTGTAATGAGCTTTTCAAATTGGATTCATTAATTTTTCTCTTTGAGTAAGTTGAGTTTTAACCATTTTTTTTCTTTTATCTCTTCTTGTATCCATTGCATGTGGATCCTATTTTTGCATGTGTCTTTTGAGTCATTACTAATCAATGGTTCTAATGATGTACACTCGTCGTGTTTTTGTTGTTTGTATGAGCAAATAAAGTTTCTTGTGTCTTTAGAGCTATTTTAGACTTTATAGAGTCAAGGGAAGCTAAATACATTTGTTTTTAGGCTTTAGATGTTTTAAGAATGTGAAATTTCATGTCTGGCTTGTCTAAAATTGATGATTGAATAATTTGATGCAATGAATTATTTTTGTGTGGTTTGAAACTGTCTGCTTGGTGTTGATTCGGGGGATTGAAAATCTAACAATTTGAGCAAATTAATATTCATTCTAACACCCAAACCTGTGTTTGAACCATTAATTGAGTTAGGAATACCAATTTGGTCATTTGAATAAGTCCTCGGTTCCCTAATTTGAAATTTTGAAATGTATGATTTTTTGGTATGCCGCTGACCACCAATTTCATCGCTGAGCGACCCAAATGCGAATGGTTTGGCGTTGAGCGATGACTTTGTATCGTTGAGCACCAGTTACCACTGCAAGTCTAGAACCTCTTTCGTCTTGTTTTGCTGAGCAACAAATTGGTTTTTTTGAGCGAGACAATTTGTGAGAAGAATGGTGTTGAGCGCAATTTCTGTCAGTGAGCGCTAGTTCATATCCTATGTTTTGGGTTAAATTCTTTAGTTGTTTGGTATTGATTTGGATCATTATTGATGTTGTTAGTGAGTATAATGAATGTGTGAATATATTTGTATATATATGACAATTTTGTACATGTTGATTGTGGTTTGGTTATTGAGAAATTTCAAAGAGAAACTTTATGTCTTAATGATTGTTAGTGTATGCTTGACATATGAGAGTTTAGAAAGGATTTATCCTAATATATTATCCGTCATTCGACTTATATAGAGATGAATGAGGTGGGGAGAGAATGACAAAAGACATTTACTCTAGACTTTTGGTCTTAGATGTGAAAGATTAACCTCGTGAGTAGTAGTGTAATAACCTCTGTGTTTATGTCTTTGCATAGTATAAGTATTACTACGAATGCACACTTATAATGAAACCTTGTATCAAAACATGTATTTGGATAATTGAGTCTAGTGTCAATTGTATAAATGTACAAATTTGTGGTATGTTTGACACGTGTGATTAATAAATTGGTACAATATAAATGTTTAAATTAAACCTTTTGGTACATTACCTTACCTTTTTATCATTGTTTATTTGTTTGAATGTCTCTTTTGTTTGTAATGATCACTTGATTGGTGTAAGTAGACGAAGATTTTCTAGTTAATCCAATACGAAGTGAGGAAGACGTCGCAACTTAAATTTTAATTTGTTTGTCTCGTATAATTCCTTTTATTTTGAAAAATTCTAGTGTATGCTAGAATATTTATGTATAACTTTCTATATAATTACTACATGTTTTATGGATGAATGTATGCTTGATTGATTATCATCTTTCTAATATTCATTTTAGTAGTTTTACATTACTAAAATAGAATATTATATTAAAAATGATTAAATTTAGAAAATGGTTAAATTAAAAAGTAAAATTAATAAATAAATAGGCTAATACAAAATAATATTTTTTAAAAGAATAAAAATGAAAAACAAAATTAAACATAAAAAAGACAAATATTATATATATATATATATATATATATATGTGTGTGTGTGTGTGTGTGTGTGTGTGTGTATTATATTGTATGACTGCCCGGTCAGTCATTAACCGAACGATCGACTATCCAATAACAAAGCAATCGGATAAACCGATTGGTTGGATCTAAATCAGTTTGATTATCAAATGTAATCAGATTAGTCCTAATTGAAGCAATGGGTACGTGGGCCATAATCGAGTCAATCACAATCAAAAGTCCATTATGAAAGTCTATATGATATTAGGAAATTGTTTACTTTTTTATTACGCTTTATTGTCAAACTGTCGAGACAAACATTAATTAGTGTCTTTTGTAGGTGACGCCCGAACTAAACAGAATAAAAAAAATCAATAATAAAATTGTGACTTAAGTTTGGAGTCAGAAGATAAATTGTATGAAAGGATTTAATCCTAACTCCACAAACCGAAATATATATATATATATATATATATATATATATATATATATATATATATATATAATTGGACATAAAAAAACGAAAAGAAATATTGCACTTAGAAAAACTTGTTACATTTTCTAATTTCTTTTAAATTCTTAAATCACATGAAAACACTAAATGATGATTTAATATTTTTTCATTCATTATATCTTTTATATTTATTTGTTTTCTTATCATAATGGAATTATGTTAAGTAACCTGTTTTACCAACGTTCTCAATGACATGATACAAATACAGACATACGTGTGATTTGTTAATCTACATTTTTTAGACAGAATTAGAGAGTTAATTACGAATTGATGTGTTTTTATGAATGTTATAACTATAATTTATTAATCTACTTTTTTTTTATAAAAAATTAAGTGCATATTAGTAAACAAATTTGGAAAATTTTAACAAGATTTCTCTCTTAATTAATGATAAATTATTTAATTATATTTATGTTCAAATTTTTATTTAAGGTGTAATTAATGATCATTAATTTCATATTAAAATATGAAATAATTAACTTTATTAATTAAAATAATATAAATTTATATAATAGATTTTCTAAAGACAAAAAATATTTTTTAATGAAATCTTAAATTTATATTTTAATTGTTTTTTTTCTTGAGTTACTTTTTTATCTTCGTTTGTTACTTTTTTTTTGTTAATTTAAGTTTTTAAAGTTTAGTTATATTTTAATTTTTAACATCATAAGAAATAAGCAGTTAAAAAAAAGAAAGAAAAACAGTATAACGTTATGTTGTGTGATGCCAGTAATGAATAATAAGTACTATTGTGTGATGCCAGTAATGAAAATTAATGAAGATAGTAATTAACTTTTTCACTAATGTTATAATATATATATATATATATATATATATATGTATATATATATATATATATATGTATATATATATATATAAACTAATTTTTTTCATTGATAACCGAAAAATTATTGGAGAAATTTACCAATTAAAACAACTAAAGCGTTTTAAGTAAGTAATAACCGTTTGATTATAATCTAGAAACTCTTAAAACATTAATTGTGATGTATATTTAAGGGTGAGAATTATAAAGTGAACCTTTTAACATAACATATTTACAGTATACAAAAATATCATCACGTAAAAAGAAAAGGAGGGGAAAAAGATGGGAATATGGTTCTATCTTGCTGCATGTGTTCTTATATGTGTTAAAGTCTTTCTGAAAATGAAACACAGCAAGAGGCTACCACCAAGCCCTCCAACCATACCCATCTTAGGTAACATATTCTGGCTCCTTAAATCTTCCAAAAATTTCGTTGATCTTGAACCTGTTCTTCGCTCTTTACGTTCCAAATATGGTAACATAGTCACCATTCACATAGGTTCCAACCCTTCCATTTTCATAACATGTCAACAAGCTGCTCACATAGCACTCGTTAAGAATGGCACAGTTTTTGCTGGTCGACCTTTGGCTCTTCAAACCACACAAGTTTTCTTCCCAAACCAATTCACTGTCACCACTTCTCCATTTGGCCACAACTGGAGAATGATGCGCCAAAATTTAATGCAAGTGATTCAACCTTCTAAGCTGAAATCATATTCTCATTGTCGCAAGTGGGCGTTGAATATATTAAAGAGACATATTACGGATGAAATTGAGTCTGGCAACAAGGCTGTATCGATGGATGAGCATTTCAACTATGCATTGTATGCTTTATTTTCGTACATATGTTTCGGAGAGAAGTTTGATGAGAGAACCGTGAGGAATATCCAAAGGGTACAACATGGTTTTCTTCACAACTTCATTAAATTCAATGTGCTGAATTTTGCACCTTTCTTGTCCAAGATTGTGTTCAGAGGGCTGTGGAGCGAGATATTGAAAATTCGTGAAAATCAGGTGAATGTGTTCTTTCCTATCATAAAAGCACACCGAGAGAAGATAAAGGGGAAGGTTGGTGTTGAAGATGAGAATGGAGAAGAGTTTAAGCCTTATGTGGATACGCTTTTTGATATGAAGCTCCCGAGCAATGGAAGGAAATTGAGGGATGAAGAGTTGGTGAGTATGTGTGCTGAGTTTATGATAGGTGGAACTGATACAACAGTGACCACTTGGGTATGGAGCATGGCGAATTTGGTGAAGTACCAGGAGGTGCAAGAGAAAGTGTTTGATGAAATTAAGGATGTTGTGGGAGGTGGTGAGGAGATTGAGGAGGAGCATTTGAAAAGGATGCCTTATTTGAAGGCTGTGGTGTTGGAGACTTTAAGGAGACATCCTCCAGGGCATTTTATATTGCCAAGGGCAGTGACAGAGGATACTGTTATGGATGGGTATGAGATACCCAAAAATGCAATGGTGAATTTTCTTGTGGCTGAATTTGGGTGGGATCCTAATGTGTGGGAAGATCCTATGGAGTTTAAACCAGAAAGATTTTTGAAGCATGGTGGAGATGGTAAGTTTGATTTGAAAGGGACAATGGAGATTAAAATGATGCCTTTTGGAGCAGGGAGGAGAGTTTGTCCTGCAATCAGCATGGCAACTCTTCACCTTGAATACTTTGTGGCCAATTTGGTGAGGGATTTCAAATGGACTCTTCAAGATGGATGTGAGGTTGACATGACTGAGAAGCAAGCCTTCACTATTGTCATGAACAATCCATTGAGGCCAATGGTGTCTCGCAGAATCACTTGAACGCAAGTATATATTATTTTCCGAGTCATTATATGATGACACACTTCTAGATACCCAATACAAGAGTAAAATATTGATAAAAAAATTATATTTTTTAAGAAAAATAATAATATTAAATGAAACTCCTTTTTCTTTCTTCACTTAAACTTTTTTTTTTCTATATGAATAAGAGAGTTTAGTAAAATCAAGATGATTTTATTCTCTGAATTCGAACTCAATGCAACCGTATTTTATTAAATATGATATTTTTTTCTTAGGAATGATCATATTAAGAAAATTTTCAACCATAATATATTTGTATCACATGATCTCATAAGTTTTTGGTATTCAAGCCTAAATTCTATTCATTCTCACACACATTATCTCGAGAATTCTCATACCATCTATTCTTATTAAGTCATAAAAGTTCATCATAAAAAATTTCATACTCATATCAACCAAGTTGAAATTAGATATTAATCAATCAAGTCATCCTTTAACAATAGACACAGATAAACTTACAAGACTTTAGCTTCGAAGATATATACATATGGTGTCAATGTTCTTGTAAAACCTCACACCTATCATAAATTTTTAATACAACAGATTCAACATCAACAACAATATTTTCTCTTATCCCAAAACCAATATCCTTATCACAAGAACTGTCATGACAGAGTTAGTTCTTTCCCATCCTTTAAATCACAGTACTATTTTGTATTGATCTCGTAGATTAGGAATCTCTTTCTACTCTCACTGCCTAAATCTTCTTTTCCATATAAGTATGAGAATTCAGTAAAGTTACGATGACTTCACGCCGAAATCCCCACACAAATGTATACATTACACTATACAATATGAATATTTCTCCTTATAAATATTCATATTCATTCAATTCATCCAACATATGTCAATATAATAATGTTAGGTATTTATCAGTCACACGACACACTTCATTTTCAAAGCAACTAATCTATATCTTATTTGCTGAAAATAAAAAGTTTTACTTAGGTATTACGCCTTTTAGCACCCATCCAGTAGTCTTTACTTTGAATTACTCCTTTCACCTAAGAGTTTGAGAACTTATAAACTAAGACTAAAATATTTCTTTTCAGGTTAAAATTACTATCACAATGAACATAGTACGTGACGTTGTTGTGTCTTATCCTTGTGAAGGGCGACTGCAGCAATAGGCTTGAAAGTCTCACATCTATTTTGAAGGTTTCTCACTTTTCCTGCCAATACCTCTTAATTTATTTTATGGGTGAATAAATCTCATTTTGTGTTTAAGTACTTCACAAATAAAATTGTAATGGAATGACTAATATCGCACTAAATAAATTAAGTTAAAAACATCTCACTTAAATAAATAAATATAAATATAAATAAATGAATACCAGGATTTAGACACCTAGGTAAATGAAAACAACAATAATAAATAAATAGGAATGAGATTATAAACACCTTACTCATAAAATAATAACAATGAATAAATAAGAACAAGGTTATAAATACCTCACTAATAAAATAAAAATAAGGTTTAATACCTATTTTGATCCCTCTTTTCGTAGGGTTTGTTCAAAGTCGTCTTCCCTTTTTTAAAAAGTTCACTAAAATCCTACTTTTTGCAAAAGCTGTGGAACTTAGTCTTTTTTGCTTAGAGCGTTAATTTTGCTAACGGCAGAGCTGCCCAGCTGGCAAATATTTGATGAGTTGTAACGTTCTGGTTTTACTGGCACTGTTATGTGTTAAAAAAAATAATTAATTGTGACGTGGAATTTAATAAAATTAGGGTTAAAATAAAAAATTGAATTTGGGCTAATTAAGTAAAGTAATTTTGGTCCGAAGGAAATTTGGGTAAAATTTGCGATTACAATTGGGATTTTCTGGGCGATTTAGGGTTCATCAAGCACCTTCTACAATCGCCCTGAAGATGGAACCTTGCTCGATGTTTTTTGCAATGTAGAAGATGGAACCACTTCCTCCTCTTATAGCAAAAACAAAAACAATAAAATCATGCTTTGGACTCTTTTGTTATCTGTAACTAAATTGTATAGAGAGGCAAGAAAGCTATATTTTTGTATCTTCAACAAAATGTTAAAACTTGAGCTACTGGGCTTAATAGCCTTGATATGGTGGAGCTTGGATAATATTCATGCATATGGTGCAGTTGAAAATATACAGACAAATCTACTAAGCAAGGGGTGTAGCGCATACAACGCATCCAACTTGCATAGCTTCTTTGCCAATATCAATGAAACTTTTGCAGGCCTTAGAGCACAAATTAGCAGTGATAAGAACAAGCGCTTTGCCATAGAAGACAAAGCCAGGGGTGAGGTGATCACCTAAGCTATGTTTCAATGCAAAAACTATGTCTCCAAAACTGAATGTCTTTCTTGCTTCGACACTGCCACCTCCCAAATCCGTAACTGCTCTGCTGCTAATGGCGCCAGAATCATATACAACTCCTGCTTCCTCAGGTTTTTATAATAAACATACTTTTTCCACTATAATATCTGTTACCTATGAGTTATATTGGTTCATTAGTAAGTGGTTGAGAATTTGAGCCAGAAAATATATTTGATTTTGATGTTGGATATTCTGAAAATGTGAGATGAGGTATGAGAGTGAGAGGTTGTACGATGAAACCAATGAACCTGGCGGTGGAGTATCATGTGGGAACATGAGTTCAACTCTCACTAGGCAATTGGGATTGTTGAAGGTGCTTGATGAACGCTAAATCGCCCAGAAAATCCAATCGCAATCTCAAATTTTACCCAAATTTGCTTCCGACCAAAATTACTTTACTTAATTACTCCAAATTCAATTTTTATTTTAATCATAACTTTATTAAATTCCACGTCACAATTAATTAATTATTTCTTTTAACACATAACAGTGCCAGCAAAACCAAAACGTTACAACTTATCAAGTATTTGCCAGTTGGGCAGCTCTGCCGTTAGCAAAATTAACACAGTAAGTAAAAAGGACTAAGTCCCACATTTTTTGCAAAAAGTAAGACTTTAGTGAACTTTTTAAAAAAGAAAAGACGACTTTGAACAAACCCTACGAAAAGAGGGACAAAAATAAATATTAAACCTAAAAATAATAAACATAAAAATGAGGTTATAAACACTTCATTAATAAAATAATAATAAATAAATAAAAATGAGATTATAAACACTTCACTAGTAGAATAAAACAATAACCATAAATAAAAATGAGATTACCACCACATTACTAATAAAATAATAATAATAATAAATAAATAAAGGATGTTATAAACACCTCACTAATAAAATAAAAATAATAACAATAAAAAGTAAAATAAAAATAAAAATAAGAACACCAAAATAAAACAAATAAATTTAGAATTTATAAAAGTAAATAGACATCCCTTACCTCAAAACAATTCTAAGTAAAACTTTACTTCTGAATAAATTGAATAATTTGTCTAAACTACTTTAAAAGCTTAATCGATAGAGAAAGAAAGATAGATTAATGTAATTACTAAAACTCTCTTGTTTCACTTCTTCTTTAACATTATATAGAAATTTATATTATTATTTTAATTATTATTTTTTCTTTTACATTCACAAGCATATGTAATAGTAAAATCATCATTTACTATTTAAATATTATAATAGTATTTTATATTTGACAATTTATGATAGTTGAAAGAAGATTTATTAATTTTCTAAAAGAGTTGTTCGTTATTCTAAATGCAAAAATGATATTTTTTATTATAAATTTCTTAATGTAAATTTGAATCGTCAGAATGAATGATATTTAATGAAGTCATTACTAAAGTAACTCGAAATAAAAAATAGGTAACACTAGTTCAACATACGAAAACATTTTCTCCAACTATAACACAAGTCTCTAAATGAAAATCTCGACAATCAAAATGAAGTGTTATGTTTTATAATTTTTTTTACCAAAATAACTTATAACTAGACAATATATGGAGACGTGACTTTTATATTAAAATATGAGAATTATTTCTCTTATCATAAACCGTAAATCCTACCGGTTACAATGAAGAACTATATTCTTATAATAATACTACGTAAATATTACAGCCTAATCCAATGTTTTGTGAGGTTGTGATCACAATTTTATCGAGATAATTTAAAAATAGGAACTAATTGACACCTTAACATTATTATTTAATTTTTACAAAATATTTTTTTTCATAATTTATCAAATTACTCATAAAAATATATTTAAATAAAAAACTTAAATATATTAACACTTTATATGTAAAAATTAACCTTTTTTTTTTCGAATTCCACAAGCCTCAAATTTTTCACACATTTAATATCAATTGATTATTTAACATTTCCATATTTGTACACTTTTACAATCTTATGTATAGTATCAACAGTATAAACATTAAATCAGATAAAAAAAAAGTTACACAAGTTTTTTAGAATAAAAAGAAAATCTTAAATAAAACTTGTTTAAGTTTTAATTGGAGACTTGTTTAGTTGAATAGTTTTGTATCGCTTAATTATCGAGATTAATAACACTTTAAATAATAATTTTTTCTTCAACAAACATTTTTTAGAAACAAAATTACTATAAAACTTCATATTTTAAAATAAATAATATTTCAAATATAATAATTGATATTAATGATATTCACCCTACAAACGTTCTTAATTAAAATAACAAATCACCCATAGACTTAAAAAATGTATATACATAACAAATACATATATAATTTGAATATCCAGAAATATTAAAAAAATTATATAAACAGGGACGTCAACCAATATTTACTTGAGTGAGAAAATTTTTGCTAAATAAAAGTATAATAAGACATTCATCGAAGTGACTTCAAATTCTAAATACAACAAGAGAACATTACACGCATATTTAAAAAAACTCACTTCAAATTTAGCTAAAGAACTTTATCATTATGTGTAAGACAAAGATTATCCTACTAACAATATTTTAAATTTCAAGAATACTTTCATATTTTAAATCCAACTCAATTTTTTTTTTCTTTCTGAACCGGAAAGAAATAGACTTTAACACGAGACTCATTACATTTTTGTTTCCTTCCTTATTTACGTCTCAACCATTTTATCTTCTTTCTATTTTCATATAAGCCAAACATAACCCAGATGCTACACCAATACTTTATCTCCATTCTACTTTATTTATACCATATACATTTAAATTTGTCCCTTCTTAAAATCTGTAATAAAGAATGATTTTAAAATATTAATTAAATACCAAAATCATCTCATATTACATGGGAAAACATTATATACTACTATATTAAATATTACCTTAATTATTCCTATCCATGTTAGATTTAAACATTAATACATCTTACCCAGTTTTAATTACCTGAACAGAAAAAAACGTAATTCCTTTTTTTTCTTTTACGTTATAAGAGAAAGGAATAAATTATTGGATACTCAAACACCGTTTTTCCTTTCTAACAGACATGTTTTCTAATTTTAGAAAATTAAATGTGAATTTTTTTTGTACGTATTAGGTTACTCTGGCGATTTATTAATTAATAAAAGGAACACGTTTGAAAATTATTGTCTGAGAAAAATAAGGGATAAGTGTTGAAAAATCTTACAGGCGTCATTTTTGTGTGCTATGAGCTGTGACGGGGTTCTAGAGTGAAGGCGTCGGTCGCACGTGCGGCGTGTCGATGTTGTCACGTGCGGAACAGCCTTGCTCCAATTGGTTCCTCTTTAATTCTCGACCGAGTATAACATAGCACTCTCACTCACACTCACACGCGCGCACACACACCTTCACTCGCACACTCGCACTCGCTCTTTGGAATCACAGAAATCTCAGGCTCACAACAACACAACGAACCGAGAGAGAGAGAGGGTTTTATTTTAACGTTTTTGTTTGTTATTCCTTTACAGCTCAACCTGCATTTCTCTCTCACTCTAGCGCATCTCAGATCGAAATCCAGGTCATTTCGAGCAATCTCTCACTCTCGTTCTATCTTCAGTTACCTCGATTTTCTGAAAACTAAAAAACGCTATAAATTCGCAATCGCTGTTCGTGGCGTGTTAATTAGATTCGATTCGATGGTTGCACATTCAGTGCTGTTGATTTGGAATGCTGAATTCAATTTCTCTTCACTCTAGTACTATAACTGAACTGTCAAGCTTTTCTAGCCGTTTACCTAGTGTGCTTCGGTGCTACTTTCCGTTCTTTGGCTACGTTTCAGTTGAAAATTTTGAACTCAGGTTGAAGCATTTGCTGTGCTGCAAGTGCTTGTTACTGCTTTTGTTCTTATGCATCAAAAGTTCAAATATAGAAACCTTATTTAGTATTTTTTATTTATTTAATTTATTTATTCATTCGTTTCTGTGTTTATATATATTCTGGTTGTGAACTGGTTTTAAGTGTGAGCAATTGATTTTCATAATGTCAGGTTTAATTTCCGTTGATATGTTTGTTATGAATAACAATTATGATTCCTGTCTGTAGTAGTTTCATTACGGTTAACATTTAATTTTTTTTTTCTGTTGCAGGCGGTGTCTACGCTTGTTTGCGGCGTTGATGTTCGTGCCAACTAGATAACTACATGGTGGAGCGAGACATTTTTCTCATATGACTTCTATTAGCTATATTCTTACTGAGCAGTGTTGCTATGGGCATTTGTCTTTTGAAATGGCAGTGGCCGTGGCTTCTTTTGATTGTGCTGATACATGTTGTAATCATTAAGAGCAATGCTATCACTCCCGATGGTATGATCATATTTATTTCTTACACTTCTATTTAACTTATTGCGTTTGAGGCTGTTGTCAATTAGGATATAATTCCGCTTCTAATATTATCACATTTATATCATGCATATCACAATCTGGACACAATCATAGATATATTTGGTTTTTAATCACTCTAAATTACGTTGCGTGATCTATGTAGTCGACTTCATCCAGAGAGATAAAACTTTGTTGTCGTCGTATTTTACATATATCTGTCATGTCTCTCTGTTTGATGGAAACTAGTGCTACTTTTCACTCTGATTCCATAATAATTTTATTGGACTAAAAACACATTTTACGAAATCTACTATTGATCTTTACAACCATCTTGCGTGTATTTGGTCTCTGATGGTACTTGATTAAAATTAGAATTTTACCAGTTTCATTTGGCTGATGCATGATCATTTTGATATCATATACTCTGACATTTGTAGGTGAGGTGCTTCTCAGCTTTAGGACAGCAGTTGTTAATTCTGATGGTATCCTATTACAGTGGAGGCCAGAGGATCCTGACCCATGTAAATGGAAAGGAGTGAAATGTGATCCGAAAACCAAAAGAGTAACACATCTGTGAGTTTTTATAATGATTATGAGAGATTTCTTGTCTAGACTTACTCTAAGACATTTTATTAGAGATGCAAGTGTTTAATTGATCTGTGTAATTAGTCACTTTTATTATTTAAAGGGTATATAGACCGTATCATGTTGGTCTTGTGTTCATAAATACAGAAAACCAGACTAATACTAAGCTTAATCTGATTTTTACCACATCTGGAACATTTATAATCTGATTTAGACTATAGATTTTGTACACAAAACTATTGCCTAATTCTTGTAGCTAGGGCTGACTGATGTTTCTCATGAACCATTAGGCTACTTTCAGTTTCTTACTTCTTTAGTCTATGATCTTGTCATAGCTCAATGCTAAACTCAAATTCTTACACCTTGAGTTAGTAACCCCTTCATTTTCTGGGTTTTGCATTGGGGTAGGGTTTCATTAAATCAGAATAGAATGCACTGTTTTTATGTGTAAATTTCCTTGAAAGATTGCATCTGTGTGATATATTGGTTCCAGAACTTCTTAACTTTAGAAAATAATTTCATCAATACACGACAGGAGACTTGCTGGCAGTTTTGTATGAATTCTTTATCTAACTTTGCTTTCCTTGGTAATATTCTAGGAGTCTATCTCACCATAAGTTAAGTGGGTCTATATCACCTGACCTTGGGAAGCTCGAGAATCTGAGGGTTCTGTACGTAATTTTAAAAATTTGATTGTAGATATCTTTTCTTTTAAGTTATTTGGCGCTTTTATGTATTTTCTTATTTAACGATCATGTATCTGTTGTAGTGCTCTGCATAACAACAATTTCTATGGGACAATTCCATCAGAATTGGGAAATTGCACTGCATTGGAGGGAATGTATGTACTAAGTTCGGTTCATTTGCCTAGTTCTGTTCCATCCCTTTTTTTCCTATTTACCTCGGAAAATTATATGCGATTATCTTAGTTGTTAATGTCAAGATAATGCCAAGTGATGCACATACTTATTCGGATTGCTTGTTACATATATGTGTATATGTCTCTGTGTGTTTGCAATCTATTTATCATTTATGCTAGAGTTATTATATTTTTCATTTTAACTTCTAGTATGACATTTGCTTTTATTGTATTATTCACACACTAACTTTTCTTAAACTAATTTCTCTAATAGAAGTTATATAACTACTATATCTCGTTCTTTATGTCCATGTTTAAATTTGGTAAATCCAATTGTTCTATTACTTCTTGGTAATAACTACTAATTTTGGTTGTGCAGATTTTTACAGGGTAATTACCTCAGTGGAATCATTCCAAGTGAAATAGGAAACCTTTCACAGCTCGTAAATTTGTGAGTTTCTTTTAGTTCTTGCTTCTCTTGGTTGTTTGTATTTAATTATTTAGGCGTATTGTATTGTGCATTCATGCTGTTTTCTTTTGAAGAATAAATGGCCTAAAAGTTGGCGCTGAAAGAATAAAGGGAAAGAAAAAGTAATATTTAAGATGATTATCTTTTTTTAGTTATTTAGTGAATTTTCTAGTTCGTCCTTTTTTAAACAAATTCAAATTCTTTAATTTTGGTGTTACACACACATCATATTCAACAATATATCTCCCTATTTTACAGAGACATATCGAGCAATTCCCTCAGTGGGAATATTCCTGCATCACTTGGAAAGTTGTACAATCTCAAAAATTTGTATGTAGGCTTTTCTTTTCCACTGTGATACTTCTTTCTCTATGGATATTTTATTAATTTGTTATTTTACACCAAAATGAATTTTTTACCATTGTGATTGTGTTTTTGAAGCAATGTATCCACCAATTTTCTGGTCGGACCTATACCTTCTGATGGTGTCCTTGGCAACTTTACTGGAAGCTCGTAAGTATGGCCTTTCCTGTTTATAGATGTTCTGTAAGCTAAGTGCTGATTTTTTCTTTTATTAAAGTTGAGTTTTTATTAAATATATTAATACTAATCTATTTAAACTATTAGATTTTAGAGAGAATTTAAAAGCAATATTTTGTTTTCAGAGAGAATCTAGTTTTATGATAATTTTTATTTTTATGTTGTTATGCCAGTTGGTATTTTAATAGATATATTAAGTCTTGACATTAATATTGTCAATAATTATGTTTTTAATGTTTACTTTGCCTTTTATGATCAATGATACTATACACTCCGAATATAGCAGTCAATTTCAAAGGAATTAAATCCATTTAAAATATTGAGACAAGCATATTATGCCTTCTTGCAGCTTTGTTGGAAATCGTGGTCTGTGCGGAGTGAAAACCAATTCAACATGTAAAGATGATGGTTCACCGGGGACCAATACTCAATCTACTTCCTCAGGTAAAGCTGTGTTTTTATAATCTAGTATTTATCGTTTATTGGATCTCAGATCAAGTTTTCCTTCTTTTGTTTAATGATGCATTGTTATTTTAATATGATTTATTTCAAGTAGATACATGGTGGTTGAAATAGAGAAAGGCATCCGGGGCTTTATTTGTGACCCCAAAGCCTACCAAGCTCAAGTGGAGGTTTTATTGTACTGTTATATGACCAACTATATTCTATGGTAGTAAATGGCAAGCTTTAAAAGGGGTAACAAAAGAAATGGGAATGATAGTGTTAGAGATATGATTTGATTGCATATTTATTAGGCATCAAAACAAGATTCAATATCGAGTCTGCTTTTGCAAACTCAGTTTGCAAATTGAATTTTATTCAAATTTAAGTTTACAAACTTTAATCAAAACATGCTCAAAATAATTGCATACTAGGGGATACACATGTGAGTCACGTGACACATTAAGTAAAATATGAAAGCTAGGTGGTAAGGGAGGGAACAAAGCATTTAAGTACTCCACTGAGTATCCTATACTATTTGATGCGGGACTTAGGCACTTCATAATTATCAGGTCATATTATGTCTCATTTTTTGTCTGTTGTCACTGCCTGAAATAGATTTACTAACTCAATTTTGTCTTCATGACAATGGTTTTGACTCTGTTGTATATAATACAGACAATTCAATTACGTTGTCAAAATACCATTTTGATTTTTATTATTTTACACTTATAGACCAAAATCAAATGGGAAAGCGGGACTTAGGCACTTCATAATTATCAGGTCATATTATGTCTCATTTTTTGTCTGTTGTCACTGCCTGAAATAGATTTACTAACTCAATTTTGTCTTCATGACAATGGTTTTGACTCTGTTGTATATAATACAGACAATTCAATTACGTTGTCAAAATACCATTTTGATTTTTATTATTTTACACTTATAGACCAAAATCAAATGGGAAAGAAGAAATATTCTGGCCGACTGCTCATCAGTGCATCAGCAACTGTGGGAGCTCTACTTTTGGTGGCACTTATGTGCTTCTGGGGTTGTTTCCTTTACAAGAAGTTTGGTAAAAATGACAGAATAAGCCTGGCAATGGATGTTGGCTCAGGTTTACTCCTTATCTCTCTTTAGCTTGCACATAGGCCCATTTTAGTTTTCTATTTTTTTTCTAATTTATATGCTTTCAAAATCCGTAAAAATTAAAATGTCCAAATGTCTTGTAGGTGCATCAATTGTGATGTTTCATGGAGACCTTCCATATTCTTCAAAAGACATCATTAAGAAACTAGAGACTTTGAATGAAGAACACATAATAGGAATTGGGGGATTTGGAACTGTATACAAGCTTGCAATGGATGATGGGAATGTCTTTGCTTTGAAAAGGATTGTAAAGTTGAATGAGGGGTTTGATCGTTTTTTTGAGAGGGAGCTTGAAATTCTTGGTAGCATCAAACATCGTTATCTAGTGAACTTACGAGGATATTGCAATTCACCAACATCGAAGTTATTAATATATGACTACCTACCAGGTGGTAGTCTTGATGAAGCTCTTCATGGTAAGATCTCAAGTTCCTGTATTTTTGGGTAGAAGTATGGAACTTTAAGGTGGGCATCTGGTACTTACAGAGTAAATGGTTCATGTGGTAGTTATCATTTAGTTCTCCTTATAAACCAACTTAATGTCATTATTCAAAAAATACTCTAAAGTTAATTCAAATGTGAGCATCATCTTCAAAATAAATTTGATTATGGATAGTTTAAAGCATGTGGTTCTTCTATTATAAGATATCAAGAAAATCAAATGAGCTTAAGTAATTTCTTTAATTAGTGTTAAATTATGTTTTTTTACATATATTTGAGCCTAAAAGGGGTATTTCTTAAAGGTATTAAATATTGTTCAATGTGGCTTTCCTTGGTTTCCAATAGAATGCATTATTCTTTTTAGTTTGTTTAATTGGATATATTTCTAAAGCTTTGTTCATTGCTGAAGTGTCATACAGATACTAATATGTTTGAAGTGGATGTTACGTTGTGTATCGATATCAACTATAATCATTTCAGAAAACGAGTTTTCATTTTGAACTTACATTTTCACTTGATCTTATCTTTGATTAAATCATTTTGGTGCGATAATGATGTTTTTGATGCATCACACAGAAAGGGCTGAGCAACTAGACTGGGATTCACGCTTAAATATAATCATGGGTGCTGCAAAAGGGCTTGCTTACTTGCACCATGATTGCTCCCCTAGGATTATACACCGAGACATAAAATCTAGTAACATTTTACTTGATGGAAACTTGGATGCTCGAGTATCTGATTTTGGACTTGCCAAACTTCTGGAGGATGAAGAATCGCACATCACCACTATTGTTGCTGGAACATTTGGTTATCTTGCTCCAGGTAAGCAATGTAGAAGTTTTGATCACCACTGGGGGCATGGTTGGTGGTATTTAGCATTAAAACTATTAATGAAGTTCTTTTGTGGTTAAGTGTATGTGTATAACTAGTCACTAGGATGTTTTAAACTGCATGGACGTGTACTCCGTTATCTCTTTTGTCATGTAGCGTTTGTATGAAGAGAGGTTGCCAGTTCATATAATATAATAATTCACATGACTATCTTTCTGTAGTAAGTGCATGCGAAACTCTATATGATGGGTTTTATGAATAAATGTCTTAGTGTTAAAATCTTGCTTCTGTTATTAGAATAAGGGTGTCAAACAATCAAATTTTGTTCCTACTCTGTTTAGAAAATAATTTTAATAGAGTAGTGCATAGGATTGAATTCACATAAGCTCCATAGTTGTAGGGGAAAAAGTAAAAAGAAAAAATAATACGGACTTTCTCTACAGGCTAATAATAGTGCAAGTTAAAAGTAAAAATTAGAAAAATTACATAAGAAAACTTCTAGAAATTAGTTTTTGCGTAAACTAATTTTATCTATGGAGAAGTTATTTTCAATTTTTCTTTCATTTTTCACTCCTTTTAACTCCATGGTTGTCTAACCAAGCATCTGTTATTTCATGGCAGAGTATATGCAAAGTGGCAGAGCAACTGAGAAGTCTGATGTGTATAGTTTTGGTGTGTTGACACTCGAAGTGCTGAGTGGAAAGCGACCAACAGATGCAGCATTCATTGAAAAGGGTCTCAATATTGTTGGTTGGGTATGTCATTTACCTAAATATTAGATTTTAGTACAAGTTCTGATCTCCATTTTTTTTTGTTTTTTTAATAACTAAATATATATATATTTTATATAAACACCCATTAAGGTATCTATTGTTGACTTTGATAGTATAACACCTTATGTTGTTCAATGGGTTTCCTTATGGCTGCCAATATAATCAGCATACAGTGGGTTGAGTGAGTAATTGAAATTTATTGTCATCTTGTTGGGTTTGGCTCTCTTAAAAGGTATCCCACACTTAAGAGAGTAAAGTGTAGAGTGATAATAATTCACTGGAAAATCAATAACTGAGGGTTTTAACTTTCATAATTTGTTCAGCATATGCATACATTTTACCACTATACCAACGCATTGTTTTCTAATAAATGGTTCACTCCGCACAATACCCTTTATAGTGTAGTGCACTTCAGAGGAGCCAAATTTTATGTTTTAGTATATACAGCTGCTGCGTAGTTTTTAGGTGATTATTTAGCAAGCAGATCATGTTGCTATTCCAATGTAGTGGATCAATACTCCAATTCAACATATTTGCTATTTTTGCAGTTGAATTTTCTAATTACAGAAAATAGGCCGAGGGAAATTGTTGACCCACTATGTGATGGGGTGCAAGTGGAGAGCCTTGATGCCTTGCTCTCTGTGGCCATTCAGTGTGTCTCCTCAAGTCCAGAAGATCGACCCACTATGCATCGAGTAGTGCAATTGTTTGAATCAGAGGTCGTAACTCCATGCCCTAGTGACTTCTATGATTCCAACTCCGATTAAAAAGCTTGCAAAGACAAACTAAAAGTATGCTATTGTGATTGCATCCATGTCACTGCAAGTTACTTGAAAGTCAGAAGCTATGAAAGAGGCTCGGAGTCTGCGGTGTCACTTTTCATCTCGGTTGCATTCATTCTTAACTGGAATTTAGTGAAAGAGGTCCTTCATTACACCATGTCACGATAGAAGTTGTGGTTCCCTGTCACATGTCATCATTGGACATGTTCAAACATTTCTAAGTCTTTGTGAATGGAGTTGCTTGTGTTACTCGATCGGTTGCCGTTCCAGTCTTCCCCCTTGTGTTCTTTTCCCTTTTTATTTTTCCCCTTTCTATTTGCTAGCATTGTAATCTTTGTTACTATTTGTTCACTCCAATTTAAGTGTATATGAATGTGTACAACAAGTTCAGATGGCTTACCCTTGCAGGTGATTCTTGTGATTTATTTTTGTAATATATGTCCCATAAAAGAATTCATCTAACTACTGTGCTTCTCACCTTTCAGGTTGGTCTAGTGTTTTACATTTTTATATCCACTTCTGCTTGTCTTAAACTTACTGCTTTGTACCAAAGTTCACTCTATTGATTAAAACAAAGGGTAAATTATCAATTGATTCTTAAATGTGTGGTACTTTGTTAATTTAGTGAAATAATAAAACATCTTAGTATCTGACTATGTAAAATTTACAAAATGATTCCTAATTATTATAGTTTAATAACAAAATATTATACCTGTTTACGTTAAATTTGTTTTTAAAATTATATTTTGACGATAAAATAATTTTATAAAACTTAATAATACGAAGTAATTATTAATTTTTTATACTTCTAGGAACTTAAATGAATTTTTTAAGGAATACATCTACATTAGAGGCGTTCAAAAAGGTAAAATTATTTATTTACAGTAAAGCTATTTAAACGAATATTCATTCACCGTGAAAGAAGATATGCAATACTATTTCTTAATCAAATTAGATTAAGGATCCATTAATTTTTTACGATAATTTTCAAGAATAGGCCAAATAAGAACAAGAGAGAGAAAGAGGTGCAGGAAGAAGCTTCCTTCACCCAGATATTTTAAGAAAGCAATGAGGTGGGAACCAGATATCATCTACGTGGATCTTAGTGCAACTGAAAAAACGAGTCAATTTCTACCACCACACTGCAAAGTCACACTTTCAAGTTTTCTCGCTTTCCAGTCCCAACCTCCAATGGTCGTAGTTGCATTATCCTCCTCTCTTCCCGTCGGGAGAAATCTCTTCTCTTCCTTACCATCAACGCCGCCACCCGCCGACCGAACTCCTGCAGTCTCTGCCACTCCACCACCGCCAATCCCCGTCCCCAAGTATCCCCCGCCCCGCAAATCCCAAAACCCTCCTCCTCAACCCCCGACCCCGAATCCCGGCCTTAAATACCACCGCCACTCCAAGTATCACAAGCCCGTGCCACGCGATGGCGTAGTCGTCTCCGACGACGCGGACCGGTCCGTCATTATTGGTGAGTCCGGCGTGTCGTACCTGCTCCCCGGTGCACCGTTCGAGTTCCAGTTTAGCTACTCGGAGACGCCGAAGACAAAGCCGATAGCGATTCGGGAGCCGGCGTTTCTGCCGTTCGCGCCGCCCACGATGCCGCGGCCGTGGACGGGGAAGGCGCCGCTGAAGAGCAAAAAGAAGAAGATTCCGTTGTTCGACTCGTTCAATCCTCCACCGCCTGGCACGAAGGGCGTGAAGCACGTGGAAATGCCGGGGCCGTTTCCATTGGGGCAGTTCCCGAAGGAGGGTAAGACGAGGGAAGAGATTCTCGGGGAGCCTCTGAAGAGGTGGGAGATACAAATGCTTGTTAAGCCGATGATGTCGGATAATCGGCAGGTTAATCTTGGAAGGGATGGATTAACGCATAACATGCTGGAATTGGTACATTCACATTGGAAGCGTAGCCGTGTCTGTAAAATTCGTTGTTTAGGTGTTCCAACTGTTGATATGGATAATGTGTGTCATCATATTGAGGTACAGTGTCCCTTTTCTTTTCTTTAGGATTGATTCGTATTTTGTGATTGCAAATTTCTTACACCAGAATGTATTCAGATTAATCTCTGAGCATATTGATACCAAATACCACCATTTGCACCAGATTATTCCTGGGCATGTTGACATGGATTATGACCAAGAAATAAGAACACGCTATGGCCTGTTTCCTTAAAAGATTATTTTTCGTTATTTTAACTTAGGCACTACTGAATAAACTTAAATTAGGGATAGGTTTTAAATCTTATTTTATCTTTTGCCGCATATGTCGCCGTGGTTTTAATTCTCAATTATTAGTTTGGGTTCAGTAAGTTAACGCTTACTTTAGCAACCTCAAACTTAGTGAATTATTATATAAAGTGTTTAAATCCATGTAGCATTGTGGAGCCTACAAAATTAACATATGCAACTCATTTACGCTCTCATTGCATTGTTGATGCTCTTAGCTGTAAATATTTTTTCAGTGGTTTTGAAATTGTTGTCTTAGATAGTTTTTTTAAAATTCACCAATGACAAATAACTGGTCTTATAACTGGTGCACATATGATTTGGCTTTATTTGAGTGAGTAGGAGATTACATTTACAGGGGCGACTGGCTTTGATAGTTTGTATTGTAGCCTTTCTTCTCTTTCACATTATTGTTTTTTAATTTTTATCTAAGTAATAATAAGGTAGCATTATTCAGTCGAACTGTTCTGACAGGTTCTGTTTCATAGTTGAGGCATTTTCTTGTCTTCAATAAAGACTTCTGTTCATAGTTATATTGACAATAATTTCATCAATGCCTTGTCTATTTTTAGTCAAACTTTGTATGCCATGACAGGAGAAAACAGGGGGGAAAATAATTCATCGAGCTGGTGGTGTAGTGTACCTTTTCCGTGGCAGAAATTACAACTATAGAACTCGTCCACAATATCCAGTGATGCTCTGGAAGCCAGCTGCTCCTGTTTACCCAAAACTTATAGAAGATGCTCCAGGAGGATTAACAAAAGCTGAAGCTGATGAATTACGGATGAAGGGAAAAAGCCTTTTGCCAATTTGTAAATTAGGTAACCATCTAATGGGTTTCATTTCTGTCTTTCTCATGCACATGGACACATAGCATGAATAAATTTGACATTTTAGTATAAGTCTTTATTTTTCTTGCCTGGAGCAACTGAAGTCACAGAAGTTGAGGCAAGACTTTGTCTAAACTTGAAGTCTTTATTTTGATATATGTTTTAAAGGTCATGGAAATAAATTGGCGCCATTAATATTTGTCTGAGTTATGCAATTTCAGAGTTCATTAGGATTAATAATTGACAGAAGTGCTTCAGAATCCAAAGTAAAGAATAATTTTTTGGAACCCAGATCCTTATTGTTGTGCCAATGTGGTAGCAGCCTTTGGCTAGGATTAAAAGATAAAACAAATGAAGGATTTACCTAGATATTCAAGGGTTCAGGGTTCTCTCCAGTCCTCATTCTTTAATCTTGTCATCCTTTTTCAAAATCATAAGATGACTTCTCTATCAACCTTCCCTCTTTATTTATAGGCAACATGTGATATTTCTTCTACTATCTCAAGCCCATCCAACTACTCTACCCGACTCCCTAATAGACACGTTACAAACTAATAAAGGGTATATATCAGTAATATTGGAGTATCACTACACTATGTATTAGGACTAAAAAGAAGGGAACGTAATTAGGGTTAGTGCAACTGCTTAGTTAAGGGAACCAGTAAAATAAATATGGAGAGCGAAGATTAAAAGATTACCCAGAGTACTAGAGCATATGCAGGGGAAACACTTGGAAGATAACTGTTTTTACTCTTCTCTGTTCTGCAAATTTTTTCTTTTTCTTTGTTTAAATCTATCAATCTTTGATGGCTCTTTAACATTGAGTTGGATGTCAGAACAACAAGAAACAAAACGAAAATTGGAATGGTTGTTGGAAAAACAAGAAACAAAAGCGGGTGTGGATAAGTGACAGAACAGAGAATGGCCCAGTGGCAGAGATGATAGAAGTAGAACTTGAATAGGTAGATGCAACACTTAATCCGGGTCCTCAAATCTTGGATTTTTGTGACTATAAAAGAATGATAGAAACTTGTTCAAATTCAAATCCATTAAATTTTCATTTCTTATGCAAACATATTGATTGTTTCAGCAGCATTTTAAAGACAATGGGTATGTTGTGTCCTGAGAGTATTGGTGTTTTGGATTACTCACCCACATTTGCTTTGAAATAAGATATGGATTAGAATAGTGGCACTCAATAATGGACACATGCAACAATGGAATTCCAGAAAATGGGCAGCTTTTTGCCAAATTAGCATAGCCCAAGCTTCGCTTAGGATTTGTGTTAAAGGATTTATTCAGATAATTAAAATGTTTGAGGGGAAGAAACAACTCTTTGAGAAGGGGAAATCCTCATAGGAGAATTCTTTCTCTTGTCGTTCAATAAATTCATTTCTATCGTTCTCTCTTGGATTCACACAATGTTCAAAAAAAATTTGACTATGGGATGCTATGTGATGGAAGAATGGTCCGTGGTGGAAGCAATCAACCAGATCTTCTTCTCTGAATGGACACTCAACAACTGAATGACCGATGCAAGCAGCTGGCTACGTGAATGAATTGATGAAAGAAGGCAGCGGAATGAAGAAGGATTGAAAGAGCAAGTGTCTCTGGTGGAATGAAGATGTAAAGAATCAAAAGGAATTGGAGGAACACTTCAAAGGTGATGTTTGGTGATGAGAAACTGGAATGGAGGTAGAGGATTATGTGCTGAAATGTGATGCGAATGGTGTAGAGGAATGCTAGGAATGGACGCCTAGCTAGGGAGAGAGGCTAGAGAAAACTCTCAAGCTCTCTCTCGGTGAACTTCAACAAGAAGAATGTTGTGGACTGAATCAATAGAAACCAATTCTTCATTCAAATCAAAGGTGTCCAATACAATCAAAGAAGCAAGCTATTTAAAGGGAAGCAAAGTCCCGGTCAAGCTAAAAGTAGCCAGCTATGATAACCGTGAGCAGCCACGTGGAAAGGTGTCCTTGTATCTGCTGGATGCTGCTTTGCAATTTGTTGGATGCACGTGGAAGCTATTTGCGTTTTGGACACTCATGCTGAGTGCGAGGTGAAGGGCATTGGGCGCCAATCTTCCTTCTTCTTCAACCAAGCTACTGGAACGTGGGCTTCCAAAGCAGCTTGCTGGATAGTGCCTTTATGCATCCTACAAAACAACATATAAACATATGAGAAGAGAGAATCTTTCTAAGACTGAGAGAAAGAAAATCAAGGAAAGCTCTTAAAAGTCCTTCAACTTTCCTTTTTTAGTCTTAGTTTAAGTTGATACTCTTTTGAATGAAATTCCCTAAATGGGTTTTCAAGATGAAATATTCTTGGTTAGTAGAGTAAGATGTTGAAGATAAAACTAGTCCAGAATCTCATAGTGAAGGAAAGACAATTAAAATCTACTAAAGTAAAATGGATAGGCTGTCATCATGTTTGATTTTTTTTTTTCTGATCTGTATATTTATTCCACAACTTTCTCCAATTTTGAATTTTTATTGATATTACATTCTTGATTTTAGGTATTAAACATTAATTTAAGACATGAGTTATGTCTTTTATTTCTAAATTTATACTTCTAATTTACTTCTATAATGTTACAGCCAAAAATGGAGTATATACATCCCTTGTAAAGGATGTCAGAGACGCTTTTGAAGGAAGTATTTTGGTGAAAGTTAACTGCAAGGGATTGGATCCTAGTGATTACAAGAAAATTGGTGCCAAACTCAAGGTATCAACATGACAGGCTTTGTATATCAACATGTTCCTTTTGCTCCCTGTTGCTGTGGTGGCTTGCTTTGTTCTTTTTGTGCCTTACTAGCTATGCTCATAAGAAACAATTTTGATATTTTTTCTGGGTTTCAAGTCAATAAAATGAATTCAAAGTGTTGAAGGAAGTCATAAAAACGCTGAGAGTGAGAGTTGTAGTCCACATTGGGTAAAAGTTGGCAAGAAAAACAACATTTAAAAAGAAAAGATCCATTGACTTATTATCTTAAAATTTTGGGTTGAAAGCAGTATCATAATTTCATTTGTTATGACTTAAATGTCCCAAATCTCCTCGAGAGAGCAGCTGTGGAATCATTTATTTGCATCAGATGCTGCAAGCGAGACAGATTCTCAGGAACCGGATTGCTATCCATGTATTCAGTAAGCTATTTTGGCACTTCCCATGAATTTGACTAGCCAGCAAGTCAGTGAAGAAACCACTCCCTTGTGATTTCTGTCTCAGTAGAGACACTTGCCTGAACGAGCAAGTTGGACAGTCTACTTTTTGCAAGCTCGTGAACAACCCATCTGCTTCATCTTGTTAATGTAGATCTGATGGGATTTTTTACATACTCCTCGTCACCAAACTCTACAGTACCAGACAGGAAAATATTATCAACAGTTTTTTCGCAGAGGATCTCTCTCAAGTTCTCAGATACCATACTGTCTAAGTCGACATTGCCTTCCTTGAGTTTCCTTATCTGCTTCGTATTGAACCTACCTTGACTTACAACAATCTTATCTTGATTATTTTCTGAACATACTCTGGAGGTAGCGTACTTGCTTCTGGAGTTTACAGAGCTGCTCCAACCTGGCCTTTGTCTACCTTCCATAGCTAAAACGACATCAGCTTGTTGCCTAAAAGCTTACTCAACTAGACCTCTGTGCACTTCCACTATTTCATTATCACTCAATCCCAGAATCCCAGCAAACTGATTTGGAAGAAGATACTCAGAATTATCCTTCTTTTTGGTGGTCTGAGCACCAAATGGAACCCTTGTCACTTCACCAGTTAGACATAAAGTATTTCTTGTAAAGGTCAGGCCTATCCCTTTGAGGAATATAATCTTTAAGAGTAATTTCTGTCTAACCAGGTTTGCCCAACTTTTCCGTAAGATCTTCAATTGGTCTTATTTTCTTGAGTGTCTGAAGCGACTCCCAGTCGTCATCCTCACTTTCTGTAATGTCCTCTTCTTTCACGGGTTCTTCAGTTGAAATCCAACTTGGCTACCCTATAATGTCCTCCACCAACTTATTTACAACTAAGTTGTTGAAAGCTAGCATCTTCTTTTGTTCTTTTACAGACTCTATGATTTCCAGCTGTTCAGGCACGTTTTATGTAATTAATAAATATCTTCGCTACTGCCTTGTTTGCAAAAGACATAGAAACTTCCCCAGTAAGTTGTTGGCCATTTGCGGCTTTTCTTACTGCTTTCTGCATTTCAGCATCATATCCATCAGTGCCTGATGCAATTGCATCCTTGACAACCTCTTTAAACAAACTGCCACAGATACCTGAATGAGTTGCTTCAACAATCTGTTGAGGTATGCAGAGCATTTTCACCCACTCCACTTTGAACCTGTTCGAGCTGGTTCACAGGAATTGTATGTGCAGAGGACATAATTTTATTCATATGTAAATAAACGTATTTACGAAACATGAGCAAAAGAGAAACTCAGTGGATAAACTGATGAAAGATAGTACCTATATGGGATAAAACAGATTTATCCTATTAGTCAACATGACTTTTATTTAATATAAAAACAACATCAAAATCTAATATATTCTATTTGTTAATCCAACAGTTATATCTTCAACAAATCTTATATATTAAATAAAAAAACTTAATGAATGACAACCTTGTCTTCATCTAGTTTTAAGAAATTAAATAATATTAAAAGATAATTTATTAGGCAAGTCCGATAAAATCTCAGTCATTTAATCTTTTTTTCAATTGGGGTTCCAGCCCATCCTTCAGTATCAGCTCTGGGCATAATGAGGGACTTGTATCAATTTATTGCTGCAACAAACTATGCATTGGACTTTCTTTAAAGTCTTTGATATATTTGTTCATAATAACACAAGGTCATGTTCAGTTTAGGTGTTGCCACAATAATTTGAGATAGAATCCTGTGCTGCATGCGTTTTGATAGTCTTGTGTTGGCAGGATTTGGTACCTTGTGTGCTGTTGTCTTTTGATGATGAACAGATATTGATGTGGAGGGGCAAAGATTGGAAATCAAGGTACCAGCAACCTGTTCCAGTTTTTACACCTTCAAAAGCTGGTTTTATAGGGAAGTCAGAAATTTCAGGTACGTGTTACGGAAAGTAAATTTGGTTGAACCATTATGTTTGTGAATGTCCTGTCCCAATTTAACTCTCGTGAAATCAATAACCGTATGCAGACATGTTTGTGTATAATTTATAAGGAGAAGTGTAAGGAACGTTAAAAAATGGGAGTTTCCAATATAATCCTAAAATAGATACATAAAACGTAGGGTAATTGTAAGCAATCCTGGCTCTTGGAAAGAAACGGGTTGTTCTTAAAACATGCATTTAATGCAATTCCCCGGCTGATAATATTCCAACAAGCACTCAAAGCTCTCTCTATGTATTTCAATGGAGTTTATTATGCAAATTTCAGGAATCACTATTAACAGAAACACATTAGAAAGGCTATGCTTCGAGGTTTTATGAATTTTGTCGCGCTAATTGCTTGTTTTGGGTATAGTTCAATTAACCTCGAGTTTAGTAGATTTTATGTTATAGGGATGCTTGTACAATTGCTTGGGCACCTTTATATAGGGATACTGTGAAGAAATTAAGGAAAGAAGTTTTACCGTTGGTTTATGGTTTTCAAACGAGACAAACACGTGGAGATGCATCTGATCTATTGAAGTTCTTTGAAATTCTTTCTGTAATTACCTTCCTTAAGTTATTTTATATGAGAAGGTAACTCATTTTACCCGGATGATTTTTCATTGCATTGAGATTAAGCTTTCTCTCTGTCCTCTAAGTTACAAATGTGATGACCCCAATAACCATTTTCCTAAGAAGCTTTGATGTAAACATACTATATTCGGTCTTTGATTATTCAACTGCTGTCTATTATACTGCTTCACTGCTGTCTGTTATAATCACCACATTGTTAATTATGTATAATATTTTTGTCTCTTTGTTTGATATTGGGAAAATATTAGTTGAACATATGCTGAGCGACATGGTAATGTTTTGACATCAGGTGAGATTAATGACAACCAAACTAATCATGGCGACAACAATGTGGTGAACACAAGCCCAAAAATGTTATCTCTGTGGAAGCATGCAATTGAATCTAGCAAAGCTTTGCTGGTGGATGAATACGATCTTGGTCCTGATTGTTTGTTGAAGAGGGTAGAGGAATTTGAGATTGCTTCGCAGGCGTTGGAGCACTCCCATCCAGCATTTAGCATGTCAGTTAAAGAAAATGACTCAGAAGCTTCAACTGCAACTGCAAACTTTGAAAATAGTTATTCTAGTGACAACTTTCCTGCTGAAGATGATGACGAAGAAGATTATGATGACTACCACGATGATGAAGACGATGATGTAGTGGACACATCAGCTCAACCCGGATCATTAGGCATTGATATGATTGTCAAAAAGCTAAAACAAAGTCCATTTGAGTAAATACTTAATTCAACATTAAAAATGGTAATTTCAAGATCATTTGAATTGAGAAAAATAGCAGGCTTAAAATATTAAATTGAGTAAAAAAGGAAATTACTTATCTCATCCCTAAATAACTAGGTTTGTTAAAAAAACAGCATTTGCATGAGAAAAATGTTATTTAGATTTTGTTTTAAAAAACTGAATTGAATAATTTATGAAATTGAATATATATTTTAAAATAATACATTTATTGATTATAATTTGAATGATTTAGATAATTTAAGTGATTAAATATTAATTCAGAGTAATTCATTTTGATTAAATTTATTATAACGATATATTGTGGTTTAATTCATCTAATTCAAATCACTTCTAAAATTCTGGTGATTAAAAGGTTATTTTTTTAATATATTATACATTTTCATTTTGTCGCTACGCCATACTTCAAGAACACTCGTTAAAAAATTAAAACGCTTTTTCTTATAAAAGAAAATCCACACGAGAGCGCATTAAAACGTTGTAAAATAGTATCTCTGCTCATTTCAAATATGTGAGAGTGTAAATGAACTTTTATTAATTATTTAAATTTTTATTATGTTAAATATTTGAGTAACCTCTTAGCTAACGAAATGTTTTTTTTTGGTAAGAAACATGTCATTTGATTTTGTACCTGTATATAAATTCTTTCGTAAACAATTAAAATTTAAATAAAAAATTGTGTAATATCCCAATAAATATAGCCTTGAAAACTATGATTTATTTTAAGAATTAACATAAATAATAATTAAGAACAATAGGAAATAAACACTTAGGAGTAAAGAAAATATGAGATTTCATATAGAATTTAAAGCTGCACAAGATATAGAAGTCTGATGGCATTTACAATTTAAGGCCGAACAGTCATATGACAAGTTCCAGACTGAATGGTACATCAAAGAGAAATCTAGGTCGAACGGTTATTACCAAACACGAACCGAACGGTTACATACACTAAGGGAAAATAAAATCTAATCTAAGGACCGGACGGTCCTGCACAATTTTCCGGCATCACATCTAAGGGTTGTTCTGTTTGCAGGACATCTTCCAAAGTATCTTCAAGAGCATCCTCTGCTCACACCCGAAATGGATGATCATTGCAGTGAAGAGAATAAACCGGACGGTCAAATACCGAACGGCAACATAGGCAAGACAAAATAGATAAGGGTAAGCTTATGTAAATTTAATTAATCATTTCAAATCATACGTATAAACATACAAACCAAACAACACATCCATCAACACATTCATATTTATATAAACCGAATGTTTTACTATTATATCCAACCATTTAGACACGGTTCGAACTGTATAAATCACGTAGCTCGACGTCCCTAGCACCCGATGTGGTGTAGTAGTTGCCTGAACTATCAGCTGCCACCCGAGGTTAGTCCTACAACGATCATCTGGTCTTATGACCGCAGACCTCCTGCCATTCCCACGCATGAGTTACCCTTCTCTACCTGAGAAGGCATAATCACGGAATATCAGGATCAGGACGACAACAGAGTCTGACCATGTTCATACTTTACCAATACAATTCCAATCATGAGCTATTCCTCCCTGGAATACTCTTAAATTATAATAAACTCATTCATCCTTTTCTTCTTTTTCTTATAGACAGTACGAATACAAAATGATCCAACAGTGAGGAGGAAACTGAGTATCAAAAGGATTCAATAAGTGACCGGACGGTCTGAGACATAATGAGAACTGAAACAAACAAGAAGTTCTAATAGGTGACCGAACGGTCTGGCAGCTAAGAAAAAGAATCGATGAGCAACTCAACAATGAAAAACCAAGTCAGACTAGCTAATGGGAACCGGACGGTTAAAAGGAAACCAATAGAAAAATCAATGAAAACCGGACGGAAGGATCAATAGAAATTCAACAATGAAAGCAAATAGGACTTAATCAATGAAAACCGGACGGAAAGATCAATAGAACTAAACAATGAAAGCCAATGGACTTAATCAATGAAAACCGAACGGAAAGATCAATAGAAACTCAACAATGAAAGCAAATAGGACTTAATCAATGAAAACCGGACGGAAAGATCAATAGAAACTCAACAATGAAAGCAAATAGGACTTGATGAAAACCAGACGGAAAAATCAATAGAAACTCAACAATGAAAGCAAATAGGATTTAATCAATGAAAACCGGACGGAAAGATCAATAGAAACTCAACAATGAAAGCAAATAGGACTTAATCAATGAAAACCGGACGGAAAGATCAATAGAAATTCAACAATGAAAGCAAATAGGACTTAATCAATGAAAACCGGACGGAAAGGTCAATAGAAATTCAAAAATGAAAGCAAATAGGACTTAATCAATGAAAACCGGACGGAAAGATCAATAGAAACTCAACAATGGAAGCAAATAGGACTTAATCAATGAAAACCAGACGGAAAGATCAATAGAACTAAACAATGAAAGCCAATGGACTTAATCAAGAAAAATCGGACGAAAAATCAATAGAAACTCAATAATGAAAGCAAATAGGATTTAATCATTGAAAACCGGACGGAAAGATCAATAGAAACTCAACAATGAAAGCAAATAGGACTTAATCAATGAAAACCGGACGGAAAGATCAATAGAACTAAACAATGAAAGCCAATGGACTTAATCAAGGAAAACCGGACGGAAAATCAATAAAAGAGTTCTCTTCAATAAAGCAAGTGTCAGTACAAGACCGGACACTCTGTGAGGAATCAAGTGTCAATCTAAGACCGAACACTTTTCAAATAGATAAATTTATAAATCGGACGTTTTAAGAATTCAAGTACTGGTATAAGACCTAGTACTTGTCAAATAAATAATCATCAATAGAAACCAAATGCTCAGTGTATGACTGAACGTTCTAAATAATTAATATGAGGCCGAATACTCAGTTTATGACAAAGTAATTCAATGTCGGACATTCAGTGTAAGACCGGACGTCCTTTAATAGGTAAATCCGAACGACTAACTAAACAAAATATTTTAAGTTTTCAACTGAGGTATCAGATCAATTGTTTCAGGGGAAACCGAACGGTCCTAATGACCTTTCAATTACAGATTCAGAATTTTACTAAGTTATATACATATAGATAATTTCATACCAAAATCAAACATGCAGTACATCAAACAACATACCATACTTTCATATTTAATCCAAATCATACAACATAAATCATATGCTCAAACCATCATACATTAATTCATAAAACATAATCATAATTAAATTTATTATAAGCTTCCCTTACCTCTAATTCCAACTAATTCTTAAGCTTTTCCCCGAGACTGCTTTGCTCCTTAAGTTACTCTTCTGGTTTCTCAACTATCTTCTAAAAGAGTGACAAACTTTCACTATGGATCAAACACATAAGAACTATTTCAGAAAGGGTGAAAGACTACATGCAAGCTAAAAACACTTGCATGCATGGGAAGACGCAAGATCTCAAAGAACAAGAAGGATTTGGACTTACCAGGCCAAACCGAAAACCGATCGGTGCAAGTGCAAGAGCTTGGCACCAGAAAGAATTTATCTGAAAGGGGCAAGGTGATCAGAGGGAAGGAGATGGTTAGAAATCTAGAGAGAAGGCTTGGAGGTTCTAGAGAGAAGGAGGAGAAAATGATGGTTTTCTAGAAACTGAGTTGAGGAAGAAGAAGGGTTACATGCATAAATGTGGCACCAAATTTCAGAAATCAACTTTAAATACGTCCTCCTTTCCAACCGCTCGGTCCTCTCCCTGTCTGCCACTTGTTTTCCACTTTCCGAAGCCTCACACCTCCTCTCGGTGACACTTGGATTCCATTTTCTGAAATTCCTACCTTCCCTGCTACCACACGGTTTACGATGAATGGGGAAATTTAATGCATTGATCAAATTATCCCCCACTAACCCAGTAAAATAAACAGGGCGTGACACCTGTCTCCCATTAAAGAGGGAAAAATTAATGGGGTGTCACAAATTGCATGGATATTGAAACCTTATTTACTGTTTTATGCAACTAAACACATTATAATTCAATTAACAAAAATGTAGTATATAAAGAAATTGTGAACACGATTTACAAACGTAGTTCAAAATGAAATATAATATTTCTTTTAGTCATACTAATTTTTATATATTGAAAATTGTGAATTTTGGTAAATTTTATATCTCTCATTTTATTAAACTTATTTATCAATTTTATTTATAAGTAAACTCATTCATATAAAAAAATGCATCAGATCAAATTTATCCATTTAATTCCATATAAGGTTAATTATTTATTATTTATTTATAAAAATCCAATAAATTGACTAATCAATATGAAACAGACGGGATAATCTAATCAATTTTTTTTATAAATAAATATTTCATAAATTTATTTTTTTAATATTTAAAAAATATTATTTTATGGACGAAATGGATTCTCACTTATGAAGAAAAAAAAATCTATTAATGAGTGAGTAGAATTAAATTGTTATTAAATGAAAATATTTTGAGAAATTCATTTTGAGAAAAGTGTAGTAGAAAGGATATTTTATATACAGTGAAATAATGGCCAGAAAATACTATTTAGCTGTAATAGCCTTATAAATAACAACATAGGAAGTTTTAATTAAAAATTATACTGTCATTCAAACTGAATTTAGCTTTAAGAAAAAGTAGGAAATGCTGTGAATAGCGTATATTGTTTTTGTCTGCCCTATTACCCTTCCTCTTCTTATATACTCATCAAATTCCTTCTGCACTCACATAAAAGAATAAAGCAAAGCATCTTCTGCCCTCTAAATTTTACTTGTAAACAGTGAGTGCCACACCTATTTTATTTTGTTCTTTCGGAATCTACATTTTATTGCCTTCAAAAATTCATCATCACCTTAGTTTACACTCATTCTTACCCATCCCACCCGAGTTTCAATTTTCTGAACAACAATAATCATGTCAAACTTCTGCTTCAGTTCTGATTACATTAGCTCATACTACATTCTTTTCTAACAATGTGATAGAGGTGATTGATTACTTTCCTATATACACAATCCATGCTTTTTATTTTCCATTTTCTGTTTGCATGCATGATGAAATTCATATCTTTCTTTACCCATGTTCAATGTTGCTTATCTTTGTGGTGTCTTTGTAGACTTTTTGAAGTTTCCCATCCATTTTATCTTGCTGTTGCAGTGTTGTAATTGGAACTGAATGTTATAGTTGAAAAGGGTAATCCAAAGCATGATCCTCCCACCACTGTGCCTAGTGTTGTTCTAAGTATTTCATCAAGAAGAACATTTATTTCTGAAGCAATTGCAGAGAACTCATAACATAATAAGATCATTGTTAGAAGAGAAAAAATAACTGTAACTTATCATTTCATAATGATACAATTAGTCTAATCTATGAAATTTAATTGTGTAATTTTGGCATATAAATTAAAAGCTTTGAAAGAGAAAACTGGTAGACTGTATCTGGCTCGGACAAGTGGATGGTGAATCAAAGTAAAATTGGTCTATGAGAATGGGGTTGGACACATTTTCCAACTCTCACATTCTCAAAACGCACCCCTCGAACATATCCACAACCTCCCTATGTGGCAGCAAAATAAAGAAAAACATCAGTGAGCCATTCTCCAATATAGTATTTTCCACAATTTCCAAATGCAGGGGGATTTTTCCTACTGCATATATTTGCATGCATCTAATGTTTATACTAAAAAAATATCAATTGTTTTGTAGGTCATGTGTCATACACAGTGACTTTCCTTTTCAGAATCTCTTACCAGTTACCAGATATTAATAAGGTCACATGATAAAATTATCAATTGTTTTTCCTTGACTCGTTTTATTCCCAAAGCAGTTAAGTGGCTTTGCCGTTTTTCTTTTGGCACTCTGTCGGAACAAAGAGAGGTACATACAGTTAGACCTACATTTACAGAGATTAAATTTTTTTCACCTCAAGATCTGATAAGCTAGATTAGCTCATGAATTAAATTCATTTTGATATCTAAATACCTAAGAATACTACTTACCTGCCAAGTCTTAATCCTGAGACCATTGGTAGTCTCCCTAAGAACTGCTGTATCCAAAATCACTTTCTTTCCCAAGACTTCCAATGCTGAAAAACAAAACAAGAGTTAGAAAAAGGTATAAACTACCTTACTCATTAAAGTGTTTCAGACACTTTGATTTGATCAAAGAAAGAAAAGGAAAAATATTTAACGTAACCGATTGAAATAATGAAATCATCATGTATGTTTCATGTAACTCACGCATGTTCAAGAGACAAGGGAAAAGTGAAACGATAGATAAAGTTCATTTGTACATTAAAAGGTTATGACAATTTTGTGGATGAAGGTATGCTATATAAACTTTAATGTAGCAAAGAAAGTGTGCCGTGTAATTTTAAATTAAATGGGGGCGTGAAGAATAGATTATACCTGATTCCATGTCCTGGTCCACAATAAATTCTCTTCGTTTTGATATTAGAGCTAGCATTGACAATTGATATGCAATCATCCCCTGAATATAGTGCGTGCGATTATGATGAAAGCGCAAAAACACAACTGCTCAGTATCCTTCATTTTTACTTTCTATATAAATGGCAGAAATCTAAGCACAAGAGTAAAGTTCACTTTTCATTTTTCTTTATTCTTTTTGTATGTTTGAAATTCCTTTTCCAAGTTAGCTACTGTTTTCTTTGTTACAAAGTGTGTTAAGGGTAAACCACACTACTGTTTCTATTGTTCAGCAAAATGGAACTTTAAGATGAGGAAGAACACGAGTTCAGAACCTGTTCCGATTTTACTGTCTTGGATTATGACATTTGTTGAATCACTAATATGAATTCCATCAATGTTTGGACTGTCTCCAGGTGCTGACACCTTTAACTCCATTAATTCTAACCGAATCACATCGTGAAATGGTAAAATGCATCTGTTGGCTATTTTGGATTGTCAATCCTTACTTGTATCAATCGTAAGTGCCTGCAATGATCCCCTCCATGTTAAACTACTTTATTATTTGATGAACTTGATTTCACATCTTGCAAAACCTTCTCTTTGAAAATAGATTACAAGCAAGGTTAAGAAAGCGGTTCTTACTGTTGGTGCACCTTTGCAAGGCTGTGGCAAAACATAGGAGGAAAATCAGAAAGTTATCATTAAGGTTTCATAAACTTGTAAAATAAACAAGACCACGTTTTGCAAAAAATTACATTTGACTTGTTCTTTTTGCAAGATGCTGCCCACCATTTACCTCCTGAGCCATCAATGACTCCAGAACCTTGGAAAACAGCTTTATCCAATTTGGAAAAATCAAGCCAAACCCGTGGAAGTTTTGGATCCCAGTTCTTAGGCTCATCTGGGGCAACCAGTGTACCATCAATCTAGAAATGCAGATACTACGTCAATAATCACAGGAGAATTGTTAAATCTATATATTTGTGTTTGATTACCTGGATGATGAGCTTGTCTGCACAAGGCCCTTTGAATTTTGTTGCATTGACTAGGTAACGGCGACCTTGAGGAATTAACATAACAGATTTTGGTGTAGAGCATGCACTTCCCCATGCTTTTTGCAAAGCCTGATAATCATGAAAAGCAATGGACAAAACATAATTACAGAATGATTAGTCTGGTCTGCGATAATGCCTGACCTGATTGATTAGCTCAGCAAAAGAATTTGTCTCTGTTCAACGTTGTCAAATGAATGAAAGTGCTTCTTGAGCAAAACAGAAGAGTAAAAAATAGTGTTATGCATTTGCAAGACCTGGTATATAATAAATATTTCAACAACTATAATGAAGGAAGTTACCTCAGTATCATCAGATTCTCCATCACCAGCAGCACCAAAGCTATCAATATTAACAAGAACTTTACCACCAAGCTCGCTTCTCCATGAAGGGATGTCAGAAAGTTCTTCTACCTCAGTTTCTTCTTCTGTGTCAAAGGACTCCAAGCTTTTAAGTTCTTCTATGTCAGAACGTGCAACAATTTCTACATGCCCACACTTAAAGTACAAGGAAAAATATTTTTGTAGTATTTTGCTTTACTCATCAACCAATTACAAAAGTCACAAGTAATATTCACCGTTGCACTATCCCACTTTGCCGCCCTGAAAGAGAAGTGAATGACATATAATCTAAGATTTTATTTTGCATATGCCACTGTCTCAAATTGCTCTAGTATAAAGGCATAATAACATGCGGTACACGAAAGAGGGAAAATATTTTTCTATTTTTGGAAGCTGCCCGTTAGTTACACTAAACATGGGAATGCAAATGCCGACCTTCATTTATTTGGCATGCTCACACCAAGAACTCCTCCCAAAGGAAACCTTTCCCTTAGATTGTAGGATTGCCCAAATAGACAAGACCTTACTATCCCAGGAAACATCTCCATCAGCTCAGCAAATTGACATGATTGTCTTATCGTGTGTGAATAATGTGCCAAATGCTTCATCAATTCAGGAACGCTATTTTCCCGTCACTGTCTTATCTCAATTAAACTATGACCAATCTCCCTAGACATCTTCCTTGCTAGAGCAACTTCTCTGATTTGCCTTGCTTCCTCAAATTTCCCTGTTTCAGCATAAAAATTAGAAACCTGCAACCACACTGCAGGGTCATCCGGATCTAGCTCAAGTAAGACTTGTGCTGCTCTTGTTCCAACCTCTTCATTCTTGTTGACCCTGCAACTTCTAAGCAAAGAGCTCCACATAAAGCAGTCTCTTTTTCCTGGTGCCTGTAGAAGCAACTCTTCAGCTTCATAGAGAAGTCCTGCGCGGCATAAAAGATCCACCATGCAAGAAAAATGGCGGCGATCTGGATCGACCCCATGAAGAGATTTCATCGACTCAAAAACTACCCTTCCTTCCTCAACTAGTCCTGTATGGTTACAACCACTTAGAGCACATAAGAAGGTGACTTTATCTGGCTTTAGTCCCCTCTCAATCATAGCCTGAAGCACTGCAATTCCTTCCTTTCCCATTCCATTTCGAGCATACGCATTGATCATGGATGTGAAGCAAATAGCACTTGGAGAAGGAAGACTCTCGAAAATTCGATGAGAAAGATCCACATGCCCGCATCTTGAATACGCATCCATGAGGGAACAGGCAACTGCAGCATCTCCTCCAAGTCCAGATTTTAATGCATAACAATGCAATGACTGGGAACCCGTAAAACTTGATAAAGCAGACACTGACAATGCCTTCAGTGTGGTTGATATGGTTACTTCATCCGGCACAAGACCCTCATCGACCACTAAACGAAGCAATTCAACCATGTCCTCAACGGCTTCAGAATGAGACAAAGAGGTCATCAATGAGTTGAAACACTCCAAAGTTCTCTTCGGAAGGCATTCAAATACAGCCATAGAACCCTCAATGTCTCTGCACTTTCCATACATATCAATCAAAGCAGACTGAACATGCACACTCCCTTCATCAAAACCCATCTTCATTACGAGACAATGTATCTGCTTCCCAAAACAAAGCTCTCCACTTCTGCTGCATAAATTCAAAAAACCCACCAATGAACGAATTGATGGCCTTTGCCCCCACAACTGCATGATACTAAACACCTCAAAAGCCTCACACAACAAACTGTTTTCAGCATAAACATAAACCAACGAGTTCCACGAAATAACATTCTCATTTTTTATGGCTTCAAAACACTTCCTTGAACCAACCAAACATCCACACGCAGAGTAAAAATCCACCAAAGCATTGGCAACAAAAACGTTCGGTTCCACCAAACCTACCTTCCAAACGCACCCATGAATCGTCTTTCCTTCATGCAACCGTCTCTGATTACCACACTCCCAAAGCAAATAACAAAACGTAACCCCATTTGGCTCCACACCTTCAAAACGCATCCGAGAGTAAAACCCCAACAAGTCTTCCACTTTCACACGAAGCTCACACAACCCACGCAGCATCACATTCCAGACAGCTAAATTTCGTTCCGGCAACTCATCAAACAATTCCAGTGCCACCCCACTTAGCCCCATACGCATGTAAAACCCAACAAGTGCACCACCAACGAACACGTTGCATGAAAATCCGAGCTTGACCACCCTGCAATGCACCTGAACACCCTCTCTGAAAAAAGCGGCCTTGGTGCAAACCGCTACAATAGAGGAGAGCGTGGTCGAGCTTTCTCCTATTCCAAGCGAACCCATTTCAGCGTAGAAACGAAGAGCGCGTTCCGGTTGCTCGCGGAAGCCGGAAATGATCAAGTTGTAGGTGACAGTGTCATGCAATGGCATGTTGTGGAACAGTGAAAGTGCAGCGTTGAGATCCCTGCGTTTTATAAGAGCGTGGAGTTCGCGGTTCTTTAGGTAGACATAATCAGCAGGAAGAAACGTGTGTGGAACAGTCGTTATGGGTCTGAGGAAGGAGAGAAGCTGAGGCTTTTTCATCCAACACTCACACCACGCTTTAGCCAGCATTGGGACTCAGACTTGGAAAACTTTGTGAAGGAAAACCAACACGAACACCACAAGTCTCTCAGAACATCATTATTACCATTTTACTCTTGGGTAATCATACTTTCACTCCCAATTTTAACAAATTTTTCCGCTATTGATCTATGTGATAAATATTTAAAAAAATTGAAAATGAGGTGGAAATAAAGGGCTAAGGGGTTTGAAGTCTTTTTTAGTTTTCTTCCTTTTTACAATTTTTCTTCGCACCTAACTAAATCAAAGTCTCTCTCTTTCTCTTTCTTCTCGTATTTAGGAGCAGCAATTCCCTCTCCTGTTTCTCCCTCTACCTTTCAATTTGACTTTCTCGCTTTCCCTTTTCTTATTCCCTTCTTGCAAATGCTTCTCATTGCTTGTTAGGGTTTCCCAATTCTCAAATATGTTTCTCCTAAAGCACCTTGTACCTTGTCTTTGTGCGATTAATCAACTTAGTAGTAAAATTCAATAGCCTTGTTTTTTAATTGGACAAACTTTTTTAATATTTATTGGACTTATTGGATATAGAATATGGATGTACATGACTAATGAAGAATTTTTGTTAAAACTCAATGTGCAGAAACAGACATGGTAGCAAAGGTCAAATAAGTGGGTGGGGAGTTTAGACAAACTTTCTAAACACGGGGGTTAACTTTGAAGATGACCTTATTTTTTAATGGAACTAACTTTTTTTAAGATTGGAATTTAATTTTTTTCATAAGTTTAATTCATAAATTCAGGCATACACTTTCATAGTTTAATTAAATTATAATATTTTGAAGCTTGACATAGTGGATTTTGAAGAATAATAAATTTATATTTAAAATTTATATTCATTATTACATGATGATAATATTTAATATATTTGTATGTAAAAAGGATTCCTCTCTTTAATTTAAACAATTAATATTTTTATTTTATAATAAATGTTATTAATTAAAAAATTTAATAAGTCCAATAAGTCTTAAAAAAGTTGGTTCCATTAAAAAACAAGGTCATTTTCATAGTTGACCCAGAAAGTTTGCCTAAACTCCCCACTTGTTTGGCCTTTGCTCCCATGTTTGTTTCTACACATTGAGTTTTAACAAGAATTCTTCCTTGGCCATGTACATCCATATACTTGTGATCATCAATGGTTGAACATCACTTCTATATCCAATAAGTCCAACAAGTCTTAAAAAAAGTTGGTTCAATTAAAAAACAAGGTCATTTTCACAGTTGACCCCATGTGCAGAAAGTTTACCTAAATTCCCCACTTATTTGGACTTTGCTACCAGATATGTTTATGCACATTGAGTTTTAAAAAGAATTCTTCCTTGGCCATGTACATCCATATACTTGTGATCATCAATGGCTGAACATCACTTCTATATCCAATAAGTCTAATAAGTCTTCAAAATAGTTGGATCCATTAAAAAAAAGGTCATTTTCATAGTTGATCCTCGTGTGCATAAAATTTGCCTAAACTCCCCACTTCTTTGGCCTTTGCTTCCAAGTCTGTTTCTACACATTGAGTTTTAACAAGAATTCTTCCTTGGTCATGTATATCCATATACTTGTGATCATTAATGACTGAACATCACTTATATATCCAATAAGTCGAATAAGTGTTAAAAAAAGTTTGTTCAATTAAAAAACAAGGTCATTTTCACAATTGACCCCCGTGTGCAGAAAGTTTGACTAAACTTCCCACTTATTTGGCCTTTACTCCCAGATCTGTTTCTGCACATTGAGTTTTAACAAGAATTCTTCCTTGGCCATGTACATCCATGTACTTGTGATCATCAATGGTTAAAAAAAGTTTGTCCAATTAAAAAACAAGGCCATTGAATTTTACTACTAAGTTGATTAATCGCAAAAAGACAAGGTTCAAGGTGGGGAAGCAAATTTGAGAATTGAGAAACCCTAGCAAGCGACGAGAAGCATTTGCAAAATGGGAATAAGAAAAGTGAAAGTGAGAGAGTCGAATTGAAAGGTGGAGGGGGAAATAGGGAAGGAAATTGCTGCCCCTAAATACCAGAAGAAGGAGAAAGAGATAAAGAGAGAGAGACTTTGGTTTAGTTAGGTGCAAAGAAGAAGTGTGAAAAGGAAGAAAACCAAGAAAAACTTCAAACCCCTGCAGCCCTTTAATTCCACCTCATTTTCAATTTGTTTAAACATTTACCACATGGACCAATAAGGGAACGACACATACCTAGTGTCAAAAATTTGTCAAAATTGGATGTCAAAGTATCATTACCCTTTTACTCTTATACTAAAGGGTAATGATACTTTCACACTCATTTTATGACAAATTTTTGACTCCATCATGTGTCGTAATCTTATTGGTCCATGTGGAAAAAATTATAAAAATTAAAAATGACATGGAAATGGAATTGATATGGGTTGTAGGAGTTTTGATTTTGGGGCTTCATTTGAGGTTTCAAAAATTAGAAACCTCATTTTCGCCAGAGGAGCATCCTTCCATCCACAATTGTGAGAGAACCCTTGAGAGAGCATCCTCCCACCCACAAGCATCGTCTGAGCAGAACCGGCCATTCACGGACTTTTCACCATTCAGCAGACTCCCGCCGTTAATCGAAGTCTTGTTCGTCATTGTCTGCCGTTCCGAAGCACCATTGAACGCCGAAACCAGCATTGATGTAGTTTTTGAAGCTTCCCATTGTTTCTTTTATCAATCCTTTGTTATTATTCAGTGGATTTGATTTGTTTTTTAATTATTTTTACCATTTAAGGGTTGTTGTGTTTTTGGGTGTTATTCTTATTTTTTTTATCTTCATGACCAATGAACCATTCTTTGTAAAACTCATTGTGCAAAAACAACACTGAGATCAAAGGCCAAGTAAGTGGGGAGTTCAGGCAAAGTTTCTGCACATAGTGGTCAATTATGAAAATGATATTGATTTTTAAATGAATCGAATTTTTTAAGACTTATTGGACATACAAGTGATCTTCAGGCATTGATTATCACATTTATATCGAACTCCATGGCCAAGGAACAATTCTTTGTAAAACTCATTGTGCAGAAACAACACTGGGAGCAAAGGCAAAATAAGTGGGGAGTTCAGGCAAAGTTTCTGCACACATGGGTCATCTGTTATAATGACATTGATTTTTAAATGAACCATTTCTTTTAAGACTTATTGGACATACAAGTGATCTTCAAGCATTGATTATCACATTTATATCGAACTCCTGGGCCAAGGAACAATTCTTTGTAAAACTCATTGTGCAAAAACAACACTAGGAGCAAAGGCCAAATAAGTGAGAGTTCAGACAAAGTTTCTGCACACAGGGGTCATTTGTTAAAATGACATTGATTTTTAAGTAAACAATTTGTTTTTAAGACTTACTGAACATACAAGTGATCTTCCCACTTAGATTAACGACATGAGTTTGCTGAATGGTGAAAAGTCCGTGAATGGCCAGTTCTGCTCAGACGATGCTTGTGGGTGGAAGAATGCTCTCTCAAGGGTTCTTTCGTGATTGTGGGGGTGGAAGGATGCTCCTCTAACGAAAATGAGGTTTCTAATTTTTGAAACCTCAAATGAAGCCCGAAATCAAAACCCCTGCAACCTGTCTCAATTCCATTTCCATGTCATTTTTAATTTTTAAAATTTTTACCACATGGACCAATAAGACTGCAACGCATGGTAGAGTAAAAAATTTGTCATAAAATGGGTGTCAAAGTATCATTACCCTTTTTAATAATAACTTCATACATTCAAATAAGTCAATTTTCCTTAAAGATTTTGTTTTGTTAAATTTGAATACTGGACTAATCAATGTAACTTCAATCTGTTTGTATACTCGTTTAATATTTGATGAAATACTAATTAAAAAATTTGCATGTGATAAGTGTAAATAAGCTTCAATTCATGAAACTACAAAAAAGTTATCATCATTTACCATGTTTGGAAGACAATCACTCAAGTATTTTATAACTTTACCACCAACATAAGCCTTTTTAAATATAACGATAAGATAACAGATTTACATTTATTTAACAAATATTATAAAAAAATAAAATTTTATATTTTTTAAAATAAAATAAAAAATAATATTAAATATTTCTCATAGAATATTGTAGACCATCGTAAATACACATAGAACCACGTTGAAGAAATGGTATAGTGTGAGACTTAATTACAGAGCATTTAAAATATTAGGATTGCGCCCAAAATTAACACTGATCCAGATTTTTCTGCAATTTTCAGCAAATTGTTTATGAATGGTAATACGTGTTAGGCTTTTACTCACTGCACCCCATAACTATTAATTGCTGTTCTATAATTTTTGAAATGACCATTTTACTATATGTTTTCTTTATTACGAAGTCTTTCCAAATAAGTTTTATCTCACAAGATTATTGAAACACGTTGTTCAAAACATAATTAGTTTTAAATTTAATTTAATTTTATAAAATTAATAAGTTCAAGAATCACAAATTTCATTACAATAAATTTCAAATTTCAATTTAACATTTTTATAACATATTTACATTTATTTATAGGAGTTTGTTAAACTATTCTATTTTTTAAATTGATACATTTTGGAAAAATTTATCCAGTAAACAAAAAAATTCTCATTCATAAAAAATACATATTTTAAACAGAAATGTTTTAATAATTTTTATTTTTAAGTTAAAATAAAAAAAACGAAAAACACTTACCTAATTATAATTTATCTTCCTCATTTATTTAATTTGTTTTTCCCTTATCTCCATCCTTTCTCTCACCTACATACAACCAGCTCTGTTGTCCCTTCTTATTATTATTAATTCTTTCTTCTTTTTATTTTTAAATTATCTATTTTTTTTATGAATGTAGATCTTTTTCTTTACTAAAATTTGGTGTACAAACTGACAAACCTCACATACATACATATATATATATATATATATATATATATATATATATATATATATATATATATTAATTATGATACTTAGACAATAATTTTTTGCTAACATTTAAACATCATCTACGTGTTATTTTATGATTGATCAATGGTGGTATTTATGATTATTATTATTGATTGTAGAGTAATTTTGGACCAATCACAAAATGACACGTAGATAATATTCAAATGTTGTCAAAAAAATATTGTCTAAATATCAATATCCTATATATATATATATATATATATAAGATTACATAAATAATATAATCTTTTATAAGTTTTTTTTCACTTTTAATTAGATACTTTTATTTTTACTTAATTAAATAATTTTATTATTTGATAAAATATATAATTACATATTTTTTGTCTAAGAAAATAATGGAATGCCTCTTGATTTATAAATAGTTGTATATTTTCTTAAATTTTATTTTTACGAATTTTATATTTTTAATATAAAATATAATTGGTGACGTGTGGAAGTACATGTTTTATGCACTATGAGAGTAACTTTATTTTAAAAAAGAAGGTAATTATTTTGATCAAATTTATGTTATAATGATCTCGGAGTTTATGTTTTTAAGTCGCGAAAGAGAAAGAATTTTAGAATAGTATTTCTTTTGAGTGTAATAAGGAAAACGATTGAAAGTAAAAGTGAAGGATATATTACGTCAGGACTCCCCTTAACTCAGAAAGGTATTTGGGCCTCTGGAAAGATCTCAGGCCCATGAACCTAAGACACCTCAGCCTTAGAGGGGAGGGGTTCACTTTTCAGAAAACAAATTTCTCATTCTGCAAATTTTCTTCTCTCTCTAGAACTCCAAAACCCTAGCTCTGTGCTCTAACTTCTCTCTACCATTTCAGAAAAGTTAGACGTTCAATCTTCAATTTCTTGCTGCCAAATCCTTCCTGGCGAGAAGAGCTTCAGTTAACACCAAATATTTTCCTGTTTCGACTAGGTAAACCAATTTTCCTCTTTCCCTCCTTCTATTCTAGGTTTAGGGCACGTGATTTTACTATGTACATGTGCTTTATCTATTTTCTTTTCAATTCCAGTATGTTCTAGCTCTAAGAGCTGTAATCCATCACCAATTTGGTGTTTTATAGGTTTTGCTCAATTTCTGCGAAGTGTGAGGGGTACTGTAGAGTGCTTGTGAACTAGACTAAGCATCCCACCAGGTAAGGGGAGTTAAATATATAAATTTATGCTCTGATTTGTTCTTGGGATTTTGAGAAAATGTACTGAAATTGTTGTGCATGGATTGAACCTGTTTAGTGTTTTCTATATGCTAAAATTTGATTATGATGTGCCTTATGAGATTTGCGTTACCACTGTTTCATGTCTCTGATTTAGCATGTTCTGAACTATGGTAAATTGCCTCTGTATTTGGACTGTTGAATTGGAACATGTGAGCCATGATGGTTATAACCTGTTTCCTTGCCATTAACATGATGATTGGTTGATTGTGAATGAGTATGGGGCTGAATTAGTTCTGTTTGATTTAATGGGTAGTGAAATTTTGATATATTGAGGTGGTCTGGAATTACTGGAATTTCTGTGCACTATTATCTTGATGAGGGACTTGGGCTGTGTAGAAAACTTAGGTCTGTGAGTGGAAGTGAGGCACTGGTAAGGGTAATTAAGGACTATAACACAGTAGCTTAATCAGGATATGTCTGAGATGTACCAAAACCAGAAAAATCAGGTTGCTGTCATAAACTGATGAGAATAATCGATTATCTCACTTGATAATCGATTATTCTGGTCAGAACTTCATATTTTCTTCAAAGTTCTCGTGAGTAATCGATTATCACATGTGATAATCGATTATCATGTGTAATAATCGATTATTGTCGTTGAAAAATCATACGGGACAGTTTTTGGTGGTTTTCGAGGTTCCGGGTATCATGTTTGGACGTTCCTTAGGTCGTTCTGGGGGTTTTTGACCCTTCCGGAACTATTGGTGATGGTTTCAAAATTGTTTCGCATGTCTAAGTATGAGTTTAAGGGGTATTGGGTTATTTAGTGATTCTCCTTGAATTGTTATTGACTGTTAATGTATATGAAATGGTTGCTATTTGTGGGGTATTATTTGAGGTTCTTTTTATTGTTATGTGGAGCTTGACTAAGTAATTGTATGGTGGTACAAACATATAAGTTCTCAATATTTAAGTTATAATTCAAGTTGTATAACATGTTCTATAGGTTCAAGATCTCTTGGTGAGATCTTTCGTGTTTTAAAATGAAAGTAGGGGCTCAGCCTTGGGAGTCATTCTGACGCTTCAATGGTCAATCAAACTCACTTAGAGAGGTTGAACCATGTGGTGAGAAGTAGCAGGAGGTCCTTAGTCTTGGGGGCTCCCAGTATGCCTCAAGGCCCGGAACGGACTAACCTCGTGAGTGTGGCAGGGTGGGGAACCCAAGTTTCATAAGTCACCACGGGTGCAAGACTCGCCATAGCCCGACTATCATTTTAAAGTCCGGACGAGTCAGGTCTAGAAATTAACATGCTTAGGTTGTGTGTTTTAATCCTGTTTTGTTTTCAGTCCACTTTTGTATGGTCACATGAGTAATATGATGTATGTTGTCTTATTTATATAATTAGCTCACCCTTGCTTTCTTGTTGTGTGTTGCTTGGGTATGTTTTCCTTTGCGATGATCATCCACTTGGATGTGAGCAGATGTCGCTTAAGAGGTTCCCTTAGACCAAGTGTTGGAGGCGAGGACGATGTTGCAGCTTAGTTTCCTCTAGGATCCCTTAGCTAGGCTATATTATTTTGTAATACTCTAGTACTCAACTTGAGTCATTTTGATGGACTCTTTTGTTTTGAAATTTTAAATTTATGGTTTTTTAGGATAACTGTAAGTTAACGTTATTCCCTGTAACTGTTCTATTGTATTGTAAATGTAAGGACTCTAAAATATAGCGTTCAACTATATATTTGGGATGTTACATTTATGGTATCAGAGCAGTTTTGTCCTTAGGATGACCTGTGTGTTGCAGGTTTATCGTGTCTTCTTTGTGAAAAGTTGAGTCTAAATGGTATGGTTCGCCATTTATTCCAAGTATAGATAGTAAAATTATGTATCTAACTGGAAGCTTTGAGAACAGAAAATGTCTCTAGGAATGAGGGCGCACACTCATGACTTTTACTAGAGATGATTTTCCTTTCTTAATTCTGAAGGTTTGGAGTAAGAAAGAGTTTGGGTTCCAGAGTTGTTTCAGATATAAATTCCTGTCTTTCCTTGCCTTTGTGGTAGTGTACTATGCTCTATAGTGGTAGGGGAATACAGATTCAATGACAGCTTGACCTGTATACCTTCATTAGAATTGGTTTTAGCCTTTGAAACAATTTATTGTCTCGAAGATGAGGAATTGGAAGACCAGGGTTTAAATTTCATAAGTAGGGTGCAGCCATTGGTGATTTAAGTTATGTTTTTGGGTGAAGTAGCTTCCAAAGACGAAATCTGGTGATCAGAGAATGTGCGTTTCAAAAGAATGGTCGAGTTTAAATGCTAGAATAAGAGAAGGTTTGGACAAGTATTGGTATAACAAGATTTGATAAGCAGTTGGGTTCATCACATCAATAGCATGAGTGATCCGAAGAAAGAAAAGTGTTAGTGAGCAATAGAGTAACATTGGGTGTGATTGTCAGCACGATTAAGATCTAAAGAAGAAAGGTAGTGGCAGGCTTTAAAGCTTGAATTAAGAAAGGATTAAGAATTTAAACTGGACCAAGGGAGCTGAGGAACAGTTTTGGAGAGCCAAGATTTTAAGAAGAGAGAAGTGAAGTCTTTAGGGAGAATTGAAGTATCGTAAGGATTTTGAGTTAAGAGATAATTAGAAGGAGATGGATAGGTCTTATCAACAAATCGATTTGGTATATTCAAGTTTATAGTGATGTTCCAAGATTTGTGGTTCGTTTAGAAGAAAGGTTTAATCATTGGCTGAGATGGAAAATTTCAAGTGTTGAAGGCAGAAGTACATCAAAATGTTAGTTTGTAGGAAGTGTAAGGTTAAGAGAATTAAAAGCTTTATAAATGAAGAACGGAGAAGAAAGGTCTTATATCAAATGAACAAAGGGTTGTCTCAGTATAAGTTGCTGAAGAGTGTTAAGAATGACTAGAAAATTCGGGTCGATTTAGGTGTTTAGAGTTATGAAGCGGCATCGGGTGGTACGGTCAGTTTTCTTCGGTTGTGGTATTATGGTAATGTTCAGTGAACGAATGAGTTTAATCAAGCGAGAAGTAGATGTTAGATGTTGATTTACAAAGGACAATAAGTTGGTAAGTTCGGATAAAGATAGAGGGTTGATGCTTCTGAGTTGAGGAATGTAATTCGTGAGGAAGGTTTTAAGGTAAGCTGGCAGCGAAGAGTGTACGATAAATTTTAAGTGATGTGGTATTGGTGGAGTCGGTATAAGAGCTCAGGTTTGGGTTTTTTTTTTTTTTAGGAAGTGAATTCTTGGCAAGGAAGGAAAGCGAGGGTGATACACCAGGTGTAGTTGAGCGAAAGATGGTAGCAAGTGTTATGAGGGTTCAGGATGTTTGATGAACGCAAGTGAAGAAGAGGTGATGTCATTCTTGTTAGATTTGAGGTGTGATAACAAGATATGTTTGATTATTTTAGATAATTTTTGGGAGGTTATGGCCTTCAAGAGAGGTGTTGTGTTTTGAGAGGGAGAATCAATGGTTAAGCATTAGAAGTGGATCAAGTTATAAATGATAAGATGAAGGGTTATAGAAGTCAGGAGATTTTAGCAAAGATAAGTGGAGAAGAGAAGATAGATCTTTTTGGTGTGAGGATTCCGGTTGATGTTTCGCAACAAGTGTGGGATTTTTATACCTTGGAGAAGTTATGTTCACTTTGGGGATTGATGTCTAAACAGGACCGGTGTCTGTAATATCTTTATGGAGGGTTCTTGTTGAAGTTGTGTAGTAAATATATATATATATATATATATATATATATATATATATATATATATATATATATATATATATATATATATATATATATATATAAAAGAATAAAAAAAGGGTGGAAAGTTTGGTTAGAGTGGTGGTGTCTTGGGCTTAGTGTAATTATAAGGAGAAGGATACAAGTTTGATGAATCTTAGGAGAAGAGTAGAGAAACAATGGAAACGGTTTAATATAAGTTTTGGTAGACTGATGTGACTTTTGGGAGTACGTTTTCGTAGAATAGAAACAGGGTTGAAGAAATAAAAGGACAAGATTGTCGTGGACAAGAAGAATTCTAAAGGTTTTTGCAAGATCATAGCAGTTTGAAGAAGGTTCTGGAGAATGATCGTTTTCGGATCGCCGATTGGTATAAAGAGAGTATCAGGTAAAGAGAGAAGTAAGGAAGTATGAAATCAGAGTAGCGCAGCGAATATTAGTGGGCAAGTTCTTATCATGTAAGTGGCGTGTACGAAGCACTTTCTAAGACTCAGGTCAGTGGTTTGTGAAGATTGAACTTCTTTAACAAGGTAAGGATCTCATGGTCTGTTTTAAATTGAGAGTATGTGTGGTGATCTTCAAAACGGTCAGAGAAAATAAAGATAGACTACGGTTTCAATCTGAAGTGTCGACTTTGAAATGCTAAAGTGTTATAGAACATTGAACCAGGAAAGTGGGTTAATGTGATGAAGAAAAGAAAATTAATTTTTGGTTTCAAGTTATATCGTCAATCGTGAGGTGAATAAGCATTAATAGTGGTTAGAACAAAAAGAAGATTTAGATTGTCAGTTTGGTATGGGCAGAGAAATAAGAGTTCGCCAAAAAAGTGTGAAGGCTAGTTGTCTAACGATAATGTGGTGATGAGAACTCGTTAGTATAATTGAAGTACTATGACTGATGAGTTTCTTGAGAGGATTCAACTAAGGCGGTTGGATAAATCCTAATTTGAAAGGTATCTTAAGGTGGACTAGTACGGATCAAGCTAATGATTTCAAGTCGAGAAAGATAAACATCTAAGTATGGGTTGGGTTGGCAAATTAAAGAACTAAAGATGGAGTGCTCATATCGGTTTTGTCAAGGCAATGAGTAAAAGTTCTGGTTTGGTAATAGGATAGCATAGTTGGAAACTATGCTACTCAAAAGTGAAGATTAGTGAAACAATGTGATGTCATTATAATGGTGGAGTTTAAGGGGTGAATCAAGAGTCTTAAAGTTGTTAGAAAAATCAGACGTTGTGTTGAATCAAGCTAGTGGGACAGTAGTTCTTAGAAGGAGCAAGAGAAGGTAACGAAGTATTAGTCAAGAGTTGATTTGAATTCAAGAAGTACCGAAGGATAGGAGCAGGGTTGGTAGTGGGGCAGAAGCAATAGAATTTTTATGTGAAAGAAAGACTTTTGAGACCTAAGGTTAATGAATTCAAGTTTGTTTTGAGAGTAATGGCTATACCAATCTACCCAATTGAACACTAGAGCATTTTAATACAGAGGCAAAGTTTTTCATGTCAGTAAAGTTACTGAGAATAGTATCTTTATCAAATAGGTGTTTGTGATAGAGAATATGATAGAAGTAAGTTGTTTCTTCTAGCTGGTAAGCTTTATTTTCGAGGCCGAAAATTTTATTTGTTGGGGGGAATGTCAGGACCCCCCTTAAATCAGAAAGGTATTTAGGCCTCTGGAAAGGCCCCAGGCCCATGAACCTAAGACACCTCAGCCTTAGAGGGGAGGGGTTCACTTTTCAGAAAACAAATTTCCCATTCTGCAAATTTTCTTCTCTCTCTAGAACTCCAAAACCCTAGCTCTATGCTCTAACTTCTCTCTACCATTTCAGAAAAGTTAGCCGTTCAATCTTCAATTTCTTGCTGCCAAATCCTTCCTGGCGAGAAGAGCTTCAGTTAACACCAAATATTTTCCTGTTTCGACTAGGTAAACCAATTTTCCTCTTTCCCTCCTTCTATTCTAGGTTTAGGGCACATGATTTTACTATGTACATGTGCTTTATGTATTTTCTTTTCAATTCCAGTATGTTCTAGCTCTAAGAGCTGTAATCCATCACTAATTTGGTGCTTTATAGGTTTTGCTCAATTTCTGCGAAGTGTGAGGGGTACTGTAGAGCGCTTGTGAACTAGACTAAGCATCCCACCAGGTAAGGGGAGTTAAATATATAAATTTATGCTCTGATTTGTTCCTGGGATTTTGAGAAAATGTACTGAAATTGTTGTGCATGGATTGAACCTGTTTGGTGTTTTCTATACGCTAAAATTTGATTATGATGTGCCTTATGAGATTTGCGTTACCACTGTTTCATGTCTCTGATTTAGCATGTTCTGAACTATGGTAAATTGCCTCTGTATTTGGACTGTTGAATTGGTACATGTGAGCCATGATTGTTATAACCTGTTTCCTTGCCATTAACATGATGATTGGTTGATTGTGAATGAGTATGGGGCTGAATTAGTTCTGTTTGATTTAATGGGTAGTGAAATTTTGATATATTGAGGTGGTCTGGAATTACTAGAATTTCTGTGCACTATTATCTTGATGAGGGACTTGGGCTGTGTAGAAAACTTAGGTCTGTGAGTGGAAGTGAGGCACTGGTAAGGGTAATTAAGGACTAGAACACAGTAGCTTAATCAGGATATGTCTCAAATGTACCAAAACCAGAAAAATCAGGTTGCTGTCAAAAACTGATGAGAATAATCGATTATCTCACTTGATAATCGATTATTCTGGTTAGAACTTCATATTTTCTTCAAAGTTCTAGTGAATAATCGATTATCACATGTGATAATCGATTATCATATGTAATAATCGATTATCATGTGTAATAATCGATTATTGTCGTTGAAAAATCATACAGGACAGTTTTGGGTGGTTTTCGGGGTTCCGGGTATCATTTTTGGACGTTCCTTAGGTCGTTCTGGGGGTTTTTGACCCTTCCGGAACTATTGGTGATGGTTTCAAAATTGTTTCGCATGTCTAAGTATGAGTTTAAGGGGTATTGGTTTATTTAGTGGTTCTCCTTGAATTGTTATTGACTGTTAATGTATATGAAATGGTTGCTATTTGTGGGGTATTATTTGAGGTTCTTGTTACTGTTATGTGGAGCTTGAATAAGTAATTGTATGGTGGTACAAACATATAAGTTCTCAATATTTAAGTTATAATTCAAGTTGTATAACATGTTCTATAGGTTCAAGATCTCTTGGTGAGATCTTTAGTGTTTTAAAATGAAAGTAGGGGCTCAACCTTGGGAGTCATTCTGACGCTTCAATGGTCAATCAAACTCACTTAGAGAGGTTGAACCATGTGGTGAGAAGTAGCAGGAGGTCCTTAGTCTTGAGGGCTCCCAGTATGCCTCAAGGCCCGGAACGGACTAACCTCGTGAGTGTGGCAGGGTGGGGAACCCAAGTTTCATAAGTCACCACGAGTGCAAGACTCGCCATAGCCCGACTATCATTTTAAAGTCCGGACGAGTCAGGTCTAGAAATTTACATGCTTAGGTTGTGTGTTTTAATCCTGTTTTGTTTTCAGTCCACTTTTGTATGGTCACATGAGTAATATGATGTATGTTGTCTTATTTATATAATTAGCTCACCCTTGCTTTCTTGTTGTGTGTTGCTTGGGTATGTTTTCCTTTGCGATGATCATCCACTTGGATGTGAGCAGATGTCGCTGAAGAGGTTCCCTTAGACCAAGTGTTGGAGGCGAGGACGATGTTGCGGCTTAGTTTCCTCTAGGATCCCTTAGCTAGGCTATATTATTTTGTAATACTCTAGTACTCAGCTTGAGTCATTTTGATAGACTCTTTTGTTTTGAAATTTTAAATTTATGGTTATTTTAAGATAACTGTAAGTTAACGTTATTCCCTGTAACTGTTCTATTGTATTATAAATGTAAGGACTCTAAAATATAGCATTCAACTATATATTTGGGATGTTACATATTATATGTTAAAACTTTTATAAAATATTTTGTCCCACTTAATGCATTTTCACCTATCCTTGCACCAGTGTTTTTTTTAAGATTTTTAATCTTAGCAGATGGTTTTTAATTTTAATTTTATTCTGTTTAAAAGATTCATAATTTAAATACTATTTATATAATTTATTTTTTTACTTTAATAAGAGATATCAAATTCAGATATATTATAAATTATATAAAATAAGGGAAATAAATAATTTTTCACTATTTGTTTTACAAAAATAATAGATTAGTATTTATGTATCGACTTTTTAGTAAATGCATGTGCTAAATAGTATTAATTTGGAATGTAATTGATTTTATTAGAAAAAAAAATCGTTTTAATCCATTTAACCTCGTCAACGGAAAATCATTTATTTAATTGGTAGAATTGTAAAATATAGAGTTCTGAAGAAGAATATTTTAAATTATAGTAATAAATTATAACATGGTCTTATTTGGTTTTTTATGTTTCATTTCTATAATTAAAAAAGAAGCAAAGAAACATTTTTTAACTAGGTTTTTGTCGAAAAGTCAAGCGCGTGTCCGTGTGCGGTGCTGTGAAAGTCTAAAAAGAACGCTTTTTTGCCCCAAGATTCTCTCTCTCCTTTCTCCTACAACATGATTCAGTTTTCACTTTCATTCTCATAACTCATTCATTCAATTATTATCACAATTTCTCTGTTTTCTTCTGTTCTCTTCTCATAACTATTACAAAGTGGGCACCTTTATTTTCTTTTCTTTTCTTTTCTTTTTTTTACTTCCTCTCTCTATCTAGAAAGACCCAGCCAGCCAGGTAGTTACAGGTAATTATCAATCCTCTTATTTCCACCCTTTCATGAATAAATTGAAACCCAATACAAGACTATCTTTTTCTGATGATTGTCTGTTTGGACTGCAACAAAGTAGCTGTTTTTATTGTAAATAAAGGGTGAATAATGGATGCTATAAGGAAGCAAGCAAGCAAGTTAAGGGAGCAAGTTGCAAGGCAACAGCAGGTCATTATCATTCCTATTCATCTTTTTAGATGAAACTGGAATTTTTTTTTTTGTGACTCTTTAGGTTATGAGTGCTTCAGTAGCGTGGGATCATAATATCATTTTGTTTTTTTTTTTTATTTCACCTTGAATTTTTAATAGTGGGATTTTGTACGAAAAGGATAATTTTTACTTTTGGTTTGATTTGAAGTGATGGGAATGGGTACCTTAAACAAGAAGTATTTATTCTGCGTGTTTGTTTCTATTGGTTGTATTTGGGTTTGGTTTTTATGGTCAATCTAGTGGTTTTATTTATTTGACTACGGTCTTCTACTATGATGTTGTTGTTTTGCAGGCCATACTTAGACAGTTGGGTCAAATCAGCAATGAACCGCTCATGACTGATGAATCTGAAATTGAACGTCACCAGCAGCTTCAGAAGTTATACACTTCCACAAAGACAGCTAAGGTGCTTTTGTATTTTCACTCTATGTATCTTCTTTAACTGGTTCAGGAAACTTTTTTGTCTTGTTTTTAACCTATGTCTTTCAACAGCATTTTCAGCGGCACATTGCTCGAGCTATTGAAGGATTCATCTCTGTTAGCTCCAAGCAGATGGAGATAGGTAACTTTTGCTTTTGGCCTTTTGCACCTCTGTTATTTTGGTTTATGCCTCAGTTAATATTTTGTTCTCTGTGATTCAGTGAGGAAGTTGGCTAGGGACTGCTGTAGGTATGGGACTGAGAATCTTGGTAGTGGTTATCCCCTTGCAAGAGCTTCTCTTCAATTTGGTAACTCGTATGATATGATGGAAAATGAGAGGGAGACTTTGCTCGGGATCTTAGGTGATCAGGTAATCTTTTGGGGAATTTCTTTTGTACTCTCAAGTATAGTCTTGAAGAGGTCATTTTGTGAAATATAGCCTTTCAGTGAACCATATGATATATATTAATTTTTCAATTAACATTTTTTAGTGTAATATTATATCTAACTGATTTACTGGTGGTTGCATTTCTGCATGAATACTTTTTGCCAAGATTAATACATTGTACATGAAGTCTGGAATTCAACTTCTCCATATTTGTATTAGGATATGAGTTTTTTCTTTGTTTGATAAAAACAAACATTAAGACTAGCAATCATGTTCCATACCCAATTTTCTTGCTTCTAACTCTGCTTCAGGTTCTGTATAGATCTCTGAACCACTGCGGGCACAAATAACAGGAGCTCCTTTGGAGGATGCACGCCATCTCACTCACCGGTATGATAAACTTCATCAAGAAGTAGAAGCACAGGTAATAATTTATTGCTACAATGGCATGCATATGGTGGTATGCTATGCATGATATTTATCATAGATATCTTCTCATCAGGCTGCTGAAGTTTTGAGGCGTCGATCAAAGTTGAGGAATTCTTCTGTTTCTGCAGAGAGTTCTGCGAGGCTTCAAAATGCAGAAACAAGGTTGAAAGAACTTAAATCTGCCTTGGCAGCACTTGGTAAAGAAGCTACTGCTGCGATGTTGTCCGTTGAAGAACAACAGCAACAGATGACTCTCCAGAGCCTTCGTACAATGGTATTTCTAAATTCCTTGTGGCAGTACTCTCTTGGCAATGTGACTTCTGATTGGACTTTAATGTGCCTGACTGGTGGTTGACAACAAAATTTAGTATTTTAGTATTATTATTATATATAATAACATAACTATAGAGTCAATCTAATAATTCATTCTAATATCAACAAGTACTATATATCTGTTGGATTCTAACATATCCACAGGATTCTAACATCAATATTTATTATTCATACAAGAGACGATGTTACATTTACAAAAGTTGTTGCCATTGACCAGAGGGTGAGCCTTAGTGCAACCCTTGTGACCTAGAGGTCATGGGTTTAAATCCTAGGACTATGTCTACTTGTGGTTATGGGGGTAAGACTTGCCCACCACAGATCCCACTAGGTGGGGAGGAGTCTTGTACTCTTTTTACTGTGCCATTGACCAAGTTGCTTCCTATATGAAAACTAGGAAAAGAAAAGAAAACATCTTTACACCATACTTATGGTTTGGTTGGTTATGATCTAATTAGATTTCTTGACACGATGATGATTAAAACCATAACGACAACCTAAATTCATTATAGTAACTGATGTTTGCTTAACTGAATATGTTGGTTATGTTATTTTCTGGTTAAATTTTGTGTCGTATGGTTCTTGAGCCTTGAGGAAATCTTGCTCCCCTAAACCTATTCTTTCTTTTTTCATCTCTTCACCCTTATGGCAGGTGGATGCAGAGAGAGCCTATCATCAACATGTCCTTATTATTCTCGAGAAAGTATATACTGAGGTCAGTCAGCATATAGCCTTACCCTTCCTTCAAATCAGAAAAATAAATAAATACTAGTTCCTGTGCCCATTCTGTATTCTGGAATATATTCTAATCATTATTTAGGGTTGCCGATCAAATTAATAATCTGGATCCTATATTGGATGTTATGTGGAATTAGATAACTGAGGAGAGACAACAAACAGAGGCTACATCAGTTCCACTGCCAACAGATGGACATAATCAACCTGCAGATGAGAATACTGCTTCAAATGGCATTGATTATAAACACAACAGTCAAACAGGCACCTACTTTTTTGCGAAGGTAAGTCATGTGTGAACATATGAATAATAATGTCTCTACATATTCTTATAATGCACAGCTATATTCTTGCAATTTACTGTAGCTCAAGATGAAACCTGCATTTATTTTTGCTTTAAATGGTACCAATTTCTTATGCAGATCTTCATATTACTATTACTGGCTAATACTGATTTTTCCTGTATCAGCATATTTGAATTTATGGATATTTATTACATTATATATATATATATATATATATATATATATATATATATATATATATATATTTTAAGCCATAAAGTATTTGGCTTCTTACTCCAGATACCTCTTTTCATTATCAAATTGTCATATTCTTTTTGATGAAGGTACTGCTGAAAACAAGATGTGTAAAATAATGAATGTTATGAGATCATTACATTCACGTTCATACACAAACATTGACGATTCTTTTCTGCTAATAATAGTGTTCTTATCTTTCCCAATTATAGCATAATTGTCTCACCTGAGGTCTAGGACAAAGAAAACTTGTACAAAATAAAAGTTTTTCTCGTCATATGATATAATCCAAATTTGTTAGAACTCAGTGCCGTGCAATCTTCCATTTATGTTAATCTTCTAGACTGATTTATGTTCCTCATCATCTGTCTTGTAGGTGGTACATCCATTTGATGCTCAAGCTGAGGGGGAGTTAAGCCTATCAGTTGATGATTTTGTTGTAGTTCGTCAGGTATTTCTTTAAGAACTGTTCAGCTATTTGTGTTCCATCTTCACTCGTACTCGACATAAACAGACTCTTTGTAAGGTTACTTTTAAGCTTGTATAAAGAGCTAAAGATGGACCTTTTTTGCCATTGGTTGGACTTGTGATTCATAAAAGCATTTGGCTTTTGATGCAGAAGCAGAGGGGCAAAGTAGAGATATAATTCAAATTAAATCAAAATTCACTTGTATAAAATATTTTTATCCCAAGATAAAATTACCAAAAGTGAATAATATTTTGAAGTTAATTTATTTGTTTGATTTTCATACATTCAACTGCTCTAATACCTTATATCTGTTACTTAAACATAAGAAATAGATTACTGAAATATTGAAGCTTTTCACCACTGTATGTTGGTAACATGCAAATACTGGCAACACCTTTACTCCTTAATATATTATTGTACTGAAGTGTACAATATGCATCATTTTCATACTTTAGAGATCTCACATTGAGTATAACTAATTTAGTCTAAAAGCTTGGGCAGTTCTTACTTTACCAGTTGGTTTTATGGAGTCAGAATCCAATTTCGACTAAGACCTTTTGTTGCCACACTTGATTCAGTATTTATTGAAGATATTGCGATTTTACCTTTTCAGACATTAAGTTACAGTCTATGTTGCCAGTACCAAGCTAACTTATTTGAGCTGCCTTTCTCTTGTCTTTTCGGATGTTACATTTGCAGGTTGGTCCGAATGGATGGTCAGAAGGAGAATGCCAAGGAAATGCTGGATGGTTTCCCACTGCTTATGTACAGAGACAGGACTTGATACCTGCCAGCAAGGTACCAGAATAACGTCACTCAATACCAACATTGGTCTTTTGACTAGGTGAGGGAAAATTGTATATTATACTCACGGAATAGGTGCATTTGAAAAGCCATAGCATATGCTTGCTATTATTTTTGGGTGGTTCTGTCATCTGTGCAGTGTATTGTATATGTGATGTGAGCATAATTGCAATAGGAAATAGCTGTTTGAATATGTAGATTGATATATTATATGCATTTTCTTAGACCCTTGTGTCATTCTAAGGAACTTAGTTTTGGAGATGAAAAGCTTAGTGAGGTGGCTAAATATTACTTTTATGCTGTCCATATTCTATAGGATTGTTTGTAATTCTTAAGACATGACAACAACCACTGTATTGAGAAATCTTCCGATTTATCTATATGGAAAAAGTGGTTTATTTTTTGGTTGCATGATGTCTTTTTAGTCTGGCAGAAATAAATTATGGCCTATGTTACTGGGACCCAGAAATTTAAATGGTGTTAATGGATTATCTGAAAACTAAATGAATGTTTAGACAAGACTAGAATCATAGATTCAAATAAACTGGATTTCACACGAGTTAGCTTACAAGTTACAGGATAAGTTCCTGAAAGGTTTATCTTTGCCCTGAAATGCATAGCAGTTTCTCTATCTATACGTTCTCACATGTATGCAATGCAATACCTGCATACTCGAGCACTCAAATAAAGTTATATGCGCTTGAAGGATCTGAGACGGCTAATAAATTTGGATTCATTTGCAGCTTGTGGTTTAATATCACATATTGTATCTATGAAATAGTGGAAGATATGAGGGGAAATCTCCCTTATGTTAAATACACATATAGGGTTCTTTATTTATAATAGAAAAAATATGAGTTAAGTCCAAAATACAAATAAGAAATATAAACAAACTAAATAAAAAATATAAACAAACTAAATAAAAAATATAAACAAACTAACTAAAGATAAGAGATAAATATAAACTAAATATAATATCTCTAAAAGTATCTGTACCATTTATAAAATCAATTTCTTATGCTATAACATAAGTTCTAAATATTATTACTGTGGTTGAAATTAATTTAAACACACATTCCAACCAAAAGCCTTCGACTGATGTACTTCTAACCAAACAGGTCTCTTTGGACAGAAAAAGAGAGAGCAGAAAGTCTGATAAATTCATAAATGGTTTTCTTTTTCATCGTGTTAACCTTCAAGAGGACAAAGTTAAACTATCAAGAATGTTTAGATAATTTCCTTGTAAACAGCACCTCCGAAATATGCCGTATGGCAACAATGACATGGCTTGCCATCGCATGCACAAAGATGAGATCCAGTATGAAATAAATAAGACGAAGTTAAGAATGTCATGAAAGGACCATAATATTGTACTTTTATTTCTATTCGTTGCAATTATTTTTAATGTATATTTCTTAAAAAAAAATTGTATATAATCGAAGTCCCCCGTTACCCACAATCTAAATTGAAAATCAGTGCAATATATATTTTAAAGTTCATAACGACTCAGAAAACTATATTATGCTTATGGTTAATCATATAACCTTGACACATAAGATTGAAGTCCAAAAACAAACATCAAATTGGAACGAAGAATATTCCACCGGTTAATCCACGACATATTACCAATCTGCAAACTATAGTAAAGCCACTAATAGAGTAATATAACATCTAAAATACACCAAATCGAAATAAAATTGCAAAAAAGCATCTCTATTATCAGTTGTATAAACTCAATACAGCCAAATGAGGCAATCCACAGACTATGTAAAATCTTTATATTGATTCAATGTATAACAAACGCAATATTGGGAACAAATGCAAAATGAAATTGACAGACCCATTGTCCCCCATAAAAAACAAGACAACAAATAAAAGTTTGCTTTTCTTTTATCTGAACATCGGAAGAGTAAAGTGATATAGAGACCCCAACATTCAATGCTTCAATCACTGAGTTCATCATCAATGTCAGAAGCGTTCATTCTTGCAGATGCTAGCTTGGCCCACTGCACGATCTTTTCAGCCTCGCGGCTAACCTTCTCTTCTTCCTTCATCGCCTTCTTCAACATCTTCTGCTGCTCTTTTATGGAGAAGCTTCCCAATGAAGACAAAATCTCGTCACCCCAATTCTCCTTACTTTTCTTCTTCTGCTCCTTCTTCTTGGGAGAGCACCACAAGCAACCCCTCCTCCGAGGAGGCGAAGGAGAAGGGAAATTGGAAGACCGCAAAGGAGAGTGCTGTTTGGAACCGTCCTTTTGCGCCGGTTTGAAAATGGAAGACATGGAACTTTTCTCAGAGGAAGAAGGGGTAAAAGGAGGCGAAGAAACAGACTCATCTTTGGGTTTTTCTTCCACTCCCTTTTTGTCATGCGAAGAAGTGTACCCAGAATCTGGGTTCTGTTTGGAGGGCGAAAAATTGAAACTTGCCTCGTTTCTTGAAGTGGGGGTGGGAAATGTGTGAGCTTTGGTTGGGGGGAAGGATTTGAGGTTGCGGAAACGGGTTTCGAGGTGGGAAGGGAGGACGGAGTTGGTGATTCCGGCGCAGTTGATGGCGGAGAGTTGGTCCAACACGCATGCATCTTGGGCCAGTGAGATAATTTCTTCTATGGCGGACTCGTTGTCGGTGTCGGAGAAGTCGTAGAAACCCATGTTTTGTTGGGAATGCACTGTGAGTGTTGTTGTGTAAAGTCTGTGTGAAATGGAAAAGAGGAAGAAGAGAGACAGTAACAAGAGCGTGACGAGGTTCAGTTGCCAACGGCTAATTGGGCCGTTTTGGAGAGTGGAGCCACGCGCGTATTTTGGGGACCCACTACTTCACGTAGTGCCTGTAAATACGGACACGTGGCATATTTTCTCCTGAATACTATAACTTGTTTTTTTTAATCTCATTTTACTTCTTACAGTAATGAAATTAAAAAAGTATTTATGTTAATTACAGTTATAATGGGTAATTATATTGAACAGTTAATGTGATTAAATTGATGAGTTATGATTTAATTAACAAAACTTAGATTTATATATTGTTGGTACTATTTTATATCTTGATCTACAGTTTCATTTTCTAATTGATGATGTATTTGATGAATTATTGTACAGTTTTACTACTTCAACCAAAAATTTTGTTCCATTTCCTAAAATTTTAAATTTAATAAAATTCCTAAAATTTTAAATTTAATAAATACGAATTCAAGTGAAGAGGAAAACACCTACTTCAAAGACACATCTACATTAGTAAATTAAAGTGTGAAATATATTAATCTTTAGTATGTATACTTTTTTTGGAGATAAAAATGTAATGTTCATGGTGAAAAAAATGTAATTTATTTTAAAAAAATTAAAATTTGACATTAATGGTATATATTCTTTGGTAGAATAAAGAAATAGATAAAATAGTAAATATAATAAGAAATATAGAAGGAAGTAAGAGGAAATATAGAATTAGAGTGGATATAAAATTAGAGTTATAAAACAATAGAAATGGTGAGAATAAAAGTAGAATTACAGTAAGTGTATTATTTACTATATCACAATTTACTTCATTTAGAAATATCTATACCATAAAATTAAAACAATTATTTGAACAAATTTAAAAATGTTGTCATTAATTAAATATCACTGATATTCTGAATATTTTCTTCTGAATATTTTCTTCTGAATATCTATAATTAAATACCATTAATTATATATACCTTAATTTTATCATTAATAAAATATCTATACCTTAATTTTTTTAAAAAGGTACCCTTACTTTATCACTGATATTCTGAATATTTTCTTCTAATATTGTTAATCATATTTTTTTTTAAATACTACCAAAATTCAAAATAAAGTTGCCATGAAAGATTTTTTTTCTTCATAAAAATTTTAAATTATTTTCCTCTAATTTTAAAAATTATATGATCAAAATGATAAACTAGGGAAAATACCTCTCTAACCTTTAATTTTAGGAAGAAAAATATAATTGTATCGTCATTATTTAATTGGTATTATAGTTTTGATGTTGTTTTAAATTCTTTTTAATTATTATTAGTACAGTAAAATTATCTATTTCTCAACTTTATTTCTTCTCTTAATAATATCCACATTTTTAATTAATTATTTAATTTTAAATATATTAATTTTTCAAATTTGTTAATTGAAAATTTTCACACATATCTCACATCAAAACCAAAAGCAAATAAAAAATGCTCAACTATTTTTTAAGTCAAAAATTAACTAAATATCTAAAAATTATTGACATTCACACTTTATTTTCATATTAGTTACTTTGTCGACTAAAACATGATTATAAGAAATAATTTTAAGTTTAAGATTAATTATTTATTTTAAACAAAATAAATATGCATTTCACTTTTATTTAAGTAGGCTTTATTTTAATTTAAGTAGGTCTCATCCTTTCATATTATCCATAAAACTCTCTTATAACTTATGTTTCATTGAAAAATTCTTATAAAAAATACATTTTTACAAAATTTCCTTAAACCTTAATTTATTTAAATTATATAAATATTTTTAAGGACTTAAGCCCCTAATCTTAAATTTAAAATATCATTAATTTAAAAAGTAATCCAATTCCATTGAAAGAATAGTATTCAATTTCTAAAAATCAAATTGCTTAAAATGGGTCCCAACATCTCACCGACTACCACATATGAATCAACCAAAACCAACACATTCTTCAAAGAACACCTCATCTCAACAACTCCACAGATTTTCAGATTCTTCAATCATCTGAAGAATTTGATAATGGAATCAGGATGTTGCTTTTGCTTCTTCTCCAGCAAGAAGAGTTTTGTTGTTGGAAGGAATGGCAGAAGCAGTTCAGAAGAGGTTCAGTGGGGAAAGAATGATGAGATGCTATCTGACAGAAGCACGTTTTCTGTGAAAGAACAAGAAAAGAGGTTGAAGAAAGCTTTGGAAGAGGAAGAAAAGGTTAGCAAGGAAGCAGAGAGGGTTGTCCAATGGGTCAAGCACGAATCTGCAAAAATTAATCTTTCTGCAGTCAAATCAGTTCTTAATGAACCTCAAAAAGAATCAAATGTTCTGTAAAACATAATTGTCACTTTCTTGTTGATTCCTTTTGAGAAATTATTGTATATGTTTCATAGTATTATGGTTTCTTAGTTTCAATAACTGAGATTTGTCAAGTTGAAATTGGATCATTTAATAATTTCTGGTTTCTCTAGCTTAAAGTTATGAATCATTGATATTGTAGAAGGAACTGTTGAAGAAGATATGCCTGTTGACCTTGTCTACAAAGGACTGTATTGGACTTTTCAAGAGAAAAATCTATATGCATCAAGAATTCAAATTACACTTTTATATACAGTGATATTTTTTTTACAATTTTTTTAATAATTATTTGACAATATTATTATTTTATTGATCTATAAAATTTAAAATGAATTAATCACAAATTATCACATATAAAGTCAAAAAATTATAAAAAAAAAAGTTGTTAAAAGTATTTTTTTTATACTTACTTACTTAAAACAAGAAAGGTTAAAAGAGATACTATCTTAATTTCTCTATCTCTGAAATCTACTTAGTATTGTGATTTTATAGTATTTGTATTGAGAATTCGGCTTACTAATATTAAACTCGTGGTAAATTGAATTCATAATTCACATATAAATTTTAAATATTAAATTATATTAAAAATAAAAATTTCAAATGATTTTTTATTTTTAAATGTATTTAGATTATATTGTATTTTTGTAATTTTAAATTGTATTTGAAGTTTAATATATATTTTTTATTAAATTTTCTTTAAATTTCAATTAAAAAAATTATAATTATTATTTTGAGATCAAAAGAAAACTTTATTTAGCAACTCTAACTCTATGATATTAATGATTCAAATGTATATATTAATTGTATTTTAACATCAAACGTATATATTGACTTTTGTTTATTTTTAATTTTTCTTTTTCTTTATAATTATTAATACGAGACATTTTAAAATTTAAATAATGGCTATAAATAAAATAAAGAAAAAATAGCAAAAGAAAAAAAGGAAAAGAAAGGAGTCACATGATATTTTAGTTAATACTCAATTTTGATTGGATAAATATAAGAAAATGAAAAGAAAGAACATTATGAAGATGTAAACTTCTCCTTGTGTTATAGCATGGTAATTTTAGTTCTTAATTATTGACAAGTTAATGCATTGTGAGTGACAAGATAACATATTTTATCGTTCTAACATATCATTTGTTACTAAGTCTCATGTCATCAATTAGATGTAAATAAATACATTTTTTAGAAAATGGACTATAAACTATTAAAAGAACTAAAATTCCAATAATTTTCAAATGTGGGTTTGTTTAGAGAGTAAAATAACACCATCATAAAACTATAAGATTAAAAAGTTGATTTAAGTTTTTTTTAAGGGTATAATTTTCTTAATTATACCTTACAAATACAAAAGACCAACAAATTGAGTTAGTGTTACTTCTAGATTAACGTATTATATTAAATTCAAAGATCATAATTTTGCTGATAACATATGCTTAACTCTTTTGTTGGAAAGGGAGGGTGCTATCTTTTATTGTGCAACTCAAGTTTTATCTCATAATTAACAAAAAAAAGATGAATACAAATATTTTAGTAAAAGTTTGAGAAACAAATTCACATGTTAAATTTATATAAGAACATAGTCGACCGGTCGGATAAAATGACATATTAGCTTGGAAGGACCGAATGGTTGACATACAGAAAAGAGTTTCGTAACTGCTCGATCCCCATAACCATTGAGCAAAGTTGATACGCAATTAATATGACAACGGTTATTGATGATCATTAAGAGGTAAATAATTGGTTAGATTCTTATAAACTTTATGAATATAGGTTTAATTTCTAGATAAATTCACTTTTTTTCTTAACTAAATTACTTAAAAGTGTATTCTGTATGTCATTCACATATACCGATCGATTACCAGAACACATAGCAGAGCGAATGTTCAGCGAAAACAAGAACTTCACACAGACGGTATTCTCGTCCCATGAACAAAGAACAATATGTTAATATACATTTTGTTGAAAACATTTTTCATAGAGTACGTGTTATTTTTTGAGAACGTAGCATGCTTATGTGTATACCTCATTCACTACCTAGTTTTCTCTTTTTTTATTATAATATTGACTTTTTTGACCAGCTTGTCGAATATCTTATCCAGCACTTCAACATGCAACTGCTCCTCTTCACATTAATTGTTTGTATCTCTGAATGAAGACACGAATTGATGTCATTCCCTTCGTCACTGTTCTCATTTATACGTTACTTAGGTTACCAAATCATTATATATATACACTCTATTCAATTACATTCATTAACTTTTCTTAATCACACCTGTTAACATAAATTATGCATCAAAGTTACAACACCATAATATTCTCTTCATGGAACAGATAAGCTTCTATCTTATCTGAATTATTATACATCATAATTAAATCAATCCTTACGCTACCTGGAAATTATAGTAACTCGTAATTATCATAGTTAACTTCACTCATGTAGTGCATTCGAGATATTATATATATATATATATATATATATATATATATATATATATATATATATATATATATATATATATATATATATATATATATATACGTATGTATATTTGTTACATTACTCGAAACAATTAAGGAAAGGAAAAGGAAGGTGTCTGGCGTGGACCTATAGTAATACTACGTAGAAAAAGACATTGGTGTATTGTGCATGAAGACACGACATAGATGACAAATTAGAGAACAAAACAAGTTATACATAAGTAAACAAACATATAATAATGTCTGCAAAAATTACCAGAGTGGTTAGAGCAGTTGAAGAAAGAATATCTTTTCCTAAGTCTCCATCAAATGTAGGAAAACTTTACCTTATATTGTACAATATTCTTGGTACATATATTTTGCAGAACATCAGAATTCTTTCTCACAAGACCTTAACTTAGGAAATGAAGGAACCATCAAAGGCATGGAGACCCTTCACTGCAAATTGCTGCTCCACAGAGGATCAAACCGTGTTCAAGAACTTCAGCAGGTGCAAGCCTTCACGTTCTGATTTGTCAAAGAACATTGCTCCTTTGCCATCGTTCAGGAGGCTCTCCTTCTCCGATCTCAGTCGTTCCTCGTCTGTGCGAATCAATGAGGACCTTGCACAATCTTTTGGGTCGGATTTGTTTGATTTTCAGCTGAGTGAGCTGCGTGCCATAACTCAGAATTTCAGCAGCAACTTCTTGCTGGGAGAAGGAGGGTTTGGAACTGTGCATAAGGGCTACGTAGATGATCATCTCAGGCTTGGTTTGAAGGCACAACCTGTTGCTGTCAAGCTTCTTGACATTGAAGGTTTGCAAGGACACCGTGAATGGCTGGTGAGTATCACATTTATTCTTCATTAACTATTATAGGATTATGTTTTTACATGCGAAATTGAAATTCTTTTCACTCCTAAACTTAATTCATTACTATTATTACAGCTCATTAGTAAATCTTATTTAACCCACTATTATATAATTATCTTAAACACCACTCTTCAATTACAAGTTTAATTTTTAGTGGTGTTTCATCTTTTCTTTCACCAGATTCAATTTGAATATTTACTAGCTTTAGGAAAAAAGCAACCTTTAATATATTCATGTAATTAAATTTACAAGTCATTGTCAGGGTCGTTTAATTATGGTGGTGTAGTTGTTGGAATCAGAATCTTTGGCTATTTATTTTTTGAATGAGTGTGATGCAACTAGTGGGAGTTGACTAAATCCTTCATGGACTCATCTGATTGGGCATCCAAAGAGAAAAGTCAGGGAATTTTATACTACCTTACAAGACTTTAGCATTGTCCTGCATTATTATTATATAATTTTTGTGTTCATATTTTATTATTTTGATTCTTGGAAGGATGGATGCAAGTCAATCCCTTCTTATAGTACAAGAAAAGTTAATTAAATTAGTATATATACTGTAATGTAGTAGTTTTGCAACGACCTTTATTATATTTGAGAGAAACTAGAGTAAAGAACAAGGATTATCCTATCAGATGTCAGAAATGCATGGGACAATTTTATTAAGTTCTTTGTTTTTATTTTTAATTTATCAATTTTCCATCAAAAGTGAAAAGAATTGAACTGTTTTGTATTTATTTTTATATTGAAATTTGGGGAATGAACCACTTATAAATGAATAATTGCATTGGATTGCAGGCAGAAGTGATTTTTCTTGGGCAGTTAAGACACCCCAATTTGGTTAAGTTGATTGGGTATTGTTGTGAAGATGAAGAACGATTACTTGTCTATGAATTCATGCCACGAGGAAGTTTGGAGAATCACCTCTTCAGAAGTATGCATCAAAATCCTTGTACATTTTGAACTTGTTTGATTTTCACTTGTTACTATTTTCTGTTTTCTAAAACAGTTTACTTAGCAAACAATTTATCATCCAAATTCTGTTAAATTATGAAAATTGTTTCCAATACAAGTATTTAAAAAACAAAACTACAGAAACAACTGGGAGATGTTTTTTAATCTCTTCAACTCCTCTCTGTTCTTATGCTGAAGAGACAAAGTCTTAGAAAACAGAAATGTGTTCATTTCATAGGACAGAATACTTGCAATTGTGTTGAGGTAACAAAGAAATTTTAGAAAGTAGAAATTTGTTTCTGAAAACATTAAACAAACAATGAGTTACTCAGTTACTTACTGCATGTAATTGCAGGGCTAACATCAATTCCATGGGGGACAAGATTAAAAATTGCAATAGGTGCGGCTAAAGGCCTTTCCTTCTTGCATGGAGCTGAGAAACCAGTCATTTATAGAGACTTCAAGACTTCCAATGTTTTGCTTGATTCAGTACGTGATCAACTACCATTCATTCTCTTTGTTATTGATTAAAACTGTAAAATAACACAAGAAACTAAGTTCAATGAGTTTTTATGCATCATCTGCTTCTGTTTAAAATAGGAGTTCACAGCAAAATTGTCTGATTTTGGACTTGCTAAAATGGGGCCAGAAGGATCCAACACACATGTTTCAACCAGAGTAATGGGCACTTATGGATATGCAGCACCAGAATACATCTCAACAGGTAGGACTAATAAATATAATCTGTACCTATTTTCTGGCATGTTTATTACTTCCATAACGAGAAAAAAAATGGAATTCAACTAATAACTGCTTCCAATTGGGGATAAATTATTATATGATTTAAAATCATGACCAATCTCCATATGGCATGTTGATAATTCTTTTTTGAAAATTGGAAATGTTTGTCACTTAAAAATCCATGGGATAAATTAGTCATATTACATGTTCATAACTTTCAAGAATATGAGTGTTAAAAAATAGATTTTAAACTTAATTCAATTTCACAAAATTTGTTTGTAAGACGAGGTTTGTACTTGTATATTATAAATTTAACTTATTTTTAGTTGACGTGGGATCTTCAATAATTATTTAACATGTTTGACATGTACTTTTTGTAATGAGAACTAAGTTTCATGTGGAGATTGGTCAAACCACGTGGAACCAACCATGTAATAGTTTATTATGAAATTTGGTATGTTTTGCAGATTTTAATGCAACATATGATTGTTTACAGGGCATTTAACAACCAAAAGTGATGTCTACAGCTTTGGGGTAGTCCTGCTAGAACTGCTGACAGGAAGAAGAGCAACGGACAAAACAAGACCAAAGACTGAGCAAAACCTTGTGGATTGGTCAAAACCTTACTTGAGTAGCAGTAGGAGGTTGAGGTACATTGTCGATCCAAGGCTTGCAGGCCAATATTCTGTGAAGGGTGCAAAGGAAATTGCCCGTTTGGCATTGCAATGCATAAGTTTGAATCCTAAAGACAGACCAAGAATGCCAATGATTGTTGAAACTCTTGAAAGCTTACAACAGTATAAGGACATGGCTGTTACCAGCGGACACTGGCCAGTGTCACAAAAATCTACTAGGAATAAAGTCTCCAACAATAAGACGAATATGAACACTAGAGCAGGTGCAAACCACAAGCAACCATCACCAGCTCTGAGCAAAAAAACTTGATTGCTACCTTTTAGAAGATTGGTTTTTAATGAAGTATCATGTGGTGTAAGAGTAATTATCAAGCCACCCTATATATATGTAATTAAATGTATAAAACATAAATGCAATATATATTGAGTGTAGATTAAAATCTTCCTTTGACAGTTCAGATTTCTTAACCCATCAAAATGAATATCAGCTAGCTTTTTAAATCAACTGACAACATAACTAATTTCTTCAAGTTAAAGCTTTTCCATGTGATTTACAGATCAAGGGAGATTCCAAGAGCATGTAAATGTTATATACTCAATGTTATATGCAATGCTTGAGAAAAAGAACCACCAAGCCAGAAAGACGAGTAAATTTTCAAATGTTTAGGACTAGACAAATCCTACAATTACGTCACATGATTTGACTAGCATTAGTATATTCCAAAATTGGAGAGAAGGGACCAAATTATGTACGCAAATTGCAATAACCCCATCAGGCTCAGCGGTTCTCCAGGAAGCACATGTGACAAATCTAATATAAAAATAGGCTTCTTTACAGAGTTGATTGAGGGATAATGATAGAAAGTTAAAATGATCAAATAAAATGCTATTTGCATGATAATTATAAGAGTATAACAACTTCTATGACACAGGATCCACCCCACTTTTTTACTAGGATATGCTATTCAACTGATGTAGAAAAATTAATGTGCAAATTTCTTAAGCTAGCTACTCTGCTTCAGTTTGTTTGGCATCAGAACATGAAAAATTCTAAATTACAGTAAGAACACGTTGTAAATTTATAATTAATCACAAGTTGTGGTTTCCTTCTTTCTACATAAGATAAAACTTAACCAGGAATTCAGCATGTTAATAATGACTCTAAATTTCTCTCAAGTCCATTCTGGCATGAGTGTGGATGTTAAATAAGGTTTCTGATTCGGAAATCTACGAAACCTCGGCCACATGAATCCCCTTTTTTCCCTCTAAAGGGGCGTGAGAAATGCAATTAAATTAAAATCTAGCTAAAAGGTTTATTGCATGCCTACCTCCTCCACCTCATAGACCACAGTATCCAAAACATAAAAATAAAATCTATGTCCAAATTTTCAGAATTCCTTTAACAAATGGCCTTCAACAACAGATCCAAGAAGTCCAGTTCCCCTTCTAATTTTACTTTCTGTGTCACACTTTTCTTCCTTGTCCTCTTCACCATACCAACATTTTTCCTCCTCCACACACCCACCACATGCACCACCCTTTCCAAAACCTGGTCAGGTGATCTTCTTTTAGCCGAATTCACATGGAACAAACTCCCATTTCTAGAACAGAACCCTTCACCTGTATCTCTCAAAATCGCTGTCTTCTCTAGAAAATGGCCTATTGGAACCACTCCTGGTGGCATGGAGCGCCATGCATACACACTTCACACTGCTCTAGCTCAGCGGGGCCACAAGGTTCATATATTCACCTCTCCTCCACAAGAAGAAACCACTTCGACCTTTTGTTCAGACGCAACCAATCACCAAGAAGATGTTAATGCTCCTTCTTCACCCTTCATCCATTGCCATGAAGGGGAGCCAGGCAAGTGGCGCTACAACAAAGCATGGGAACAGTTTCTGGAACAAAACCAGAAAGAACCCTTCGATGTTGTTCACTCAGAAAGTGTAGCACTTCCTCATTGGCTGGCTCGCGACCTTCCAAACCTTGCAGTTTCGTGGCATGGCATAGCACTCGAGAGTTTGCAATCTAGCCTTTTCCAAGACTTAGCTCGTAGAACTGATGAACCTAGATCCCCGGATTTTGACAAAGGCTTATACGGGGTTCTCCCTAAGATTCTAAATGAGATAAGGTTCTTCAGAAACTATGCACACCATGTTGCTATCAGTGATAGTTGTGGTGAAATGTTAAGAGATGTGTACCAAATCCCCAGCAGAAGAGTGCATGTGATTCTTAATGGAGTTGATGAGGGTGACTTCAGAGAAGATGTGGAATTGGGAAAGGAATTTAGAACCAAAATTGGCATTCCAAGCAATGCTAGTTTAGTGCTTGGTGTCGCTGGAAGATTAGTTAGGGACAAAGGCCACCCTCTCCTTCATGAAGCATACTCTAGGCTAATAACAAAACATCCTAATGTGTATTTGATTGTAGCTGGCTCAGGACCATGGGAGAACCGATATAGGGATTTAGGAAATCAAGTTCTTGTTCTTGGATCCATGAGTCTTTCCATGCTACGAGCATTCTACAATGCCATTGACATTTTTGTCAATCCTACACTTAGACCACAAGGCCTTGATCTTACTCTGATGGAAGCCATGATGAGTGGGAAACCCCTTTTGGCATCAAGATTTCCAAGCATCAAAGGTAGTGTTGTGGTGGATGATGAATTTGGCTTTATGTTCTCTCCCAACGTGGAATCCCTCATGGAGGCACTTGAAGCTGTGGTGAAGGAAGGAAAGGTAAGGCTTGCAAGGAGGGGAAAGGCATGCCGTGAATATGCAATTTCTATGTTTACAGCAACAAAGATGGCGTTGGCCTATGAGAGACTATTCCTGTGCATAAAAGAAGATAAATTTTGTAACTATCATTGAGGTGTGATCTTTTTATTTGCATTATTGACTTATCTGCTTATGTTATTCAGATATCAGTAACAAAAAAATTTAATATTTGTCAATTTGAGATATTGTTTTGGTGATTAAAATTTCCTGTATCACTTTATCCGCGTTGTGGTTTGGAAGACCATATTCTATATATGATTATAATATTACAGTGAACTTTTTACCTACCTGTACACGATATTACAGTAGGCTTAAAAAGGGAGCTATATATACTTTCTGATAATGAAGTCAGTAGGAAAAGTCGCAGGTACTTGTCTGGTTTGAAGAGTCTGTCTATGTTTCAAGCCTTCAATCATTAGTAGTTAGCGTATCAGAGGAACTATGCAAGAACATAATTATGCCCCCAAGGCTACTATGAACTTCCAAAACACAATCACCACGAGGCTGAGTCAGCTAAATGAAGTTACTGACAGTGACTGAATTGGTCTGAATCACAGAGTTCACCAAAACCCTTGAACCAAGAGGGCACCATAGGATCTGCCATCAACAATTCTATGGTTTCCATCTTTCACCGGTGTAATATGCTAAGACACAAGTGACTGCGCCAAAATCCTCGAACGATGTCTCTCAAAATGATCATAGGCGTGTTTGGTTCTCAAGAACAACAGCACACTAGAAGCTAGTCCTAGGACAGACATTCCTCCCCACCACACAAATGTCCAGAAGTAGCACTTCCTTCCCATGCACATCAGTGTATCACCCATAAAGTCACCCGTGACTAAGTAAGCATTGGCATCGTAGATCGCTGCAGCCAGAAAACCATACAGAAGAGACCCAATTGGAATGTTTGTTATGAGAATGTTGTGATTGACACTCACACTGTTGGGTCCAAATAGTTCCGATGTAACTGCCACTGCTGCTGCGAAGATGAAACCGGAACTCAGACCAATCAGTGCAGTGCTAACTTTAAGTGCAGCTTCACTGTCTGATACAGCAAGCAATATAAATGCAACTGGGGTTGGGAAAAGCCCAATGGCTAGCCATCCGGTTCTTGCAAAGTAGAATTTGCTGCATTTTGGAAAAAATATTATCATCATAACTGCTACAAATTTATATTACATAAAAGATTCACTACTTAATAAAGAGAATGCTAACAAAGTATGTATTCAGAGAAAGAATTCACCCAAAACATGATAGATACGATAGATAATGGTGAGAAAACACTTACTTTCGAATGTAGTCTGGTACAGCTGAAAGCAAGCGACCAAAGAAAGAAAATGATGAGTATAGCGTGACAAGGGTAGATATACTTGAACCCAGGCCTAAAGATTGAGCTATCTGTCCCAGATTGTTGCTGTAGACAAGACCAATTGTGCCACCACAGAAGTATGCAATATAATAGAGCCAGAAATCCACCCTCTGTACTACCTCTGCAGCGGTGTGCTCTTCTCCTAGCATTGCCAACTGATCCTGACCAAGCACCTTGTCACAGCCCACGTCACTGGTTTTTGCCCTCTGACCTCCATGCACGGATCCATTCTCACCCAACAGGTCGTGATCATCTCCATTGCTGAGATTGAGAGTACTGTTCTGACGGGAGAGGAGTTCTTTATGAAGCTCAAGATCATCAACATGCACAAGAATGAAGCCAGAGCCTTCCACCTGAAAGCTGGAATGGATGGCATTGTGAAACCAACCTCGAGCATAGATGGTGCCAGGGATGCATAGTGGGGATACGAGGAGAAAAATGGCCCCACCAAAGTAGATCCTCGAGGTGGCTTCGTCAGAAGTTGATGAGGCAAAGAGGAGGAGGTAAATGCCAGTGAAAATGGCGAGAATGTTTAGTACTAGAAATATCACTGAGTTTCTGCTAGCAGCATCTGCAGATCTAGAGAGAGAGTCTAAAGGAGGTTGGAGAAGAATTGGGATTAGTGCTGCAAGGGAAGTGAGAAGAGGCACAAGGGCGTTCAAGAGAAGGTAGAGTGAATCAGATGAAGGGTCTATTGAATTGGCCGCAAGTGTGTAGAGTGCAGCACTCACACCATTGAAACTCACTGTGAGTGACAATGCAAGGGGTCTGTTCACTGGAAAATTCCTAATGCAGAGAACAAAGCACACTGTGTTGAACCAACAGATGCTACAGCCACTCAACAAACTCAGAAGAAAGAACTGCCACACACAAAGCATACAGCTAATTAACCTGACCAAAAATCAACACAAGCAACTTTCTGTACAGTACATCACAACTTTACAATTTCGTGAGGTTTAATATTCCTTTGTAATTGATCGACAATAGTTTGGTTAAAGAAAAATTCCAAAGTTGTTTTCATTTCTCGTTTATGTGAGTAATTTCTTGTGCAGTTATAATGTTCCACTATCATATTTTCACACCCTTTATCTTAGTATTTGATAATCTCAGTTTAGTAGTATAACAATATAGATACGAATAAATAGTTTCATTATCATAAAGTAATATAAAATCGTTATCATTGTATAGGAGAAAGAGATTGTAAAAGCATCATTTTTGTAATATTTTCTGGTGTGTGGTACATGCAGACTAAGTGGCGTCCAGAAAAGAACCACGTCAAACGAGTATGATTTAAAGTTTTAGCCATTGGGACCAGCAGAACGGACGGAGTTACAGTTGAGAAGTTGTGAAATGAAAGGACGTGTTTGGAAAAGACGACCACAAAACACAACTAAACATAACATAACATATCAACGATAATATAAAAGATTCATGGAAACAAATATGTCCTTTTCAGAAAGAAATATGTGGTCCGTTCAAAGCTCTTGTTTTTGAAGTCCATTCAACACTATGACGAACCTTTCAAACTAGCCAAAACTACAATCTCTATTAGACGTTTCCTTGGGAATGGCGTGTTGTGTACTGTAGTGATAAAAATCGCCCCAGCAGATTCCTGGTACCCTTTAACAAGTTTCATTAATTTTTATGTAAGTTACTAGCTATTCATTAAAATGGGTCATTGATGATAATAGTTAGCGTTAATTAGTAAAAGACAACATAGGAGTTGAACACAAATTATTGAGATGTGTGAAAAAAGAGAAAAAAAGGGATAGAAAATAGAAAAGCGAAGGTTTGGTGGCATGAGAAGGGACCCCAGAAATTAATGAAGTGTATGTAATGTACGTAAGGAAGGTGCACCACAAGGCCATCATCCATAACAACGTGCTACTTGTCGGTCAAGGCCATAACTCTCAAACTCTTTCCATGCCAAGAATTCAAAGATTGTTACTTGTTTTTTGACTGCTAAAAAAATACATTTTCAATATATATATATATATTAATTTTGTTTTTCTCATGTAGCACTGTTGCCAAAAGATTCTAGATAGCATATTACTCATCCCATCGTATTTATAATCAAATTCTTCACTTTTAAAAACTGAATTCTTACTTCATTTTTTGAAAATGAGGTTTGAGAAATTTTAAAAGATAAAATTAGAATACTTAAAATAGTTAATAGTTTGCAATATTAATAGTATTTAGAATTTATTTTTACAATAATTTAAGTAAATTTTTAAATGAAATTAATATTGAGATTCTATTAAAAAAAATATCAAGTTACTTAATAGTTGTATTGTGTTTATAATTAAATCTATTTATTAACTTAATTATTTAACACAGACATATTTAAGATATTAAATTTATTGTAATATCTTGTTTCTAGTTATTAATTGAGGTAGGATATATAGTTTTAAAGTGTGATAAATGTTTTAAAAATCCAATAAATAGATTTAGTTTTGGTCTGATGATATTTGTAAAATATTTCATAGAAGTAAAATAATAAAGAATGTTTACAAAATATTTTAATGAATTAAATATTATTAGTTTAATTATGTAATATAAGCAATTGTATATTAAATTAAGATGTCATGTGTTTTTAATAAGATGACATGTTACAATTATTACTTTTAAGGACTATCGTATTTTTGAAAAATATAATACTTTAAGTTGTTATAAAAAGGTTTAGTTGAAAATAAAAATTGGAAATTTAAGTTATAATTTAAATTAATGGCTTAATTAATTTGATACTGTAAATATCTATGAAAACTTTTTGAATATGACAACCATTATCTGTCAACATTGAAATAACTTAAATTTAAAATAAATATTAAAAATGTAAATATTATTTATTATAATAATAAGCATCAATTCATATTTAAAAAAATAGATAAAAAATACGAAGTACATAAATAAATTCATTAATAATAAAAAATATATATTAATTATTTAATTAATATTGGTCAATTTAGCTTAATAGTTTATATAAAAATTATTATCAAATAAATAATTAAAAAATTTCTCACAGCTTTAGTTTGAAAAGAAAAACTAATGTATAAATAGTATTATGTAGATAAATATTTTGAATAATAGATAGAAGTAAATTTTGTTTACCCCAATTGGGAAAAAAAATATTCTTTTTTTGTTTAGTGGAATTGGTAACAAAATTATAGTTAAGCTTGAATAAGGCAAAATAATGTATAGACATTAGGTCATATGATGTTGATGAAAAGAAAAAAAAAATAGAAGCATATTTGTTGTATGCATGAAAAGCAAAGAGGGAAAAAGAGAAAACCAGGTAATAAGGCAAGGAGATGAGATTTTTTATGGCGAGCCACTGTAGGCCGTAGCCGAGGAGTCCCATGGCGGAGGCGATGAAGATGACGACGGAGAGCGGGAGACGAGTGAGGGCGAGGCCGGAGGACCAGCCGAAGACCTTGCCCATGTCGTTGGCGGTGGCGAGGTAGTTGAGTTTGATCTGAGAGATGTTGAGAAGGGATTTCAGGGAAGAGGAGTAGTCGGAGAAGTCGAAGTTTGTGCCGGTGAAGGCCTGAATCCAGATAGTCGCCACCAGGACCATCCACTTCCTAGATTGTCCGGTCATCGTCGTCACAACGTAAGACTATGTTTGTTTGCGTACAATCCTCCCTTATATAGGAACCGCTCCGCCACACAAATAATCAACACAAAAATTAAATCCCTTTCCAACTCCCTGTAAACATAAACATAGTTAACTAATCAGTTAATTAATTGACTAATTAATTAATTAATTCTCTCCCACTAACTGCTGCTCTTCATTCAAATATTTCATTCTAGTTATAATTACTAGAACATAAGTAATTTAATAATAATGACTGATAATAGAAATATAGGTGAGGGTTACTTTTAATAGAGCAACTGTGTAATTTTCAAGCAGTTACATATTTAGTACAATTATTTATTTTATTAAATAAGGATTTTTTTTTTTAAATTTGTTAAATGATAGAATTTTTAACTAAAAAAATCATTTAAAATAGTTATAAAAATGTTTTTTCATAATGCTATAGTACGTACAACAAATAAACTCGTACAAATGTTTAATTAAAAATTACAAAAAAAACAAAATTGTTTCGATTCGTCTGAAGAATATCCAAATTAAGCGAATAGGTGTATCAATATTGCTATTATTCAAATTTTTAAATGGGAGAGGAGAATATATAAATTAAGCGAATAGTCTTTATAGTCATTTTTATTTTAAATTACTAAATTATTTTTAATTTATTAAATATTTTATTTTAAAAATTCAATTGATATTGTTTTATGTTATTTGACATTTTAAAAAAAAATATGTTCTTTTAAATTATTATTCACTTTTCTTTGACTAGTAAAAATATATACATTAGCGCGCGCCCACTATTTGTATTGTAATAAAAAATTATTAAACTATTATAATTTTTTAGTTTTAAATGACTTCTATTATAAATAAATATTTGAATTAAAAAATAATTATAAAAAGAAAATAATAAAATAATCTTGTTATTACATTATTTAAATTTAAAAAGGTGATCACTAAAAATATATATTAAATAAAATGTAAGAAAAAATTAAATAAATTAGATTAGTATAGAAGTATATATTATATATATAATCATTTAATAAATATTTAAATATTAGTACTTTTATATATATATATATATATATATATATATATATATATATATATATATATATATATATATATATATATATATATATATATCAATCCGGCATTATTTCTTTATCATATAATATTGTCATCATAATATACTTTTTGAATAAAGTAAAGTTTTTCTATTAAATTTTAAAGGTGTTTATCTTATTAAAAAACTCTTAATTGAAGTATTTATTTATAAAACTCTTATATAAGGATTGTATTATATCAGTATGAGTCTATCACTAATACTTAACGACTTTATATTACTAATAGATTTTTTTTAAAAGAAAAATTTATTGAAAAGACTCAAATCCTCAAAAAATATTAACACCATTTTTAATAAAAACCTTAAATTTATAGATTTTCTTTTAATGTTCTTTTTTTTCATTTCTATTAATTTAGACTTCCACTTAAATCCCAATAATTCTTAGTTATAAATTGAATGTTTTATGTATAATAACAATTAGGTTTTAGTTTTCTTAAATTTCAATTTTGTCTCCGACAAATTTGATCTCTAAAATAATATTTATATATATTAAAAATATATCCAGATAAGTTTTTCCATAACCACTTCAAGAAAAATAAAATAATATATAGTATATAACACACGTTAAACATAAAATTTCAGAAAAAATTATATAAACAAATTTACGCAAAATAAATAAAAATAAATAAAATTGATTTTAACTTTTTTTGAAGAATATAAATTTAATTTCTTTTCTTTATCATAATTTTCATATTGTAATTTCATTGAGTGAAATATATTAACATGACATTTTACATGTTGAAAGTGCAATATGAAACTATATTAATCAGACGTCACATAATAATAAGGTAGAACAATTAAGGGAATAAAATTTAACTGACAGTTGTCCTAAAATAACCATACTTTAAAACTTTACAGGATCCTAAATTGATAAAAATAAATAAAGACAAAATCGAATGGTCTTACTCTAAACAGTAACAATCCTCTGTTTCCAGTGTCTGCTCTGGAAAAAAACATTGTTCTAACTCTGCTCACATCCACAAGAGAATCATTGCAAAGGACAAACGAACATATAAGACAGAAAAGAATGGTAAACTAGTGTAATTTAATTAATCATGTTAACATGCAATTCAGACAAACATATAATACAATCAGACACATACAAATATCATATAAGCATGTTATGACCGACCATTTTACTCTGACCGTCCGGACAAGTATGAATATGTAGCTTATTGTGGTTCCTGCACTCGTATGTAACCTGGAAACCCCATCAATTCCCATACAAGGTTAGCTCGTTAACCCGCCTTTGGTCAAAGTAAAACCCCTAAACTAGGGTCTTCTGCTATTCTCACGACATGCATCACCATTCTCTACGTGAGAATCAGTGATCATTAGAATGTCAGGATGAATGACGTACTAAGCTCCCCATTTTCATACTTTCACCACAAACTTGATAATCAATCAATGAGACATTCCTCCTTGGAATTCTCTTCCACATCTATGATACTAATACCACATCATACTTTCACTTTGTCACCATTATGTTAACACATACATAAGCAATCAAGACCACTGGAATAAATATAAATATAGGCCGAACAGAAATCATCAAACACATATGAACAATACCAAACTCCCTGTGAATATTGGAGACCGAATGATCACTCAATGTCTAAAGAACAGGACCAAACGTCCATAACAAGTACGGCTGAAGAGATGGCCGAATGATATTTAAAAACTTATCATTGTAAGATACCGAATACTACAACCAGGTTGAGAACTAGGTTAGATCTAACACTTATGGCTTAAATCGAACACCTTATAGTTTAAGCCGAACACCTATAGCTTAGGTCGAACGCCCATAGCTTAGGCCGAACACTAAGATATAACCGAACGATCATTAATGGGTAAGACCCATAAGAGGCCGAACACAATTAAGATCGATTACAAGTACAAGACCGAGTAAGATGAAGAGACTGAGTGCTAGTACAAGACCGAACACTATTAAGACCTAGTGCTAGTACATAAACGAGCACTACCAAGACCTAGTGCTATATTCAATTGAATATTAGCACAAGACCGATCTGTCATTAACTGAAGATCCACAATAGTAGAACTCAGTTAAGACCGAGCACCAGAGGAAGGTCAAACGGTCAACAAGTGACATTCGGCAATCTGCATAATTTTGCAGAATGATTGCAGAATTATGATCAACACCTATCTTTACCAAATTTCACTGCATTTTCCCAACTTCTAATCCTCCAAACTTATATTATACTGAACTATACTCTTCTCTAGAACATATAAACATCTCTCACATTATATAAAGAGTTTCATCCCAGATTTGAGAGTCAATTTTGCAGAATCATGAACTCAATGATCGAGAATCAAATTTCCTAGTTTTGGTACATTTTTGAGTGGCTTAAGGATTCTAACAAATCTTAAACAACTTACCCAAATTCCCCATACAGACCAAACTCACACCGAATACCACTTCTCCATTTTCACCACCACACTTCCTTCCAATTTCACTTGACCATTGAACCAAAATTATGCAGAAACACAATCATCATGAACACAACATCAATATTCCACACCAACAACACCGAACACCAAATCATTCGATTTTACACACATGCATAATCATCAAACAACAATTTTATACATTAAAAACCAAGTAATTAAATTAACTAGCTTCCCTTACCTCTTTCACCAAACAGAAACAACGTTTATCTTTTCCAGAAATTGATTTCACGCCAGAAAGTCCTAGGAACACCTATAGTTCACCAATTGGTGAGAAAAAGACCACCCAATGAACCAAAACGAATTTAGAAAGGAGAAGAGAAGGTTGGAGAACACATGCAACCAACAGGGCTATCTTGCATGTGATAGAATTTTCCAAATTTTCACAAAAACTCAAGAAACAAAACTTACCCGTTCGAAACACAAGTTTGATCGATAAAAGAGGAAGTCCTTGACACCAGGATGACTTAGGCACAATCTGATTGTAGATCAGATTAGATGAGATGAGAGACTTTTAGAAAGAAGAAGGAGAAAAGTGAACAGAGCTTTGAAGAGTGATAATGGTTTTTCAGATAATGAAACGAACTTTGAATTCAACGTTTATATATATCAACATTATTTTATTATTAAATACTCGGTCCGATTATCTGGTGCCACTTATTCACTCCCAAGGCTGACTCCTCTCAGTCTTTATACGAAACACCTGTCACTCCAAATTTTCTTTAAAATTCTCGATTCTTACACAACGTATGTATGCGAGATGTCTTACAGCTGATAAATTAAAAAGTATGGTTAATTATAATTTTATCAATCACTAAGAGAATCAGTTTCTCACTCCATATATTTTATTTCCTTCTACCAAACGTAATTTCTGAGCTGACATAAGTAAAGGAGTTTCTCATTTTTATCATAAAAAGTTTAGAGCAAGATTATTAAAATAATTAGAATAATGAGATTAATTACATCACACTTGAAAATATAAGTCTAAGTCTCAAATTAAATAGAAATAAAAAGATAAAAAACTATATAAAAATAAAGATTCAATGTCAATTATTTATGTAATTAAGCTCAAATAATTTATTTTAGTTTTTTTTTGTAAAGATAAATGTTAGACTATAAGAATTAAGAATCAACAACCACTCTTGCAGTTTGAAACAATTATGCAAGTTACCTTAATCACAAAGAAATCACATTCATTTATATGTTCGTCGTATAAGGTTTCCTTTTCTCGCTATAAAGCAACAAAGGAAACATATTCATTTGTTCGTTTTAGAAAGTTTAACTAACAGCTACGAATGGAAGTGTTAGACTCTTGGTTGTTTGATTGACTGTCGGATTTTCTTCTGTCTTAAAAAGTAACACTGTGTTGTTTCAATATTAATTTTAAAATGATATCATGAACCTGAAAACTATGTACTGCAAGAAAAAAAAAACTGCTACTTCTTTATTCACTCCTCAACTTTATCCGAAAAAAAATCTCTATAGAAAAAAATATTACTAAACTATAATGTATAAATAGAAAATAAATTTATTTAGTAAAAAAGAAGGTAGATTCATACTTTATATTTTAATATAGTAGAGTTTAAAATAAATAAAAAATATACAAACAAAAAATTTAATACTTTATCTTCTTCATTCAAAGAACATGATCTGAGTTTTTTTCTTGAAAGAAACGATATTGAAGGAAGTTGAAGCCCGAAGAATAAGTATTCAAAAGTATGGAATGTATGAGAAATCAATGTGCAAAAGGTATGAACATGGCAGGATGTTGAAATGAATCTTTCTCCTATTAGTAGATGTGTTTTTGAGTGTTTTTTTTAAGTGTTATTTTAGGTTTAATTAATAATTTTATTTTATATTTAAGTTTTTTATTTATTTTAGTTTTTATATATTATTTTCACTTAATTAAGTTTTAATATTTGTTGAATATAATTAGTTTGATTTTTTGATTAAATTAGCATTAACTCTATTTAAAAGTGTAATGTTTCAAAATTTGATTTACTTTTATGTTGGAATTTGGAATCCTTCTAGTTTTGTTTTTTTTTTCTTTTTTCTTTCTAAATTTTCTACCATCTTTCTTCACATTTCTCTCACATTCCCTTAAGCTCTTGGTGATGTATTTTCATTTTGCACCATTCAAGAGAATAAAAACATCAAATAATCTTATTTATACAATTTCAAAAACAAAAATCTCACTCGACTAAGTTGATAAATTTTAAAATCTCAACTTTATTTTTCTTAACTACAACCAGTAATAATAATAATTTAGAATTAACTTCATTTCTTTAATTACTTTTGGCAGAGAGAGTAGATGAAGGTGAAAGAAGATATAGAAAGAGAAAGAAACAAAAAATAAAGTACAATCAAGGTTTATAAGCTGTCGTTAATATATATTAATATTATTTAACAAAAGCAACTTCATAGTTAACAAATTAAATATGATAAAATTAATTATAAGTTATTTTTTAAATAAATATAGAATTGATTTTTAACATATTACCTCTTATAAAAATATACTCGAATCATTAATAAAACAATAAAAATAAAAAATTAGACCAATGCAATTGAAGTAAGCAATATAAAGGATTTGCAAAAGTATAAAGTGATTTTAATAATAATAAATGAAACAACAAATTAATAAAATGATTTTAAAATAATAGTATTTCAAAAATAGAAAATGAACTGATTTTAACGCATGTATAAAAGACTAAATTGATTATATTTAACAAATATGATATATATATATATATATATATATATATATATATATATATATATATATAAAAGATCAAATTAGCTATATTTAATAAATATTAAAATTTAATTGAGTAAAATATATATATATATATATATAAAGACAAAGTAAATGAAAGAATATCAAATTATTAATTAAGTTTTTTTAAAGAGTTAAAAAATTAAGAGGAATAATTTCCCTTTTAAAACTGTTACTTTTATAAAATTTAATCCCGTTATCATTTAATTCTTTATTATTTATTTTGTTAAGTCTCTTAGTAAGTAATATTCTCTTAAATGAAACTTAAAAAAAATTATATCCTCCCGTTGTAGCAGTAAACGTTGTAAATGAACAAACAACCAAATAAATAAAATAGAATTCAAATTAAAATTACTAATCACTATTCATTGTGAATTATTAGTGTCCCACCAACATACTTTACAGCTAGCTACTAATAGTTATTCTCATAACTATTTCTAATTAAGTCCATTTAAAAAAAAAAAATACATGTGAATTCATTAAATTCGAATCCACCAATACAAAGCATTTATATATATAAATACTTATAAAATGACAATTAAAATATGCACAACCACCTACTTCTTTTTTATATATAAATATAAAACTAATAATACATGACAATTGTCTACACATATATTCATCAAACAATTATTTAACCTTTAGAAATCTATAATTGCCTCATAATAAATTTCAATAAATCCATATTTCAATACAGTGTGTGTTTAATTTAACACCTATTCTGTAAAAAAAAAATGATATAAATTACTATTAATTTTGAATCATACAAACTTTAAATATTGGCAGCTAACAAAATTTATCAAAGCTTCATTTCTAAACAAATATATTTGATTTATATATTCATTTCTAAACTTTTGAATTAGACATAAAGAATAAATGTGTGATGGGACAAATAGGTGCATGGAGACTATCCATTTATACAATTTATATAATACCCATCATGACATTCAATAAAGAAAACAAAAAATTCTTTCAGCATAATTGGAATACATTTGAGTATGGGCCATTGTATGGCATAGTTCAAATCTTGATAAACTTTAAACTGATTGTTAAACAAATCAATAAATTAGGAACATAGTCTTCTTAGAAAGTAACCTCCAATAGCATAAGAAAAAGTTAAGTATTTCTAAGACTAATAAGTATTGGTTTTCAGTGACGAATTTTTAATAAATATTTTTTGGACTATAAAATATCTTTATATACATGAATAATTTTTATTTTTTTTTGGAATACTATATATCAGTATTGGATAAAACATAAAACAATCACACAATGTTTAGGTAACCAATCATATGCATTTAAATCCAATCATATTCATTTAAATCCAATCATTATGACTATACAACAACAAAATCAAAATTAAGAGTGATATAAGTTCACCCAAAGCCCATTTAAATAAAGGTCCAATAAAAATAATAAAAACAGAAAACTATTTCTAAGTATAAAACATAAATATTATTATTTATTCTAGTGTTACATTAAGTGTTATCCACACCTATTAACTTAGAGTATTATTGGAGTATCTTTTCATATATTTTACTTTCGAATTCAAGATTGAAAAATGATGGTGAATTGAAGAATTCCAAAAATAAAGATTAATCAACATATTACAAAGCTCATCCGAATTTACAAGTATATAATTTGTTATAATATGCACTAATAAGCGGTGGCAAAACTAAGAGAAAAAAAATCTTTCTGCTTGTAAAACTTTTATTCTATAAATGGTTTTGATTTAAAATTAGTAAGATTCAATTATTTTAAAATAAAAAGATTTTATTATAAGTAGATTTATTATGGATAAACTTTTTTATTTTAAAACATATTATTTCTTGCTATTGGTCGTTGAGCGAGTGTGTTACAAAATACTTTTAGCTGAACGAACATATTTGGTGGTTGAATGAGAGTGCATTAGTTGAGCGAACATATCTGGTATTGAGTAAGTGTACTGTCAGGCACTATTAATTGAGTGAACATATTTGATGGTTAAGCGAAAATATCATAATATAAACTAAGTTTACCTATACATCTTATGATATGTTTAAGGGTTAAATATGCTTTTAGTCCCTGAAGTTTCAGTGATTTTTGGTTTTAGTCCCTGCATGAAACATTGATGGTATTTAATCCTCCTAGTATGGAAACATGTATGTTTAGTCCCTAATTTTGGACGACGTCAAGTTTTTGCTTAAGTGTCTAACGACCGTGCCACCTATTCACTCTGCCACGTAAAATTTATTTTAATTTGAAATGAAATTAAGCATTGTAGCACGTGTTTTGTATTATAAGTCATTGTATTTAGAATTAATGTATAAAGTTATTTTTGTTAAAAGATAAAATTGGAATAAAAAAAATAGAGGAAAGGGTAAAAATGGAATAGGGGGTGGGGGATGGGATTGGGGAGGTACAGGGAGTAACCCCGGAACTAGGCTACTAATTACTGATTTGGGCTGGATTTGGGCCTGCGTCTAAGTAGGACGACGCCGTTTCGGCCTAGCTGCTTCTTAGGGGTCTTCGTGTATGTTCCTGAACATGAAGAATTTGGAAAAAAATCTCAATTGGTGTAGCAATGTGACCCTTTACATACAACATTGAATTATCTTTTTTCTGATCCTTCATTGCAGTCATCGACATTCCTGATGTGGGGTTGATGCTTGACTTGCTAGCTATAACATTCATAAGTCTTCCAGGATTCAAGTTACCAAGTTCTATATAAAGCTGTCTAAGAATTGGAAGAGTATCACCATCTATCGGTCATCAATTCTTGGCCAAAATCAACTATTTTTCTATTGTGTTACTTTAATTACATGTCTATCTCTTTTCTCTCTTTGCGTTAAACTCAGAACCATTTACCCCAAACATGATTGCTTTTGCATTACCAAATAATTCTCTCATACATGACAAAATTCAACATCATGAACAACAACTTCTATGGGGAAATCCCACAAGAAGTGGGACGATTGTTACAACTGCAGAAACTCTTTTTTGGAAATAACTCATTTGTGGGAGAAATCCCTACAAACTTGACAGGTTGCACTGATCTCAAATCTTATACCTGTATGGAAACAATTTGATTGGCAAAATACAAATCCAAATTGGCTCACTTCAAAACCTTCCAAATTTAAATCACATATCAGGAGAAATTCCAGCATCGTTAGGAAATTTAATTGGTTTAAATCTCTTATAATAGAACATAACAGCATTAGTGGAATTATCATAACAACTTTGGAAAGTTAAAGAAAATGCAAAAGTTGTCATTGGGTGCAAACAAACTGTCAGTACGAGCCTTCATAGGCAACCTTAGTCAATTGTTTTTCCTAGGTATGGAGCAAAATATGTTACAAGAAAATATTCCTCCGAATGTAGGAAACTTTCAAAAGTTACAAGAATTGGATCTGTATCAAAACAACCTTACAGAAACCATACCTTAGAAATTTTCAATCTGTCATTTCTAACAAACTTCTTGATTTGACCGAAAACTCTTTGAGTGGTAGCATACAAGAAGAAATGGGCAACCTTTATCTCTGGCTAACACCTCCTTTTGGAAGGAAATTCCTTAGAAAGAATCATACCATCTTCTTTGGCATCACTCAAAAGCCTTTGAGGTTTAGACATGTCACAAAACCACGTGTCCAGATCAATTCATAACTCTCTGCAGAACATTCCTTTCCAAGAACATTTCAATATATGTTTTAATACGTTGGACAGTGAGATACCGACCGAAGGTGTCTTTAGAAATGCAAGTGCATTAGGTGTAACTGGAAATAGTAAGCTCTGTGGAGGTATTTCAGAACTGCACCTACCACCATCTCGTGTCAAAACTAAGAAACTTGCAAACATCACAAGTTTAGGTTGATTGCAATCATAGTTAGTGCAGTTGTTTTTCTTCTCATACTGTCATTTATCTTAATAATCTGCTGGATGAGGAAAGCAAGTAAGAAACCATCACTGGATTCACCAGAATTGACCAACTAGCTAGAGTTTCATACCGAAGTTTGCACAACGGAACTAATGGTTTCTCAATACAAACTTGATAGGATCTGGAAATTTTAGCTCTGTCTACAGAGGAACTCTTGATTTATAAGACAAAGTCGTTGCCATAAAGGTCCTAAACCTTCAAAGAAAAGGAGCTCACAAGAGTTTCATTGTTGAATGCAATGAGCTTAAAAATGTCAGGTATCGAAATCTTGACATGTTGTTCTAGCACAGATTACAAAGGTCAAGAATTTAAAGCTCTAGTTTTTTAGTACATGAAAAATGGAAGCTTGGAGCAATGGCTGCATGCTACAACATTAAATACAGAGCACTCAAGAACATTGAGCCTTGATCAAAGATTAAATATCATGATTGATATTGCATCTGCATTACATTATCTATATCATGAATATGAGCAATCAATCATTCACTGTGACTTGAAGCCTAGCAAATGTCTTGCTTGATGATGACATGGTTGCTCATGTTTGTGATTTTGGAATAGCAAGACTTCTAACCATTAATAGCACCACTTCTAAGCAAACAACTACAACTGGAATAAAAGGCACGGTTGGCTATGCTCCCCCAGGTATTATGTAAACTTTTGAATAGGATTTTTTTTATTTGTCTTCTCTTTGGTTAAGAACTTATTTACTAATGAAAGTTCTGAGGTGTCTACGCATGGGGACATGTACAGCTTTGGAATTATTATGTTGGAAATGTTTACATGAAGGAGACCAACAGATGAAATTTTTGAGGATGGTCAAAATTTGTATACTTTTGTGAAAAATTCATTTCCTAATAATGTTTTGCAGATTTTGGACCCGTTACTTGTAGCAAAACCAGGACAAGCAACAATAGAAGAAGAAAACACTCAGAATCTTACTACAACCATTGAAAAGCACTTCATTTAAGTCATTAGAATTGGACTTGCTTGTTCACTAGAGTCCCCAAACGAAAGAATGAATATAGTGGATGTCACTAGAGAGCTAAATAAAATCAAGAGACTCTTTCTAGCTTGTAAGACAAATGGAAAATGACTTCATTCTCCCCATAATACTTGAGAACAAATGTAGATACACCATATTCTGGCTTCTGCCAAATTTTAATAGTAGTTCCATTACAAATTATTTCCCCACAGATTAAGTTTTCCTTTTCAAACTTAACAGTATAGTAAAACTGAGAGTTCTATATCCTTAATTGCATATGTCGCTCGCTTCAGCTCATGCCCTACTAATTGGTCATAAAGTTACAATTTCATTTTCTGTTGTTTCTCTCTGTATTTCAAAATTCCAGAACTATAGAGTTAACCAGTTTCTTCTCAAATTTCAGGTGTTGGCACTTGAATAGTCAAAGCTGAGGTCAAAAGTCACCGCTATTTTAGAAACTGATGTGTTTGCAATATGGTTTACACAAACGTATTCTAGTTGATGCGTATACACAAAGTACAAAGTAGACTACAAACGTATTCTAGTTGATGCACTGATTGTATTCTTTGCACAGACAATCTCTCTATTGAAAGGGATTTCACATTTCCGAGTCCAAGTTCTTGTATAAAATCATGTTGAAATATTAAGATAACAGGAAAAGATATGTCAAACATATATGCAGAGACTTTTCAATCTATCCAAAGAGTGGTACTTGTAATTTGTAAAAACAATAAATGAATTCAGAAACAACTTTTCTAGGCTTCATACAGTAAACAAACAATTTAATCTAGTGATTGTCTGTCTGTTTGAGACGAATCAGCAAATCTGACTGAAAATATAGACTATGAAACATTGCAGAGATCAAATTCCATTTTCTACTCGTTCATCAGTTTTTAAATATAATTTTAGTAGTTTGTCTTTCCCATTAAACGTAGTTTTTAGCGAAGCAGCAGGTACTTTTATTATCTAATATGAGAAATATGTTCTATATCATCAGGTGTTTCAGTGACTTCAAGTTTTGTTGTATGTTACTCGAACTGAGCATAACTGAGTTTTTTCTGTACTCATGACGCCTAAACTAATTTAATGTCATTTCAAAACCCCTTACTTTTGTAACTCTTAAGATTTTTTTGCGACAAATTCAAGTGAATCGTGTCATATACATTTGACAATTGTCCTCAATGTTTATATATATATATATATATATATGACGATTGCAAGGGGTAAGCTCTAAACAAGCAATCATTTAGTAGTCCTCACTGTTTTCATGAACTAAGTATTTTGTTGATCAGGAACTGGTTGTAGACCAATATTTTCTTGATTGATCTTCTTCTTTGTAGAAGAGTATTATTGGTATGTTTAACTACACAACCATTGGTGAAAAACTAATATTGGTATTTTTTTTAATAAACATGTTAGGTATCACTATGTATCTTGACATCTTAGCTAAGCTGACATCTCAAAATACACTATATTAGTATGTTTAACTATACAACTCTACTGTATATGTATTCGCAGTACATACCGGTCAAAATATCATGACATGATCGATTGTCCAAACTTGGGGGAGACCGATAAGCTATGATCATAATTAGGTAATCATCTAGTTAAGCTTAACAGGTTAGTACCTGGGTTTAAACAGAATTAGACTGTGATTAAGTCAACCTTAATAAGAAGTTCATGGAGAAAACTATAAGTATAGGTCAAAGGTATGATTTTTAGAATTTTTTACCAGACATTTATTATAATGTTAATTGCTTAACCGATCGATCCCGAACTAACTTAAGCATCGGAGTATCTTTAACAAGTATACTAGATCGATTGAAGAACAAACTATTTGAATAAACAGCTGAAGAATAAGCGAGGAAAAAATTGTTTGAAATAGACACTCGACCTCTTATACTCGAAACAACAACCATTATTAACAAACTAATACTAATTTTTTTAATAAACTCATGTTAGGTATCACTATGTATTTTGACATCTCAATTAAGTTGCCATCTCATAATACACTAAGATTGATATGTGTTTCGGTCGGGTTTGATGCCCCTTAGAACATCTTAGGAGTGGACGCCCTAGAGGCTGGACGGTCACCTTAGGCTGGATGGTGACACCGCAAACTGGACGGTCGAGTGAAAAGACAGACTGGGGCGAGTTGGTTCCTCTCTAAATTCAAGTTCGTTCTTCCTCTTTCCTTCGTCTTTAGGCCGTCCGGGAGGGTACCTGTTAAAGGCACTCTGACGCTCAAGTCAGTTAAGTAACCGAACGGTATTAGAAAGAGAAGCATAATATGCAGAGAATCAAATCTGGTCTGAAGTCATACCTGAGACCTTTATTTATACTACCTGTAATGGGCTTTTACCTCTCGTGGGCCTGATGTCGGCCCAATCACATCTCAACCTTCATTGGGTATCTTAATGAGTCATTATGGCTTATGTTTCATCCACTTGGTTGGCTGGAGTCGTCCTGGTGGTCCTCTGAACATGGACCGAACGGGTGGGCGGATTTGGTCAGGCCGGGTGTGACCGGACGGTCTGCCCCTTCGTAAGAGAACGTACGGTCTCAGGGTACCGTACGGTACAATATGTTTAACTACACAACCATTACTGACAAACTAACATCGAGATAGTATTAGAATTCTTCTCTATATAATTTACAATGACAATAACTTAAAGACTCTAAAACCACGTTAGATTTTAGCTTCAGACAAGCGATGTGGGACTTTCCAATACTTTGCCTCACACATTAACATGCCCTGCCAAACTGGGTGATTACTAAGAGGAGCTATAGGCTCTTATACCATGATAACATTAAAACAAAGGATACGACACATGAAAAAGAAGAGGAATATAATTTTTTACGTTAGCCCTAATAGAGTCTGAATACACAGGACACTAATATATAAATATGACAATAGCATAACACACACACTTTGTGTGTAATTACCTAACAAATATATCAAGCTTAGTCAGTATTCTTTTTTTTTTACTGTATATACACGATGATTACACCAAAGTACAATATCCATACAGCTTGAATAACCCTTCATGATTAGACATGCACTTCATTCTCCACTCTTCTAATAAGAATGGTTCTCATATAATGAAAAGAGCTGAAGAAAAGGATGAATTGGCCAGCTCAATTTCACGTGAACTGGTTGTCCAAAACTGTAACTCCATACCGTGCAGCACAGCATGTGCATTAATATTCAAACCATACACACACAGACAAAGGAAAAAGATAATTTAAAACTTTTCCAAATGGAATGAAGTAAAGACAAATACACTGCCACGAGCACAATACCGCCATGGATTTGTGCTCTTTCGTTTCAACCCCATTTTTATTTCCAAATATAGCTTCTTTGTGTCATTTAACTTGTCTTTCGATTAATTGACTCTCACCAATTTCACATTTTGAAAATGCATACTGATATGATTAAAATAAAATGTAATTTCAATTTATAAATCAGTTTTTGTAAGATTGATTCTATCCAAATTCAAATTTTAAGATGATATTTGAACTTATTTTAGTCATTGTTGATTGCTTACAAATATTGGTTTCATGTTTAGGATGTAAAGTTTATATAAAAAGAATGAACTTTATTTTACAAATCAGTTTGGTATTACTGGGTTGTCTAAATTTATTTTTCTAGAGTTTTCTGCTACTTAAAAGTCATTATCAATCAACAAAGAAGAAGGACATTACTGTTTCATCCTAGCTTCCAGTTTTATCTAATGACACACTTTCATATAGCTTGGTTCCACATTTTCATGGACAATAACTAATATCTATTCATGTGATTGAGAGATAGTGAGAGTTTATAGTGAAAACATATTTTAAAGATAAAATCAGAAAATAATGAATAAACCTACAGAAATCTTATCCATGCAGGTTTGTTTACTTAAGTTTTTTATAGTATATGGAATACTCCTTCAACAAATTAACTACGTCTTTAGAAAGTACTTGCTGACAGAACAGCTATGAAATTTGTCAGTATATTTTACCATGAAACTTGTCAAAATAAGTCATAAGCTAAATGATGTGATAAGTTTTATATGCTAAATAAGTATTTAGTTAAATTATTTATGTAAACTTAGCTCAAGAAATATTAAAAATCTAGGAATAAGGATTTTCTGTGAAGTGAATTTGTTCATACAGCAAATAGGTAAGGACAAGTTCATATTTGAGGTGCAGTTTTTTATGATAAAAAAATACTTCAATTAAATTTAAATTAAAAACACCCTTTTGTATATTTATCTGCCAAAAACTGATTTCTAATTTCGAAGCCTTACAGAAGTAACAAAATTTGTGCTCCAAACCATGTAATTGAGTGATCCATGATTCCTTCCACCCCCCAACTTGCATTTCATTGAAGTTGAATGAATATGACAGTGCTATCCAGCTTGTTCTAATAGGTCCTACACTTCACGTGGCACGTACTTGTTCCTAATTCTATGGGACCCTCTCTTTTTTCTCCCATTGCTTTTAAACCAGTAACACTAACTGTTGCTAGGCCTCGATTTGTATTCAAACTCTGATGTCACACTCATCATAGGCTTATTATTTAACTTGAACAAGCTGATATTAAATTAATTTTATCAGGCATTTTTAGACTCAGTTTTTTTCTTAATTTTCCTCTTCTGAAGGTGAAGATAAGTCAGATATGCTTTCCAAAAATCTCCCACAATATTAAGCAGATTAGCTTTTGTGAAAGAAAAATGAACATATACTTTTTGGAAAAAGAAACATGGTAAATGACGAGTTTACCTAAACTTATGAGCTATCATGTCACTTTCTATCACAATTTCTTATGCTTGTCAGTTAGTGTGTGCAACACAACAGAGGGTGTGAAAAGATAAATATTAGCCTAAAAAATCACACCAGTATAACTTCAGGCCATGCTGACCTTCTCTATATAAAGGTCCTCATCATTACAAATCTCAATTAGAATTTAGAAGAGAGGTGAGAGAGAGAACACTCCTTGAGCTCCACCAATATCACAGCAACACTCTTGTGAAACTAATTCCTGGCCAGTTTGCTAATAAACACTGACCACGTACATGGCTTCCCATAGTGTTGTAAGATCCAAGAGACTAATGCACCGTGCAGCCTCTTATGGAGAAAGAGGGAGCCCTTGCTCACTATCTCATCTCCAAAACTATGAATATCTCCGAATCCAACCCCAAGGTAACTTCAAAGAACATCATACTAACAACATGGAACGTGAAAAGGGTACAAAACGTGGCACAAACCGAGGTAGACAACAAGCACAAAAGCTTCACAGGTTGGGCTTCTCGTACCTTGCATCTTCTTTTCTTTACATAGTCATAAAGGTTAAAGCTTTCTACAATGGATTCCTTGGAGAGGTTTCTGGTGAGGCAAAAACAATGAGCATTGAAGCACCAATGACTACTGAGACATACTTCTCAGTGCCAGTTCTTCCAAATTAATACAGTTCCTCCCTCAGTATAGGGGCAACATGCATGTTCTCATGTCTGGTTCACTACTATGTTGGAGCACATCAAGTAGAAAATAAAAAATGTCCCGAGTGTTTATATTATTAAAATTGAGTAGAAATTTGTAATCAGGTTCTGACTGGAGTTGCACTTCTATGGGCAGGTTTCTTGAAAAGTTCCCTGCTGGATTATGAAGTAAAAATACATTTTTAGGGAACTAATTGTAATGATGTAATAAATAAAGTTGAACAAATGTTATGTTCTGCATATTTTTTTGCCAAAAAGTTGCTGAAGTGCTAATTAACTACATAAGTATATGTGTGTTAATTAAGAATAACAAATTGCACCACTAAAACATTGAATACAAATATGCTACATTTTGAAAGTTCTGACAAAGTCGAGATATTTGAACTAATACTATATTTTTAAGAATCGTTTCAAGCTCAGAGACTATGATTAGATTAGACCAGCAAACGTTATTCCAGAAGATTCAGATATACACATTTACATCGTTCCAACTAAACTTGAATGTGAAATTAGCTAGCCCACATATATTATATTCCTGTGTCAAAATAAGTTCACCAGAATTTGTAGAAAATTCCAGAACATGGACTAACATAGGCCAAGTTCCCACTATGAGACGAGTCATGAATTTGTCACCACTCTACTTGATGGATTTGTTTGGGTTCTTCAGCAGTGGAGCTTTCTGAAGAGAAGGAAGCATGAAATAAATAAATAAATAACTAATACAAAAATAAATTTAACAGTAATTAATGTATGAGATGGAACGTCTCGATTCTCATCATCCAATAGGAGAAAGAAAGAGAAGTGTAAGACTAATAACAGCACATTAGGAAAACACACCCCAGCAAAAGATGAAATTGACATGTTTGAATCATGAATGTCTTAAGAGTGAAGATTAAAATTTGGGTGCCTTGTTTACCGTATGGATAACCTTTGATGAACACTCAAAACGTGAAACTATATTATGAAAAATCAGAGAGAAAAGTTATACATTTCCATGAGATTTAATGTGACTAAAAAAAGACAGGGAGAGAACAAGGATCTCAAAGAGGTGCTCGTTAAAAGTTAGGATAAACTCGTTTAACTTTTTAAGAGATTCGTTGAAACTATTTTATTTTAACGATAAACGTAGTATAATGATGAATTTGATAAGATTTTCGTATGCATGAGCACAGCATTGATTACCAAGTTCCCTTGAAGATAATAATTTCATCGAATGTGAGAATTTATTGAGCATTTATTTTGGTTACCTCAAGAATCTAGGTCGAGCTCGATTCCAGTTCATGGAAAAGTTAGTTGAGATGTCAAATATTTGATGTACCGCACACGGCATCCCAATTAAAGTTTCTGATGGTGACCTGCTATATATAGTCGTAAAAGGTACCTCTATCTGTACACACTGTTTCCCAAGTCACGAGGGAAAACTTTCCTTTATGTTCCATCCAAAGACGAAAATGCAAGGATTTTTTGTTAATCGCCATGAGCCCCACTTCCTCACTTTCCTTCGGGTTTGGTTCAGATTTCGGAGACAGGTAAATGCTATCTATCTAAAGGCTTATATGACCATGTGACAATTTAACTTTTTAAAAGATATGAACTTTCCTCAAAGAAAGTCATAATGATTTTTTCATTTGGCATTAAATCTAAGCATTTTAGAATGAAGCTCGCGTTAATGCATCTGAAGAATAACTACTCTGCACACTTAAGATTTGTAGTTTACCTTAATTGACATGAAGCAACATGAGTGATTAAATTTAACCAACCTTAAAAACATGAAAACTGAGAACAAAAAACCTACAACACCCTCTCCCCAACTTGCAATGTTTGTGGTCCCAAACGAAACGCGCCAATCATAACTGTTGGTGTCAATTTGTAAGGGCCCTGCTGCAATCTATGCCATTGGTGATAACAGTACACTGTGCTAACCATCACACGAATAGACAGATGAGAGCCGTCCAACGATTATATCAACAGAGCAAATTAGCTATGAAACATCTGAAATTTCAAAATTTCCTACACCAGCAAAACAAGTAAATTGGTTTCATTATTGCACTGACAATGTAAAAAAAAAGATAGTTAGCTACTGAGTTTGCCATTCTGCATAAATCATTTGTTTGATAAAAGAGGGGAAATATAAAAGATGAAAATAGAGAAAAAAAATGATAGGAATAGTGGAAATAAAATAAAAGTTAACAGTGTTTAATTGAAAATAAATAGAGAATATAGAATAAATAAAAAGAGAATTAGGAAGATGGATATAATAAATGAAAACAAATACTAAAAATATTACTGGTAAATATCCCTACTTTCAAAAATATATCTCCTCTAACTGTTCTCCTCCAAGCATTCCTTCACTCATCCATCCTATTTTTCATAAACAAAACAAAAGACAAAGTGATGTTTGGAATTTATAGCCAATAGGAAGTGCATTCTCACAAGGTAATGTGTGTTATGGGAAAACAGTGATATGTGAAATCTGATAGGGTATAGGCAAACATTGACTTCGTAAATCAACTGGGTAGTGTTTAACTGCCAGTCGTTATCGTTGGGCCATCAAAGCATGCCACAATCATGATGAACATCAAGTTTCTCTCTCGTATGGACAGGTTCAAAACTTGCACCACAATCATAAAAAAAATAATATCCAACGAAAAAGATCATGGTCATAAGGCTGAAGGGGCCTGTAAGTGATGATGGCCTGAAAGGACATCCGACAGCCAAAATTAATCACTTTGGTTTCAAGATTAACAAAGAAATTTGGAATAGACACTTTTTCCAGTATTCCTTTGAAATAAATAATGACATTTAATCACAAAAATGCTTTACCTCCAAAAAAATACAAAACAAAATATTGTCTTAAAATAATACATACGTTCACAAATTTTCTGAAACTGTCTGGCTGAGAATCAAACAACTTTAAAAAGACTGGGCTGCAATTTTTGTGGGGTAAGTCGGACAAACTCAAACGAATTTTTCATCACAAAACAAGGATTCCCGCATAACATTAGCATTTTGGTGACTGTTAGCCACCTTGCCAAGTGGCTGTGATGATTTTAAGACATAATTCATTGTACATTTGCTCCTAGAGCCTTGCTTGCATCTCCAAAAAGGGGGAGGAGATGGAACATGAAGCCTGGTAATTTAAAGAACACCTGGCATAGAAGAATATTTACTCCTTGATGATTTCGAACTCAGCACCAATTGGTAGATGATCACTAGGATAACTAAAGTTTGGCAGTCCACCAACAATATCGGCTGCATCAGAGTCTGGAAGCTCAAGAAAACTAATTGGTTTAATGTGACCAGAAGGGGAAAATAAAATATAGTCGAGTGTTCCAGTGAAGCCAGGTGTGTAGTTTGTAAATGGTGGCTCTCCTCTTGTAGAAGCATAGACACTACATAAGGGAATAGGAGGCGACTCGTCTAAACAGTTCAGCATCAGGTTTGATGAAGGATTGCCGGATACAAGGTACTGGTAGACCTGATAAAAAAGGGGAAAATGCTATCAGTTAGTAAAGCATTAGAGGAAATACAACACGTATTTTGAAAGCACATCCAAAGCTATGACGAGTAATCAAGTACGATTAAAAGTTACACAGACAACAACAAATTCATACAAGAATAGAACTATGACTGTAAAATTTAGTCAGTGTTGCACTGGTCATTCTAATGCAAACTAAAAAAACTCTGGAAAGCTTCTATATTTAATATAGTAAAATATTTTTCAGTGTTAAATTGATTTAGCTATTATAGTCATACTAAAAGTTTTATATTTATTTTTGAACAATAAACAGTTTTTAATCAATTGCTATGAACATTGAATTGTGTACAACATTTTTTGTAAAACTCAGAATTCGTGTGTCAGATTATTTGCATAGTTTGGTCAAGAGTTTATTAAAAAATATTGCAATTCTTCAAGGGAGAGGAGTTAAACAGTGCAACACTCAGCTATGACATCCCAGACACATTTCTGTGATTTCCTTTTCCCAAAAACTTTTTCTATGACATTTTTCTCTTTTCCACTGAGGTTGAAGGTTAATCCATGACTATGAGTTGCTAGCAGATTATCAGACAGGATCTCTTCAAATTCCAAGAGAAGAGTTGGGCTAGATATGGACTATAGCAAAAGCACAGGGACATTAGAATTTAGACAAAAATAGAGAAGTTGAGATTTAAGGAATGCTAGTACCGTGTCTCCTGGCTGAGAATTGAAGTCACCAGCCACAATGACTTCAGGTATGCATTCATATCTATCTGAGACCAGTGTTTTAAATTTTGCCAGGCGGAATAGAAGATATTTAGCTTGTGCAAGCTTGACATCAGCCCATTCAGGATCCCTGGGGCAAAATTATATGTAATTTATTAATTCCACCAAAAAAGCTAAGCAAAACCATGTTGCCATACACAATCCAAATTGAGTTAAATTTTCATTCGAAGACAACAACTGAAAAAATGAAGTAAAACACACATAAGTCACTTCATTACCAATAAAGATGTGTGTTGGCCACAATAACAATATGACGAGAGGGATCTTTGAATTTGAATGCAGCCATTATTCCAACACAATCACGCTTAAGTCTCACACGGGGGTCATTGGGATCTCCACGATCTTCTGTATTCGATTTAGAACCTGAATCAAGAATTTAGTTAATGAAGAAATAGTATACTCTAATCTGTACAGACATCCAAGTAACCTCAAATTCTGTGTGTCAAAACAATGAACTTAAAAGAAACCATAAGAAAATAACAAAAGCAAATAGCTAAGAAAAGGAAAACAGGGAACACTGCTGCAATAGAAATGAAGTTGAAGAAATAGAATTGAGCTTCCGCCAGTTCATCAGTCATTTAATAACAAAAACTAAAACAGTGTATAGAAGAAAATAGAAACTCTTTAAGTATCCCTAATATGAGAAGAAAATCTACATTTCAAACAAATCTTTAATTTCATTTTGCATTTACCATTTTTGGGCTCCACGTCCTTTTGTTTATCAGCATGGACCGTCTGAATATTGGTGTGATCATCATCGTTTGAAGAGTTCCCATCTGGAATGGACTTTACAAGATCATTGTATTCAATTTTCTCCTCTAAGAGCAACTCTGCACTAAACGAAAAAAATTTAAGGATAAAATTAAGTAGATAAATAGGACTGACCATCAATGAATATTGTAATATTAAATTCTTTTGGAGAGAAAAAAGTAACTAATAGTTAAATCCAAAAGATGAGATGGGGAAGAGAGATAAAAGATACAAAGAACCATTCCAATATAAATATTAAATAACCAATATCAAGTACTAGCAAATTAAGTTGGAATCGTTCCAAGGTATGTGTGTGCATGTAATACACTGACTTTGGAAATTAGATTACCAAAGTTATTGTAGTTCTCCTCAACTTTCTAAAAAATACTTGTCTCCACTCTAGGTGCAAATTTGTAGCCACTCACTAGTCACTGCTCCAATACTCGAGGTAAAATTAAAATCATTATAAATCACTCCCTTACTTCCATAGCTACAAGCTTATGCTTGTAAAACAACCGAACAAAATTTGAACATACCAGTCATGCCTGTAAAATAAGCCACACCCATCACGCTTTTGACCACTTCTCTTCATATAAATCGAAGAATATCCTAAATTCTGCATGTTTCCTTTGTAAAAGCTTTCAAATTCATCAACTTCCTGAAATGATTCATGATAAGAAGAAGAGCATCACTTGAAATAAAGTAATCAAGGGGTTAAAATTTACTCATAAGTTATAAATTAAAATAAACAAATTGGAGATTGAAATTCAATCTTATCTCACTTAGATTGACATTCTCGACAATCTCCCTATTCACTCTTTTGGATAACAATTCACAAATTACCTTGACAACTAACCAAAAAATTCTTAGCCATCCCCAACTTTCTAAGTGTAGTATACGTAATCTTCTTAATAACCAATTCTTTTCAATCTTACTTATTCCATCTTTTATCTCCATGTTAAACTTCAATAGCTTTCAATGCTTAAAAATAACCTTGTATCAAAATGTAAACTACTCTCCTTGTAAATCCAAAATATAATTTATATTCAACAATATTTGTTTATTTTGAATTTAATCAAATAATAATTGACATATTAAAAATATCTATTTATTAATTATATCAAAATAAGCATGTAACTTGTACTGACTACTAATAATCAGTGCCAAACTACAGTTTGACAAAAATAAAAAAACCTGCAGGCAGAAAAAGTCAGCTCCCAAATCCTTGAGAACTTCCAAAATTGTGTTTGAACGAGGTTTCCATCTACAGGAAGCAAAATCAATCAGTCAAACCAGCGTGCAAATTTCACATTTATCATTTGAAACCTTAATAATTGCAAAGCACATTAATTACTTGAGAGACGAAGATGGAGAATGCGGGAACGACGAGCTCTTCACATAAACCTACATTACAATCAGACATTTTATATATAAAAAAATAAAGAGTAAATAAAATCGTAAGCGTATGTTCATCCATACAAAATTCAAAACTGTTGCAATTAGCGTACCTGCGCCAATATGTTATACGAAACAAGGCTGAATCTGAAGCCTGAATAATAAAAATTGAGAAGCGAAAAAACGTAACTTAATTGAACAACGTCAAATTCAAAGGAAATGGGAAAATCAAGGTTAGGTTCGTTACCATCAGGTTTACTTCTGGAATGTATGTCTGAGCCTTCCACGGAAACGAACTTGCGAGATGCAGGCGCAGAACTCATCTTCCTTACAACACTTCATTCATTAATTCATTCAGCATACACTGTTAAAAGGAACTCAAACATTTGTCCAAAAGATTGTTAATGGGATTTGAATGTGTAAGCACCGTACCTAGTGGAAGAAGAAGAGTTCGAGCATAGCACTGCACGTGCACCCAATGCCTTCAGCATCTCAGCAGCGATAGGAACAATGTGGCGGCGCTTTTCTTGATTCTAAATACAGGCCCAAATTAGTTCACCATGGGCCCAGGGGACCTTTTCAGCCCATCAAATCTAGCAAGAATTTTGATTTGGGGGTATTTCTTCCTGCACCCATCAGAGGCTTCTAAATTTTGATCTGGAATAAATGAATGTCTTTCAAAAAATGTTTCTCTCTATATCACTCCACATTTCTCTTTGTACTCCCATATTTTTTTTAAATTCCAAAATTATTTTCTGATCATTTCAGAAAACCTTACACCTCATTTATTTTACTCGTAAGAGTTACTCAACAAAAAAAACAGGTCCTGTTAAGATTTTACTAATTGCAAGTCGATTTTAAAATCTATAAATAAAAATCAAATGTAAGGAATAAATGATTATATTGACTAATAATATTCAAAACTATCTAAAACTAACTTAGAAAAAAATGTAAAATAATATTTTGTGAAAATCCTCGACTTTATCCCTGAAAGACAGAAATTTTCATGGTGGAAGTGACAGGAGTACATAAAGAAATGACCCGTGATTTTATGAAAAGGGCCTATAAATGGAAAAATAAGGAAGGATGAAATTTTAATGGATGTGAGAAATCGTGGTGACTGTGGATAAGCCGAAGCAATTGATTAGTCAATTTAGATTATAGAGATTCCACTTGCGTAGCAAACAAGTCTTCAATTTTCGTTTTATAAAATGGCAACAAGCTCAGTGGACATAATCTTCTTTTTCATTATCACTTTCAACCATTTGGTGCAACAGATTTTGATTGTCATTCACATTGATCTATCTGCCATTAATATTATTTCTGCTCATTGATTGAAGGCTTTTTCTGTGGGACATGTCTTCTGATGAAGACAATTTGGTTTCATGATAACATGTTTATCTTCAAAATTCAAACCCAATAGCATCAATGTATTTGAGGCTTTATATAAAATAACAAAATATATATACTGTGATTTGAATCAAATGGCATGGCTATATTTTCCATTGAAGTGTCCAATTATTGACGAGTCGCACTATCATCCATTGAAGTATATGGCCTTTTCACAACAGTTGTCATAAGAAAAGACAGATATATATGGACATAATGAATGCCATTAATTGAATAAAATAAATACATAACTGGTCACCACAGAAATTCTGAGAAGCACGTTTCCTGAGCATGTTAAGCAGTTGCTTATTCTGATTGTTGAATAACTTGGAGGTTCAGTTTGGTGGCTTCCTTACTTGTTCCGTTAGTTAAACCAACTGAATTAATATATTTTTTAGTGAGGAAATGCAGAGTTAGGTTTTGCGATTGCTTTCTTCTGCCAAACTTTTCATAACATGTTATCCAAAAAAAGTCCTTTTCCACTTTCGCTTTCCGCGTTCTCTCTCAACTTCCGGTGGTTCCATATTAAATGCATTTGGCCATCACATGTCCCATGAGAAGCACTTAAATTTTTCAGCTGCCACTTTGTTCCGTCTTGCATATGCCTTGCCTCCTCCTACATACTTATTTTCTCTATGCTTATCTGCTTTTCTTTCCACAAATCATTAACATTAATTATTTTGAGCAAGATTCTCATCAACGATCGATTAAGACTGTTTTAGACTGTATTCAGATATATATATATTCTTTTCATAAACAACCATATCTTCTTCTATGATTAATATTGTCTGAGTCAAATGAATAGTAAATATTCTCTAAAATATTTAATATAATTGTCAAAATATACTTAATAGATAATTTATCATATTATAAAGATTACATCTTAGCAAATTCTTTTCCGGTAACTCTTAATTTTTATTGTATTAACATGTTTATTGAATTAATTGGGGTATCCTAATCCTTGATTTGATGGGAGTTAGAAAGTGCTTTTGCGTTTGGCACACAAAGTGAAATGTGAGGTTGAAAAGAAGGACAAAAAAAGGAGGTTGGTGGCTTTTGGTGGCATTGGAGGACAGCTTTTGTCATTAATGGGAAATATAACAAAACATCATGTATGAATTTAGTATAGGAAGTGTTTGTTTAGTGAAACTATGATGTGGTATTTAAGAAATCACCGTCAATCGCGTGCCACTTTTTGTACCTCAACATTGCTACCAAATTCCTAACTTTTCCCATACCCACTTTACAATCCAATCATGCCCTTCACATTCCTTTGAGTACTACACTATTCGCTACTTCTTAATGGTAAAAGTCTCTTTTAAAATTAACTTTTAAGTTCACAAAATCGTAAAATGAAGTTTACACCCCATTTATATACTGTATATTATGTATCTTTAATCGGTGTGAGATTTCCAACCACAACACTGTAATTTCTCTACTTTGACATCATTACACCGATTATGAGGACGAATGCATGCCGAAATGTCTCTCCCAGAAAGCAATAATTTACGTTTGGACTCAACGAAACATCGATGCGTGTTTACCTTTATTCCGCAAAGACAATCTTAGAAGAACATCATCATCGCCGTGATGAGAATTTGTTTTGTGAAACTGAAAACCGAAAACCCTAAAATTCAATTACTTTAGCATTTTGTCAAAGGAAAATAAGTGGAGACAGAGAGAAGCGAGCTCATGATGATAAGAAAAGGAGCGTGCACAGGAGAATATTGTTAGGGTTTTGTTTTGTTCCATACTTTTATTTAGTCGGCGCCAAGATTGCACATTTGAACCACTCATTCATGTGGGAACACTAAACAACGATAAGATTCGAGATGCTTTTCCCAAGAAACATTCGGGTCGGACCCTGGAGACCCAGAGACAGCATCAATATTCTTATTGCCGTAATTATTCAATAAAGTAATTAAAGTATTTAGTTAATTAATTATGCACTACCCGAAGGTAGAAAACACCAGCACCGTGAAAAATTTGCTGTCTTTGAACTTATATCCCAGTTTAAGGACATTCTGCGACTAGGTTTACTATGTCGGACTGTCACTCATTTATTTTTTTCTTAAAAACAAGTAAAGAACTTTACTATATAAATCTGCACATTCTTTCACAGAAAAATATAAATTAGCACATTTTTTTGGTGTTGTTTTTGAGGAAATGAGTGTCGGCTCTGGGTTTTTCTGACCAAACTGAGAAAGCCTTTGAACTCACAGAACTAACTGACACCATAATTCCATTACTTAGATTGAAGATTAAAGACTCCATTCTCTTTCCATCCAACACTGTCACGGAAATTGACTTCTTAACGATTGTTAGTTACATTGTGTTTCTTCACCATCTTATAAGCCTTTACCACCTTCAATTGCCTTTCATCAACAAACCTTCTTTAGTGTTGCTTCACCTGTTTTCCTCAACCCATTCTCCATCTCAGGTACACCTGCTAGCGTTTATACTCATACACAAACTGTTATCTTTTTAGTTTTGCCTTTGATCATATGAATGTTTGTGGGGTTGGAGTGAAGATTTTGATCTGCCTTTGCCTTAGAATATGGGATTAGTTATTGGAATGGAATGGGATCAGTGGTTGTGTTTGTGATTCATTTTGTTAAACTTACGGGAAACCTATGCAGTGCAAGTCGGCAGTTTTGACTTCCATTACGGTGTTGCATTAATTTCTGGTGATGAGTGAAATAAGTAAACGGAATTCAAGATTTTAGGAAGCTGTTTTTTCGCCATTTTGAAGGCAACATCGGAGTCTTTTTTAGTCGCTGTAACTGCAATTATGGCACATGTGTATATAGTTTCTGGCCATATCAAGGATCACGAAACGTCAATGAAAAAGCAGGTTTTTGGATTTGTGTGTGTGTGTGGAGTCTGGTGGGAATAGGGGCATTGGGTTTTTTCACCGTGGAAGGAAACCAATATTCGTACAAAAGTCATAAATTCATCTGACTTATTCTATAGGAAATCAAACCATTTGGCTCTACGATTTTTGGAATACCAACTGCATGAATAGAGCCTTTTTCGGTGAGTGTTAGGTCGAAGTGAAAAGGGAGTTGGAACGATGTATGTTTTTCTAGTTCTATATCGATTTTTGGAATACCAACTTTATGATTTTTACTTATATATCGATGGAAAGATCTTGCTCTGTTTTTCTAGTTCTATATGCGTATGTATGTTTATCGTTTTCTATTTGTTGGATTTATGCAGAATGGAGGGTGGGAACATAAGACAGTGGTTGAACCTTCTGGTTTGTGCACTGCTGTTGCTGATAGCAGAGGCTTCTTATGTGCCAATCACCTATCTTCAGAACGCTGTAGCAAAAGGAGCTGGTTAGGAAATTTGGCTATGTCTTTTCATATATTAATTAACTGTGCTCTTAACATCATGCTTATTACTTTCAATAATGTTTATAATAATTGGGAAATTGGATTTCAAAATATCGTGCAGTTTGCTTGGATGGGAGTCCACCAGCTTACCATTTTGATAGGGGATCTGGAACAGGGATTAACAGTTGGTTGGTTGCTTTTGAGGTTGTTCCTCCCTATAAATTTCCACCAATAATGAGTCTCAGATATGAAATTTTGTTCATTGTTTTATCTGACTTTTTTTTGACAAACTATATAAGTTCTATCTTCATTGGCTCTTCATCTATTTTCTTTCTGCTAGGGAGGAGGATGGTGCAACAATGTCACTACTTGTCTCTCTCGCAAGACCAATCGTTTAGGTTCATCTAAGCAAATGGCAAAGCAAATTGCCTTTTCGGGAATTATGAGTAACAGGCAAATGTTTAATCCAGGTCTTCCCCACTGATCAGCAATCTTGTTTCTCTTCATCAATCCAACATTGATTTAACTTTCTAATGAGTGTTGTGAATTACAGATTTCTACAACTGGAACAGAATCAAGGTTAGGTATTGCGATGGTTCATCTTTTACTGGTGATGTAGAAGAAGTCAATCCAGTAAGTTCAGCTAAACTCTAGGAACTTAGACTTCTAAATTTAATCAAAACATTAATCATGAGTCATTCTGGTTAAAATTTAATACTGTGGTGTGTAAATAAATTAGGTTACTAAGTTGCACTTTAGAGGAGCAAGGATTTTTGCTGCTGTCATGGAGGATTTACTAGCAAAAGGAATGAAAAATGCTCGAAATGTAAGACATGTTGGTGTTTTGCAACTCTTTTTCTTCCTCTTTATTGTTTTTTTTTTTTTTTCATTCACTCACCAGAACTTGTTACTACAGGCTATTATTTCTGGATGTTCAGCTGGAGGATTAACTTCAGTACTGCATTGTGATCGCTTCCGAGCTCTATTACCTAGAGGAGCCAGAGTGAAATGCCTCTCAGATGCTGGTTATTTTATCAATGCGTAAGTTATTGCCTTTTGCTCTGCTTCTTCCTATAAAATATTAAGAGTTCCTTATATCATTTTATGATTCAGTATGTTACTGTTAACAGAAGGGATGTCACTGGGGCATACCACATTCAACAGTATTTCAGTCAAGTTGTTGCTACACATGTACCACTCCTTTCCTTTTATCTGATCAATTTCCATTTTTGCATATGCTGTGTTCTACACACACAAAAAGTTCTTTCATGGAAGATCTAACATATTCAAGTCTGACTTTTTTTTTTCTTTTTCTTTTTGCATTCTAATTTTAAAAGGGCTCTGCAAGGAATTTGCCTCAGTCATGCACTTCAAGACTTAGCCCAAAGCTAGTAAGTTTATGAATTAGTTTTTTCTTTCTACTTCTGCAATTCCCTATTTGATTTTACTGATTCTTCTGATTTCTGAACAATCTTGCAGTGCTTTTTCCCACAATATTTAGCGTCACATATCACTACGCCAATCTTCTTTGTAAACGCAGCATACGACTCATGGCAGGTCAGATAATTCTTTTGCTCAAGATACATGAGTGTATTTGCAGAGTGGTGTTCCAGTTTTATTGTTTTAGTCATGCTAAACCGACATTGATCTGTATAAAACTCGTGGTTTCTTATGAAAAATAAACTTTGTATCGGAAGTTGAACCAAAATTATTCTACTTATTCTTAAGATTTCTATCATTTGATGTTTTGCTACTAGCTCTTAATAACTGGAGAGATCTTTCCAGTCCTTTCCCTGATCCTCAGAATGTTGTTTTGATTCAGATTAAGAACATTTTGGCACCTGGTGTTGCTGATCCTGAAGGCCATTGGCATAGCTGTAAGCTTGATATAAACAACTGCTCACCTGATCAATTAGATCTAATGCAAGGTGAGCATTCTTATATTAATTATTTGTGTACAATGGAATCATGGTAAAATCCAAACTGAGAAATTTTATTTTGTAAAATAACCCTCAGAATGCTGTCTGTTGTTTAGAACGCCTCTGTCAACAAGTGTTCATACTTTTTAATCGAGTTACGAAAAACAACTTACTGAGATCACAATATCATACGTTGTCATATCTGAACTTTGGTCAAAGCTTTTAAGGGCCAACGAAATTCCTGATTTCAAGTCATACATGGGTTGATTTTCAGGCTTCAGGACAGAATTTTTAAGGGCACTGACAGTGCTAGGCAACTCTTCATATAAAGGAATGTTTATAGACTCTTGCTATGCCCACTGCCAAACTGAAATGCAGGAGACATGGTTGAGAAGTGACTCTCCAGAGCTGGAAAAGACAGTAAGAAGCTGCATTTTCTAACCCCCCTCTTCAGAAAATATAACAAACTTACAAACATTTTTCCATCTCTATAAATATACCAACTTTTAGTTATAGTTTCCTCAATTTTTATTTAGGATCCTTGTGATGTTCAAACTTTATGTTTTTCTGTCTTTCTTATCAGTCTTCACTACAGAAATGTTTGCTGATTCCATAAGGCATTGCCATGTGACAATGCCACATTACAAAAAACACTTGCCTCAGGTGTCAACGCCTGATGAAATCACAAAACCTTTTTGTAATGGAGATTAATGGGAAGACAAATAAGTCACAAAGTTTGAACATTATTTCATAGATAAATAAAAACACCGAAAGAAAAACTAGTTTGTTTGTATAGATTAAAAACATATGATGAGTTACATAGTGTTTTTGCCTTGTTATTGTCTTTCCTTCATATGCTATCCGGCTGAATAAATAGCTGACTTGTCTGCGTAACACTCTGCAGACAATTGCACAGGCTGTAGCAGACTGGTTTTATGAAAGAAGGACTTTCCATCAGATAGATTGCCCTTACCCCTGCAACCCCACTTGTCACAACCGCGTTTTCGAACCACAAGACGACCACCAAGGAGTATAGATACATTCATTTCATCAAAATTTAGCACACATTTATTTCTACCATTCCTAAAAACCACACTTATTAGTTATTGGTTAGCAACATCAGATTGAATAAGAAAATATGATTTCCAATTCTATTAGGCCATCAAAATAAGGAAATGCCACCACTGCACTGAACTTGTGTGCTGGGTGTACCTCCACCATTGTTTAATGCCACTTATTCTTAATAAAAAAACTAGTGATAGTATATTCTTTCTATGCTTCTGTTACTTGATGTCTAAGAGCTTTATGTGTTGTGTGAATGTTAGAAAAATGTGACCTCGAAAGGAACGTCAGATGCATCAGCCAGAAAGCTCAATTTTCCGAAACTAACAAACAAGGTGAGCTAAGCTTAGTTGCAGTATTCTGCTATGAACCACTCATTATATTCCAAGGGTTGAAACAAGACACGGGAAAAACTGAAATGGACCACAATGCAATTTCCTTCAATCATTGATTGTGGTATTAAAAAAATATTATTAACATTCATGCTTTTCTTTAAAACAGAGAAACCTTATCTTACTGAAGTATATTATTGACTAATACAGTGCCATATTTTCACAAATCAATTCGTCATAAATTTAATTAAACACGCGCTTTGAGCGATTGCAATTGTTCTTTCTCAATTTTCATCTCTCGTAGCTCTAATCACCATCGCGAACTAAACTCACCTTGGCCGGAATCCTATCGTTTGAAGCGGCGTTAGCTTTGTAACCTGTCTTGTCGTTTACCTTCTTCGATCATGTCGTTTTTTCTAACACGACTACAATTTCTTCTCGCTTGGGTGACCAAAGTAAAAAAAACATATATGTCTGGATTTTGAGGATTCGCATGTTCATATTTAATCATCGGCACCATGTTTTATACAGTATAAACAGACGTACATGTATATTATTTATTTAAATATTCTTTAGTGAAAACATTTTTTGCGGTACACAGGATTTCATTCTAGTATTTTTATTTTGACTGTCTTATGCTCCTTAACATCATGAATTATGACGAGGAAACTTGAACTTTGTTTACTTAATATTTCATTTTGTTTTTCTATTCCGTTTTTAGGCACAATGGATTGAGCTTGTGTGCATTAATGGAGGAATCAATGGGCTTCTACTAACGTTGGGTCTTATGGTAAACATAAATGTTTAAAGCTGTTCTTTTTTTATTTTTGTAATTATTAGTTCATAAATTCTGCAGAGGGGTGACATTCATATGGGTCCTTCTTCCATCTTGTAGATCATCATCGTATAAAAGCTGGTTCGAATTCTGACACGGCTGGACCATCTTTTCCACTGTCTTCCATGTAAATGATTTACTGTTGTGAACTTTCGACTGGTGTGAATTTTGTTTTATTGTTGAGTGACATGTTGCTGGGGTAGTTTCCAAAGCTGATAGTGATAGAATCCTCTAGCTTCTCGCACTTGTTCAGTAACAGTTTCCCAATTCATTTCATGGGACCACAATCTTTGTTAGTACCACAGGGTCTATGACCCTTATTCACAGTAAAACTGTTTTGGTTCTTGTGGATAGATATTGTATGATCCCCTAGTTTGTTGTAACATAGCTTTTGCTTGGGTGAAATGGAATTATGTGTTGATATGCCTTTCGAGATTATCAAAATTTCCGATGTTGTTTGAAAATCAGTGGTTGAAATTTAGTACTTTTTTGTGTTGATAATTTTATGTTGTTGTCTGGTAAACTTTCTGTTGACTTTGTTGAGGAAATGCTGTTTGGATTTTTCTTTTTGTTGGTTAAAAATAATGGATTGATGAATTGGGTGCTGGTTGTGCAGAGGAAGCAGGAAAAAGCCAATCCCATTGGATTGAACAATTTTATGGCCTTGTACAGACTGCAATAAATTCCAGACACAGCTTCATAATTGGATTCAGTCAGAGTAAGCTTGAACTTACTGCAATTGCTTGGCCTAAATAATTATTTTCTGCCTTATTTTTTGGAGAGAGGATGTTCTGGTGTTTCTGTTTGACTTCTTTTGTGTGCCATCTATTATGAGAAACATTTATGCATCTTTTGTTTAAGGTGAGAACAGTTGGAGGAAGGGTGTTTTGGTAGGATGAAAAAGAAACGAAAGTTCAAAACTTTGGTGGGCTAACTTTCACTCAAAAGGAGAAGAAAACTTGAAAAATTAGGTGGATCATAATTGATTATACGAACAACATGCATCTTTATTTTCAAATGCTGTGTCAATTCACACGAACTGGCTAAGTGCAAGGTGCATAAAGCCTGCTGGTGAAGCTGCAATTGTAATACTGACAGCATATATCATAGTATCTTGTTTTGTAAGAACATATTCATAATTTCTAATTCACCACGTTAAGGAGTTGCTTTCAATATAATTTTAAACGTGGCATTAGTAAAAGAATGTTACTGATCATGCAATTCATTTGTTTTTCTCTTTTTGCAGACTAATCTATTAGTTCAACAGGTGTGAAGAAGTTCCATTGGTTCAGCATCTTGCACCTACTATACACTTTGTTTTGTTTTGGTTCTTTTCTTTCTGTAATATTTGCTCATTATAGTTTTGAAGGCTCAACTTGTAAAAAGAATACAAAATAAAATAAAAATATCATATGATCATTTTCATATCTCTGTAGGTGACATCATCATTGTTAGATTTTCTATGAGGCTTTAAGATGAGAGCTCCACTGGCCACTAATGGGTTATCAACACACATAACTAGTGCATCCATATCCACTATTCTTGTATCCATTCATCACCAACATTGCTGAAACACCAAGTTTATTTTTTTATCCATCCATAGTGTTAAAGTCATTATATTTTAAAGAAGATTCTGATATCATTTTCTTTAGTAATCTGACATTTTTCTTCTTTCAATTATTTGTTCATTTCTAGCAACATTCATGAACAATTTTTCTGTTTCAAGTGATACAAATATACATTTGTCAGAATCATGTAGACTGTGTTAATATGCTATCTGATTCATCATACTGCATATATTTGGAGTTTATGTATCTGTGCCTTTGACATTACCATTTGAATGTGGTGTGACAGAATGATAAAATCATCCTGCTAGGGAAACCACAGAAAAAGAAAGGTTAAATTATTTAGTAAATTATTGAATAATTCATGTAGACCATCTCAGTGTATTATCTAATCCATCATCGATTGATTTGGACTTTACGTATACCATCTGAATTTGATGGGACACTAAAATATCACACAGATCATAAACTAACAAGTAATTTATAATTGAAATTTAAAAACTTCAAACTTTTTTTTTTTAATTTGAATTACAGATTTGAAACACATGGAAGATTATCTATAAATTGTTAAATAGTTCCATAATTTTCTTATTAATTCACCCCAGTAATATAACCTTTAATCAGTCAATTTGATTTTTTTTAGAAATAAATTCTTATGTTTTTAAATTTCACAGTTAGAATTAGAACATTTTAATAGCACATACTGATCCTTGATGCTGAGTTTTGAGATATTGTGAATACAATGTCTCAAATTTTTTTACAACAAAAGTTTACTCCATAAATATCATTAAGGGATTTAATTATTATAATAATATATGTACCGCTCCTGGGTCGCCCCGGCTGATCATCTAGGTCGACCACCAGGCCGAAAATCCGAGTCGACCGACCACCATGCCAACCACAGTGACCGATCATATGATTAGATTATAAACGATAATAATTCATTAAGGTCCATAATCGAGGTTAAGATATGATCAGGTCGTCATTACGCCCGCGAAAGGTAAAAACTCATTACAATTGGTATAAATAAAAGTTTCATATATGATTTCAGGGCATTTTGCACATTATACACACCACATGCATCACTTATAATGATAACCGTTCGGTTATTTTTTACTGACTTGAGTGTCGGAATGTCTTTGACAGGTACCTGCTCGGTTTGGAGAAGACGGGAGGAGAACGAACAACTTGGGACAACAAGGTGACCCTTCAGTCTACACCAAATCCGTCCATCCTTCAAGATCCGTCCGGTCTTAGAGACAAGGAGGAAGGTCCGTCCGTTCTTCAACTTGGAGCATTTGGAGTTATGTTCTTCCACTTTGAGTCCTCATTCATTCTGAATTGTGTCCGTTCAACCTTAGAGTTAACATGGAATGTTTTGAACCAGAGTATCCTATACCCGACCGAAATAGTATATATTTATTTGAAACATTCAAAACATGACAAGAATCTAAAAGCAATCTTAAAATTAAAATTAAAATTAAAACAACTTCATCTTAAGCAAGAATCTTCTACTTATGGATCTTCTATCAATATGATAGATCGGTCCAGATTACTTGATGGAAACAACGTTTGGAAAGAGTTGACTGCGGATTGAAGACTCTTTAATGATTTCTACTAATTTTTATTTTATTTTCAAACCAATTAACGTTTGTCTTTCAAAAGATAAATAAAAAAAAAAAGAACTTTTTCAGACCTTTTCTTTAGGTTACGTTGAACACGACACGTTCTTTTAGGTGGGTTTGGAAGGAAATACATCTCTGGTTCTGTAACACATTAATAATTAATAATAATAGAAATAGAGAGTTGGTCAAATTAATCGTTTTATTATTATTACAGGTAATATTTATCCCAACACAATCAGTATAAAATAAATTCAAGATTTAATGTTTTTTTTTTCAACGGGAGTTAAGTTAGTTACCGTTACCATGTGAGTACGGTGTTTTTCCAACAAAAAGAAAAGGTTGAAAACAAAAGACGTGGGAGAGATTGAATATTGAAATAAGGTAAAATGAAAGAAAATAAAAGGTGTTGTGTTGGGGGCAGCTCCACCTGATTTGTGAAATTGAATGCGATTGAAAGCCACGCTGCACTCATCGTACACCAGAGGCACCTATATTTTAATCCCCAGAATCGTGGGGGCACACAAAAATTAAATGCCATTTTTCTTCTTAAATTAAACTACAAAATTTTAATTTAATCAACTAATTTTTGTATGCTATGATTAGTTCTTGGATATGGCATTATAAAAATTGCTTATTTACGATATGTAATATATGTTTAAAGATATTGATAAACAGATGATAAAATAATTAAGGATTAAATATGTTTTTAGTCCTTATATTTTGGGATGATTTTGGTTTTACTTCCTCTTTCAAATTAAGATATAATTTAGTCCTTCAACTTTAGAAAATTCTGGTTTTAGTCATTTTTATCAAATTTTTTTAACTTTATGTGCTGTTTCAAACATTATAGCATTTATATTGTTTATACTATTTGACACATTTTTGTTTCAAGAAACGCACTTGAAACAACAAATAAAGTTAAAATAATTTGGTAAAAATGACTAAAACCAGGTTTTCTATAGACTAAATTATATCTTAGTTTGAAAGAGAGACTAAAACAAAAATCGTCCCAGGAACTAAAAACATATTTAATACAATAATTAAAGATATTGATAAACAAAAGATAAAATAATAAAAGAAATATCTAACTAAAAATATTTAACAACTAACCAGATTTTAATTAAGTTTGTTTATATTTTATTGGACTTGTATTAGTTTAAAATCTATAAAATAACTTATAAATAAAGAGACAGAGTTACAAGCCGGAATGTTTAAATCACATTCAGAAATACTTTATGGTGATAACAAATCACTAAACACACAATTGTGAGTCAAGAAAGATTATTTACCTTTTTAATTATTTATTGAATTAATTTAAAGTATAGAAAACAGTTACTGCTTTATTTTGCTTGTTTATTATTTTATGTTATCGTCACTTTTCTTACAAAAAAAGCCTCCTTTTCCGTTTCCCTGCGAGTTGCTTTGTCTCATTCCCTCAGCTACTCCCATCACCACCACACTATCTATTTCCCTCTTTACCCTCTTCTTTTCCCTTCTCTCTTCTTATTCACATATTCACATTCAAAAAATTCACACACTTCAATCCAATGCACCACAACATCCCGCAAAAATCTCGCTTTACTTTCCCATCTCTGTAGATCTGAACCGCCCGGGATCTCAAAAAAACCGCATTTTGATTTCTGGGTCTTGCCGTTTGCTCCATTTGGGTACTCCCAAACGCTTTTTTTTTTTGCCGGGTTTCTGGTTGTTGGCAGAGGAAGATGGGGTCCAGTGGCAGCAAAGCCAGGTCATCGTCGTCGTCTTCGGGGAGTTTCAGGAAGGGTCGATCTAAGGGGCACAGAGGTTTCCCATCTTATTGTCTGGGAACGTCGTCTGGATCTCGTGACATTGATAGTGACGACCAGGTAATACTAACTTCCTTGGTTTTTCAAACTTTTTCGCATCCTTTTCAGTGTTACGTCAATTAGATTTTAATTTAAAGGATAATTATTTTCAAAATTTTCATTAAGTTTACCTTTATTTATATTTTAAAATCAAATATTACGTGATTGAATTTGCCGTTACTTTCAAAGGTGTTTGAAAGCTATTGGTTTTCGTGATTTACTGGTGAGACTCCTAATAAATCGATTCTTAATGGAAGAGATGACGTAATTTAATAAGGTTCTTGAAAGATGCAATAGTATTTGTACAGTAATGAAACAGCTAATTATGCATTGAATTCCTGATAAACAAGGGAAGTGTTGGAAAGTACTGGTTAGTCTGCCCCGATTCTTGTGTTGGGGAAACTCGCCTAATGCCAATTGGTTTATGGGGGAAATCTGAAATGTGGCAGAACCATTTTGGTTTATGGGTGAAATCTGAAATCTTCAAAAACAATTATCATGCATTGTGATTCTATTTCAACTTGCAAATTTTTTAAACATTGATTGGTGGTGTATTAGGACTTTCTTAACACCTATGCCTCTGTCTTATTATTAGCCTCTTTGTTCTATCACGCCTTATTTTGTTTTTAGGCAAAGAAATGCCCGTAATTTTGTTTAAAAAGTAATATAATGGAATAGTTTTTCTTTTGCATTTGTTTCCTTGTGTCAGTATCATGTAATGGAAAAGTTTTGGAATTGGTCAAGGTTTTTTCTTACTAACTGGCTAACTGTAGTTTGAAACACATGCTTTAGGTTTGTGATCAGAATAAAGTAAACCGAGATGATGTGACATACACCAGTGGCAATGAAATAGACTCAGATGAAGGGAAGACAGAGTCTTTTAGAAAGGTGAAACCTGGTAAGTCTGATGAAGTGCCTTCTAACATTGACCTTGAAGAGTGGCCTCACAGTGCATCCAGAACTGGTAGCAGCTCTGCACATTCTTCTTCAAACCACTCCTTGAACCCCTCAAGTCGGTTCTTGTCTCGCTTTAGCCTTGTTCCTGGTAATATAAGCTTCAGACTTAGCAGAACCACAAGTTTGGGATCATCTAGGCCTTGCCCTGTTTCTTCAACAAGTATCTCAATATTTAATGATGAAGATGAGCTTAGTCTACATTCAGGGCCTCCTGGCAGCTTGATTAATAGAAATGAAACTCAACACCGTAGTGATTTGCTCAATGCATCTTTTGTTAGTCAAGTGCCTATGCAGTGTCATGAAGAAGCTTCTAATAATTTGCGTCCTAATGCCCCAGCATTGGTTTCACCTGGTAATTTGGCTAGTAGTCGCCCAGTTTCTTCTATCCAGGATGTGGGTAGAGATGGAAATGGTGCAAGAGAAGTGCCTGATGCCAACACGTTTTCTCCAAGAATTCATACTGATACAGAAAATATTGAGACTAGACATACTGATAGGCGAAATGGAGCTCGAGAACCTGTGGAACGTAATGTTCGTTTTAGCCGAACTTTAAGTGTTGGAAGGCTCCGTGACAGAGTTCTCCGCCGATCAACATTGTCAGACTTCACCTTTTGCCCTATGCAACGAGAGAGAGAAGTAAGAGAGGCTGGTCAAGAGAATGGAAGACTAGTGGGGGATAGAGAAGCAAGAGTGTCACCAACTGGTCGTAATGCTTCAAATTCTTCTACACCTAGATATCCTCTACCCAGTACACCTAGCTCCTTGTTTGGCATCCAAGACTATGAAGTTGAGACTTCACGGTCTAGAGAAACTAGGTATCAGGATCTGCTGGAACATAGGTCCAATTTCCTGGAACGGAGAAGAAGAATACGGTCCCAGGTTTGTGGATTTTTTTAACTTTTTAATTAACAACTAACTGATGGTCTAATAATATGCTTCCAAACTCAAGAATTCCCTCATTATTTGAGGCTTTTGAAAGAACAATAACAAATATTAAGACTGGTAGTTTTTTCTATAGAAACATCTGTGCATGTTCTCTTAACCAATTCCTGGAATTTGTTCATTGTTAATGATGCAAATTTAAATGGTCTAGGTCCGTGCTCTTCAGCGGTTGGGTAGCCGGTTTGAAAATCTTTCTGGACATGACAGATCATGTATCTTGTCTGGTCAACATAGAAACGGTCGTTGTGCATGCAGAACCAATAGTCGGGATACCAATTCAAATGATGATACCAATGCTAGAGCTAGCATATCAAGAATTGTTATGCTAGCTGAAGCCTTGTTTGAAGTGAGTTTAATGTGCTGTTTATCTATTCTAGTGGCCATTCATTATATATTTATGCAGGTTAAATATTTGTACATATTTTAATTAGGTTCTGGATGAAATTCACCAGCAATCTGTGGTTTTATCTTCCCGCCCTTCTGTGTCATCTATCGGTTCCATTCCTGCACCTAATGAAGTTGTGGAATCCTTACCTGTCAAATTATACACAAAGTTGCACAAACATCAAGAAGAACCTGTACAGTAAGTATTCAAGCTCAACCTCCTCCCAGTTTGACTCATTTTCTTAAAATGCCTTTTCATTTTTCTTTTTCATGTCCACTTTCATTTCCATTTATTTTGTTTAAGTTATTCCCTCTTACATCTATCTTGTGTGACATGTCTAAAAGATTTTAGAACGTATGTAACTTTTCCTAACAAAGATTAAAAAGTAGAAAGCAAACAATAAAAATTAGTATTTAGTCGTGTCTTCTGAGGCCAGACTTGAGGCGTTTTAGTATGGAGTGTGGATACTGTAATGTTTACATCATGGCATGAAAATGCAAACTGATACCAGATACTGTGAAACTCTTACCTCCAACCTCCATACCCAGCTATTATGTAGCTTTTTGCATATTTATTAACTATTCACGACTGTCTTCTTTTTTTTTGGTTTGTCGTGGGCATGTGACCTTTACCCCCACTTTTCCTTTCTTTAGTCAACATACTGATGTGCCTTTTATTTTTAAACCTATTTAGTACTATCTAACTAAACTTGTTTAACTTTTCCCTTACATGGATTATACTAAACAAGTTTCTCTTTTCTTTTTGCCTTTGCTTTTTGCAGATGTTATATATGCCTTGTGGAGTATGAGGATGGAGACAGCATGAGAGTTCTGCCTTGTCATCATGAATTTCATACAACGTGTGTAGACAAGTGGCTGAAGGAGATTCACAGGTATGTGGATATAGATTTGAGTGCCATTTTGGTTAATTTAGGATTGCTATGACTAAAAGCTTAAAATTTATGTAAAATGTTCTATTGCTACATCTATTCATTCATGGGACTGTGGAACCTATCTAAAATGGCACAGAAAGAACATAGATGAGTGAGTTCTACATGTAATTTATATAGACTAGAAGCACTCTGAGTAAACTGTAAAACAAATCAGGTAAAAACAGAAAAACTATATGATGCTAGACATTGGTGATTGACAAAACTGACTAAATGTTCTGCGGTCTTATGAGCTTTTCCCATGTTTTCTTCAACCTATTCAACTTGTGGTCCAACCACCGTGATTTTCTGAGATGGATAATGGAAGATTTGGATGCCCTTCTGACATCATGATGTTATGGATTTCTACCGTTTCTAATTCTTAGCAATTCATATGACCCCGCTGTAATAATTGATCGAATTCCTTTGCATCTTAAAACTGAGCTACATGTGTCCCGATACCATGTTGTCCTATATTCATATGATCATTATGTTATTATCTTTACTTGCAACTCGTGCTAAAGATGCATGGAAATTTGTATCTCTTTAACTTTTATTATATTATACACAGGGTGTGCCCGCTATGTCGAGGGGATATCTGTGTATCTGATTCATTGCCAAGGGAGAACTAAGGTGGCCAATTTTTGATCAACATCTTCTCTGAGATACTCATTGCTCCTTTGATCATTGATTGCACATAAGCTGATGTGACACCATCAGAAGAAGCACTCTAGTTGTTGTCAATATTTACTACAATTTCTGAATAAACAAATCAGACCATGGTAGAAATAGACTGACCTATTGGCTCACCACCCTGTATTGCCAGGTGAAGCAAATGCCAAAAAGGAGGGCTGTGGTATTGTTTAATGGAAATTCTTTTCCATCATGTTTCAGAAAAAAAGGTTCTCTTATGATATATCCGAAATCCTTTGTTTTGCCCCACTTGTTAAACAAAATTTGGGGAAAAAAGCATATGTCAAATGAGCACTTTTGGTCATCCATGGAACTGCAGATGGGCACAGCATCTTTGACTGAATCATTCTCTTTCTCTGTAGACCAGTCAACCAAGTGGCTGCAAAACCATAAGCAGTGGTGCATGCGTGTGATGATATCCCTTTTTCACTTTTCAGAGGAAAAAGGGAAAGAAGCATTTGAATTGCCGTGTAAACTGAGGGAGACAAGTAGTAGTTGTCTCCCAACAGACCTGAAACACCACCATCTACATTTATTTGTTGTACAATTTGGTCTGCCTCATGTGCTTTGAGTTGTTTTGTCCCTGTTCTTCCCATGCATGATCATGATGCGGGGTGGCTAAAGGATCATTTCCTTGAGTTTTGGATCACTCACTTATCTTGATTAGTCTGTCAAATTTTTAATATTTGCTTAATATTTTTATACTTTTATTATATCATCGTATATTAATGTATTTTCCATGTTGCAGTCTCACTCACTGTTCTCAGCCTTCTTAGACCACTTGCAAAAATTTTATTCTTATTTAATGCAAAATAACATCTTAATGAATTAAAAGTCTTGATTTTGAATAATATTATGCCTTTGGGTCACTGAGGAAAATATTATCGTTTTAGATAGTAGTGGAAATGTTATCGTTTTAGACACTAACTGTACCTTCGTGTCTACAATTTTTGTAATTATAAAAATTAGTTAATATAGCGCTCACATTTTTATGATTATAAAAACTAATTAATACAATAAAAAAATGTGTAGGTGTGTGTGACCGGATCTATTACTGAAACATTTTGGCGCCCACCGTGGGGCTTGAGGATAAATACCAATGGTGACAACGAGAACCACTAACGCTGACGAGCAAGGAGAGATGATGAGAATGTTGGAGAGACGAATGGAGGAGATGCGGAAGCAGCACGAGGAGGAAATGGCGGCGATTAGGGCAGAATGTGCGGCACAGATTTCCCGGGCAATTGCCGCCCGGGGTGAGGAAGGCGTGGAGGACCGGAGACAGGAAAAGACAGTGATAAATGCGGGTAACGACGGAGAGGAGCACAGTAGCGCCCCGACTCGAGAGGGGCAGAAACAGGAGAAGGCGGACAGAGGTAAGGAAGAAAAGGTGTTATCGGTAAGGGTCGAGGCACCGGCCGTGCCTGTCTCATTCGCCCAATCCATAATGGACGTCCACATCTCTGAGCAATTCGTGCCACCCCAGTTCAAGATGTATGACGGCACCACTGACCCGGACGCCCACGTCAAATCCTTTACTAATGCCATGTCCTTCCGTACCGGATGCGACGTTATCTGGTGCCGAGCGTTCTCCCTTTACTTGGAAGGGGAGGCTTTGGAATGGTTTAACGCTTTGCCGAACGGCTGTATAACCGATTTCAGAGGATTGGAGGCTATGTTTAAAAAGCAGTTTGCTGCATGTATATCCAGGGACATCACTGTTGTCGACCTAATGAACCTCAAGCAGGGAAAGGAGGAACCATTAAAAACCTTTATGGACCGGTACCAAAAAACCGTCCGTAGGGTCAAAGGACTGACACTGGAACTAGCGTTACAGCATATCATGCCGGCCTTAAGGCCCGACCCCTTCAAAGAAAGTGTGTCAGACACCGCCCAAGACAATGGAAGAGCTGCGCGAACGGGCGGCCGACGAGATCAGGGTGGAGGAAATGAAGCAAAGTTACCGGAAGGAGCTTCAGGAGGTTAAGGGGGAGAAGAGTGAGGGGAAGAGAGCGGAAAACCAGACTCATCGGGCCGGGGGTCCCAGGCCTCGGGACGGCCCCCGGGGGCCCCGTTTTCAGCAATACACAGCGTTGAACGCCCCCCGTGCTCAAATCTTCCACGAAGCTTTGAGCACACAGCTGTTACAGGCGCCACAAAAGCGGCCGACACCTCCTAATGCAGATTGGACCAAGCACTATTTGTACCACCAAAATTTGGGTCATGACACAGAGGATTGTGTCACCCTGAAAGACAAGATCGAAGAGTTGATTCGAGCTGGGCGACTATTGAAGTATGTAAAGACTTACCGACTGGATCGATCACCCGTCCGAGAGAGGAGCCCCCGGAGGGCGAGCCCTCGACGGAGGGAGGATAGGAGAGCTGACCACAACCGGGACCCTCGGTATCGTCGGCAAGAATACCCTTAGGATGGCAGGAGGCGGAGCCGGAGCCGAGGAGGGGGAGACGACCGTCCCCTGAGGGGGATGATTAACACCATCTCCGGAGGATTTGCAGGGGAGGCTCATCCTCTAACGCGCGCAAGAAGCATGTCCGGGCTTTACGATCCGTGCACGCCGTGAGCGTCCCGAAAAGGACGATGCCACCCATCACGTTCACGGACAATGATTTTCATGCACCCGACCCCGAGCAGGACGACCCGATGGTGATAACCGCCGAGATTGCGCGCTATGGGGTTATCAAGGTACTAATCGACCAAGGAAGCTCGGTTAACATCCTTTACTGGAAAACTTTCCAGCAGATGGACATCTTTGAAAACTTGATCGTACCATACAATGAGCAAATCGTTGGGTTTGCGAGCGAAAGGGTAGATACAAGGGGATACGTGGATTTGCGTACTCGGTTGGGAATCGGTCGGGACGGAGACGAGAGAAGGGTAAGATACCTTCTGGTAGAGGCGAACACGTCGTACAACGTCCTCCTCGGACGGCCATGTCTCAACGCCTTCAGAGCTATTGTATCTACCCCCCATCTGACGCTGAAATACCCCGGGCATCGGGAAACCATACATACAGTGAGGGTCGATCAAAAGACGGCTAGGGAATGTTATGCGGCCGGGCTCAAATTATACCCAAGGGAGCAGAGGAGGAAGACCGGCCGGTCCGAGGTGGCGATGGCAGACCTGGACCCTAGGACGAATACGGAGGATCGGCTCAAACTGATAGGGGAGACCCAACCTATAATCATAGGGAAGGATGCGACGCAGACGACAACAATTGCTAATGGCCTAGGAGAGGAAGTAGAGAGACGACTCAGAAGTATCCTCTGGCGAAACAGAGATTTGTTCGCCTGGACGTGTACATAGACGATATGGTGGTGCGTTCGGCAAAGGGAGAGGCGCACTTACGGGATTTGGAGGAGGTCTTTAAACAGATCAGAAAGTACGGGATGCGCCTTAACCCGGCCAAATGTACTTTCGGGGTACCGGCCGGAAAATTTTTGGGATTCATGTTGACTTCAAGAGGGATTGAGGCCAATCCGGACAAATGCGATGCCATAATCACCATGAGAAGCCCGACTAACTTGAAAGAGGTACAGCGGTTGGTCGGTCGGTTAACGGCCTTATCACGCTTCATTCCCAGAATGGCCGAGCGGATACGTCCCGTACTCCGAAAATTGAAGAAGGGCAGCTCATGCAATTGGGATGAGGAATGTGAGCACGCGTTCCAAAACGTCAAGACAATACTCTAGAATCCTCCGGTCATGAACCGGCCTAACCCAGGGGAAGAGTTGCAGATCTATCTGGGGGTGTCTGACTCGGCCGTGAGCGCCGCATTACTCCAGAGCGGCCCCGAACCCAAATTGGTATATTTCATCAGCCGTGCGCTCCAAGACGCCGAGACCCGTTACCACCAGGTCGAAAAGATCGTGTTGGTACTTCTCCACGCGACGAGAAGATTAAGGCCCTACTTCCAAAGCCACCAAATAGTGGTTAAAACTGACCGTCCCATATCCAAGATTTTGAGAAAGCCCGACCTTGCTGGGAGGATGGTCGGCTGGGCGGTCGAGTTGTCAGAGTTTAGACTCTGGTACAAGCCAAGAGGCTCGGTCAAATGTCAGCACTTGGTCGATTTCGCTGCTGAACTGCCGGTGGGGGTCGGCGAAGAATGGTATTTGTTTGTGGATGGGGCTTCGGGGCGGACTGTCAGCGGAGCTGGGGTGGTACTGGAGGGACCTAACGGTTTCCTCCTCGAACACTCTTTGGTTTTCAAGTTCAAAGTATCCAATAACCAAGCTGAGTACGAAGCCCTGATAGCCGGACTGGAATTGGCCCGTGACATGGGCGCAAGAAGATTGACATGCCGGACTGATTCCCAGTTAGTGGTCGGCCAGATGAATGGTGAATTCCAGGTGAAGGAGGATAACCTAGTCAAGTATTATCATAGGGCGACGGCCTTAGCCCAGGGATTCGAGGACATCCGCATCCAACACATCCCTCGGGAACAGAATGCCCGGGCGGACCTCCTATCCAAACTCAGCTCGGGGAAAGAAAAGGGTCAACTCACCACGATCATTAGGCAAGTTCTGCTCCACTCGTCCATCGAATGCCACGCCATAACGGTGAACGAGCAACCGGACTGAAGGGCGAGAATCCGGGAGCTGATGAGAGCCCAGGACGACGGTTCGGCGATATCCGTCACCGATACTAAGAAGATTGCGGGCTTCGTAATCATCGGGGAAGACTTATACGCCATTGCTTAAGTGCTTAGGCAAATAGGAAGCTCATTACGTGATGAACGAGCTTCACCACGGCATATGCGGGTTTCACACCGGCCGAAGGGCCCTCAAAGGCCGAATACTCAGAGCCGGTTATTACTGGCCGGACATGGAGGAAGACGTCAAGATCTTTGTGCAGAAATGCATCGGATGCCAGGCCCATGCCAACAATCCACATGCACCGCCCCACGGTGGGCGCCAAAAACTAGGCGTAGAACCGACCCATGGTCGGCCAGCCTCAAGAATAATCAAAGAAGGTCATGACCGACCGGTCATACCCGATGCCCCTGAGGTAGGTTAACTTTAATTGGAGTTTAACATTTTTGGGTCTTGATTAAAGTGTTATTGGGCCGTGATTAATAGAGCCTTAACCACGGGCCCAAAACTGACATTATATATAGAGGCCAACAGTAAGAGGTGGGTAACTTGAATTGAATAGCATTTAATACTGTGAACTTAAGACCGAACGGACCTAATACTAACTTGAGCGTCGGAGTATCTTTAACAGGTAGCCGACCAGCCCAATCAGAGGAGGAAGTTTAAGGATGGACGGGAGCGGAGAGGACGGAAGCGACCGAACGGCTCGTAGTGTTGAGAAGTAAATGTGTAGGTGTGTGTGACCGGATCCACTACCGAAACATCCTACAAAATCAAACTTTCGTTCTCTCCCCTCTTCTAATTAAAGATTTTAGAGGCCTGCCGAGGCATGGTAGAACGACGATACAACACGAAGGTAAGGCCTAGAAAATTTAATGAAGGGGACATGGTGTGGCGGAAGACCGGTGAAGCTAGGAAGATAGCGTCCCACGACAAGCTGGCGGCAAAGTGGGAAGGCCCTTTCCGGATCACAGAAACGTTGCGAAATGGCGCTTACCGCTTAAGTAAACCTGACGGACGGCCCGTACCGAACACGTGGAATGCCTCTCATTTAAAATTTTATTTCAGTTAAAGACCATTATGTACTCACATGCTTTATATAATGAAATTCGCAGCAATTTTCCCATGTCAATTCGGGCTAACGTCAAAACGACTGACACTAACCAACTTACCATGAACTCAAGCCGAGGCATAGGACCATCCTCTTGCCTCGACCTAGAGGCGAACGCCAAAGTTGTGCAGATTCGAGCAATCGAATCCCAAGTCGAGGAACGGAATTATCCTCTGGACTTGGCCAGGGTGGTGAACGGCAATGCCCTGCCGCCCCGACTCGTGAAGTCCAAGTCGAGGAACGAAATTATCCTCTCGACTTGGCCGGGGTGGTGAACGGCAATGCCCTGCCGCCCCGACTCATGAAGTCCAGGTCAAGGAACGAAATTATCCTCTCGACTTGGCCGGGGTGGTGAACATCAATGCCCTGCCGCCCCGACTCGCGAAATCCTTGTCGAGGAACGAAATTATCCTCTCGATTTGGCCGGGGTGGTGAACAGCAATGCCCTGCCGCCCCGACTTGTGCGATCCAAATCGAGGAACGGAATTATCCTCTCGATTTGGCCGGGGTGGTGAACGACAATGCCCTGCCGCCCCGACTTGTGTGATCCAAATCGAGGAACGGAACTATCCTCTCGATTTGGCCGGGGTGGTGAACGGCAATGTCCTGCCGCCCCGATTCGCGAAGTCCAGGTCGAGGAACAGAATTATCCTCTCGATTTGGCCGGGGTAGCGAACGGCGATCAAGGGTATAACGAAACGAGAAAGGGAAATCAGTGAATAAAGAATACGATTTAAAGGCGTCGTAACTTGAAGAAAAATGAACCAAAATATTGATTGCATTAAAAGTCAAAAAGGGGCGGATGTACATTAGTCCGACGACAACAAATTACGCCGATAAAAAGGACAATTAACAAAAAGCAAAAAGTATCTACCCCTTCCCCCTTCTTTGAACCTAACGACCGGACGCTACTGGCCGGCGTTATCACCATCATCTTCGCCGACATCAAAAATATCCTGGGCGATATCAAAACCGGCTGTCATGGGGTCGGTCTTGAGCAAATAGGTCACTTGGCAGAGGGCCTTGTTGAAACCTTCCTCATGTTCAATCTGAACATTAGTGCTGAGAACTGAGATGGAGTCATTGGCCGAGGCAACCTCTTCGGCAACCCGGGTAATCTCCTCTTTCTGCTTTTGCTCCCTCCCTTCCGCCTCCTCGAGGGACGCCTTCAGCTGCTCATTCTCCTCGGTCACCTCCGAGAATCTTGTCCGAAGGCCGGTCAATTGTTTGGTAAGAGTGGCGACCTCTATACAGGCGGCCTCATGTTTCTTGCTCAAAGCCGTATGTGTTTCTTTGCACTTCGAGTGCTCCGAATCCAGCATGGCCAGCTCGGCCCGAACGTCCTCGGTCTCCTTTTTCGCAGCCGCTAGGTCCCGCTGGACTTCATCGGCCCCCCGGCGATCAGCAAATCGGTTCAGATACCAATTCAGCAAGGCGCCACGACAGTGAAACTCAAGGCCGCCTTGGTAAGCTCCTTCTCGGAGAGAGATTCCACTATCTCCCTCTGATCAGAACTTATCCGGAAATCTATCCGATTGCTGACGCCAAAAGTAGGCCCCCGGTCAACGGGCGTGAATCGCTGCCATCTCGCCGACTCTTCTTAAAAGAGAATTCTCTAGATTTCCTCTTCCTCTTAGGGGAACGGTCGGCATGGGATGACGGAGTGGCCTGAGCGGACGTGTCGGTCTGACCGATTGGGATGACTTGGGCTGAAGGGATGGTGGCGGCCTGAGATGATTCAAGATTCACCACGGGGATGTGAGAGGTAGTCGTCGTGGCCTTCATGGCCCCGACAGCAACAATCGGCGTGCGGGATTCGGCGGCTGGGGGCGCCTTACTAGAACCAGCCGGTCGGGGTTCCTTCTTCGGGGCTGGAGGAATAAAGCTCGTTCGGCGAGGAGTGGGGAGTGACATCCTTTCTGCAACGCAAAGAAAGTTTTAGTTAAGTTAACAATGAACTCACACACATACAGGTAAAAAAGCATACCGAACGCCACACGGGTAAAATCCTCGTGGCAAAGGCAGCCGACTAGTTGTCGGACGTGGAGACGATGAGGAAGATTATCAATAGTCTTGACAGCGTCACGCTCGGCAGGGGTCATATCGTCGGTGGAAACCGCGTACACCCAGGCGGGCTTCTCTGTCCAGTAGAAAGGAAATAGCGACTCGCCGGCGGCATCTAGAAACTGGCTGCGGCCGGCTTCCTTTATTATTACTTTAAAAAAGCTCGACTTGAACTTGTTGAAGGAATCAGCATAAGCCTTGAAGAGGCAAGCGTCTTGAACCGATGTCAGTGAAACCCACCCTTGCTTTGGAGGTGGCCGGACATGGAAGTAGTGAAAAAACAAAAAGAGGGTGGGCTTGATACCCAAAGCCGCACACATCACTAGGAAAGCTTGAATGCAAGCCCACCCGTTCGGATGAAGTTGGCATGGGGCGACATTCATGTGACGAAGCACAACCGCTTGGAAGTTCGAGAATGGTACTCGAACGCACATCCTTGTAAATAAAAAAGTATATACAAAGAAAAAATCTTCTGCGCTTGACCCTTTCCCGTGAAAGACACGCTCATTAGGGCGACAAACGCCTAGACGGATTAACCGGGCGTCCTCTTCATCTCGAACCACAAAGGATTGATTAGCCCAAGCCAGCAAGTCCTTGCGACTCTTGATGTCGGACTCATGGGCAACCACGTCATGTGAAGCCCAAGTATACCCATCTATGGCCGGCCACCCTCCGGTTGGAACCGGGTCCATCCCGTCAACCACTACTCCGCCTTCCAGAAGAAAGAGAGCGGCGCCATGCCAGATCCGGTCGTCGCCGATCGTGCGGAGCCCGAACTGGTATTGGACGATGACCCCCCGCCACTGCTGGAGGAGCCCCCGCCGTCTCCACCTGCTGACCCTGTAGAGGAAGACAAGGAAACCGTTGCCATTTATTTACCTAAAGATAAAAATTCTCTGAAACGCCCGACGGTCAAACTGAAACAGAAGAGAGAAAGGTAAAAATGAAGAAATAGTCCCCCTATTTATAGTAAAATTTTTGTAACCGCCAGCGCATCGCCACCGTTGAAAGATATCGCGACGAAGGGTTCAGATTAAAAGGACTCCTCCACTACCCGAGGCGCTCAACCAACCACAGAGCGACACGTGTTTTCCCGCCCAAAGTTGGAACGAATTTTAAACCCAACGGCAACAAGTTGCCTAGGGCTTGGGGGCTTGATGTACTGGTCACTCGGTCCGGCTTTGGGCCGACCCGAAGGGACACTAGGCGTAGAACCGACCCATGGTCGGCCAGCCTCAAGAATAATCAAAGAAGGTCATGACTGACCGGGCCCAAAACATTTTTGGGCCTTGATTAAAGTGTTATTGGGCCGTGATTAATAGAGCCTTAACCACGGGCCCAAAACTGACATTATATATAGAGGCTAACAGTAAGAGGTAGGTAACTTGAATTGAATAGCATCTAATACTGTGAACTTAAGACCGAACGGACCTAATACTAACTTGAGCGTCGAAGTATCTTTAACAAGTAGCCGACCAGCCCAATCAGAGGAGGAAGTTTAAGGACGGACAGGAGCAGAGAAGACGTAAGCAACCGGACGACTCGTAATATTGAGAAATAAATATGTAGGTGTGTGTGACCGGATCCACTACCGAAACATTATCATAACTAATCCAAATATACCTTAGCTTTGAGTAGAAGACAATAAAAAAGTGGAAGAAAAATATTAAGAAATGTTAATCATGATTATCGATCCCACACTTGAATATACCTTCAACTTTTTAAATTTAAAATATATATATTTTTTTTGTATTTTACACTCTCAATTTCACGTGATATAAATATGTCATAGAATGCATTATATTTTCTAATTTATTAAAAATAAGTTGATTATTTCAAAATTAAAAACAACACTAATTTCTAAATAAGTTTATTAGCTTGTATATATAATAATGAGCTCAAAACTATGTATTTTTTAAATAAATAATATAATTTCTTTATTTTAGTTCATTCTTCTGTTTCTAAAGTATATAAATTATTGTTTTCAAACAAATCCCTTTGTATTTTCTTATATTAATAAATTATAGTTGATTAAAATAGTACTTCATTTGGAAAATATTTTTGATATAATTAAATAACATTAACTTATGTAAATCAGTTTTTCATTATTGTTATTCTGTTTTTACCTTCTTTGTATGTACTTTATTATGTATGTACTTTATTCTTATCATGTGTTGAAATAAGAAAAAAAGGATGCATATAGAACGAACCTGCCAGATAATATCCAACCCTGAAAAAGTTCAAGTATCGAAATTATTATTATTATTATTATTTAAAAAAAAAAAGGTTTTGTTTTTAGTGACAGAGAGAGGTGAGAAAGGAAGGCCCAAGTAGAAGGTGGAGTGGTTTACGTTGGGCCAGTTCGTATCAGAAAATCAGAAAAAAAATAATGAGAAAACGGCGTTGAGTTGAGTTGTGAGAGGAAGAGTGAAGAAAGTGAGAAGCGTCAACGCTGAATTGTGAAGAAGATGAAGAGCATAAACGACGACGGTTCGACGCAAGATCTCGACCCTCAGAGCGACCACAGCTCCGATTACTTAACTAACCCAAACTCTAACCCCCAACCTCACCCTCACCCGCGCCGTCCGCGGGGTTTCGCGGCGGCGGCGGCCGCGGCGGTCACTACCAATTCCGTTGCCAAAGGAAAGAAGGAGAGAGAGAAGGAGAAGGAGCGAACCAAGCTCCGGGAGCGACACCGCCGGGCCATCACCAGTCGCATGCTCGCCGGCCTCCGCCAGTATGGCAATTTCCCCCTGCCCGCGCGTGCAGACATGAACGACGTACTCGCCGCGCTCGCGCGTGAGGCTGGTTGGGTTGTTGACGCCGATGGAACCACCTATCGCCAGTGTCCCCCTCCCTCTCACATGGTTCCTTTCAATTCTCCGAAAATTTCACGTTTGAGCTTTAATTCACTCATGATTGCGGCTTCTTATTATTGAATACTCCAATTTGTTGATGGTTTGGAAGTTGAGATGTGACAATGTGATTGAATTTAGTTAGTTGCTTGTAAGTTAGATCACTGAAAGAAAAACTGACAATAAATAATACACGCCGACAGTGTAAAATTTACGCTGTCATCTAATTACAAACTGCCATATCCGGTAGATTGTTGAGTTTTTGGTGACTACCCTAAAAGTCATCTAATGTATGATTTATATTTGTTGACAGTAAAAAATTTTACATTGAGAGTGCATGAGTGCATGCATTTTAAAGCTGAGATGTAAAATAAGAAATTGAAATGAAATGAAACGTTGAGCTGAGAAATGATTTGTTTGCTAATTTTAAGGTTTTTCCCCTTTGTGTAAATGTAATGTGTTACGATGCAGGGGTCATTTGCGGCTAAATCAGTTGAAAGTCAACTCTCTGGTGGTTCTTTGAGGAATTGTTCTGTTAAGGAAACGATTGAGAATCAGACGTCTGTGCTTAGAATTGATGAATGCTTGTCGCCTGCATCCATTGATTCTGTTGTAATTGCAGAAAGGGACTCAAAGAACGAGAAATATACAAATGCGAGCCCCATCAATACTGTTGACTGCTTGGAGGCTGATCAGGTGATTTTGATGGCTAATCTAGTGGGTTTATATCATATTTGATGTTGATTTTTGATATGCATGGGCTATGATTTTAATTTCCCTTGCTGTTTTTCTCGTTTGTAGTTATCTGAAATCTGAACATGAACTAAATATAATGGCTGTAATTTATAATGTGATTCTACATTTGCACTATTGAGTTTTCTTGATATACCATGAATTTATGGTTGTAAATTTGACATTCCTCCACCGAACTTTTCTGATGGGTCAGATTTGCACTCCAATTGCATAATGCTTTTTTATAATGTTTTTGTTTTTAACCCGAGTAATGGGTTTAAATTTAATTTAAGATGGTTGTGGAGAGATATTTAAAACCATAAGATTGCTATTATTCTTGATAAAGTATTGTGTCATTAGTTTGTTCTATTTTTTTTTTTTTATCACGCAACACTTCTGTTCCTTTTGAAACAAGTCACCAAATGGTTTATTCACAGTTTTCCCTTTGCAGAAATGAAAGAAGTGATGGAGTGTGTTAACAGATAAAATTAATATTTAGAATTTGATCCTCTTGATATGGAAGTACTTTTGCTTGATATGATGGTGTGTGAAGCTCACAACCGTTGGGGACAACATGAGTATCAGGATAAGCAAAAACTTTATAATGACAATACTGATATAGAACAATATAGAAAATAAATATCACACCTGAATTTGCTGAACTGATACTAATTTTGTAAATATCACTTCCTCAATGGCTTTGTTTTGGTTCCTGGTATGCCATATAGTTTTTAGAATGAAACTAAATTATTTTCTGTGTTAAGTTCTTTTAACTTATGATAACCATAATATTGACCCTTATATATGAGCGATGTGATCCAGGACCAGCTGATAGTGTAATTTTTTAATGCAGCTTATGCAAGATATTCATTCTGGGGTGCACGAAAATGATTTTACTGGCACACCATATGTTCCTGTTTACGTAAAGCTTCCGGTAAGTGTCCTTCATTTGCTGCTTGCTGAGTAACTAGCTTTGATCATGTTTAATTTCTTCATTCTGAACAACAAATTGTAAATTTACGACTATCTTTTGTCTATCCTATTTAGTACTTTGTTTTCCTTGTATTTGATTATAATGTTTAAAATTAGTCTTTTATTGCAGGCTGGTATTATTAACAAATTTTGCCAGTTGATTGATCCTGAAGGCATTAGGCAGGAGCTTATGCATATGAAGTCTTTAAATGTAGATGGTGTTGTTGTGGATTGTTGGTGGGGCATTGTTGAAGGCTGGAGCCCACAGAAATATGTGTGGTCTGGCTATAGGGAACTTTTTAACATCGTTAGAAAATTCAAACTTAAGTTACAGGTATTATTTCACTTGCTCATATAATCCTATCCATACATAATGCATTGATATTCATCGGAATCTAAGTCATTTATTTTCTTGGAATGCATTTTCTCGCTTGGACTTTTGATCATGGTTATTAGTATCACACAATTCATGATACAACTACTGCAATATAAGTGTGAGTTGTACTAATTTTGGGTTTGACTTGCATATGAATTGTGCAATTTGCAAACAAATTTTTTCCCCTGCATATGTACGGACTCTGTTCCACTTGAGCTGCACTTGTTGCTGGTGGGTCAAGAAGGGAGATGACCCTCAACCTTAAAGTTAAATGACAGGATACTGAGTTTTATTTTTTAATTGAGGAACTTTTATATTTTAGTTCCAAGACAAACACCGCCAACATACAATTTTTGACTTTGGGCCATAAGTTATCCACTGGGCCATGTATATGTATAGAACTTTCTAATATCTTTTAATCACAATATAGATAATAAAAAACAAAAGATCTAGGTTCATTACTATCAAATTTTATTTCGTATTTAAATAGATATTTTCTACTCATGACATTTGGAAACTGAAATAAAAATTATTTTCAAACTTATATGTTTCTTTGATAGCTATTTAATTTCACGATGCTGTTATATGCGTGTATTTTTTTTTCTTATGTTGCTTTTACATTTATCTTTATTATGATTTTGAATCTTGCTATTCATGATTCTGAAAATGAGCCTTCGGATCCATAATTTCTATCCCAATTCAGCCACCATGCTTTCGATAGATTTCCTGCCTATTTAACACTTGAAACTAGTAAAAAATATGAATGACATAATATGGAACAGATAATTTCAGGATGAACGGGTGTTGTCTACTACCTATGACATCTATTTTTGATATGGAAATTTAGACATAACAGCTAGTGGATGATTTCATTAATACTATTCCTTAAAGAAATGTTTCTTCAGTGTAATTAATAAATCCATCCTCTAGAAGCATAATATTTGAAACACCATTTAGAATGTCTTTAGAGGTTTCTATGATTGGATGTGTATTTTTGTCATGGGAATTGGGAACCATCTTTGAAGTTGTTGGAGAACCTTTCTTGATTCTTGTTTAAAATTCTGAAGGTTGTTATGGCATTTCATGAATGTGGAGGGAATGATTCTAGTGATGCATTGATTTCCCTCCCACAATGGGTTTTGGATATTGGAAAAGACAACCAGGATATATTCTTCACAGATCGTGAAGGACGGAGGAATACTGAATGCCTTTCTTGGGGGATAGACAAAGAACGAGTTCTCAAAGGAAGAACTGGGATTGAGGTATGAAAATTTCTAGCCCTACTGCTAGATTCAAAGATTTGACATTCACGTTATTGTTAAATGTTTGTTAGTTACATTTCACTTACATACTAATTTCCGGTATTGTTGTACATTTCACCTTATTAAAAAATAAAAGGGCGGTTCTTTCTAGCATGTGCAGAATTCTTTGTGGTCATAGATTATATTCTTTGAAGTATTCTTCAATTGAAATCTACTAGTGTTTTCATTTCTTGTGTTTGTTAGTGATTAGCCTTTTTCTGATAATATGCAGGTCTATTTCGATATGATGAGAAGCTTTCGGACAGAGTTTGATGACCTGTTTGCAGAAGGTCTGATTTCTGCTGTTGAAGTTGGACTTGGAGCATCCGGAGAGCTGAAATATCCTTCTTTCTCAGAAAGAATGGGATGGAGGTATCCTGGTATCGGTGAGTTTCAGGTACCTCATATTGTGGCTTAATTGCAAATTTGTTGAATTATTCTGTACCATAAATAGTGTGCGTGCTATCATATTTTAAAGTAGTCTTTGCTGTCTCATCTTCTATGGGCAGTGCTATGATAAATACCTGCAACATAGTCTGCGGAGAGCAGCCAAGTTACGTGGTCATTCTTTCTGGGCTAGAGGACCTGATAATGCTGGACATTACAATTCTATGCCGCATGAAACTGGATTCTTTTGTGAGCGAGGTGATTATGACAATTACTATGGACGATTCTTCTTACATTGGTACTCCCAGACATTAATAGACCATGCAGATAATGTTTTGTCTCTTGCAACCCTTGCTTTCGAGGAGACAAAAATAATTGTCAAGGTACTGTTCCTGGTATCAGTTTTTTTTTTCTCCAGTAGTTTTGTCTAGGTCGTATGACTAAATTTGGATGATGTTTGTTATTGACTGCATTATTAGGGATTTAGATTCAGTTTGGTATCCCCTTTCGAATTTGGGTTCCATTTACTACACGTTTTACATTTAAGAGAAAAACTTTTCATGGAATAAATGTTAATGGTATATAACTCCTTACTTGTGTAAAATATAGAATTTGAGTGCATAAATAAAAACTTTTAGAATTAACATTTGGACATAGATTTGAAAAACGAACAATAGCTAAGGAATTTACATCCACATCTCAAAGGTGATATCATCTTTCAGGAATCGTTCTGCAGCAGATCCAAATGGATCATGATGATATTTTGTTAGTATACTATCGTTTCTATAGTTGACTATAGTTGACTTGTATAAGGAAAAACCAAATTTTAATTTTCTCTTCCGTAGTTTTCTTAAGATGTTTATTGTCTCGTATATTTAACCTTAGAAAGCATAGTCATCACATCTCCTTTAAAAGTCATATCCTGCCGTAGAAAGTACAAGTATATAAACTAAAACTACATTTTTTTTAAAGTGACAATGATTTCATGTAGGTTCCTGCTGTATACTGGTGGTACAAGACTCCTAGTCATGCGGCAGAGTTGACAGCAGGATATCACAACCCAACAAATCAGGATGGGTACTTTCCTGTGTTTGAGGTTTTAAGAAAACATGATGTCACTATGAAATTCGTCTGCTTAGGGTTTCATCTTTCCAGCCAGGAAGCTAACGAATCATTGATTGATCCTGAGGGGCTGAGTTGGCAGGTAATGCTTTCTATGTTCTTAACCTTTGCAAGTATAATTCTTTCTGATAGACAAGTTTTGTAGTTACCTGCGTGAAGGCAGGAATGTTTTGTACTTTGCAGAACATATTTTGGTCAACATGGACGATTCCCAAGGATGTTGTCTTTGTTATGAATGATCATTGTTTGTTTTATGTTTACACAGGTGTTAAACTCAGCTTGGGATCGTGGGTTAATGGCTGGTGGAGAGAATGCACTCCTTTGCTACGATAGAGAAGGGTACAAAAGATTGGTTGACACGGCAAAGCCGAGAAATGATCCTGATCATCGACATTTTTCATTCTTTGTTTACCAGCAACCATCTTTGCTGCAGGCTAATGTTTGCTTGTCCGATTTGGATTTCTTCGTTAAATGCATGCATGGTAAGGACCCCTGGAATTTACTCTGTTCTATGTGAGAAGTATTCTTGTCACGTGGTTGTTTGCACAAAGCACGATATTTTTCAAAATCATTGTCCCAATTAATGTTTTCTCTTCCTATACGTCCCACAATGTCCACCATCTCTCAATCTCAGGGTATCGTGTATAGTCTGATAGAATTTAAGATCACTTAAATATGTTTTTAGTCCATCTAAACTTTGAATGTAATACCTTTAATAATGTTTGATCTCAGGGAATTTTGGTCTTTTTGAGATGAAAATAATGTTTTTAAGCACCAATAATATCAAAACCGATTTTAAACCTTTCAAATTTGATATAAATTATGCCTAAAGCATTGATTAAGTTTCTTTAGTGAAACTAAACGTTTTCAAGCTGGCTTCGTAATTGCAAAATCTGTTATCAAGTTCTTGTTCAGCAAATATTTTCCCTCTAATGTTTATTATAGCTAGCTATTCTTGCAGGTGAGATGACGGATCTGTAATGGCTGCAAATTGTAAAGTTTTAACTGTAGGTCGTTTCGTGGGGGTAAATGATCATCGCAATGCCATTTGTAACAGTCATCTACATATAATAATATTCGTAGAATCGTTGCCTTCAAGAAGTGGCCCAGTCCTCAAGCAGCGCTTATTTAAGGCATTACAACATCTAATCTTTCTAACCGATAAAAATAGGCAATTATAAAATGTGATTATGGATGGCAATGTTTGGCTAAGAAATTTGCTAGCGATAATAAGAAGCATTTTAGTCTATCTATTGCTTGTTTAAACTTTTTATTATTATTCCAAAGTATTTGGTTGGTTCAGAATCCATTGAATGAATGTCTAATGCGATGAATATATACATAGCATTGGGTTAGTGCAGTTAAGATAACAATGTTTTACAGAAAAGCCTCGGGTAAAAGATTCGGCATAAAACGACCACGTTTCCATTCATGTGCTGTTTTTGGTACTGTCTCCATCTGAATGTTTAACACCAAATGCTGGCAAAATAATGTAATCAAAACAAAATGAGTTATATGAATCCGACCCGTTATGCCAGGGAAGTCCATTTGGTTACCACTGAAAATGATTGGAATACTCTTGTGTGGAATATCTGGAGCATTATGACATTTCCAACAACAAAAAAATGCATAACTGAGTAGTTATAAGCATTATACATTTCATCAAACGAATCAGATGAGAAAAAAAATCCAATGTGACAATCGACTAGACATAGAAATGTTGGGGTTAGGGCTGGTAGTGACAATGAATGTAACTGAATGAAGCTATGGTTGTGAAGTAGTGACCTATTTAAATATTCCTAATCAAAGAAACATCTTGCATGTGCCAAGAACCAGCAAACAGATGCTGAACACACCTCAGGTTATACCAGTCCAACTCTCAATTACTCGTTCTCACTGTCGCCTCAGTTAAACCTTATCTTTGAGAATCACAATACTGAGAAAAATCACATTTGCACAAACCTGCTCTAACCTGGTACACACAAATACTTGTCTTTAACATGAGTATATATATAGACAGGAAAGACAAACTTTGCAACAAACAATTAGTTATTAATTATTGTAGTAGAAAAGTATCCAGGCAGGCACAGATATATTTCTGCGCTGTCGAATGCACTAATTAATTAATGATTTAAACACTAATTCTTTTAATAATCTAAATCGTAATAGGTAATGTTAGAGACCATTTAAAGTCTAATTTTAAAAAAAATATATATATAATTTTTTATCCATAATAAAAACTATTTTAGATATCAATAATTTTAAATTTATAAATTGATATCTAAATTAATCACTATGGTAACTAATTATTTTTTGTCTGTAAAATTGGTTTTTATTTAAGAATTTTGTTCTAGTGTTTCATTTCTCAATCCTGCTAATTAATGGATTAAAGGAATACTGCATTGGAAAATTATAGCCAATGCAAACATATTTTACTAAGAAAGAAAATAATAATAAAAATACTGAAATGTGTATTTCAAATTCAAAAGTCCAATAAAAAAGGATTTCATAAGAGGTATGACAGCTACTGAAATAATTGCATTACCAATATTTTTTGTTCTCTTGTGCTGAAGTACTAGATACTGAATCACAAACAATAATATGGTGTTTACAAGATCCGAACCAAAAAGACCATGGCATCTACTTACCTTACGAAATGTAAAAGATACTCTTCTTGAAGCCCTTCTAATGACATTGCCATTAACTTTATCTATCTGTGGGGAGACAAAATATATTTAGTTGGAAAAATATATTATCAAGACACCTAAATGCACTTCAAGTAAAAAACCAATCTTCATTTTTTCTGCTAATAACAGAATATAATACACTGACGAAAATTTCTAGGAATTAGGACAATAAAGTTGCCCTGCTACGAACCACATGAAAAGAGCTGCAAAGTTATGGGACTGATACTATTAGGAGGCACCTTAATTGAGTAAATGGTTATAAGTTCATCAGAATTCAGTTTTGGGTCTTTAGTATGCTCTTTTATAAATCCAGCATGCTTATCTGAAGTGCTCAATGTGAAAAACATCATCGGGAAATACAGATTGTCTAGTAACAAAAGAAACATCATGAATTTAATATCTTAAATACAGAAATTCTCAAACAAGGATCTCTTGGAAAATGACATCTTTTACTAATTCTATATTGAAAATTTAGGAAAACTTTTGGCTTGCTAGTGAGCCAAAAAAAAAGAGGTTGTTTTGCTTTTGCATTCTCAAGCCCTTTAAGATATATTTTTCATGATTTTTTCATTTAAATGACCACAAATAAACCACTTTCAGACCATGATAGTAAATAGGATTTTGAAATGTAACAATTTCTTTCCACATGTAAAAGGACACATCATAATCACACCTTGTGATGTGGAATGTAATGATGCCATGCATAACGTGCTTCTCCAGACAAGAGTAGCAAAGACCGAGGAGGAAGATAGATAACTCTCCTTTTAAAATTTGATTGATCTTCTGTATGTTCTGTTTTTGCAATAGAACTTGAGGCAACTTTAGGAAGCCAATCTCCATTTTCATACCGTCTGAACTCCATTACACAGGGCCCTGATAATGAAAGGCTGAAAATTAAATCTTCAAATGCAGAGTGAGTGTCTATATGAGGGGACAGACCCACTCCAGGTGGGTACTCATTTACCTGATGGTGCATAACAACAATTAACTTAGAACATCATAAACAGTATTGATTATATGCAATAACTCATTTTCCCTTACAAATGAACTAATAATAACATCAATTTATCACTGGATTAAATAATTACGTAGTAATAGTAAGTATGAATACCGTAAGTTGGTCCAAAACTATATTTTTAATATTCTTGAAACTTGGACATGATGAAATTCTTTCTAGTATTGGAGAAACAAATGACGGAAGTTCACCTAAGCAATGCCTTGTATTAACGTTCTTAGTCTGCAAAGCCAAATAAAATGGAAAGAGAGTATAGATTAATCAATCTTCTCACAATACTCAGCAGCCCATTTGTTAAAATATAGCACATTTCCATGCGGTTTGGAATAAGATCATCAATCTCATAAAGTAATTATTTAGTTGTCTGGAAAAAAAGGTTGGACCCCTCTAATTTAGGCACAACAAAAACAGATAATGAGAAATCCAAATAATCCTTGAAACTCACATCATAACGAAACTCATAACCGTAGTGTTGAACCCTTCTTTTTGCAAGACTGTTCCAGGGCCTGCAGTCAACAGCCTGAAGCAGTTCCTGAGAAGATAGAAAAGACATGTGTTTGTACAGGAAGCACCAACACAAGTAAGAAATTATTTCAAACAGAACAATGCAAGAAAAATGCAAACATGGTAAGCTATACAATTTGCACTGATACGGAATGAAAAGTTCATAACCTCTTCTTCTTTAGCACTAATGAAGTCATGAATTAGGTAAAGGCCTGGAATGCTCACTTCTGATGCAAAGATAGATACAGGAACCAAGTCACTAGCTCGATCCTGAACAGACATGTAAACTCGTAAGTACTAGAATAAAGAATGTAAACTCCACAAACCACCATTGCTTGTTAGAAATGCAAACCTCCTCCTTCCTTACCTTGTTAATTTAAAACAACTTTAAGAAACTTATGGGTGTAGTCTGTACATGGAAGTTACTTTAAAGAACATAGCAAAGATGTTTTTTTACTGATTGACTGTTTAAAAACCTTCAGACTAATAGTTTATCAACATTAAGCTTTATGAATAATACATAAAATAAGGAGTGGCATGAATCGTCAAGTAGTCATTGCAAAAGGTAGCAAACTTTCTGTACACAACAATTTTGCGATTGAAGGGAATTGCATGCATTATATATATCCTTAAACAAGTAAAGTAAATATAAGAGAGAACTCTTACAAACTTGTCTATGCATAATCTAACTTTAACTTGGGAAGAAATGAATTTCACTCCTTTCTTCTTATTTTTGTCTCCTAAAAGTCCTTATGGAAAATATCGTCCAAACATACTCTACTATTCCAATCAAATAGAATGTAAATGAAATAATGCAAATAAAGCTGTAATAACTAGACAGCCCTAAATATAAACACGAACCAATTTATAGTGCAATGAGTGGTGTTAATAGTAACACCTGTATTATTGGCTGAAGCACGGAATAACGGATATGCATGGATCGACCTCCAAGTTCAGGACATGGGCGTCCATGTAATGCCTTCAAGGCAGCTTGTGCAGAGCCCTCTTCAGCATAGGCCACAATGACACGTGTCCCACTCTCATCTGCTGCATAAACTCCCTTAAGCTCTCCAAATTTGCAGAACACAGATGCAATGTCATCATCAGAAATCCCCACTGCGGGCCCACAATTGGCCACGTAAAGGTTCGAACTCAACTCACCATCATTCTTGGGACGCCCAAACCTTGGCATACTCATATCAATACCCACATCGAAGCTGCATAAATAAATCAGACAACTTTCATTAGAATCATCGAAGGACTTGTTTTGGTTCGACCAAGTTGAGGATCAGGAAAAACTATAATGAATAATATGAATACGCACTTCCACTGATGGGTAAGAATCAAGTTTCAATTTTGCCGAATTCTAGCTTTATTGCTGTGTGTGCTGCGCAATCAAGCTCATACAACCTACACCAAATCAAAGAATGATTTGAATCTGTATTGGGTCAAATTAATCTATCGGTTGGAAGATGCTATTTGCACCCCTTTTAGCTCAATTTCGTTTTCTTTCCTAACTTTTGAAAAAAAAATTGAAATTAATTCCCGTCATATAATTTTTTACATATATTTCAGAAATTAGTGGGTGCTACGTAAAAAATTGCATTGTGAAAATTTTCTGCAAAGGTTGGAAAAATAAGAATTTGGAATATTAAAATAGTGGAAATTTACAGAAAGTTTCTTTTTTTTTTTCAGTGTGCCATTATACTATTATACTGACTTCAATATTATAATCAAAATTAAATTACTAAAATTGTGTCATGTTCTCAAGACTTTCCTTTGCAGGTCCTTAACTTTAATTAAATAGTATAAAATTTTCTTAATTTCAACTTATATATAGTCATGTTAGTTTACCACAACTTCAACTTAATTTAAGAAAAATTGTGTTTCACAAGCAAAATTTCTTCACCATAATGTCACACCAGCTTTTCACGATTTGAGTGAAATTTAAAAAAAAAAAAATATATATATATATATATATATATATATATTATTTTTATAATTTCTTATTTCAATTGCACCATAGTGGTAACAATAAAATGAGGTTGCTTTCTATTCTTCCTTGGGGAGATAAGGCATGCAATGAGAAGTGGGGAGTGGGGAGGTAGAGAGAGTTGGAGAAACTAATGTGAAAGAAACTAGTTTTGGACTGTATGCAAGGAAAGAAATTGATTTTTCTACATGGGAATCGATTTTTTTAGGTGTAATTTTGAGAGGAATTGATTCTCCTTAACTAAAACTGATTCTATGTGTTTTTAGTTTTGAGAGGAATTCAATTCTTCCTCGTCTACTAAAAATATTCTCAATACATTGTCATGATGTAAGATACAATAACACTTACAACTAGAAAATAAATAAATAGCAACCAACTACTTCAATAATTGCTAAATATATTAAATCCACGCACAAAGCAAAACATCATTATTTGTGAAAAACATAATCCTTAATAATCCTTATTCAATACTAATAGTAATAATAGTGAAGATTCAATGTTACAATTATGATACGTGCAAAAAATTTCATTAAAGTCCTTAATCAATTTCTTCTTTTTAGGTAGTTCAATTTTTGATCTTTTTATATGAGAGTAACCTATTTTTCTTTGCATACAAGCTCGACTTTAAGTCAATGTTGCCTTTTTTGTTCTTGATGAAATTTTCTTGATTTCTAATTCTAAAATTTGGTCTTAATAGTTGATTGGGCTTTCGATCGTAGATAGAGGAATTCTATACGCATGCAACTCTGTTCAAAAGAGGAGAGCATTGCTAGACAAGGTAATGGGAGTTAATTCCTTTCATAATTTTTTTGTTTGAGAAATTGAATGTAGTAAATAGTTGAATAAATTGTATTAATTTGAAAACCTGAAATATGAGGTTAAGAGAGTTAGATTAGTAAGGAATGTGGAGTTTATTATGGTATCTAGTTGAGAAGTTTATAAATACTTTTTGTAGTGTTTGATCTCAAGTTCATGGTCAGAAATTTTGATTTAAAACTAGTTGGATTTATGAGATAGTTGGGGACATAAGTGAATTGTTAAGCGTAGTTTTTGTAAAAGTAGAGATAGGGAAATGATACAAGTAGGATACTAGATTATATGCTCTAGTGTCACATGATACAATCATATCCAAGAAATAGTATAATTGTTCTAAATTTGAATCCTCAAGAGACCAATAAAATTAAATAAGAAAAGAACGCAGAATAAGACAGTAATGAAGACACTACAATCTAACATATTGATAAGTCAATAAAGATTCACCACTCTTTTATGTTTTTCAATCAAATTTCACTTGTGTATCACATTTATAGGCTTTTTCTCAAATATACTATCTTACCTTTTACCACTCAAATTCTTGTTAAAACTTAGCAAAGAACTCCATTAGCTTAAGCCAAGAGTCAAACAATATAAAAAAAATTTACAAGATATAAATCTTAACTCAAGAGGTAAAAGAAAATACAAAACTTTTTTGAAGACATAAAGACACAAAATAATATAAAATTAAAAAATAATAAGAGTAGCCCAAAAATTTAAATGAGACTGTATTCTAAGAAAAAGATTGATTGCAATTCAATAGATCAATAAACCACAAACAAAAATAAAAAAACGGTAAAACTTTGTGTTGAACTCTTCATTTTTTTTTCTCTTGGATCCTTACTTTTTCTTTTTTTTTCTTTCAATATATATTTGTTTCCTTTTGACTTGGATTTATTATTCTTTCTTTTCTTTTCAATTTGGGAGTTCAACACACAAATAAAAAAAACTAAACAAATTGCTCTTAAAACACCAAAACTCATGAAAAATCAAAGTAAAAAGTTAATTAGGACTACAATTTACAAAAAAAAAACACAAAAATAGATAATTTAAACGAATCAAATGTAGAATTGCACAATTTAAACGGAGAACACGAAAAAAGATTAAAAACTTAACGAAATTGGATAAAACCTTAGGAGTTTTAATCCTTACAAAATTCTAAAAACAATGAACTTATCAAAATTTCAAAACAAGCAAAGAACACAAATATTCAAGAATTTTTTTATATGATAGAAAAATTAAGATAGAAGAGAAAATTAAAACCAAAACCTTGCTTTAGATACCGGATGATACAATATGGATATCAAATTGTATGCTCTAGTATCAGATTCTACGATCTTATTTAGAAAAGAGTACAATCATTTTGAATTTTAATCCTCAAGAGGCGAAAACAAAAATAAATCAAGAAAACACTAAATAAGACATAATGATGCAACAATGTAGCAAATTGATAAATCAATGAAGATTCGCCACAAAGATTATCATCTTTGATAAGAACCAGAGTCAAAGATGCCACAATCTAATAGATTGATAAGTCAAAGAAAATTCTGTCACAATGAAATCCATCTTTGATAAGAATTAGAGTTCTAATTCAAGGGCTAAGAGAATCATCTCTTACTGAATCAGAATTCATGTATTAACCAACCAAGGTGTTTATATATGCATTTAGTTCTCCTTTATATAGGTACAAATGTTTAAGTAACCTAAAAAACTCTAAAAGAAAGCTTAAAGACATTGAAAATATAGTGTTTAAAGTGGTATAATGTTTGCATTTTTATATATAATATTGTATATAAAAATGTAGTATTAATGTAGTATTCGTTTATATTTGTGATCAAGTGTGGAAAAGAATTAGAAACCTTAAAGTGAAGAGAAATCTTGAAATTGCATAAAATTGATCTATTATATAATGTTCCACACACTAAAAGTGGTTTATATCATGCTAAATGATTTTACTTATATACTACATGATATGGTTATCATTGTATTACCATATGTTTGATAATAATTATGTATGTGTGAAGATTTTAGTTTTAGAATAGTAAATTAGTTATTTTCAAATAAAAATGTTAATCTAGGATGAGTCTAAGTGTATTTAAGGGACTTGTGATGTGAAACTATCCTGACTCTACTAATATCTAGGGATGGGCAAAAAATACTTAATTGTATTGTACTATAGTTAAGTGTACTATATTATATACAAAGAACTGAATCATTTTTACTATAACTTTAAATATATTGTTTTATGGTTCTTTTTTAAAAACTGAATTTAATAAATTTTCGGTTCACTGCAGTTTAAGTGTATTGTCTTTGTGGTCAGGTTAGTTTGTTTGTTAGGTTGAGAGGATGGTTCTACTTTTTCTTTTATATCTTCATTTTTTATACATTATTAAAATTATAGTATCTTTTTCTTAGAATACCTTCAGTGTTATATCTTCATTTTTTATACATTATATTTTTATTTTTTTATTTAGATCTAAAAAATTTAAAGTTATCTTGTAAAATATTAATTTTTTAAATTATGTATTTTGACACAATTTATTTAAAATTTTATTTTAGAAAGGTCAAATTAATTTTTTTCATCAAAATTTATATATTACAGATGTAATTTTAAATTAATATATTTTAATTTTTAAAAATAATGTATAAATATTTGTAGATATTTATAAATATCCACAAATAAAAAAGACTATAAATATCTTTTTACCGATATTTATCAAATAACCAAATAAATAATAAATATTTTTAAATGAATTGTGTAATATATATATATATATATATATATATATATATATTTAAAAAATAAGTTGTGAAAATAAGTTGTGAAATAAGTTGTGAAAAAATATTAACTAAATGTATTTAAAAATTCAATTTATATTGCGGTACATTATTAGTGCTTTAATTTATATATATATATATATATATATATATATATATATATATATATATATATATATATATATATATATATATATATATATATAAAATTTCTATTTTGGTTAAAAAATTAATGAGATGTTAGAGAACCATTAAAATACACAACATATATGTTCAAGGTTTCATGAGATGAACAATTTACAATTCAGTTAAAAGATTTACGTATGTATTGTAGTTTAGTACAATTTCAATTTACAATTTAGTTATTAGTTCAGTTTAGTTTATATTGTAGTTTAGTATAATTTACAATTCAGTTAGTAATTCAGTTCAATTTATATTATAGTTTAGTACAATTTAGTACAGTTCAGTTCAGTTTGATAAAACAAAAAACAGTTGAGTTCAGTTTGTCTGAACTATTTTACAGTTTAGTTTAATTTAAACAAATTAGTTATTAGTTCAGCATAGTTTTTAGCAATATAGTTTCATTTGTTCACCCCTACTAATATCTAACTCACATAGAGGATGATAACTAAGTGATGAGAGGCTTCATAGGATAGTATGAAAAAGAATCATACTCAGAAAACTAGTAAAGTCAATCCTTTTAGTACGGAATAAAATATATGATGTTCTACTTGAGTTGTTACCATAGAAAATGAGAAAATGAGATAACAAGTGCAGAGTCTTTTACAAGTTCACTTAATATATTAGTCTTCTAGAAAGAGTCTAAACATTAGTCTTGTGAAAAGGATCTAAACATTTATATCTTTAGTGTGGTGGTTAGACTTTAATTCACTGATTTTATATGCATCTCAAATACTCTATTTTAAGATTTTAATGAAAATTATGATATCTTTCAATTAGAAATTATTTTGTGATAATTAACTCATCCTTACATTTTGTATTATTTGTTTATCTTATTTCTATGATGATGATATATTATGTATATACAAAGAATAATTAGTATAGAAATTTTGGATGATGGGTTTTAGTCTTAAAAAATCTGTATTAAATTCTTAATCATATTTTAAAGTATTTATGAGTGGTTTTGATCATTTCAGATAAAATATTCTCTAATTTAAAGAAATGTAACACTATTTAATTATAATTACTTATTATTACTAATGTGATATAATATTATTTATAATTATAAGGATGTATATAGAAAAAATAGGATAGCTATAGTTACCAACAAATTTATTACTAATAAATATTTCTGATTAGAGTTCAAATTTTAAAATTAAATGATAAAATTAAGCGATAAATTTAGTGAATCGTAATTACAAAAATTCTTCTAATATGAGAAGATTTTTTCCAATAACTAATCAAAAGAAACATTCATGTTAGAACAATATATCTTAAATATATAGCATTTGAATCTTTGTAACTAATAAAATATTTTAATCATAAAATTAATTTTGAGAAAAAGTTACAAATAAAGTAATAAAGATTAATATATACACATTAATGTGTATGTTAGATGTCATGTCCCATTAGTTCTTTCGGTGAGTGGGGGACAGTTGTCGTATCTCATAAATTCCCCACACGAGTGAGACATGTGTCATTGAGAGGGCATGAGAGAGTTCAGGAAGTGGAAAACAAGTGGCAGCAAGGAACTGGACCGATCGGTTTTGGGCAGTGGTATTTAAAGTGAAATTTTCAAATCACGTTCCACTTTCTGTATGCAACTCATCTTCTTCAAACTTCTGAAACTTTCATTTTCTCCTCCTTCTCTCTAAAATCCTCCTCCTCCTCTCTAGAATTCTTACCATTTCCATTGTTCCGATCACCTTTCAGGTGACTCCTAAAGGTTCCTGGTGACCAGCTCTTCACTTTTAACCGATCGATTTTCTATTCGAAGCTGGTAAGATCAAAACTCTTCTTTCTTTGAATTCTTTTGGTTTCTTATACATGTAAGCATCATTATTGGTTTGCATGTGACTGCCAAACCTTCTTTCTGATGTTGATCTCAAGTCTTAACAATTAGGTGCATCTCAATTCAAAATCTGAACATATAGGAAGTCTAGAATTTTGATTTGTCATCTCGGTATCCCAAGAAAAGCTTAGGATTTTTGCAGTGAAGGTAAGGGAAGCTTGTAATTTAATTACCTTCTTGTCTTTTTGGATGTGTATATTGATTTACATTATATGTATGAATTTGATTGATTCTGTGATCTTGCATGAATGTTTGAATGTGTGTGAATGGCAAATAAATAGGAATAAAGTCATATTAGGGTTAGACAAAACGCTTCTAAATCCTGTATCTGTGACCGATGGTTATTTATAACCGTTCGGTCCTCCTCTTGTAAGTTTGGACTAGACTGAAATTATGTAGAGAATCTCGGTTAATGACCATTCGGTCTAAGACTAAGAATAATTATATATTGAACGAGATTACAGCCGGTCTTTTAATAGCTAAATTAACAAAATCTTTAATCTAGTAGTTTTCGATTTTAAGGTGTTCGGTCCTAGATCAGCAATTGATCTTTAAAATATTAAATGATATATTATTTTCTTCAGAAGAGCGTTTGGTCTTATACTGACTCTCCTTGCTTTAAGAGCGTTCGGTCTTATACGGATACTCCTTTCTGAACAAAGTGTTCGGTCATGTACTGACACTCGATTTTCTTGAAAAGAACTCCTTACTCTAAAGTATTCGGCCAAAACTCTAAGTGCTCGGTCTAAGTCCCACTTACTCGGTCTAAGGTATAAGTAATATGTTCTAAGATTTCATTTTCGAAAACAATCCTATAGGTGTTCGATCTTAGATAACGTTCAGATTAACTAGTGTCAAGAGGTTACTAGACCGTTTAGTCATGTTCCTAGACCGTTCGGTCATATTCATAGTTGTAGTGTTATTTTTCGAAGTTGTTACTTTTGATTAAAGTTATTAGTATGTGCCTTGATGAATGGTTAAATATATTGAATTTGATGCGATATTGATGAATTGAATAATGATGGAGATGTAAGAGAATTCCAAGGAGGAATGTCTCATGATTGGTTATGATTGGTAAAGTATGAACATGGTCAGACTTTGGCTTCGTCTTTAATCCTGATATTTCGTGATTACTCCTCATCATATAGAAGAGGGTAACTCATGTGTGGGAATGACAGGAGGTCTGCGACCATAAGACCAGATGGTCGTTTCAGGACTAACCTCGGCTGGCAGCTGTTGAGTGTATCCCAATTACTACACCACGCCGAGTGCTAGAGACGACGAGCTACATGGTTCATACAAGTCCGAACAGTGTTGTAGTGGTCGGCTCTTATGCTTATACGTTCGGTGTTTGGTTGAGATGATTATATGATGGTTGTATGTTTTAATATGAAATTTTGAATCATTCCATGATTTGTTATAATTTGATTTTATTAGATTTGATTTAATTAAATTACATAAGCTTACCTTTATTTTCCTGTCTTGTCTATATTGTCGTTCGGTACATTACCTTTTGGTCGTTCTCTTCACTGCAATGATCATTCCTTTGAATGTGAGCAGAAGATGTTGAAGATTCCCTGGAGGAAGCTCTACAGAACGAGCAACCTGAAGATAGTGTAGGACCGTTCGGTCCTTAGACTAGGTTTTTATTTGAGTAGATAATCGTTCGGTATATCTCCTTTTGTATAGCCGTTCGGTAAAGTCTTTTGTATCACCGTTCGGATTATGTGAACTCTTAACCGTTTGGTTTAAACAATTAAATTCTATCTTACTCTTTATTTTCCTTGTTCAATTTTAAATTCTTTATGACATTTCATTATCTTCTCTTCGTTTTCCTTCTCTCTGACGGTTCTATCTTATTATTTTGTTAATTCCTTAAAAATAAGTATAATTTTCAACCTATATTTATTGGGATGTTACATTAGAAGGGTGTGACAATTTTCTGTTTTTTATAATAAATCTATATTTAAATGAAAATTCATGAAACTCTTAAATATTTTTTTACAGTAATACATTTTCCCGTAGAAAAAATATTTTAACAATATATAATATCATCTCTTAGGATATATATACTGTTGCCAAATAATATAATAATTAAAATGACAAAAGACGAACCTTCCTGTGCTCTTTCAAGTTTCAATGACCATAAACTTGCAAATTAAAATTCTTTATGCTCTCTCAATTACATAAAATCAATAATAATATTGAGAAATGAATATATTTAAAGAATATTTAAGATTGTTTAAGAAATGTTGTTTGAATTAACTAAAAGTTATGTGTATATAAATAATTGTATAAGGTTAAAGTATTAAATTATTTTACGGATTAACTTTATAAACGATTACCTTTTTTTCTGTAAGGTTAGGGGCATTTTCCCACTGTTCCAGTGAAGCACCACCCCAGTGGTATGGAAATAAATATTAATAAATAAGCACGTTTTGATTAACAAATCAGAATTTATAATTTAATGGCAGATTATTTTTAAGAAAAAGTAAATAAAAAAGTGTCAAAAGATCACAGTTAAAGTATCACATTTGATAAATAATTTTCAAACGAATTAATTTTAACTTTGTGAGATATAAACTGTGATACATGTGTGTGTGTTGCATCGAGTACTTTACTTCAATAAAATATAAGCCATTATTGGACTTTTATATTTATATATTGATGGAAAATTTGATTATTAATTAAATTATTACAAATGGAAATTTTTAACGTGTTTTGTATACAAGACTTAGATAAGTTGATTTGGCAAAATCCAACTATTCAATGTCACTATTAATTTTGTAATAGAAAAAATGATGATGCAAAGAAATGATAATGTTAGTTTTTGAAGTGGTGGGAGAGATTGCCAACGATTTGTTGGGTAAGTGATCTTAACACCACAACTCACTCTACATTTGCTCATGTTTTCCAAACAACTATATCTTTGCTTCATTGATTTGGAGCTATATATATTATCTTTTACAATATTACTATGTGTATTATATAAAGTTAATTCCTTTTATATATTTAAATTTAAAATTAATAAACATCTTTGAAAATATAAATTAGATTTTGAATTTTAAATACACAACTTAAATTATAGTATGAATGTCTTGTAACATAATTAATTTGGTGACTTTTTAATATATAATTGACAATCATAAATTTAGTGAGAAAAAGCCATTATTCATTATATTTATAACTAAACATAGAGATTAATTTATAAAAGTAACTCAAATTTTGGTAGCTAAAATTTAAACTATAATTCACAAATAAATTAAAAATTTTATTAATAATAAAGACTATTTTAGATAATAAAAAATGTAGTTTATAAAATTAATTAATATAATTAACAAGTACTTTCTATATTAAATGAATAGTATGATAAGAGTCAATAGCACACAAAATAATAGATTTAACAAATTAAAAAAAATTGTTATGATAAGCTCTTATCATGATTTTGATACCATATTAAAAAATCAACTTTAAACTTAATTCAACATCTCACAAAATTAATTTATAAAATATATTTATATCAAATTATATATTATGAATTCACGTTATTACTAATTATAACCTGGAACCTTCCAACAATCACCAACAATATCAATTATTAACTCTGTTATCAAATAACAAACTTAAAAAAAATTGATGGATCCAGTTATGGACTACCCTATCCCTTATAAGTTTTGTTTCCAATTATAAAACTATCAAGAATTTTTTAAATTGTATTAAAAAATCTCATATCAATTAAACATAACAAGTTCAATTTTTAGAATTATGAGAGATAAGATGAATTTATAATATATAAATAAATATAAATTTTATTTTTCTTAAAATTAGTTTTGTAGAGTTAAATTATATTTAAAATTTACCTTTTAAGATAATATAAGAGTTATGCAAAATATATCATAATAAAATTTATTAGTATTTAATCCCATCTTCGATGTATTGATGTGTTTGTAAACTTTTACTTGCTTTTAACTTTGATTGATAAAATATATTATTGCTTGCAAGTGGAAAAATTATATGATGTTGTTGTGGTATTGTTGCATCACGTTAATGTCCTGCTATTGGAAAGGAAAAATTGAAAAGGGTTTGTGAAATGATCTGTTATTTAAAAATGATTACCGTCACTATTTTACTTTTCGTCCTGTTTTTATATTATTGGTGATTCGGTGAATAAGTAATTGTAGATAGAGTTTGGCAAGACATTATTCCTTTTACCACTAAAGTTGTATGATTTCTTCCATTTTCTCAAATATATAAGTTTGTTTTCGCCTTTTCGGATCGGAATGAAGAATTAAACCACGTAATCTGATTTGACTAAGTGCTAAAACATGATGATGATGATGATGATGATTCCAATATTTGCCTCAGTGGAAACTTGCTTGATCTTAGTTGTTAATTCTTTTTGTCTGACGACACAGGAACCTTAATGCGATTCCTTTATGGCTGCATCACACAAAATCTGTCTCCTAAGAATCATAACCACCTGGAAAATACGAGGTTGAAAAAATCCTGACAATGGTTGTAAGTTAGATATATACATACATATCCACACACACAAAATCTATATATTCAGGTGGAGTTGGTACAAGTAGAATAGGTTAGTTCAAAGTTCTTTACATAAAATGCTATTATGAATAGCTGATATATGCATATACTACATTAAGCACTTTGGTGCACTTATGATTATTTACTAATATTTTAGTAAAAGATTAATATGTTGTTATTTGAGCATTTGAATGCTGTTGATTTGAGAATGACACAAGCTCACTTTTCTACAAATTTTGAATTAATTCTTTTACTAAAAAGAATTACTTATAATCATGTTGCTATGAATAAAGAATGAATATTAAACTTTTGAACTTTTAATTTTTTATTCTTTTTATCATTTTATGACAAAAAAGAAAATTTTTTACATCTAACCGTCTAAAATATCATACAAAAAAACACTGATACATTGACACGTCCAGGTGGTGAAAACACTCAACTGACACTTTATTGTTCAGTTTTTTCTTCCAAAATTACTTTTTCATCCTTAATAAATGTTAAAAAAAAAATAGGACTCACCATGTCATATGAATGTTTTTTTAAGGGTCCGTGTCAAAGTAACTTTTTCCTTTAGAAAAAGGGCATTAATACATTGATACGTCCACTTGGCAAAAACACTCAAATGACACAGTTTTTCCTTCCAAAATTACCCTTTTATTCTTAATAAATGTTAAAAAAAAGTGAGACTCACCGTGTCATATGAATTTTTTTTAAGGGTCCGTGTCAAAGTAATCTTTTCCTTTAGGAAAAGGGCAGTGATACATTAACGCCCATGTGGCGAAAACACTCAAATGATATGCTACTGTTCAGTTTTTTCTTCCAAAATTATCCTTTCATCCTTAATAAATGTTACAAAAAAAGTGCGATCCACCGTGTCATATGAATGTTTATTTAGGGGTTCGTGTCAAAGTAACTTTTTTCTTTAGAAAAAGGACACTGATACATTGACATGCTCACGTGATGAAAACACTCAAATAACACGCTACTGTTCAATTTTTCCTTTCTAAATTACCCTTTCATCCTTAATAAATATTAAAAAAAAGTGGGACCTACCGTGTCATATGAATGTTTTTTTAAGGGTCCGTGTCAGTAATTTTTCCTTTAGGAAAATGGCACAGATACATTGACACGCCCACGTGACAAAAACACTCAAATGACATGTTACTGTTCAGTTTTTTTTTTTCCGAAATTACCCTTTCATCTTTAATAAATGTTAAAAAAAATGAGACCTACCGTGTCATATGAATATTTTTTTAAAGGTTTATGTTAAAGTTACTTTTTTCTTTAGAAAAAGAACACTGATACATTGACACGCTTACTTGGCGAAAACACTCCAATAACAAACTACTATTCAATTTTTCCTTTCTAAATTACCCTTTCATCCTTAATAAATGTAAAAAAGAATGGAATCCATCCTAGCTTTTATCATTGCATTGCATGTAAAACAAAATATGTTTCCTTTATCCTTTAAAAAGGATTGAGAAGTAATCTTCAAAATGTTAAATGTGAAAACTTTATAATAAGGGAATGTTGGCATGCTGGCATCATTAGAGTAAGTTTCAATGTAATTTCATGTAATATATGGTTGACTAATTTTTTAACTGATACATTCAGAAAGCTAGTAATTAGGAACACACATGTAGATATCTGTGAACCTAATTACAGGCCATTAAAAGTAAAATTAATTCCCATCATGAACTCTACTATTTAAGTCCTTCCTGTGTCAGAGACTATTGTTTCCAACCAAAGACAAATAGCATTCGGATCATCCTAGATATCTGTCTACCTACCTAAATCATTTCCAAAATCTATCTGTACTGTCTTGTACTCTGAACCAAATGAACACTTTTTCTGTCCTTTTTCCATCGTTTTGTTCTGGAGCATGTCTTCCCATGCTTGTCTTCTTTATTATCAACTCTCTCTTGTGTGTCCCAAGCACAGCTGCCTCTATATTGGGAAACCAGACCGACCATTTGGTGCTGCTCAAATTTAAGGAATCAATATCAAATGATCCTTACAAAATCATTGCCTCTTGGAATAGTTCCATCCATTTTTGCAACTGGCCTGGAGTTACGTGTAATTCCATGAATCAAAGAGTTATAGAGTTAAACCTGGAAGGAAAACAGTTACAAGGTCTCATACCACCCCATATAGGCAATCTCTCTTTCCTAAACAGGCTTAACCTTGGAAACAACAGCTTTAGTGGAAAAATTCCACAAGAACTGGGTCGGTTGTTACAGTTACAAAACCTATCTCTCACCAATAACTCTTTGAAAGGAGAAATACCTGCAAACTTGACAAGATGTTCTAAGCTTAGAGAGTTACACTTGTTTGGTAACAATTTGATTGGTGAAATACCAATGGAAATTGGCTACCTGCAAAAGCTTCAAGAACTGACCTTGGCAGTAAACAATCTCACAGGAGTAATCCCATCTTCCATAGGGAATCTTTCATCTCTCGTTTCTCTCTCAATCGGTGTCAATTACTTCGAGGGAAATATTCCACAAGAAATTTGTCTCCTCAAAAACTTGTCATTGATGTCATTGCATGTCAACAAGCTGATAGGTACCTTTCCTTCTTGTCTTTACAATATGTCATCTCTTACCATTATTTCAGCTGCAGACAATCAATTTAATGGCTCCCTTCCACCAAACATGTTCCACACTCTCCCTAATCTCCGAGAATTCCTTGTTGGTGGGAATCATATCTCAGGTTCAATCCCAACTTCCATTGCAAATTCATCTGTCCTCCAAACACTTGATGTTGGTACAAATCATTTAGAGGGCCAAGTTCCAAGTCTTGGAAAGCTGCAATACCTTTGGTTCCTTAGTCTGTATAGCAATAACTTAGGTGACAATACGACAAAGGACTTGGACTTTTTAAAATCCTTAGCCAATTGTAGCAAGTTGGAAGTGGTTTCTATTTCCTATAATAGTTTTGGAGGTAGTTTGCCGAATTTTATGGGAAATTTATCCACCAAACTTAGTCAATTATATCTTGGGGGTAATCACATATCAGGAAAAGTTCCTGCAGAAATAGGCAATCTAGTTAGCTTAACTATCTTGACCATGGAAATTAACCACTTTGAAGGAGTTATTCCAGCCACTTTTGGGAAGTTCCAGAAACTACAAAAGTTGGAGTTAAGTAGGAACAAGTTGACAGGAGATATTCCAGATTTTATAGGCAACCTCACTCAGTTGTATTATTTGGGCATGGCAGAAAATTTGTTTGAAGGAAAGATTCCTCAAAGTATAGGAAACTGTCAAAATTTGCAATACCTTAACCTTTGGAAAAACAACCTTGTAGGAAGCATACCCTTAGAGATTTTTACTCTTTTCTCGTTAACAAACTTACTGGACTTGTCACAAAATTCACTGAGTGGCAGGCTTCCTGATGAAGTTGGCCGGTTAAAAAATATTGGGAAGATGAGTGTGGCGGAAAATAATCTGTCTGGTGAAATTCCTGAAACCATTGGAGACTGTATAAGCTTGGAGTACCTTTGTCTGCAAGGAAATTCCTTTCATGGAATCATACCTTCCTCTCTGGCTTCACTCAAAGGTCTTCGAGTATTAGACATGTCACGAAATCTTCTGAATGGATCAATTCCTAAGGATCTACAACATATTTCTTTCTTAGAATACTTCAATGTATCTTTTAACATGTTGGAAGGTGAAGTACCACTGGAAGGTGTCTTTCAAAATGCAAGTGAGTTAGCCGTGGCTGGGAACAATAATCTCTGTGGGGGTGTTTCACAGTTGCATCTACCACCGTGTCCTATCAAAGGTAAGAAACCTGCAAAACACTTGAATTTTCTATGGATCACAATGGTGGTAGTTAGTGCAGTAGTTTTTCTTCTTGTTCTGACATTTTTTGTATCTATCTACCGGTTGAGGATAAGAAACCACAAAAATCCATCGTCTGATTTGCCAATTATAGACCCAGTGGATAAGGTTTCATACCAAAACCTACACCAAGGAACCGATGGGTTTTCGGTTAAAAATTTGATAGGGTCTGGAAGTTTTGGCTCCGTATACAAAGGGACTATTGAGTTAGAAGGAGAAGAAAATGTTGTAGCCATAAAGGTTGTAAACCTTCAACAGAAGGGAGCTCAAAAGAGTTTCATTGCGGAATGTAATGCCTTGAAAAATATTAGGCATCGAAACTTGGTCAAGACTGTAACATGTTGTTCTAGCATAGATCACAGAGGCCAAGAATTCAAAGCTCTTGTTTTTGAATACATGATAAATGGAAGCCTAGAAAGATGGTTGCATCCAGAAATAGAAACTTCAAAGCAACCCGCTAGATCATTAAACATTGACCAAAGATTAAACATTATCATTGATGTTGCTTCTGCTATTCACTATCTTCACTACGAATGTGGGCAAGCCATTATTCACTGTGATTTGAAGCCAAACAATGTTCTTCTCGATGATTGTTTGGTAGCTCATGTAGGCGACTTTGGTTTAGCTAGAAGACTCCCAACTATTGCAGTTTCTCCAAAACAAACTAGCACCATTGAAATAAAGGGCACAATTGGTTATGCTCCTCCAGGTACATTGTTTAAGTTACGAAATCTTGTTCTCTTCTGCATTTAACTTCATTGTTTTGATTTGATCAATTTCTCTTCTGCATTTAATAACCAATTTCAGAATATGGAATGGGATCAGAAGTGTCTGTAGAAGGCGACGTGTACAGCTTTGGAATTATTGTTTTGGAAATGTTGACAGGGAGAAGACCAATAGATGAAATGTTTGAAGATGGTCTTAATCTCCATAACTACGTCAAAATTTCAATTCCAAACCACCTTCCTCAGATTGTGGACCCAACTATTCTTCCAAATGGAATAAAGGTGGCTGCTGATAGCCAGAATCTTCTTCCAATGCATCCTATGGTAGAGAAATGCTTACTATCACTTTTTAGGATTGCACTTGCTTGTTCAAAGGAATTGCCGAAAGAAAGAATGAGTATGGTTGATGTCATCAGGGAGCTTCATTTGATCAAAAGTTCATTTTCACCATGAAAGATCAATGGAGGTTGGCTACATGAAAACCACAAAAAATGTTAAGATATGTAACTTGTATACACTACCTTATCAACCAAGTTTCTTATCCTTTCCTTCTTCATTACTTTGTTTCCTTCTTAATGTTTTTTTTTTTTTTTTTTATGTTCGAGATTTTTAGGCTAGTTCCATATTGGTTGGATGTCAACAACGAACGGATACACAACACTTTTAGTATAGGAAAAAGTTTTTTAACTTTTTTTAACCATTTTTTTTAAATTGTTTATGTGGTAGTTTGAGATGGATCAAAAGTTGTTATCATAATCTTGTACAACGTGACTATATTTATATATAATTAAAGATTATTTAGAGTTCAGCGGTCCATCAAAATATTATATACATTGCTAAAAGGATTAAATAATTAAGAAATGGATATATAAGCAAACAGTGCTTATTGTTATCACACTTCTTTAAGCCATATTTGGTAAGAAAAATGGTTTTTTAACAATTTTTTGACAACTTTTTTACATATATTTTACAATCACTTATGTGGTAGCTTGTAATTGATCCGTTTTAAATATTTGAATTAATAAAATAATGACACATAATTTATTGTCAAAAAGTTATTAAAAAAAGTTGTTAATTTATCATGATCAATTTGTTAATCTAGTGACAATGCTTCCTTGTAACTAATTAAATAAATTTCTTTTTGTTGATTTGATTATGTTTTTGTTTTGACTAAATAAACAGGATTAGTTGCCCAGTTGTTAGTACTGGACTTGGTGCTTTTGGATCCTACTTTGGGTACTTTCATTCCTGTAGTTAACAAAAGAGGATTTGTTGTTGCTAGTTTTGTTGTCGTTGTTGCAAAATATTTTTCAGCTACCAAATACTCAACAATAATAAAATCAAGTGCAGGATAATCAACAAGTTTAAAAATGATAAAGAACATCATAATTCACGTCGTGCTTATACTGATGATTAGTGTTAGAGAACTTTATATATTATTATTACTGCTAGGAACTTTTGTCATATATTATCATATGATTGTATGTTTTTTTATTAAGATGGTTGGATTTTATAATGTTTGAATTTTTTTACATTTTTAACCTTAAATATGAATGTTTAATTATTTGTTTTAAGCATGCAATTATATATTATAAATTCTTTATATTTGTATTTTTGTAGTAATTATTTAGAATTTTATGAGAAATTTTAGTGTCCAAAATTTCATATTAATCATACAACTACATAAAAAAAACAACAATTAAATATGTAAAATAAATTACTTAAGTATTTGCCTATAGATTTATTTAAAGATAATTATTTATATATTTATCTATATGTAATTATTAATAGATTTATCTGTATATAATTATCTAATGAAAAATCTAGAAGTAAAATGTCTTAACTATAAATTTTGTTAATTACCTATACATGATCTAAGGTTAAATTTATTTCTTCCGAGATTTTCAAATCTCCAACCTTAGGTCAAGGTTCAATGGTCGGTTCGAACACACTAGGGTGCTACTTGCACAAAGTTCTTATTCTAAAGTTAGTATTTGTCTAATATTCCCAGCAACCAATGTTATCGATTATCTAAATACCAAATCTATATTTATAGATTTCACAGACTTCTGATTAGTACTAATGATATGGTTTAGGATTAATGTAATTATTTTCCATCCGATCAATTTATCAACCGACTCATATAAGACTGTAAGTTTTTTATCATTTGATTAGTGATTGACTGAATGGTCATACTATATAATATTAATCATATAGTTACATGAAAAAACTATAATTAAATATGTAAAATAAACTACCTACAAATTTATCTCTAGGTAATTTACCTATAGATTTATTCAAAAATAGTTATTTACAAATTTATCTATTTATAATTATCAATAATAGACTTATCTGTATATAATTATCTAATGAAAAACATATAAGTAATTATTTACAAATAAATCCATAAATAACGATAGCTACGGCTAATTTATATACAAATTTTTGTTTGTAGGTATAATTGTTTTGACTACCAATTTTGTGAATTACTTATAGATTTTTACTATTGGTTATTTTTTTCTCATAGGTCAACAATAAGAAACTATAAGCTTATACAGAAAAAGGAAATAAAAAAATTCAAGAAATCACATATGGACCATCTTCTCATACTGATTGATTATGGTTCAGTGAGCTAATTTTAGGTTGTTATTTTATGGTTTAAAAGGTTAAACTATTTGTGTATTAAGTTGTTCAAGTTTCTATAATTCTTCCTCCTAATTTCTTTCTTTCGCTCACCGTTTTTTTTATGCCACAGAGTTAAAATAGTGTTATCTTCTATCATTCACTCACATGGTGGGATGAAACTTTTAAGAGATGAAGTTGCTTGCAAAGTGTTTGAGCAACATTTATAAGTTAAAATTATTAATTCCTAGTTGGTTTCTTATAATGATAAGGCAATTTATAATTTTCTTGTTTAATTTGATATTGCTTGTTAAATTTGTTTATAGGAGTGTTTAATTCATGAATGTTTTCGAAGTTTATGACATTATTTATGCTAGTTTAAAACAATTTTTTTGACGTTTAGAAATATTCTCTTTACTAACCAATTAAAATATAGAAGATTTATGAATATGAAGAAAGAAAATAAAAATGATAGGATTTATATAGAAACTTAAAAAATAAAATTACGAGTTGTTATCTTTAAATTTTTAAACCTAATTTTTTAGATTAAAAATAATTTATAGTCCATATTAATATGAAAAACATATACAAATTCAAAACATAACTTAGTATGGTTACGGTAATTTAAATAAATAAATTAAAAATAAATGTTCACTAATCCAAAATTAACCTTATTTACTTTTAATATTTATTTAATTTTTTTACGGTTATTACATACTAACTTAAATAAATAAAATATTAAAAATAAATAAGATTGATATTTACTAATCCAACACTAACTTTATTTATTTTAATTTTTTTATAATTAAAATTTACTTAATCAAAATCAAGTTAAATAATTATAAAATATTAGATAAATAATATTAACATGGCACATATTTATTTATTTTTATTATTTATTTTATTTAATACATGTTAAACAAACATAAATATTTATCTATTAAAAGTATTACATAAATTTACCTTTTTATATTTTTTTTAAAATAATCTTTTATGTCATATTTAGATTCTACTCACAATTTCACCGATGTTAACAATTATAAGTTAAATTAAAATCTTCTTAGTGATTTTTTTTTATACAACATCATGGTTGTTATTTTCCACAACTTTCCCTACTTTATAAATGTTATTTGATTGATGAATAGGATACCAAAGTAAAGGAAGTTCTTTACTTTTCCTACTTTTTATACGTGCTTTGACTGAGACAATAGAAAACCCAAAAGCAAAGGAAGTTTGGGAAGAAGGTTGGAATATAATATCTGAAGAAAAAAAATGGATGATTTATGATGTTCATTATTATGGCTGTATTCGATTGCCCTTTAAGTTGTATTCTAAGTTTTATATTAGATAAAAATAAGAAAGTAAATCATTAACATGTTAGTCTTAAAGTTTTTTTTTATAAAAGGTAATGTCAATCTTTTATATAGTTGGACCTTAAATGTTATTGGTATTTGTGTAACACATAGATAACTTTCTTTTCGATAGATCCAACAGATTGAATAATATCAAGAAAAAATATCTAGGAAAAAATATTTATTTAAATATATTTTACATAAATTAGTTTTCAACTTTCAAAATTATTTTTTAAAATCTTAGAATTGGACTCATGAACTTGCTTGTTTTTCTTACCTAACGATTATTTGTATTTATAGCATGTATTCTTCTGGATCCCCATGCTTATCACGTTTTTGTTTCCCTTTACGTTATAATCTTTCATCATAAAAAGAAAATAATTAACTTGTTAGGGACTCATCATTTCCGTAAATCATGTCATTATATATCTTGTTTTATTCATATATAGTTCACCGTGTTACGTTATTTTTAAACTTTATTTTAATACAGAAATACAAGATTCCCCATTTTATATTGGAAAATTATATGCTGATAGCTGGACATCACTTAGAAACAACGTTATAATAATAAAATAAAACAAATGGCAATGGAGTGTAACTGAACATAAAGTCGCAGTTATTTTATTAAACTAGAATATTTTTAAGTTATAAATTGAAATAAATATAATTAAAAATATTGTTATTTTGAGTTAGTATGCGAGTGTTTTTTATTTGGTAGGTATGAAAATAGACTTTTATTCAAAATATTTAATTTATATTTTAATATAAATATAAATATTTTGTAAGATAAATAAAGTTTTTTTTTTGTATAAAAATTTAATCAGAAAATGACGCTTTAACAACTTTTTAAATACAACTAATTAACAATTATGAAAATACACGTGACATTTGTCTAACTTTCTAGGAAAAAGTCGCAGCAAACATTTGTCGTTTTATGGTTTTATAAGTAGAATGTTAGGCATGTGAGGAACAGCGCTGTGGTGAGTTTTCTTCCGTTTTGTCTGTGCAGATTGCATTACGGAAATGGCTTGGAACAGTTGCGATGGAATCTCCGTGAGGCGCAGTGAAGCGGAAGTGGTGGTGGCGGCAAAAGCTACTCGAAATGAAGTAAAGCATCTTTCGGACATTGATGACCACGAAGGGCTTCGCATGCACCTCTCCTTCATCATGTTCTATAAAAGGGAGGAGGCGATGAAGGAGTTTGATCCTGTGATGATCATAAAAAGGGGAATATCTGAAGCTCTTGTTCACTACTATCCCTTGGCTGGGAGGGTGGCGGAAGGGCCTAACAGAAAGCTGGTGGTGGAGTGCACCGGTGAGGGGGTTATGTTTGTTGAAGCTCAGGCTGATGTTTCATTGGAGGACCTCGGTGACTCAATTGGACCACCTTGTCTCCATAGGAAACACTTCCTCTATCAACTGCCTGCATCTCAAGAAATTCTTGCCTCTCCTTTGTTGTTCTTTCAGGTAATCAAATACAAAACATAATCATATATATTCTATCATCCCAATAATTCTGTGCAAATCTTTGACATGAAATTTATGATTTTATACAAATTCATCTCCAGATTAATGGTTTAATTAAGAAAATATATTACATGAAAATAATTCATCCTTAAAAAATATTATTCAGAATAATCCAATTATGCCTAAATTAAATAAATATTCAAGTCTAAAATTCAAAATAAATGTTAAATAAATATCATTAATTAATGGATATTAATAGGTAAAAATAGTTTAATTACCTATTCGCAAATGAAGTTTGCATGGTTATCATATATCCACTTATCATTATCGCGGTGACTTTTATTTGAATGTATGATTTTAATAATTAAATTATTAGTAAGAAATATTAATTATTCAAGAATTATTTAAATTTGATTTTATATATTGTTATTTAGACTCATGAAATTGCTGATTTAAAACAATTAACTTTTCAAAATTTACATTTTGTGATACAATTCATTAGAAATAACACGTGTGAACAAATTTATTTACATTTATATTTTACTACGTAATTTTATTTGAATTATATTAAAATAATTTTTTTATCTTATATTATATTTTAAAATGAAGGAACTTGTAAATATTCATATATCTTAAATTATTTTCAAAAATTATTTTACGTCTAAATTAAATATATATATATATTTATTTTATTTACTTGAAAATAATATAAAACATCATTTTCTGACACATGAATATACCATATAACAAACATATTTCTACAATATATTATATATAACATAATATCTAAAGAAACATATTAAAACTTTTTTCTTATATATATATATATATATATATATAACCAGTAAAAAAAGTGAAACTATGGTAAATGTTTTTAGGCAAAAAGAGATAGACAATAATTAAGACAATAATTAATTAATAATTAAGACAAATTAAATAGCCATAATAATAGCTTGACATTCAACTTTTAGATAAAGAATATATTTGACAACAAACTTTTATATAAACAATTAGATAACAATCTTTTTAATAATAAAATATTAAATTGAGATGAGTGATTATAGCTTAAAATAAAGTTATAATATATTTGTCACATGGATAACAGATGTTTGTAGAATGATTATACAAATGGATATAGGTGTGAACATATTCATCAGTTTTTCTTTTCTTTTAAAACGTAAACCCTAAATCTCTCAGGTAACTCGTCTGTTATGCGGAGGGTTCGTATTTGCCGTGTGCATGAATCACGTCGTGTGCGACTCTTTCGGGCTGGTTCAGTTCCTCAACACGGTGGCAACAATGGCAAGGGATCCACACGCCGCAATCCAACAACCGGTGTGGAGAAGAGACATATTTAGCGCACGCAACCCTCCTCGTGTAACATGCACACACCACGAGTTCGAGGATGTTCTCCACCATAGTACTACAACTACTTCATCTTCACACGAAGACTTGTCTCACGAATCATTTTTCTTTGGGAAGAAAGAGATTCAAACGCTTCGTGATCATCTTCCCCAGAACCTTCAGAAATGCTCAACTGTCGAGTTACTTACGGCATGCTTATGGAAGTGTCGTACAATGGCGCTTGATCTTGACCCGAACGAGGTGGTTGGTGTGTCGAGTTTCGTCACTACTCATGGGAAGGTGGATGTGCCAAAAGGGTATTATGGGAATGCGTTTGTGTTTCCAATGGCACTGTCAAAGGCTGGTTTGTTGTGCGAAAACTCGTTAGGGTATGCTTTGGGGTTGATCAGAGAAGCGAAGGGTCGAATGAGTGAAGAGTACGTTAGGTCAATGGTTGATCTTATGGTTCTGAAGGGGCGTCCTATGTATAGGACACAAGGGAGTTTCTTTGTAGGGGATATGACTCGTGTGGGTTTTGGTGAAGTTGATTTTGGTTGGGGAAAGCCCGTTTATGGAGGCCCTGTTGGAGCCATACCATTATCCAGCTACCTTGCAAGGTTCAAAAATGGGATTATGGTGCCCATATTGTTGCCACAGCTTGTCATGAAAAAGTTTCTCAGGGAGCTCTCCAAAATTACTAGTGAAGAGGAGTTTGATCTTAGTCCCCACATCAAAACAAGACCGAGATCCATGATATAACGTTGTCTAATCTGTCACTTCCATTTCATAAGGTTGTTTCAGGTTTTCAAAACAATTAGTTAAAATCATCTAATCATATTTTGACACGTGTGTAGACTTAAAATGGTGTCAAAAATTATTGTCAAAATATCATTTTCCAGGTTTCTTTGTTTCTTCTACACACACTATTTCCACCACTAACCAATTTTCTCTATTCTTCCATTTCTCGACTCTTCCAAATTCTAAAATGGCACCATAATAATTATTCTCATACATACAACACAGAACATATACAAATCATCATTATTTTTCTTCCTCCTCTCATCTTCATCATCACCTATTTTCATTTTATTATCTTCTTCAAACAATTTTCCATCATCTCCACCTTCATTAACATGCGGAGGATTTGTTTTCGCTGGTCGCATGAACCACACAATCTGTGATTCATTCGCATGAACCAACCAAGAATCACATGTTCACACAACGAATATGAAACCCAACATTGCCAGAAAGAAACATGGGACACCCACGAAATGGACCATGGATCATTTTTCTTTGGTCCCAAAGAGATTGCAACCCTTCGGAGTCACCTTCCCATGCATCTCAAAAATTCTTCAACTTTTGAGGTGCTCTCTGCCTGTTTGTGGAAATGTCGAACCATAGCACTTGGGCTCAAACCCAACGAGATTGTTGGCTTGTCACCCTTTATCACTCCTCGTGGCAAATTGGGCCTGCAAGTGCCCAATGGGTACTATGGCAATGCCTTTGTCTTTCTAACGGAGGTCCAAACACTTACACTTCTAATTTTCTAAAATATCCCTATTAATAATGTATTTATTTATTAATTTTATGTTTGTGGACAATTTTTCTGCCAAGCATTAATTATATCCCATTATCTCTCTATCTTGAAATTTGTACCCCATTTCTCTGTATTAAAATGAAATCCTACACCCCATTGCATCCCTACACCCCCATTGCATTCCATTTGAATTGCAGTTTTGATAATTTCTTCTCTTCCTTGATATTTTTAAATTTATGTAGGAATTTTTATGAGTTTATAATGTAATTATATAATTTTTAATTGTTATAATTAATTTGTATGAATTTATTAAATTTAATAAAACTATTTTAGAAAAAATTTTAATGTTAAAAAGTAATTTGTTTGAATTTATCAGATTTAATAAAAATATTTTAGAAAAAATAAAATTATGAAAATCCTATAAAGAGATTATCGGAAGTTGATTCCATTTTATTTAAAAAATGTTCAATTATATTACTTTTTAATTATTTTATTACTTTATGATTATATTTAATTAGATGATTTTTAATTATTAAAAAATTGAATTTTTTAGATTTAATATAAATATTTTAGAAAAAAAATTATAAAGTTATTATCAAACATGAAAATATGAGAAAGGGGTGTCGATGTCTAGATCCGGTAGATGAAGGATCGGACATGAACATTCGGTAGACAAGCGATCAGATATGGAAATCCGATAGACAAGCATCAGATATGGAGAGGGATCGGATATTGACAGAGAAATAGCCAAGTAATGGAAGATAAACCTTAATCCTCATTATTCATTCTAAAGCACAAAGTCTGAAAATGCTGAATATATATTCAACATATTGTACAAAATAAAAAGAAGAAATAAGGAGAATTACAGCCTGTCTAGCACAATAACAGAACCTAGAAAAATCTACCAAAATCTACCACAGTAACATAAAGCAAATAAACATAACAAAATAGGGGTAGAAACAATATTTCTCACACCCTCCCTCAAGATGGGTGGTGAATGTTCAGCAATCCCATCTTGGATAAATTGATGTTAAAAGGTCCAGGATAAAGTGACTTAGTGAACATATCTGTCAATTGATGCTTCGAAGGAACATGAGAAAGAACAATAAGCCCATCAAGAACCTTAGCACGAATAAGATGACAATCCACTTCAATATGTTTGGTGCGTTCATGAAAGGATGGATTCTTAGCCAGTTGAATGACAAACTGATTATCATAAAATGTAGGGAAAGGAAGTAGAATTTTAAGGCATAAATCATCGTAACATACTTCAACCATTGCAATTCACAAGCAACAGAGGCTAAAGCTCTATATTCAGCTTCAGTAGAGCTCATGGACACGGTGGATTGCTTCTTTGATTTCCAAGAGATAAGACAATTCCCATAGAATACACAATAACCAGTGATGGATTTTCTAGAGATGCAACAAGTAGCCCAATCTGAGTCAGAAAAAGCTTGAAGTCTGTGAGGATTGCTGGAAGGATAAAAGAGGCCTAATCTAGGACAATCTTTGAGGTATTTCAAAATCCTGAAAATAGCATTGAGATGAGAGGATTTGGGCTTGGACATGAACTGACTAACTTGCTGGACAGAAAAAGAAATGTCAGGCCGTGTGTTTGTTAGATACTATAGTTTGCCAATTAATCTCCTATAAGAAGTAGGATCTGGAAGAAGATCACCATCATCATCCTTTAGATTATCGGTAGGATTTGAAGGAGAATGTGTTGGTTTAGATCCAGTGAGACCAAATTCAGCTAAAATTTCTAAGCAATATTTTCATTGATTCAAGACAAGACCCTGTCGTGATCTAGCAACTTCAAAACCAAGAAAATACTTGAGATTTCCCAAGTCTTTGATTTGGAATTCTCGATGTAAAAATTTCATAACAGCAACAATATCATCCATGCTATCACCAGTTAGAACGATATCATCTACATATATCAGAAGAGCAGTAAAAGAAGTAGCAGAATGTCTAAGAAATAAGGAATGATTAGTTGGACTCTGAGAAAATCCACAAGAAAGTAAGGCAGTTGTGAGCTTAGCATTCCATTGTCGAGAAGCTTGTCGAAGGCCATAAAGAGAATTGTGCAATTTACAAACCAAATGAGGTTCTAGAAGAATTAAGCCCGGCGGAGGTTTCATATAAACCTCTTCATCCAAATCACCATGCAAAAAGGCATTATCAACGTCAAGCTGGTGTAAAAACCAGTTATGAGAAACAACAATGGAAAGGAGAAATCTGATAGTTGTAAGCTTCACAATAGGGGAAAAAGTATCAAAGAAATCTATGCCTTTAGTTTGTGTGAACCCTTTGGCAACTAAGCGTGCCTTATATCTTTCTATAACCTAGTTGCATTCAATTTAGTCTTGTAAACCCATTTGCAACCAACAACTCTTTTCTTTGGTGGTAAGCGGACCAATGACCAAGTTCTATTCCTCTCAAGAGCCTTAATTTCCCCAAGCATGGCCTGCTGCTAATGAGCATGTTGACAAGCCTCTTTAAAAGAAGATGGCTCAATGATGGCAGATAAAGACATGCAAAAAACAGTGTGAGAGTTAGAACATTTGGAATATGAGAAGTATGATTGTAAAGGATAAGCTGTGGAGCTAGAAGTAGGAGCAAAAGAAATAGTGGAACAATCATAATCAGACAAATAAGCAGGTGGCTTCCTAATTCTAGTTGAAATTCTACCAGGTGGATCAACAGGTTGCACAATATCATTAGAATCATTATGAAATTGCATAATTGGTTCAACAACATTATGATCATTATTACTAGAGACAATATCCGAAGTAATACGAAAATCATTAAAGTGTGAACCAGGTATATCAAAAGCAATCAAAGAATCAAATGATTGTTGGGATGCAGCAGTACCAATGTGATGATGATGAGAAACAAAATATGGAAAATGAGACTCATAAAAAATGACATTACGAGAAAGCAAAAGTTGTTGTGTGGTCATATCATATAATAGAAAACCTTTGACCCCTGATTTGAAACCAAGAAAAATACACTTAGAAGCTCTTTTGTCTAATTTGGTTCTGCCAGAAGTAATAGTGTTTGCAAAGGCTAGACAATCAAAGACTCTAAGTGTGTTAAAGTCAGGAGTTTTGCTAAAAACAATTTCATAAGGAGATTGGTTTTTGAGAAATGGAGTTGGGAGCCTGTTTATGAGATGGAAAACATGTCTTATAGCAAAAGACCAAAAAACAGAGGGTAAATGGGATTGGAAAAGTAAGGCGCGAGCTACATTCAAAATATGTTGATGCTTGCACTCAACTATTCCATTTTGTTGGGGGTGATTCAATGCATGATGTTTCATGAAAAATGCCTTTAGAGGAGAAAAAATCAGTTAAGAAAAACTCCTTGCCATTGTCATATCTTAGTCTTTTAAGTTTAATGTCAAATTGATTTTCAATGAGATGTATGAAATTGGGAAGAACAATTTTGACCTCAGCTTTTAATTTTAAAAGATAAACCCATGTGAATCTACTGAAATCATCAACAAGTGTTAAAAAATATTTATGACCATCAATAGAAATAGTGTTTAAGGGTCCCCATATGTCAGCATGCAACAACTCAAAAAATTGAGAACTCTTGGAGGTGCTAAGAGAAAAAGGTAATTTCTTATGTTTGGCAAAATGACAAGTGTCACAAGGAGCACAATTCTTGTATATAATATCAGCATGTTGAGAAGATAACAATTGTAAAATGGAATTTGAAGTATGGCCTAGTCTATGGTGCCAAAATGCACTGGTATTGACTGCATTTACAGCAAAAACATTTGATTTATTGATAACATCATTTTGGAAAGGTAAATTGCAACGCATAGCATTTGATTCTTCAAGACAGTACAAGCCATTAATCTTCCTAGCTGCTCCAATCATCTTGAAGTGAGATTTATGGAAAAGAAGACAGTGAGAATCACAAAATACTGCCATACAGTCAATAGTGGAAACAAGTTTAGGAATAGAGATGAAAGAAGCAGAAAAGTCAGGAACAAAAAGAACATCAAGAATAAATAAGTCACCTATGTGAATATTCCCAGAGAAATTGGTAGTGACAATAGTGTGATTAGGCAATTTAATGTGTGTTGGTGTTATGGCGTGAAGGTTATGAAAGAAGGATTTGGTGGGACAAATATGGTCTGTAGCACCACTATCAAATATCAAAGGAATAGAAGCAGAAGATGTACCTGAGTGTTTAATAGAGGCTTGATTCACCGAGGAAGAATGATCCTTACTGTGTTGAAGCAAAGCCAAAATTGCTTGATACTGGTCTTTAGAGAAAGTGAATTGGTCATTGGGAGGACTACCATCCAAATCAAGTTGCTGTAGAGAAGCAGCTGAATCTACTTCAACCAAACTGGCAGAAGCTTTGGTGTTGGGCTTATTCTTTTTATAACCAACAGGAAAACCAATGCGAAAGTAACAGGTTTCAATGGTGTGATTGGTCTTCTTGCATTTTTCACAGAATTTGTTGTTCTTGAAAGTGTTCTTGCTAGCATTGAAAGGGACTTTGTTGGAAGAGTTGAATCGTGGTTGAGCATTGGAAACTACAGTGAAGGCCAAAGAATCGGAAACAAGATGTTTAGGATTGGGGCCAATGAACTCACGTTCATGCTGAAGAACCATAGAAAAAGTTTTGAAATCGAAGGCATGGGATCTATTATCATGATTTGAGAACGAACTTGTGCATAGCTCTTATTGAGACCACGAAGAAATCGAATCACATAATCATCCTCTCTTTCTTTTTGAAGTTTCGCAAGAAGTCCACAAGCACAGGGAGTTAAGCAATTGCAGCTGAGAACACATCTATAGAGCTCCAACTCTTTCCATAGGATTTTCAATTTCGTATAATACTCAGAAACAAGTAAATCACCTTGATGGCAAGCAAGAATCTGATCCTGAAGATCAGAAACCCTAAATTTATTAGCATGGGAGAATCGATCCTTGAGATCTCTCCAAATCTCTGATGTTGTATCCATCCACATCACCGATTACTTGATCGAAGGAGTCATGGACCGTGTGAGCTAGGACATCATCATTCGATTTGAGCGACGCAAGCTTTGTGAAGTGGATTTGAGAGAGGGGGACAAGGAAGAGTACCATCAATGAACTTCTCCTTGTTTTTGGTCTCCAGTGCTACGACCATGTCGCGTTCCCATTGGTGAAAATTGCTCTCTGTAAGAAGAGGGGAAACAAGCACCAATGCTGGGTTTTCTCAAGGATGAAGATAAAGTGGGTTTGCCGGATTCACAAGGTGATCCGGTGTTTGTGTAATATGATGGTTGAGGGAAGCCATTTTCAGAAAATGAGGAAGAAGAAAAGGAAGCTTCAGGCGGAAGAAACAATGGGTGTTAGCGATGATACCATGACAGAGAAATGGCCAAGTAATGGAAATATATTCAGCATATTGTACAAAATAAAAAGAAGAAATAAGGAGAATTACAACCTGTCTAGCACAATAACAGAACGCTAGAAAATTCTACCAAAATCTACCACAGTAACAGAAAGCAAATAAACATAACAAAATATGGGTAGAAACGATATTTCTCACAGATATGGAGATTATGTTATTTGTTATGTATATATATTTTTTGATAGATGTATCTGGGAAGCAAAAGCAAGAACAGAAGAAGAGGTGGAGAGTAAGAAACACAACGAATGGAGTTTGGTCCTCTTCCTAACGATCTCTGTTCAATTTGCCATGCCAACTTTCACATTCCTTTTGAAGCCAATTGCTCTCACTGGTTTTGTGGTATCAAAACCCTCTCCTTCGCTTTCTCTTTTCACCCTTCAATCTTTCATCCATCAATTTGCAACCTTTTCATTTTCTAGCAAATTGCATCATGCTCGTGTGGCAACATGCATCAGGACACAAGCACTTGCAAATGCCCTCTCTGTCGCCGACCGATCACTCTCTCAGCCATCGTCGTGATCTTAAAGTTGCCCAGATTCTCTCCAAAATTCATGCTTATAACCGTGGCTTCGGTGGCCAACCCTCATCTTTTTTTTCAAGTGTCCTTCTTTTTTCTTGCTTTCTTCCTTTCATTGTACTTTTTATGGAATTGATTCTGAATGGTGATGGCAGAGAGTGCAAGATCTTCCTTTTCTATTGTATAGGTTGTTTCGAGAATTCCTTAACCCTCAAAGATCTCTTATGTGTGTGGCTGAAGTGTGTTGTGAGAGAGAAGAACAAAAGAGAGCGAGCGAGAGAGAAAGTGAAATTGAGATGCAAAACGTTTCAAAATGTGCATAGATATACGTGAAGAAAAATATCTTCATAATAATAACTGAGCATTTAATTTATTAAATATTAATATAGTATGGGTAATTTTGTCATTCTAAAATATTTAGAGGTGCAGGATGAAATACTTGGAGGTGGAAGATGAAACACCCTCCTAATGGCTCTAGGCAGGGCTGGGCCTTTGTGCCAAAACCCATTGGGGTATGCATTGGAGTTAGTAAAAAAAGGCAAAGGCTCAAGGGTGTTTCATCCTACACTTCCAACGCTTCATCTTGCACCTCCAACTTTTTCAAAAATTTATTTTTAACCTTAGTAAATATCCTTTTTACTTTTCACTTTCTATTTAAAGTAAAAAATAAGGTTATTTCATCCTGCACCTCTAATACTTCCTGCACTTCCAACTTTCTCAAAATTTTATATTTTTAACTTTAGTAAATATATATTTTTTTTTTCTCTTTCTATTTAAAGTAATTTTACATTTTTTTAACTCTACACTCTTTTAATTTTTTTTTAAAAAACTGTCTTTTATTTATATTTTAATAACTCTTTAATTTAATTTAAAAATCTAATATTATTTAATATTTTTCATTTTCTAATAATTATTAAAATATAATTTATGTTATTATAATAATTATATTATTAAAATTAAAATAATTAAAATAAAAGTAATAAAAATAAAAATAATTATATAAAATCTGATTTAATATACATAAATATATTAAATTATATTACATCAATAAATAGAATTTTGAAATTTTTAGGTTATTATTTTTATTTAAATTTTTTAATATTAGTATTATAATAATATAAATTATATTTTAATAGTTATTTAAACATCAAATAGATTAAATAATATTAAATTTTTAAATTAAATTAAATAATAAATAAAGTATAAAAAAACAAATTTTTAAAAACATTTCTAACGGATTTGGAAATCTGATAACTATCTTATCGGATACCAATATCCGATGTTTTTTTTTTATTTTATTTTCATTTAAAATTCAATAATAATTTAATTTTTTATAAAACACATATATTACAAAAATTAAAATTAAAATAAAAATAATTATATAAAAACTGATTTAATATATTTAAATATACTAAATTATATTAAAGTATCAAATTAATAAAATAAGATTTCAAAATTGTTCCATTTCTAAATTATTATTATTTTTATTTTAATTTTTTTAATATTAATACTATAATAATTTAAATTATATTTTAATAGTTATTTAAATATAAAATATATTAAATAATATTAAATTTTAAATTAAATTAAATAATTAATAAAGTATAAATAAAAAACAAATTTTTAAAACATTCCTATTCGGATTGGAAATCCGATAACTATGTTATCGGATACCAATTTTATTTTTTATTTAAAATTCAATAATAATTTAATTTTTTTATATAATACTTATATTACAAAAATAAAAATTAAAATAAAAGTAATAAAATTAAAAAAAATATATAAAAACTGATTTAATATATATAAATATACTAAATTATATTAAAATATTGAATTAATAAAATAGGATTTCAAAACTTTTACATTTCTTAATCATTATTATTTTTATTTAATATTTTTAATATTACCACTATAATAATATAAATTATATTTTAATTGTTATTTAAATGAAAAATATATTAAATAATATTAAATTTTTAAATTAAATTAAATAATTAATAAATTATAAATAAAAAACAAATTATTATAAAGTTTTGTGTCGGAATTATCGGATGCCGATGACCTTTTCTTAAATTTTATTTTCTATTTAAAATTTAATAATAATTTAATTTAAATGAAAAGAGTTATATTTTAATAATTATTAAAATATGAAAAAATATTAAATAATATTAAGTTTTTAAATTAAATTAAATAGTTATGAATTATAAATAAAAGATAAAGTTTTAAAAATTTTGTTAAAAGGATGCAGAATTAGAGATATATAAGATTAAAGAGTGAAAAGTAAAAAAGATATTTACTAAGATTAAAAATAAATTTTAAGAAAAGTTGAAAGTGTAGGATGAAAGGTTTGAAGGTGTAAGATGAAACACCCAAGGCTCAAATGGTGCAGAATATGTCAGTTCTGTGGCTGATCTTATGGTTCTAAAGGGTCGACCCATGTATAGGACTGAAGGGAACTACCTTATTGGGGACACTACTCATGTGGGGTTCTATGAAGTGGATTTTGGGTGGGGGAGTCCTATATATGGAGGACCTGCTGGGGCTATACCTTTTGTTAGCTTCTACGGACGTTTTAGGAACAGTAAAGGAGAGGATGTAATTGTGGTGCCAATTTTGTTGCCACACCATGTTATGAGGAGGTTTCTCTCTGAACTGGTAAAGATCACAAACAAGGACCCTATGGACTTTTCTGATGAGAATATGCCAAATAGGTCCATGTTGTAAAACTGCTGTAACACTAAATTTGTATACTGTTAGTATAAGCAAACTATTTCCTAATAAAATATATTTCTGTAAGCTTTAATTTATTTGATTTGGACCCATCAAAAGTTTGGTTGCTTTCATTGAGACTGAGACTGTGATGTGGGTAGCGAATAACCTGTTTGATACCAAGTTTTGAGGCCACTTTCAAATTTGAAAATCGTGGTGCTGTTGCTGATATAATTTCTTGTCACGAGAGAGACAATCTGTGATGGGATCGCATTATGTCATTGTGCATGTGAAGCGTTTACTATTTTCAAAAAACGTTCTTTGAATTCAACACAATATAGGCATATTGAGGCATGTGAATTTGACTAATGGAAGCAAGCTCTTGTGTATGAATTTTCTCCCCAAGAGAAAGTCAAAGGAAGTTGGTCGAATTGTAAGTGCTGCAGAGTTTGAGGTTGTTGTGTCCATGTGCTTAGGAAATGCCAGCATCTTGATAAGTGCTGCTGAGCTCCCAAAGCTTTTTGCACTTTCTTGCAGTAATGTTTAGTTTCTTTTAGTGCTTTCAATGTATGCATGATGGCAATGGGACGATTTGCATGAGATTTGTGACTTTGTTTGATTGAAAAATAATGATTAGGGGGGATGAGTTTTGAAGGTATGATGCGTGAATGAGTGGTGTGAAAGACAAAGAAAGTCAGATTAATAGTTCCTAAATATCGAATCTTTCCAAGGATTATTGTTACTTTATAAAAGTACACTGTTGATCTATGAATAAATTATAAAAATAAAAGGCAGCTGCTTTCAAAAATTCTCTAACAACAACTTGGATGGATCATTAAATAATATCTCAACCGTTCTTCTCCTTTCAATTAAATCAATAAAATACCCTACAAATTCTATTCTTATTTCTGCTAATTTAAACCTTAATCTTCTTTTTTTTCCTTTTTATTCATTCCCTTATTTTTCGTCCTCTTTCCAAACACAAACTAAAATATGAAATTATTTTTCATCCTTTGAACAAAAAGAATAATTATGTTTTTATTTGATTTTAAGATAAAATTTCAAATTTCACACTTTATATCTTAACTATTTAGTTTTTATTTATTTACCAAATTCATCATCTCAAAACTTTTTTTTTTTCCTTCTTCTTATCTTTCTTTTTTGTCTTTCTCATAGCTTTTATTATTTTTGCAATCAGACAACGCTATTGAGTCTGTAAAGTGAGTTCAACTTTGATTGATCAGAAAAGTAAGTTTTTTTAAAAAAAAATATTTTATTTGGTTTTTTTTTTCATTGGATATTTAGACATCTCACAATGTTATGAGATGAGAAGGTGTTTCATCAATATCAACATTGATGTTGATATTTGGGGTTCTGACTTTTATATCTTAAGACATCCTTGCAGCTTAGAGAGCAAACAATTATCATGAGATAGCTTAAATTTATTTTAATTTAGTTTCGAAATTAAGATACAAATTTATTTGGAGTTAAGATTTGAGATATCTATTCTGGATTTATAAGTCACAATGTTAAACTAGTTTGGAGTTTGCAATAGTCATTTTAAATTAGGATTATTTTTTTATAAAATTCATAGTTGGATTGGCTATCGATATTTTAATCTTGTTAGATAAGTAGAAGATGTTTCAATGAAATTTTTGTTTGAAATGAAATTATTTTAATTCTGAATTCTATGTTAACATGAAATGCAGTGCTTTATTTGGATTAAAATGTCACAAGTTGATTTGATTATGTGATTTTGAAAACAATAAGAGACTATAACGAAGTTATGAAACCTATTAGAATTAATAATTTTTTTTATCCTCGGATGCATGTTATAGACTTTGTATAATTTTAATTTTTTGACCTTTTGCTAAAAAAAATAGGACAAATCTTTCTCTTTATGAATATTTTTTGATTCAAGTGAAAATTATTCGGACACAATTTTTTTTTCTTAAAAGGATTTTCGTTAAAGTAAAAATTATCTCAGCGAAATTGTTGTTTACTTAGTGAAAGTTTTTGCCAAAAACCCTTATTACAAGGTGAATTTTATTATATAATTGAAGTTTTTGGGGTTGATAAGTGTTATATATAAGTTTTTATGATTAAATAAAAATGCTTATAATATTACATATTGAATAACATTGAATATGATATGTGTTCTCCATGAAAAATTATGAATAAAAAAGTATTTGATAAATAATGATGTGAGTATTTGATAAATTACTAAAGATGTATTATTTGATAGTCTTATCAAAATGGGTCAGAATTTGTGAAATAATTTGGTCTACCACAGGTTTGAATTAAGTTGAAAAAAAAATTGAAATTTTGATACAAGTCAATTTTGAGTCCAACCCACTAAAAACCCGACTCATTCAAGTTGAATCCATGATGAGTCAGGTTGACTTGCCAACCATCAATTTTTTTTTTTGAGTTTTCTTTTAAATTATATTTGGAATTTGGATTATATAATATATATATATATATATATATATATATATGGGTTTGCTAACTTGCGTATGCTCTTTTTTTTTAGTTAATACATTTTAGCGATGTGTATCAGATATTAGTAGAGAAAAATACCCTTGTATATCATGGATTATAAGTTTTAAGATTAAGGGTCTTTTAATAATAGTCATTCTCAAAACTAAAAAAAAAAACAAGAAACCTCCAAAACCCTTACTCACATCCCTCGTTTCATTTCTCTGAACCCTTTCTCTTTCATCTCCCACTCCAACATTATCTCTTTCATCCGTATGGTAGCCTCTATTGAAAAAATAAGAAACACTCGTCTAACCCTAATCTACCTTCATCGCTTAACCCTTAGAACTTGGATAGATAAGTGGAAATATGAGTAGGAGGCGATCATTTTCAGAAACAACCTCTCTTATATTGATTGAATAAATTATTTTTTTTCTCCCTTAATAAGATTAGATAGCAACTATGAAGAAATGATTCAAAGCTCGTCCTTGTAAAATGAAGAACGTTTGGAAGAGAAGCTTTTGATTGGATAAGAAGCTTCCATTGCTATGCCACATAGATCTATGTCCCTTTGCATTCTAATATAACCATTTTCTCCCTATTCGGATCCCCACCAATTCTTCACTATCCATATTTTGTTCCATCTTGATTTATTCCATACCCACAATTATTACCCCATGATTCAGACCGTGATTCAGACCAGTGCCACAAAATACCGTAAACACTCCCTGCACTTAATTATTTTCAATCTATGATCACACCAAAAATCATTTTCTTTCCAAAACTAGATAATTAAGAACCATGTTTTCTGATTTAAAACTATATATTCACAAAATAAATTATGAGGAAGAAGTTGACTAGAATTAATAATACTAAACAGTTCATAGTTTTTTTAGTAAGATTATAACTTGATTCTTTGAAGGTTTCATATTGAAGTTTTTGTGAATGAAAAAAAGAGTGAATGAAACAAATTGGGTAAGTGAGGAAGGTAAATTAGGGTTAGGCGAGTGTTTCTGAATTTTTCAGTTGGGACTACCGTAGGAATGATAGAAAAAATGTTGGAATGAGAGAGATGAAAGAGAAATGGTTGAGAGGAATGAGAGAGAGGTGAGTAAGGGTTTGAGGGTTTCTTGTTTTTTTTTTTTAATTTTGAGAATGAAAATTATTAAAATACTCTTAACCTTAAAACTTATAATCATGATATATAAGGGTATTTTTGTCTACTAAAACTTTGTACATATTGCTAAAATTCATGATATATAATTTTGATTTGTCTTTGAAATTTAACATCACTTTAGATTGAAAATAATTTAGATTTGAATTAAAAAAATATTATTATTTTTAATTAAAAAAAACTTGTAATTAAGTGAGCTAGTAAGTCAATTCATTTAATCCACCAACTCACATTCAGTCTAGCTAGGTTCAAATTTTTTTGCTTGCTAAGTAATAAATCGAGTTAGGTTAACTCATTAAGTAACCAACCTATGATAGATTGAGTCAGGTTAGACTAAATGTCTCGTTTTGACAACATTACTATTTATATGTTAATGAATATTTGATATGTTAAGTTAAGGGTGAGTATTATCTATATTCAACTAGAACTATAGAAATTATATATGAAGTCTCTAATGAGATTTATATTAGATTAATAGAAATATTGAATTGATAAGAGAGGTTAGTATTTGATGTTCACTTGGATTTAATTATCCTATCTTTACCCTGTCAAACATACATGAATTGAATTAATATTCTTTCTAAAATGATCAATTCAATCTAATACTCAAATTCACTTAATTAGTCCAAAACTTATGACTAAATAAATATTAGAAGTTCATGGGTGTGAAAAGTAATAAGAATAATAGAAATAACACGATTTTCCATTTTGTTTTTTCTGAAATTCATATATTTTTACTGCCTCAAATATAGTTTCAGAAAGAAACAAAGCTTTATGGTTGAATGAATAATAAGCATCTCATGATTTTATGATTTAGATTCTTTTATCCTCCTATCATTATTAGGAGCTTGTGTGGTGGGGTTGAGGATGGAAGTTCTTATTAAGGTTTTGTTTGTTAGCATAGGGAGTATGTGATGATAGGAATAGGAATAGGAGCGGCAAACGGAGGCAAGCTACTTTTCTGCCTCTTCCAAAACTAGACAAATTATGTACACCCACCCACCAATAATTCATCTATACCATCATTTTTAATATAAAATAACTCTTTTTTTACCTTAATATTTTACTTAATGTCATGAGAAAATCGACAAACTAAGAGACAGCATCGGCGCTTTTCATGGCACCGAAATTGGGGAATTAGGTCAAGTTTTTTATGTGTCTGTTCTTCTCCTGTTATAGGTTTTCACAACCCTTCGTGCTATGCCATCTGTTATGTCTTTGAATTCTCAACTTTTTTTAACCTTTTAGAAGAATTGTTGCTTCTGCTTATTGCTAATTTTTCAAATTAACGTTACAATTACTTTCATAACGTCTACTTCTGTGAAACTCACTTATTTTTTTTAGGTTTAAATCTTTATTTTTTTCCTAAATTAAGTTTTGATGTTCAGGTTTTTTTAAATATCAACTTTAATGTCCTTAACAAATCACAAGTTTTTCATTAAGTGATTTGTTATTCATAACACCTTCCGTTAACAAATCACAAGATACAAAGTTATGAAAACTTGTGATTTGTTATTCATTAAGTGTTGTCATGAGGATTGATTTGATACATTTTTTATATCATAGAAACTAAATATTGACATTTTTAAAAATGGAGACTAAACTGAACATCAGAACTTGAACAGAAAAGATTTAAACCTTCTTTTTATTATATCCACTTAATTCCAAGTTCATACCTTGGATCACGCACGTCAAAACCTACTTCTTACAACAACTAATTCTTACTTCAATAAGTTGGTTTTCGTGAAAATATTCTAAAACAAATCATAACACAAAGTAAATTATGTGTTTTATATATATATATATATATATATATATATATATATATATATATATATATATATATTTAACTAATAATGTTGATGATTTTTAATTTAAATATGTTAGATAAAATCATACAGAACATGTTATATTATAAAAATCCATTTCTTACCGTAAATTAAGAAAACATACTCTATTTGTATTATGATTATGTCATTATATAAATTTTATTTAGTTTTTGTATTTTTATGACACTATAGTTTTAATTAGATAGTCAAGAGCATTCATTAAATTATTTAAAGAATGAATAATTGGATTCTATGAACGGAATGGTCATTCTTAAATAACAATTAAATTTGATGGTGATTAACTTGTATCAAAGTATTATCTTTGTTAGTTAAAGGTAATTAGATTAATAATATTTTAAAATTTATAAATACAAATTTAAAGTAATAAAATAAATAATTAAATTTATTATGTATTTACTGTTAAAGTTTATTGAATCTTTATTAATTTTTGCATCATCAAATCATCTAAGACTCCATGTCTCGACCTTATAAATGATTTCTCATTATAGTATTGATTAAGGGTAGCAAATTAAAGACTTTATATATTTGTTTAAAAATATTAAATCAAGTTAAATAAAATTAAAAAAAATTGTCTAAAAGTTAACTTTAATTCTTATTTCAGCATTTCCTTCATCTCACATATATATTTTTTATATAATGTTCTGTTCATAAGTACAAATCAGTAAATTTATCATAGTTAATACTTTATAATTAAACAAAAAGATAATTTCCTATCCCATTTCTCATATATTTATGTTTAGCAATAGACATGAGGTAGTCTAATAAAGACAAAAAGAAGAGAAAAGCTTGTAATGCATGCATAGCTTTTGCGGCAACAACTTCCTTATTAAAACACACACTAACTAAAAATTATTTTTTACTAGGATCCACCCACCATCATTGTCCATGATTAAGGGATTATCAAGGAAGAGAGGTACTAAAAATATTCTCACAATGGAATAACGAAGAAATAAAAATGTAAAAAAAAAAATCATTTTTCTAAATGAGATCATTTTAAGTAAATCACTTGATTTTGGTTTTACCAGAAGCATGCATTAAAAATAATAGGTAAAAATTAGTAAGTATAAAAGAATTCATAATAAAAGAACAAAGAAAAAGTTAAAAAAGGCAAAAAGTATTCTAAAGATATAATTTACCCTAAATAAAAGTACAAAAAGTGCATTTTTTAGCTGAAATTCAGTTGAGTAGTAATAGTGACTCTACTGAAGAAGTTTAATTTGAAAATTGAAATTGAAAAGCTTCATTATGGAAAGATGATTTTCCATCTTAAGGGTGATATTTTCCAACTCATACATGGTCCCTCATCGCAGCCGTCCAAACACACACGGGCCCCAGTACATCCAACGGCCCGAATGATTGTCGCAGAGAGCCCTCTCCTTTTCTCTCTCCTTCCTATTAAACACACACTCCATTCTCTCTCCAACCTTACTCTGTGTCTTCTTCTCATTTCCACACTTTCTGTAAGGCGCCATTGTTCTTTTGCTTGCTTATGCTCAACATCGCCATTCACAAACAACAATGCTATTCGAGGTACGCTAATGTTGTCTTCTCTTTCCTCGTTTAACCATCTTAACCTGTCGGCGTTACCGTCACAGTTACAGGAACCTTCTGCTCTGTTTGCTCTGTTTCCACTTTCGACTAAGAACCGTTATTTCCATTTAGCCCGTTAATTTGGAACCCCACCTTTCTCTTTCCATTGGATCTTCTTCAGCTCTTAAGAAAACGTTTTGAAAAACAAATCTTTATGCAAAATCAGGGAATCTGCGTGGCCTGTGGTCGACTTTTCAGACCATTCTCTCTTGACTTTTTGACCATCCCTTTGTAAAGTTTCCATAAGTAACACCTTTTACTCCACTCCGTCCCAGTACTCTTTTATTAATTTTCCCCTTATGGTTATTTAATAATAATATTAGTTAACTCTGATTACTTAATAATTACGTAATTAAGCTCAACCTGCATGATCTATTTGTATCTCAGAATGTATAATAATCACTGTCTTTTACAGTATAATATGGCCTGAATAATACTTTTAAGTTATATGTGGTGACCAAGTTTGGTTTGGATGGAGTGGACATGCACATGTAGGAGACAAAATCACATGAGCAAGTTCATTTCTCATTTATTTTTGTTTTTGATGATTCTTTATCTTTTTAATTCAGTAAATTCCTTTTTTAATATATGCTAACAGTGTTAACTGTGGTTTTTTCGTTTTATCAAATGAGGTATACTAAATGATGGTGAATGAAACAATAATAAATCTTTCTTTTTTTTTGTTAAAATTTATTTAACAAATGAGGATCATTAAATAATAAGCAGCTCCAGTAAAAGTTTATACTTTTTAATCATTATAAAAAAAATGTGCTTAAAAAACTATCTATTCTATTATTGACATTTGTCATAATAATTTATAATGTATTCTTTTTATTTTTGTTTTTGTGCTTATGTAAAGCAAGTTGTGTAAATCCATGGAATAGAATGATTTTTTCCTTTTGAAATTTGAGGATGTGGTGGAAGTTATTTCAAGCGTGACTTGGTGGTAGGTGAACTTAAATGCTTAGGAATGGTTGGAGTGACAGTGCTGGCCCATGGTGTGTCCTGAGCATGCATTAATCTCGAAATTTTATCAGTCGTGGAAATAGTGCAAAGTGTTCAAAAAATAACTTAGAATAATATTTTGATGAAGGACTCATCAGAGCAAGAGTTATTGAAGGCACAGTGAGTCAGTGACTTTCCCTCAGCCTATTGGGGTTAAACAAACACTGACAGTGGAGAAGCAAGAAATTGAAAAGGATGTTGAGGATGAGAAAAAGGCTAGCATGCTGCACCAGAGGAAGCAAATTTAGCATCGATCTTGATGAGCGAGAGAGTAAGTTCAGACTACCCAGCTCTCTGGTTATGTGCTTCTTTTAACCGATCAGGTTCATAAGTTCTATGATTTTTCTGATCAAACTGTGAACATCAACTTTAACAAATTAAAGTTTCTTTAAGTATACAAATTAGTCAAGTTAGTAGAAATTATATTTCTTATCATTTTATAACAGTACTTGTATGGTTTTACCATCTCACTTATTTCTTCAAAACTAATCATGGTTGTAGGGTCTTGAAGTGGAAATAATTTTCTTTGAATTTATTCTTAAAAATTTTCCTTTAAATCTGGGTAATGTACCTTTACTTTATACTTTCATATATAAAAAAGATAGCAATTTGGATACTGTTATGTTCACATCTTATTCTTACAGTTTTAGTAACTGCTTTTATGTTATGATGACTGTTTATCATTTCCTTATGTGTGTTTCAGCAATAGTAAGTTAGCTATATTTGAATTTGAAATTTACACCTACTTTTCCCTGCTAATGATCTCAATTCTATTTAGTAATGATACCATAGGTTCAATAGTCAATAATCCCCTTTATTTAGGGGCACATTTATGCTTCCCCTAGTCACGAATATTAAATAGCCATCTTCACAAGCTTCACTGACTTTTCTGCTACAGCATACCAGCTGTGAACATGGTCATTCGAGAAACATTGTTGTCCCCAAACAGAAAAGAAAAAAGGATAAGTACAAAATTGTTTTAATATGAATTTCTTTATTCAACAAATTAATTATCCTGCTGATTAAAAATAGATAAAAGCGACTTTAGACGTTTCTTATCATATTTTAACATTGATTTCAAGCCTGTTTCAGAAATGACAATTTTTAGAGTAGTTGGTTATGTTCTGGTTGTTGTTGTAGCTATGTTTGTGGACCATCGAAAAATACCTCCGCTTTTTCAAATTTTGTATGGTGATCAATTATTGTCACTGTTGCTCTGCTAAATTCAACAAGCTAAAGGATAAACAGTAATATTCACTAACTCCACTTGAATTTTGAGTACCAATTATTTATTAATAATCCTAAATTTCAGCCAAGCTTAGCATATTGAGCTTCCAATAATTTTGTACAATAATCTGTGATACAAACAAGCCTAAAAATAGACAAATCAAAGGGGACCAACTGATATTCCTGTATTCTTAAGCTTTTCATGTCATTTTATTTTTCTCCTTTTTCTAAACCAGATGATTGAATCTCACAATTTGAACAGTTTGCCTTGTTCCATTATTTGAGATGTGACATGGGTCTTCTTATTTTGGTTTTGAGCAAGTCCGAAGTGGCTATAATAATGGTACAAAGTATGAAGTTTTGAGGTTTTATAAAATCACAGAAATTGTGGTGGATACCTTTCTCAGTCCTAATACTTGAATTCAAGAACTGAACATCTTTGACCGATATAATTGTTGACTTGGGGCCACCATGAGTGTTGATATTAGTGTAACTACTAGCTCTGCCATTTCCACTGATAAGTGCTGACAAATTGAAGAAAATGGGCGCAGAGTAGGGATGCATCATTCATTGCCATATTTTGGTACTCAAAATTTCAAATGTCTTTTTTCTATATATGTTGGATTCTTTTCTGGGGATTCTCTTATATCTTTTTTGAGGCACTCTTGTCCTTACCTTTTCGTTGGCTTCAGTTCCATGTTGCTGATGTTCTATCCTGTCATAGCCTATGGCCTTGGAAGCTTTTCTGTTCTGATCGAATCTTTGCCTGCAAATCCTGTGAACACTACATGGACACAGGAATATAACGAGTTTTAGAATTTATAGGACCCCACTACATAAAATTGTTCTAAAGTTAACATTTTCACAAATAAAAATAAATATTATAAAAATATAAAATAAAAAATTATTCGATTATGTTAAAAGTACAAGTTTTTTTTTTTTTTAATATTTGATAAATATTTAAGTGTAGTTTGAGTCAATTTACTCTAGCAGAATAGTTTCTCATGAAAATTTTCGTTTTAGGCTAATTTGTTTTCTTGATAAATACGTACAAGCTGAAGGGCTTCTTCCGAAATCTGGATTTAAATTTGTCAAAGTTGAAGGACTAATTTGTTATTATTGCAAAGGAAGAAAAGTGAAACTTTTTATTCTCAACTCAAGTCGTATGGCCAAACGCCAAAAGGAAAAAAAGAATAAAAAGTTTGGCTGGTGACATTTGCATGTGACTATGTATATATGTTTCACTATAATTCATAATTATCACATGGATTTTTATTAAAGAAAGTGACTACCAAAAAAAGTCATTATCTTTATTCCTTAATATAGAATTCTCCTCATATAAACATGCAAACCAAACAATAATTAATCTGGTTAATTTTTTAAACATTGTCATCAATATACTAAATTAATGCTCATTATTAATTATTTTTAAAATTCTCTTCTTACTATCCAATACAAACACAAACACTTATAATAAACTATTTCCTATAAATTGTGTGTATTAAATAAGAGTATAAAAGTATATTAATTGCCATGGATATTGATAGAGAGTTTTAGATGTTAACATAGTGTTGGGACAGAAGTGAGTGATGGATATGTTCTTGTTAATGTTGTCGGCTTCTTGGTGCGAGATCCACCATTCATTTTTAAATACTGACATAGCATAACAATGAAGTGGATTAAGTCTAAAAATATAAAAAAGTTTATTAACACTCGATTATATTGTGCTTTAAATATATTATTAGAATATTTAACAATATATATTGCTGTTTTTGGCAACAATCACATATGTTCTAGTCAGCGAATTTTGCAACAGGTCACATTAATTTGCATTATGATCTGCAGTTGCAGTGACAAATCATAGTTGGGTTTTAATTGTAAACATGCTATTTATTCATATGCTACTTTTGGAGGTATGCTTGCAGCAATGACGTGTATGACAGCAAAGAGAATATATTGTTGCGTTATGTTGAAAACGACAACCATGTATTGTTCTGATGATTATTTGGTTACATGAAATTTGTAACACTGTTTAAATTTGAGTATAGCACCTTTGAAATCGTATTTCGTGAGTCTACAACATTGGAACATTTCAGGGATTATGACATACAATGGCCTTGAGAGTTGCATGTTGAATAACCAGTCCTACGAAGATGAGAGCAGAACAAGTAGAGGAGATGAATGCATAACTGATTCATTTGACGATGATTCCAGTTGTTCCTCCAGCAAGGATGCTTTTGGATCATTCTCTTCAAACTGTTTAACGATGAAAAGGGACGATAAAGGATTGGAGGAATGGGAGCTCTCAGAAAGTCCTCAAGATTTTTATGCCAAAGAGAAGACTTTTGGTATGGACCATTCAGATATAGAAGCCATGAAGGAAAAATTTTCGAAGCTTTTGCTTGGTGAAGATGTTACAGGAGGAACCAAGGGTCTCAGTACAGCTTTGGCGCTATCTAATGCCATCACAAACCTATCAGGTCTGCTCTGATTCTATTTTACTGTTATCTGGTTTTGGTTTGTTTAAAAATTGCATGAAAACGATGAAGTTTGTCAGAAATGAAATGACTGGTACGAACCTACGTGCTTAATGAACATATGCAGTGACGGTTTTTGGAGAGCTGTGGAAATTGGAACCACTATCTGAAGAAAGGAAGAGAAAATGGCAGAGAGAGATAGACTGGTCATTGTCTCCTACCAACTATATGGTTGAGCTTGTTCCCTCTACGCAAAGCGGTGCCGATGGTGGGATGTTTGAGGTATTTATATCATTTCAGCTAAGATAATATAGGTTTGATTATTATTGTGGATCATATGGCAATAAAATAAGAGTCATCTTCTAAAAACAGATAATGACCTCAAAGCCTCGTGCAGACATCCTCATGAATCTTCCGGCACTTCAGAAGTTGGATTCTATGCTGATTGTATGTCACATTGTGATCTCTTACTTCATCAAAATTTGGAACTTTGTGTTTCAACTGACTTACTATGCTAGTATATTGTCTTTGGTTGACAGGAGACACTAGATTCGATGACGAATATGGAGTTTTGGTATGCAGAGGGAGGAAACAAGGCAGAAGGGAGGGACACAAATGCACAGCATAGCAAAAAATGGGGGCTTCCATCACCCAAAGTTCCAAAATGTGGTCTTTCCGACAGTGAAAAAAAGAAGCTGCTTCATCAGAGTGGGGTGGTGCGTCAAGTATTCAAGGCTGCCAAATCCATCAATGAAAGTGTTTTGTATGAAATGCCTGTGCCAGCGATTATTAAAGACGCACTTGCAAAGGTTATTATTATCTTGTAATTTTGAATTGAATTGAAACTGTGTACATGTTATCCTTGAGGTTTTGAACAATCTTTAATCATGATGAGAGGTTACACTTTGATAAATTCAATTTAGTTACATCTTTACTCAATCTTTATCTATGTCGCAGTCTGGAAAGGCAAACCTTGGACACGAACTGAACAAGGTTTTGGCTGCTGAATCAAGCTCTGCAGAAGACATGCTTAAATCGCTGAACTTGAAATCCGAACATGCTGTCCTAGAGACTGTTAATAAACTGGAAGCTGCTATATTGTCATGGAAAGAGAGAATTGCAGAACATGCTGGTGGCAAACACCAAGCTCGTTCGACGTGGTCATCTTTTGTGAAGGATCCTGCGTTAGAGGTTGATAAACAGAAGTTATTATTGGACCGAGCTGAAACACTACTGCAGCTGATTAAAATCAGACACCCAAACCTTCCTCAAACATTTGTCGATGCAGCCAAAGTTCAATATGGCAAGGTGAGTTATATTGGAATGCACTTGACTGATGATTCATTATCATTGGAGAGAGATAGATGTGTTTGATTCTATTTCCAGCTTTTTGTTTGTGTTTGTGTAGGATATTGGACATTCCATTTTGGAAGCATATTCCAGAGTTCTAGCAAATTTAGCCTTCTGCATTCTGTCTAGAATAGGAGAAGTATTACAGGAGGATTCCTTAAGCAATCCGAATTCACCTATGGTGGCAGAAAACTCTCCTGGGATGAATCTTTCTCAAACTAGGGTGGTGGATTCACATATCAAGCAATCCTTACTTGATAAGATGAACAAAACGGATGGGCAATATTGTGATTCTAGCTCTTACAGTACTTGTGATTTAGGACATTCTTCTTTCCATACAAAATCCAGATCTATGACAGCCACGCCAAACCAGAGTGGTGGCTGGAGCATTAGTAGAGAAGTTTGTTCAAGTCTGTCTCATAGAAATTCTCCATAGAGGCTTTTGTTTAGATGATTCTGTAAATGTTATTGCACAGTGAGAATTGAAGCAAACTGATATGTTTGCCTGCCTTCAATTTTTGGTTGGTTTTATAACCAACTATACAAAATCCTTGGTCGCATATTGTGGAGTTTAATTCAACAGATTCTGTACAACAGGGTTACAAATCAAGGAGAGTGTATTTAGTTTGATGTTAGCACTCATTTTGAGCTCCTATTGAGAATCTTCAATAGAAAGAGCTATTTTGAAGTACAACTGGGAATGTAAAAAATCACAATGTATAAAATTAAGGGACATGTAAGATGAAAAAGATTTGACAAAATTTGTCCAATAATTTCTTTCACACATACCTAGACATTAGTTAAGTTTTACTTTTTCATAAATGAATTTTAAATCTAATTTAATTTTATAAAAATTAATTTCTTAGGTGGTATTTATATATATTTATAAACGGTAATTTATTTTATTTTTAATTGATTTGATACTTTGTAACATTTTTTTTCCATGTTAAATCATTTCGACATTGAGAGTGAAATTAAAGTTAATGAATGGTTTTATAATAATTTGATATTAGATAACATCAATGTTAAGTGAAAATATTAGATATCTTATTCAAATAATATATTTCTAACATATTCAAGAATTTAATTACAAGGATACAAGTTGTAAGCTAATTCCTTAGAGATAAGTTTTAAATTTTTATTTGAAAATATTAATCCTTTAGATATTTAAATACAAGATTTGTATTAAGAAAAAATGTCTAAAATGATCAAGAGCATTGGTCTATGCCTAGAACCAAGCCTTTTGGTTGTTTTATCCATGTATAGGTACCAAAGCATTTTCTAATTATTAGACATCACAAAAATAGCATAGATATATTTTGTCATGCAATTGAATAAAGATATTTAATTGCATAGAAAAAATATAAAAAGTTTAGTTACATCACACCAAACTCCAACTAAATGGAGTTTAGCTACTCCTATATATCTAGAACAAAATAATGGATTAGAATGATGAAAATGATGAAGGAAGACAAAGTTCTTAATCCCTAGAAATGCCTTAACTCGTGTCTGGTTTGTTTTCACGTTCAAAAACTATCTTTAACTTCAACACTTTAAAAAGTTCACCAAAGAGTGTTTTCTCGTTGGACCACAAAATCTTCTTGTTTGGTGAGAGATCACTTTTTTGACACATTGGATTCTTCAACTCGTTGAGTTTTTGGCTGAGTTAGTACTACCAAAGTCACACTCGACGAATGACTTATAGCAGCAGTTTTTTAATATTCTTCAATCTTCTATTTTTTTACAAATAACCCAAAAATAGATAAATATCTGTCTATAAAAACTACATACAAGTCTTGCATCTTTTCATAGAATTCAACACAAAATAAATTATAAAAGAAAAAATAATAGATTCTAATAAGTGTGACTAATAGGTGATTGTCACACTAATCAATAGTAGAGTTCTCCACAAATTATTTAAAAAATGTAAATACATTAAATATACTTTATTACCTATTTTATTAAGGATTAAAATTCTTTTAATAAATCCTAATATATTGCATCGACATGTGTCTCGAAGTGACACCATATTTTCTCTAAGTCATTTTAACTTAACCATGAACCCGACCAATGACTTTCCTTTATAAAGATAATACCTAACAACGTATTATACATATCTCTTATTCAAAGATATGATTATAAGGACACCATCAATTCCATGTCTCAATTGTATTGCAATATCTTGTAGCATTATAGTAGTATTTTCAATTGGAAGATGAAATGTATGAGTCTCAACCCTGTAAATGTTGTGAGTAAACCATAATCTACTTTTCAGATGTTTTAAGTTAACCACTCCTTCTAAACTAGTTTCCTTAGTTATGAGTCTTAATTCTCCTAACTTCATCAAAAACACTATCAACATCCTTAATTAACTAAAAGAATTACAACAATTACAAAATAAAAATAACTTAAAATAATAATACATCTTCTATTATTCAATAATTCAAAAACAAGAAATAATACATTTAAAAAATTTAATTTTACAAAGCCCAACCATAAATATAGACATACTTTCATCTAATAAACATATTACTTTTTTTAAAAAAATTTCTTACCCTTCATTTTAATAAAATCCGAAAATAAAAAAAAAAAAACAGATCAGAATTCGGTTTTTCAATAATCGAATTCCGCTGACGAAATTGGATAAATATGAAGGATAGAGTTTGACTATCCAAAAATGAAATTTTGATCTGAAAAAGAAAAGTACTATGATAAATATAAAAAAAGTATGTCATTTGGGTAAAAGTTTTCCAAATACTGCTATGTTAAAAAAAAAATCGATAGAATCGAGGGGTTTGTGTGTATAACAACATAGCAACCGTGTTTTCATGTGGTGATTTGAGACGATGAAAAACGATGATTTGAATGGATTTAGTGTGGATTTCATTGTTTACACCATCTCGTCAAAATGGAAGGATTTGCGTTGATTTATAAGTAAAAGATTTATATGCCTGTACCATTGTTCAAAACTCTGACTCCATCTACAACCCTTTATAATATTAAAAAATCATGATATTAACGTTCAAAACTCCGACTCCAGTATGCAGTGTCTTGGCCATGGTTGCACAGATTTAAGTGGTTGTTGGAGGTTGAAGCCGTGTGGTTGTGGTGGAGGGGATAAGGAAGATGAAGGTTGATGATGAGGAGGCAAGCGGGATGAAGAAGACGAAGCAGAAAAAGCAGAAGACATGTTGTATCCGGTTCCAGTAAACAACATATCCGGATACACGTTTTCCATTTTTTTCGAAGGAACCGTATCCGGATACAAGCTTCTTGTATCCGGATCCACCACACGTATTTGCTTTCTTTGGATGACCGGTGTGTCTTTTTTCTGGTTGTAGGGACACCATACCTTGATTCCTTGCTCCGTCGCAGCAAAAGTGGGTTACCAGAACTGTCTTAACCTTAGTACATGGGTGATGCAGTCATCATCTTCCTCGCCTCACTGTCAAACGTAGATCCCCCATGGAAGCAATGGTGAGTTCGGGTTGAGGAAAATGGCAGCATAGACACGTACAGTGGAGAAAGGGAGGAGGGACAACAGGGAGATGTCTGCCATGGAGAAGAAGACGAAGGTTTGTGCAGTGGAGGAGAGGTTGATGTGGATGGAGGTGGAGAGGAGGACGACGACAGCTCTGTGGAGGTTTTAGGGCAACCTCTTCCAATCTTTTCCGCCGTAGGGTTAGCCGGAAATGGGTTCCATGAACTTGTACATGAACCTGCCGGAAATGGGTTCCATCAAACCCTAATTTCATCTGCTTCGTCTCCTTCCCACCCAGACAGAGCATACCTTCTTCCGTTTCTTAGGTGTTGTATTCTTTTTTTCCATTTCTTCAATTCTACTTTCTTTTTTGGTTTTGGTGATGAATCCAATTTTTTAATTTTTGGGTTGTTTTAAATCTGCAGACTCCGATTTCATTGTGGTCAAGACTAGAGCCGTCAAAATGGGTCACAACCCGCGGGCCAACCCGGCCCGTCACGGGTTCGGGTCGGGTTGGGTTTGAAAAATATAACCCACCTATATGCGGGTTAGATTTCAACCCGGCTCATTTAGACCCGGCTCATGCGAGTTGAACCTATGGTGAGCCGGGTTGGCCCACCAACCCACCTACCTAATTTTATTTTTTTAATTTATTATTTTATTTATGAAACCCTAAAAAATAAAATACTCTCTTCACTCACTGTGTATACCAAAAAAGTAACATCTGCTCTCACAAATCACTCTCACAGTACTTGCTCTCATTTGACGGTGCTCTCACATTCTTACTACACTAAAATTATTCAAGGAGCAGGTAAAACACCCTTCCTTTTTTCTTCTCTTTTCTCCACGTTTTTGTTTTCTCACTTCTCTTTCTTTCTTTTTTCAAAAACCCTATAATGACAAAAATAAGGGTTTGCGAATTTGTTTTTTGTTGTAGAAGATTTGAAGACATGGAATGATTTTTTTTCCTGTTTTGACATGTTTGTATCAGAGTTTGTTCATTTTATTTAAACAATTTGAGTATACAACATTTGAACAAGCTGCTTTTGATATCTTTGAATTTTGGGAAATTATATTACAAATTAAACTATTAATTTTTTGTTAATGTTGTTGAATACTGATTCTTTTTTTATATCTTTAAATTTAGATTATATTGTAGTTTTTATTATTATTTTGAATTGTCTTTAAACCTAATTTCTTTTTATAGAATGAAATTTGTTTAAATTTAAATTAGAAAAAGTTTGTATTTTTTTTTATTTAAAAAACAAAGCCTTGAAGATTTTTATTCAAACAAGTGAAACTACATCCTTAAAATTTAAATTTTGATCTCCAAAAGGTATTAAGGAAATGAAATTGCAATCATTTCCAACATATTCACTTCAAAAATTCACTCTTTACATTGCAAAATATATTAAAACCTGTAAAAAATATATGAGAATTTGAAAAAAAAAAATAATTATTCAAAAGTTAAGAACAGAGTTGGAGGAGCATGGCCATGCCTTTTGCTCCGTTAGGAATGACAGAGTTGATGGTTGAAAAAGTCATGTTATGTCAAAATCACTCACATCATCTGTCATGTCATAATCAATAAGGACATTAATTTTAAATTACAATAAATGACTCATCCCTCATAGTCAAAGTAAAGATAATGTATGCCCATTTTGAATTGAAACAGGAAGAAAAAAAATTAAGATGTTTGAATTATGGAAATATCTAAAATATTTATAAATAATTTAATTGATATAAAAAGTAATTACTTTATTATATTTATGAAATATCGTTTTCGAAAGAATTATAAGAAATGACATTTTTAGAAATGAAATTAAGTTAAAAGAAATTTTAAATTGTATTAATCATTATTATTATAAAATTTTAATATATAAGTGTTATGTTTTAAATAAATTACTTTACTTGATATTAAAATTTAAATTATTTATTCTATTTATTTATTTATTATTTCAATATTTGTTTTAATTCTTTATTTATGAAATATAACCATTAAGGATTTATTAATGAAAATCTATTATATCGGAATAATTAATTGATTAAATATAATTAATTAGACTTATTTAAATATAGCATAACTACACATTCTCATAAATATTACATTATATTTATGTAAATAATTAATTATATTATTATCATAATTTAGATACTGTTTTTCTATGAAATTTTGAATGAAAAATTGACATATTTTTTAATTTGTGTGTGTTTGTGTGTATTTTTCTTAACTTCTTATTTTTTTCGTTTTTTACTTTTTTTTTTCGTCAAAAAGACATTTGTTTGGTCATAATAAGAATCAAATAGGCATGTGTCACTAGATGGAGCTATTCTTCTATGCTTCTATTTCTCATGTACTAAAATATTAAAACTCTTAAACATTGTAATATGGAATGACATGTTAAGATCTGAATAAAATTGTTCCAAACAATTTTATTGTCTAAAAAAAACATTAAGATTTAGCTATAAGTCTTGCAAATTCTAAATACAACCCTGAAAACAGATTAACTAAATTATCATGGTCACTGATATGCATACTTTGCCTCCAAAACCAACTTAAATCGATATTTTCATTGATGTATATATATAAAGGGTGTGGCACTTCATTCCAATCTTCACAAATTTCATTTATTGCGAAATGAATTGGACTCGCTCGATGTTTTCATAAAGTTGACTTAAGTTAATTATGGGATCAATTTGACCTTTGTTAGGTTGATTCAGATTTATCTTTACTCGAATGAGTTCTGTTTGATTTTTAATTCGATTGATTAAGTTTGATTTTTGGTTAGATTAATTCATCTTGATTTTTAGTTGAGTCTTACGAATTTTGAGAGGTTGACTTATCTCAACCTTCGATTGAGTTAATTTAGCTTGATATTAAGTTGTGACAGGTTCAATTTGACCTTTGGTTGCAACTAACTTGACTCGACCTTCAACTGAGACTGACTCAGCTTGACTTTCGATTCAAACTAATAGGACTTAATCTTTGACTTACATTGACACAACTCGACCTTCGGTTCGAAGCTATTCGACTTGAACTTCGACATGGAAAATTAGGCTTGAACTTTGAGTTGGGACGATTAGGCTTGAACTCCAATCCTAGATGACTCGACTCGAACTAATTGACACAGTTTGACCTTTGGTTTCGTTCGATTTGTCTCAATCTATGATCTCAACGTCCTTGCATTGATCTTCAATCATGATAGACTTGTCTCGATCTTCAGTATGAGCCAATTTGTCTTGATCTTTGGCCCAAATAGACAAGTCTTGAATTTCGATTAGGACTGATGCAACTTGATCCTTCAACCTGGATCAACTCAACTCACTTTTTCAGATTGGGTAGATTCGACTCAAGTCTCAACTTGGACAGACCTAGCTCTACTGAAGTCAATTTGACTTAATCTTCTTCTTGAGTTGACTCAGCTCAACATTCGTTCTAAATTAACTATCTAATATAAATATAATGGATTTGATTTGAGATATAAAAAATATGGATTTAAATTTAAGATAAACAAATTTAAAGAAATATAAATATAAATTATTGTAGATTGTATTTCAAAATTTAGATTTTTTTTTTCTTATCTTAGCAAACGATGCCATTAATTTCCTTATTAAAAACCTAAGGATTTCATTTTTTTCTTAATCTTATTTTATTTTTAGAATTTAAGGTATAGGATTTATAATATAATATAATTTACATTATTTAAAATTTAAGTTAATCTTATTTCACTCACATCTAATTATAATATAATTTACATTATTTACAATTTAAGTTAAATTACTTTTATATATTAAAGGTAAAATGGTAATATTATCTTTTTATGAGTTAATTTATCTTTTTAATTTATCACACCCATCCCATTAGTTAACAATTTTCATATAAGTTACTCTCATTTCTATTAAAATCTCATTATTTTTTCCTTAATCCAAACAACTTTATTTTTACTTTTCTTTTTCTGTTCATATCCACTTCTACTTCAAGAAACAAACACAAGCTAAATGACATGGTCTGAAAGAACAATAGGAACGTTGGTAAGTTTGCCTGGTTTTATTACTAACTATGAACAATTCTTGCTCATACATTGTGGTTTTATATAGTCTAGAAGATGTGGACAATGAACTTAATTATCAAGAATATATGATTTAAGTCGCACTATACTGATTAGATTCACTATCCTCACAATAAAAATTGTTGGAAAACTTGTGCTTCCAAATCAGTATTGTATTGTTCATATCACATGCATACCATTCGGTTCTCTTTCTTATTCCAATTGTTATTCTGTTCCCTTTCAATTTTGAGGAGTGTATAATAAGACAAAAAGAGAATGATAAATGTGTATGATCTGAATATTTCGATATTCCTGCATTGAAACTGTTTCTGCTATTCTCATTCTCCATAACAAGTGAAACATGACAAGAGGAGCCATTGAGTTAATTTAAAGTAGGATCTTTTTTTCACTAAAACTTTAAAATATGCAGCAGAAAGATCACTGCTAATAAAAATTGAAAGATGTTGAATGCAAGGACAACTAAATAGCAAATGAAAAAGGTTTAAACAAACAAGGATCACATTAAAAACAAAGATTACTAGTTAGTTTGGATTAAATAAGAGCATGCATCAGTGAAAGTTTTGTAGAAGTCATCATTGATCTGTATATTTCACACAGAAACTTTTCTTTTTTTCCCTTGTATATTGATTCAATGCCTCGTAACCTAAAGCTGAAAAAAATTCAGCTAGTTATATCTTGAATTAATGTAAAAGGGTTTATGAGCAGTCTAAAACCAGAAAGAAAAAAAACCAAATTGGTAGTTAATATGGATAATAGTTTTTAAGAGCATTTTGATATTTTTGCAGCAAAATTTAGAAAATCATAGACATATGAAACAAAAATATGGAACTACAAGTTTACTAAGCAGAAGGAATATTAAATCCCTCAGTACATAGTATATGTTCTTGAAAGATGGATTTGACTTATACAGATAGCTAGAAAACTGAGGAAAATTACTAGACAATTTTGCAGTCGGTTTAACTTTATTGGAAACACATGGCACTGCAAACACCTGTTTCCTAAATGACTGAAGCACATTTGATTTCAGCTTTACTTTGATGTTTCCACACCTGAAATTCAAGAATTCCATCACATTTCTAGTTCTGGAATTTTGAAAACATAACAAGATGGCAGAAAAATAAAATTATATACAAGTAAAGAATATCAGCTAATACCCTTTGATCTAAATGTTTGTTAACTTGTATTCTAATGAACTTAAAGATAAACATAAAGTGTTTAAGTTTGTCAATTTACTGTATTATTAATTTTGATGAGGAAAGCTTCTTGAAATAATTCATGAAAATGAAGACAGAGGAATAAATTATATATGACTTTTTTGACATAAAAGTTTATTCACCAACAAGAAAGTACTCACTGATTCGGTTAAGCTCCCTAGTGACATCAGCAATATTCATTCTATCTTTTGGTGATTTCATAGAGCAAGAAATCCCAATCCTGAAAAGGGAAACTAAGCACATCTCAACATTTGGATCAAGATTCCAATTGTTTCCTTTCAATGGTGCTGCTTCCTCTGTTGGAACAAGTAGTGGATCCAAAATTTGCAAAAGATTATCAGGAAATGAAACTGTAACAAAGTTATGAAGATTTTGACCATCTTCAAACATTTCATCTGTGGGACTTTTTCCTGTAAGCATTTCCAGCACAAGAATCCCAAAGCTGTATATGTCACCGTAAGTTGATACTTCAGAGCTCACTCCATACTCTAAAATATATACCAATAACTGTCAATACACAAATCTTATAACTAACAAAAGTTGACACCGAAAGATAGAAAATTTTGTGAAACACTAATGATTCAAAGGCTAAGAACATACCTGGAGGAATATAGCCAAGAGTTCCCTTTATTCCAATTGTACTTGTTTGTTTAGAAGTGGTATCATTGATGGTTGAGAGAAGTTTTGCTATGCCAAAATCACTCACACGAGGAACCATCTCATTGTCGAGGAGGACATTACTTGGCTTTAAATCACAGTGAATTATTGGTTGCTCACATTCATGATGAAGATAATGTAATGCAGAAGCAACATCCACCATGATATTTAATCTTTGATCAAGGCTCAATTTTCTCTTTTGCTCTGCACTTGGTGTCTTGGGATGCAGCCATTGCTCTAAGCTTCCATTTGTCATGTACGGAAAAATTAGAGCTTTGAATTCTTGACCATTGTAATCTATGCTGGAACAACATGTCAAAACCTGAATCAGATTTCGATGTTTGATATTTCTGAGAGCGTTGCATTCTGAAACAAAACTCTTGTGAGCTCCCTTTCTCTGAAGGTCTAGGACCTTTATGGCAACAACTTTTTCTTCTAACTCCTCAAGAGTTCCTTTGTAAACAGAGCTAAAATTTCCAGACCCTATCAAGTTTGTAGCTGAGAATCCATCAGTTGCATTGTGCAGGCTTTGGAACGAAACTGTAGCCAACTGATGATCAGTTTCTGATGAATGTGAATCCAAAGATGTTTTATTACTCCTTTTCCTTGTCCAGTAAATAGTTAGAGTAATTGACAATATGAGAAGAAAAGCAATCACACTAACTATCACTGCTATCAACCTGAACTTGTGGTGTTTTGCAAGTTTCTTACCTTTGACAGGACATGGTGGTAGATGCAGTTCTGAAGTTCCCCCACAAAGTTTATTATTTCCCATAACCAGTATGGCACTTACATTTCCAAAGACACCTTTGGTTGGTACTTCACCCTCTAATGTGTTGAAGGATACATTGAAATATTTTAAGGAAGAAATATTTTGTAGATCATTAGGAATCGATCCAGAAAATTGATTTCGTGACAGGTCTAAATGTTGAAGCCCTTTGAGTGATGCCAAGGAAGATGGTATGGTTCCTTGTAAAGAATTCCCTTGCAAATATAGGTATTCCAACATTATGCATTCTCCCATTGTTGGAGGAATTTCTCCGGACATGTGATTCTCAGACATATCTAGCCAGCCAAGATTTGTTAGGCTACCTACTTCTTCAGGTATACTGCCACTTAATGAGTTTAGTGACAAATTCAACAAGATGGTTAGAGATGAAAGCTTCAAAAGGTCCAAGGGTATGGTTCCTGTAAGGTTGTTACGTGAAATGTCCAAGTACTGTAACTTCTGACAGTTTCCTATACTTGGAGGAATGTTCCCTTCAAACAAATTATCTTCTAATTTCAAATTAAACAATTGAGTAAGGTTGCCTATGTGGGCTCCTAACTCTCCTGACAGCTTGTTTGAACCTAAATTTAACCTCTGCATTTTTTGAAACTTCACAAAAGTTGTTGGGATATTCCCACCGAGATTGTTGTCCTCCATAGCCAAAAAAGTTAAGTTAGTCAAATTTCCTATTGTTGCAGGGATTTTCCCTGATATCTGATTACCTCCAAGAAATAATCTATCAAGCTGGGGGGATAAATTTCCCAAAGAGTTTGGCAAATGACCTCCAAAATTATTGTAGGATATGGACAGAAGTTTCAACTTACTACTGTTAGCCAATGATTCAAGAAAATCGAAATCAGTAGTTGAATTGTCACCTAGATGGTTCCAAGACAGAGATACGATATCAAGATATTGGAACTTCCCCATGCTTGGAATTTGTCCAGTGAGACCGTTTCGACTGGCCTCAAGTGCTAAAAAGAATGCGGATGCATTGGTGATGGAAGGTGGGATTCGACCAGTGATTTGATTGTCACCAATGTAAAATTCTTGAAGATTTGGGAGGGTGTGAAACATGTTAGGTGGAAGAGAGCCACTTAATTGATTTCCTGTAGCTGAGATCATGGTAAGAGCTGACATATTATAGAGACAAGAAGGAAATGTTCCAGTGAATTTGTTTTCACCAAATGATGCAAATGTCAAGTTTTTGAGATGGCATATTTCCTGTGGTATATGTCCTTCAAAGTTGTTACCATCAACATCGATATCTGTGAGGGATGTAAGATTACCTATGAATAAAGGGAGTTCTCCTGTTAACTTGTTAGTAGAAATAGCCCAAGATTCAAGCTTTTGAAGTGAGCCAATCTCGATAGGTATTCTGCCAGTAAGATTATTTCTCTGCAAGTATAAAAATCTGAGATCATTACATCCAGTCAAGTTTGTAGGAATTTCTCCTACCAATAAGTTGTTTCCGAGATATAGTTGTTGCAGACGTGACAACCTTCCCAGTTCCTGTGGTATTTTGCCATGGATGTTGTTGATTGCTAGATTGAAATTGATCATATAAGAGAGATTTCCTATGTGGGGAGATATGGATCCCTCCAACTTGTACCTTAACAAAATTAACTGTGTAACTCTTTGAAGCTTGAGATTGCATGTTATTCCAGGCCAGTCACAAAAGTGAGTAGAAGTATTCCAAGAAAGTAAGATTCCATATGGGTCTCTTGATATAGATTTCTTGAATTCCAGCAGAGCCAAATGATCAGTCTCATTTCCTGATGCAAAGGCAGTTACAGTTGGGATAAAACACAGTGAGCTTAATGTAAAGACAGAAAACAGTTGAACAAGTAACAGAAGAAAAAAATGCTTCATTTTTTTGATGAGGAATTGAAAACTGCTAGACTGAGATGTAATCACAAGTTGCTCCTTCTGCTATTAACATAAAAAGATAGAGTGAACTCATCCTAACAATAAGATCATTAATATGACAAGGAAATAACTTACACTCATCAACTACCACGTGAAGTTTTGTCAATGTTTCATTTATTATCACAAATAAATATCAAGTCTATTTTACCATGAATCCGACTGTACTGATTTTGCTACAAGAAAGAGTTCGTTAGAATATGGACATTAAACATGGTACATATATTATCACAGCTTGGTATCAGTAGAAACCATGACCTGAGAGGAAGTGGGAACAGAAAAAACTTTCTGGCATACTAGGAAGTAAGTGTGAGATAAACTCAAATGGTGCCCACATGTCTTCCACTGCCACCAAAACTTTATTTGTTTATGAAATAATATCCACCGAAAGCATCCCACTACCACCTTGAATATTGTTTGGTTATAATAATTATGCACCGAAAGTTTTTTAGTGTTGTGTGATATTGCAGTGCATGTTTTGGCAGCATATACATTTCCTCAATTATAAATTGAGGCACCATAGAGAATGCAGTAGCAAGCCAAGAGTGAAGAAGAAGAAGTAGTGTTTGTGTTGTGAGGTAGTGGAGTGAGAAAATTATATTGTGAGTGTGTGAGAAAGTGTTTTGTGTGTATCAAATACTTTCAAGTTTTTTTAAGTAATAAAATTATCTTTGATACCAACAAATTGGTATTAGAGCACTGAGAGTTTGAGTGTCCGAGTGTAAAAGAGAGTGAGAAATGGCAAACCTTGCAAACAGTGTGTCCCTTCTTCAGTTGACAAAGAAAGTCAATTTTGACAATTGGAGTGTCCAAATGAAAGCTCTTCTTGGATCCCAAGACGTGTGGGATGTAGTGGAGAACGGGTACCAAGAGCCCACAGAAGATGAAGAGCAGACGATTGCCCAACTTGCTGCGTTGAAGAAAACGCGCGTGAAGGATAAATCAGCTTTGTACATACTGTATCGAGCTGTAGACGAATCTGACTTTGAGAAGATAGTAAATGCAAAATCTTCAAAAGAAGCATGGCAAATTCTGGAGAAAACTTATAAAGGAGACAACCGAGTTAAACAAGTCAGGCTCCAAACTCTTAGAGGCGAAATTGAAAGTCTGAGAATGGACGAGAAAGAACGAGTATCCGAGTATATATCTCGGGTAGAAGCAGTGGCAAATCAAATTCGCAAGAACGGAGAGGAGTTGCCAGCCAGTCGGATTGTGGAGAAAATTCTGAGATCATTAATAGATGATTTCGAAAGCATCGTTTGCGCGATCGAGGAATCGAAGAACTTGTCAGCACTCTCAGTTGAAGAGCTCACTGGATCACTTGAGGCTCATGAACAAAGGAGAAGAAAAAAGAAGGAACCTCTTGACCAAGCACTACAAGCACAACTTGACTTCAAAGGAACTCGGAACACTCAAGACCGGGGTCCTGGAGGCAGAGTAAGAGGAGGTCGAGGATGAGGTAAACGAGGTCGAGGCAGACATGACAGAGGTAATATTGAAGCCATCATAGAACAGACCAGACAACAAAATTGGCGTGGTCGTGGCCAAGGAAGGGGTCGAGGAGATCGATCCAAGTCTGAAGTGGAACGCTTCAAGTGTGGTAAGAACGGCCACTACACAAATGAGTGCACATCAGGAAGTTGCTACAACTGTGGGAAGCCAGGCCACATCGCAAAATATTATCGGACCGAAAAGAAAAAAGAAACAAATCTGCTTACTGAGGAAACTGATGAAGAAATAGGGGTCTTGTTGATGTCAAAGGGGCCAGAAGCCGAGCTTAGGCCAAATTGTTTGAACAATTCGGTTTGGTACTTAGACACTGGAGTAAGTAATCACATGTGCGGAGATGAAAATCTATTCAACGAACTCACCAAAGTTGAGGCCGGACATGTTTCATTTGGAGATGATTCCAAGGTGGCTGTACGAGGGCGTGGACAGATTGGAGAAATAAGAGATGTCTACTATGTTCCCGAGTTGAAAAATAATATTCTAAGCATGGGTCAGATGATGGAGAAAGGTAACTCAGTTCACATGAAGGATCGTGTACTATACTTGGAAGATAAAATCGGTCGTCTGATTGCACAAGTAGAGATGAAGAAAAACCGAATGTATAAGTTAGAGCTGAATATTCTGAAAAACAAGTGTCTGAAGCTTGATGTGAAGGATGAAGCCATGTTATGGCATTTCCGGTTTGGCCACTTAAACTTTGGAGGATTGACAAAACTATCAGAGAAGCAGTTAGTACGCGGACTACTTGAAGTAGAATTTGACAAAAGATTCTGTGAAGAGTGTATACTCGGAAAACATCTGAGGACTGTATTTCCGAAGTCAGCTGAATACAAGGCAGAAGAACAACTCGGTCTGATACACACTGATCTTTGTGGACCAATCTTTCCTAATTCATTCAGTGGTAAGAAATACTTTATTTCGTTCATAGATGATTTCTCTCGGAAGACTTGGGTGTATTTCTTAGAGGAGAAATCATAAGCATTTGATGCATTTAAGAAGTTCATACTAATGGTGGAGAAGGAGACCAGTAAACAGGTAAAAGTTGTCCGATCAGACAGGGGAGGTGAATTCACTTCGACAAAGTTTAACGAATACTGTGAAGAACATGGGATAAAACGATTTCTTACAGCTCCATACTCCCCATAACAAAATGGTGTTGCTGAAAGGAAGAATCGTACCATTCTTGATATGGTTCGCACAATGCTTAAAGGGAAGAATATGTCAAAGAAGTTTTGGGCAGAAGCAGTACATTGTGCAGTCTATGTGCAAAATAGGTGTCCATATACTAAACTAGATGGAATGACGCCACAAGAAGCATGGAGTGGGAGGAAGCCGAGTGTCAGCCATTTCAGGATTTTCGGTAGCATAGCTTATGGTGATGTTCCAGCTCAGCACAGAACAAAACTTGAAGACAGAAGCAAGAGATATGTTTTTATTGGGTACGATGAAAAAGCAAAAGCATACAAACTTTATAACCCAATTACAGAAAAGGTTGTTGTAAGTCGAGATGTCCAAGTTGATGAGGAAAGTGAATGGAGCTGGGACAACATGAAGGAGAAGACCACATGCAACTCAGAGTCTGCAGGAGAGAACTCAACAATAACTGAGAGGATCAATGATTATTCTGATGAAGAAGATGAACCTGTGCAACCTAGATCTCAAAGCTTACAAGACATTTATAACTCCACTGACGAGGTACATGTAATATGTTTGTTGGCAGGAGCAGAAGATGTCAAATTTGAAGAGGTCGTGCTCGATGATAGATGGCAGAAAGCAATGGATGAAGAAATTGGCTCAATTGAAAAGAACGAAACGTGGGAGCTGACAGATCTGCCCATAGGAGCTCAACCAATTGGCTTGAAATGGGTATACAAGAAGAAAATCAATGCAGATGGGGATGTAGAACGTTACAAAGCTCGTCTCGTGGTGAAGGGTTACAAACAACAGAAAGGAATTGATTATGATGAAGTGTTTGCTCCAGTAACAAGAATAGAGACAACCCGACTGCTATTTTCTCTAGCAGCACAACACAGATGGAAGATACAGTAAATGGATGTGAAATTTGCATTTCTGAATGGAATTTTAAAAGAAGATATCTATGTGGAACAACCTCTCGATTACATGAGAAGGGGTGAAGAGAAAAAGGTGTTGAAATTAAAGAAAGCATTGTATGGGTTGAAACAAGCTCCTCGAGCCTGGAATGAGAGAATTAACACCTACTTCAAGAAGAATGGTTTTGAGCAGTGTCCACATGAGCATGCTCTATACCTGAAGAAAGACAAAGGAGATATGTTGTTCGTTGCCCTATACGTAGATGATTTAATCTTCATGGGAAACAAAAATGAGTTGGTCGTAGAGTTTAAGAAGGTGATGAAAAATGAATTTGAGATGACTGATCTTGGTGTTATGAAGTACTTTCTTGGCCTGAAGGTGGATCAAAGCACGAAAGGAATTTTTGTGTCTCTAAAGAAGTATGCTGAGGAGATATTGAAGAAAGCAAAGATGATGAAGTGCAATCCGGTTTCTACTCTTATGGAACCTGGAACAAAATTGTCCAAACACGGAGATGGAGATCAAGTCGATGCAAGCAGGTATCGCAGCTTAATTGGAAGTCTAAGGTACTTAACAAACACAAGGCCAGATCTAATGCTAAGTGTAGGAATCACAAGCCGGTTTATGGAGGAGCCAAGATATTCTCATTGGAAAGCACTAAAGCGGATACGAAGGTATGTAAAGGGAACCATGTCTTTTGGATTATTGTACACCAAGTCAGATCATTATCGTCTTAGTGGATATTCAGACAGTGATTGGTGTGGAGATATAGATGATAGGAAGAGCACTACTGGCTATGTTTTCTTCATGGGAGATACAACATTTACTTGACTTTCCAAGAAACAACCCATTGTGACACTATCATCATGTGAGGCTGAATATGTTGCAGCATCTTGGACTGTCAAACATGCAATTTGGCTAAGAAACTTACTAAAAAGTTTGGAGATAATGTAAGAAGAGAAGGTAGTGATTCGAGTAGATAACAAATCAGCAATCGTGTTAGCAAAGAATCCGGTCTACCATGATAGAAGCAAGTATATTGACGTCCGCTTTCACTTCATCCGGGAAAAGATAAAGGAAGGAAGTGTTGAATTAGAACATGTGGGAACGAAACAACAAGTTGCAGACATATTCACAAAGCCGCTCCCTACAGTGCTATTTCATAAATATAGAAAACTGATTGGAATGAAAGAAAGAAGCATTTGAGTTTATGGGGGAGTTTTGTGAGATAAACTCAAATGGTGCCCACATGTCTTCCACTGCCACCAAAACTTTGTTTGTTTATGAAATAATATCCACCGAAAGCATCCCACTACCACCTTGAATATTGTTTGGTTATAATAATTATGCACCAAAATTTTTTTAGTGTGGTGTGATATTGCAGTGCATGTTTTGGCAGCATATACCTTTACTCAATTATAAATTGAGGCACCATAGAGAATGCAGTAGCAAGCCAAGAGTGAAGAAGAAGAAGTAGTGTTTTTGTCGTGAGGTAGTGGAGTGAGAAAATTATATTGTGAGTGTGTGAGAAACATAGTCTTTTGTGTGTATCAAATACTTTCAAATTTTTTTTAAATAATAAAATTATCTTTAATAGCAACAGTAAGAAACTAGCATAAAGTCATGCTTTTTTAAGAAACTAGCATAAAGTCATGAGTTGCTTATGCAGTATAATTGACATGAATAAGATAAGCTAAGATCAGGTGCAGTTTACACTTGTATATGTATGGTTTCATATAACCTTTGTTTCCTTCTATACATTTCAATAAATATTGTTTATCTTTATCCTTATTTTGCCATTAATGGTTGTGTGGCTAAACACCAATATGTCAATGTGAGTTTTATTGTATAAGCAATTTTAACTGATTATTCTAAGTAGAGACATGCAGACTACACCTTTAGATTAGAGGCGGGTGTAGAAGTACTCTTATTACAAAAACAATTGCTCTTCATTTAGCATATTAGAATTCATAAAACTATATTCCGAACATTAATTCAACGTACCCTAATTAATTTTTTTATTTATTTTGGTTTTATATGATTTGTTTACATTCCTGCCTACCCCAAAATACTGAAAATACAATTTTATAATAAGTTTCAAACAATAAATAAATAAAAAAAACATAAAAAATTGAACATATACAACTTTTTGAGGGCACAATGTTTGGTATAAGTGAAGAATTACGTGGCTATTTTGTCAAAGACAAATCACACTCACCACCAACAAGAGAAACTTATCTGAATTTAGAAATCCAGAAAATGAAGAGCAATTATAAGTTGTACTTAACTTTTTAAACTAAATTTTAGAATGTACATTTGAAAAAGATATAACTTAGGTTTTTTTCTTTAAAAAATAATTTAACCTGTTAATTTTAAAATTTGAGACGTAAAATGGTCTAATTGTAGCTAACTGTGATAATAATGTTCCAATATTGACAATTTTTTTTTTGTCCATAATGAGGCATTTAACGATCACTAGTTATGTTTAAATTATTATAAAAAATGTAAATATAAAATTAAAAATATAGTATCATATATTTTCATTGATAACGGTTGATTTTACTTATATGTTTGTGTGTATATTTTCATCAATAAATCAACTCTTTTATAATTTTTACCTTGTTTTCGAAGGTTAATGGAGGAAAACAAATTGAAACTCAATGAAGCATAATTAGATAAGAAAGATTTTTTTTAGACAAATACTCACCTCAAGGGCTTTAGAATCGCATCCAAGACTATAAACATGAAGAAAAGATTCACATGTAGGGTTATATTTTCATGGACCGCTTCTGGACAACCAGAAAATCACCATTGGATGCCAAACTAACTCGTTGGGCTAGTTGGCTGCTTGCTCGCAAAAATAACGGTCTAAACTTGCAATATTAGAGTTGTGGGGCAAAAAAATGGCTCGCCCAACGAGTTACAAGTCAAGGAGCATCAATTTTTAGGCCTTATTGGACGAGAATGAAGCCACTAGGTGAGTTTATGAAGTTTATTAGCCCTGATACGCGAAGGTGGGTATTTTAATCATGTTTTCGCGAGGGTTTTGGAGTATTCCACATTTTATACAAATAGAATCACCTAGGATGCTTGAGAATGACTCTTGGAGGTTGTTTAGAGTACTAGGAAGCTTTCCTTCTCCTTCTTGGATTTCCTCCTTCATCCATGGTGGTTTTTCCTCTTTTGGGGTTGAAAAGGAAGATGAGCTACAGATTGGAGGTGAAAATGTGAAGGAGAGGCACGATTGAAGATTGAAGTAGCTGCTAGATGTCTTGGGGAAGGGCCTTCATCTTCTCCAGGGTTTCAATTTCTTCTTTATCTCTTCAAGTTGTATGCCTTAGGTTCTCCACCATGGAGAGTTATTTCTACTTGTTGAGATTAAATGTAAAACATTGAATCTTGTGTATTTTGTGATGTTAATAAATATGTTTTTCTATTTCAAAGTTAGTATTTGATTTTTATGCTCAATGTTTGTTGTGACTTGATCACCCATGGCTTAATTTGTGGTTCTTGATATATTGGGAAATATGACTTGAACTTAGAGCTAGAATTGAATACCTAATGGAGCTTGTATCTAAGGATATAACATGATTCATTAATAATTTTAAGACTTTTGAACTTAATGCATGGTTGCTTGTTGAAGATTCAAGGAATTAGAACTTGACCAGTTATCATATAGGCTCAAAGTCACTAGGTATTGGATTTGAGTATGTTGGTGAGTTAATTTTGACCTGAATATAGAATTAAGATGTTTATTAACGCATGAGAATGAAATGGATGAAATCTAATTTTGACAATTTTAAATACTTTATGTTACATTTTCTTGCATGTCAATGTTATGAAAATACCAAAAAGAGTTTCTTGTATTTTTGTAAACTTTGTAATCTAATTGAGTTATTGAACGCAAGAATTGTTGAATCCCTTGTGTTTGAATTAAATGTAGCACTCTAAACTTTTGTACTTATATTATTTTATTTCTTTGTAAAAGTGTTCTTTCATATGTTAATGATTCAATTTGTTTTATATGCATGATGAATTGATCACTCATCTTTTGCATATATAACTCAAATTAGGCGAAAGCTAATTTTTCTTATAGATCTAATTGAATCATCTAATGTTGTTATGTTGCATACATGTATCTGTATGTTATATTTGGTTAAAAAGTTTTAATCTTAATGTAAAATCCTTTTCAACATGACGTGGAAAATTCACCCCGAGTTAGAATCCTTTTAGGTCTTAGGCTGCAGACATGGGTCTAAGATTACTTTATTGTACTTCCAAGAATAATGAATGAAACTTGTTAATGCAATGAAATAATAATCATGTCTAAGGACATAGTTTGAAGTTCAATTCAAAAACAATTATCTTGTTGAGTTCTTAAATCTTGATGGTGAGTTATGGATCATTCTTTGTTTCAAAACCAAGTCGGGTTAATTACAAATCCAAATTAAGTAGATTTTTGATAAAAACTAATGAAATATATGTGGATACAATACTAGGTACTGCGATTAAACCAATGTACTTGCTAGTGTGATTTCTCTCTTCACAAAGAGGTCATCTGTGGTCAAATAAAAGCAAACACTAAGTAAAGAAACAAAAATATTAACATTATATATATATATACACACACACACACACACACATACATATATATAAGTTTAGTGGTTACATTTACTTCTAACAAAATGGATTTAGCTCTTCATTATCATGGAGAGTCCAAACTTACAAAATGAAAGATGGAAGAAGATGGAGATACAAGAAGGAAGAATGAATTAGTCCTACAAGTCCTAGCAAACCTTCAAGTTCTCCAAACAAGTGTTTTCCATATCCAAAGTGCTAAAGCTTTTGTTTCCCTCAAGCAAACATGAAGAAATAGGTCTAACTTATCAAGTAAGCATAAGTAGCGCCCAGTGCAAGTCCTCCATCACGGGATGGTATTACACAAAACAAAAGAGGGAGCCTTTTGTCAAAACTAAGCCCAACGCCTTTGATCGCACCCGGCCAACCCCTAGAGCATTGACGCCCAGTGGCTCTGATTGGCACCAAACACAACAATTCTTCTTGCTTTTCACGGATGCAAACATGTCTATCTTGGGACAAAAGCTTTTTGTTACAAAATTAAACACAAAATAATGGGATTGGTGTTATAATTATATTAGTGTAACCCAAAATGTGTTTAGTTACAAAAGCAATGTAAAAATGAAGATCAAATAGGTTAAAAGATAAAGAAGAGTTGATTTTGTTAATAAAAGATTACTAGAATAATAGTAAAAATTAACATTATTTGTCACCATCACTTTGGCTTGTTCGACAAGTTGGCCCATCCAAAGAATCGTCTAATACTTCTTCTGAAAATAATTTTCAAGTTATTTTGCTCACTAGGTAATTACTTGTCTAAAGAGTGCAACATTTAACCCTATTGTAATTACAAATATATAATATTAATCATTACAATTTTATATTACTTTTATTATTAAGGGTATTTTAGTATTCTTTAATTTCTATTAGTTAAACACTTTTTTTTGTCACATCAATCAAATCTTATACTAATTTTCATAAATTTTATTTTCAAATCCACTCAGAGGGATTTTCCCTACACTTTCAAAAATTCTAGCTGCATCTCCAAGTTTCCCATAATATACTTTGTATTAAATGAAGCTCAACAAATTTTATGGACGATGAAGTAATGATGATATATAAAATGTGGTTTAATATACAAATATAAAAAACATAACAAATTATAAATAAATTAACAAAAAAATAAATAAGTCAAAAAATACAACAAATAATTAAATAATAATTAATATTGAAATAAAAAAATATATATCAATAAATAAAAATTTTCAAAAAAATGTTACAAATTATAAATAAATTACAAATCAAATGAAAAGTTAAAAATCACATGATTTATTTCGATGATAACTAATATTTAAATAAATACAAATATGATAAAACCTTACAAATTAAAAATAAATTAACAAACAAATAAAAATGTTAAAAATAACAAAAAATAATTACTTCAGAAATAATATTTAAATAAACATAAAATATAAAAAAACAATAACAATTTAAAATAAAATAAGAAATAAATAAATAACATAAAAATAATAAATATAAAGATAATAATTTTGTTCGGATATAACAAAATAAATATTAACTAAAAACATAAATAAATAACAAATTATAAATTAAAAACAAATCAAAATCAAAATAAAAATAGACATAATAAACACACAAAAAAAACTAAAAAATAAAAATAAAAACACAACTGTAACTCAAAATGCCTAGAGTCTCTCCCATAAGGTCTTAACCTTACTTTTGAGTGTGGTTAAAGTCTCGAGTTTTTTTTAGTATTTAGAAATCAAAAATACATTCAGATTCAGAGTGATACAATACGCACGATGACAGAGACGAACACTGAACATCACTACTCCCTTTTCTACACCTCACTGGAATTAATATTATGGATTATCTATTTCAAAATAATTTCATATTATACCGTTCATAACAAAAATATAAAAGCTTGTGTCAAAAACTCTAACAAATAACACTGACCATAAATCTATTTTAATATTATTAACACTGTTGATTCTACCAATACTCTTTGCCAGTCATCAAAAATCAAAATATTCACCGGTGTCAATCGTTATCAATGAAAAGTCATTTTTATTTTATAAAAGAGAAAATAACACTGAGAAAAATTAAAGAAGGAAGAAAGAATTATAAACTGCATCAAATAAATGAATACTCGTTAAAAAAAATCCAATCCATTTTATAATATGTCAAACAACAATAAAAGAGATAACAAATCTGGGACATTATTTACATCCTCCCATTTTCGCTGTCCAACAAGGTTACCCATCACCATTCACAAAATTGACAGTGTCAACATCTAATCATGCATACTTACTTAGTCACTATAGCAATATATGTTCTAAATTTCTCTCTTTATAATAAATTAAACACTAGACATGCAAAATTTAAAATTATTTAATGATTATATAACTGTTATAAAATTTGTGTAATTCTTTTCTAATTTTAATTATAAGGAAAAATACAATGTGTCAATTGATTATTGAATATAATATATGCACTAATAATATAAATATATATTTTTAAAAAACTTATATTAAAAAATTATAAGAAATTATCCTTCTTATAAGGTATAACATTAGGCATCTAAATTGAAAGCTAGCATTGATTAGTCGCTTTTATGACAGGAGGATTTTTTATCTGGGAATGGGCGTATGGAGAGAACTATCTTTACATCAGGAACAAGTACAAAAACTCATCTGCACTTTTTTAGTATCTGAGCTGTTATAACTATGATCACCCTGACAAATACAATTGGCTGACTTCATATATTAATTTTATTTAATTTATCTTTTACTAATAAAAAATAGTCAATTAAAGTCCTCAATTTTAAAAATACAATAACATAAATATTTTATGGATAATGATATTTAGACAATATTTTTTTAAAAACATTTAAACATTGATTACGTGTCAATATGTGATTGGTCAAAAATTAATTCATAATAATGTTTATAATTATAATTAATTATGGATTAATTTTTGACCAAACACAGATTGACACGTAATCAATTTTCAAATGTACTCAAAAAAAATGTTATCTAAATATCATTATCCATATTTTATACATAGATCAAGTTTCTTATTTTAAATAAATACTACTATTAACTTTTGAAAAATAAAATACAACTGTTAACCTTATAAAACTCTGAAGATGATAGTTAGTTTATAAATCATACATAAATTACATTAAAACCATAACTATTTTAGTTAACAATTTCACTATTCATTTAGTAAAAAAATAGTATTATTACATTCTAAAAAAAAGTAGAAACTTAATGCTTTTTTAATTGTAAAATTATATCAAAGCACATAAATAATGATACTAAAAATATACATGCCTGTTTTATAAGTAGAAGTACCATGTATCTCTTTCAAACTTTACTTTGAATATGATGAGTGAATATGAATATATTTTATTTCTCCTATATTGGTAGACCCAAACTTTCTGTCCAATTGCTTTTAAACTGTTTTTTTCTTGTCAACTTTCATTTAATTATTTAATTTAAAAATATATGTTAAGTAGGATATTTTATTTTTCTAAATTTGTAAATTTGAACTATTATCTAATTACTCTTAAATTTTTCACTACAATGTTTTTCATACAAACACTTAATTTAAAAGTTTTTGTTTTCCTTCCTTTAGAACTGAATCAATAGTTTTACAGTCTCCTTACTACATTTGTATGTTTCTTTATACAATCCGCGATTCTTATATGCAACAAATACCAATAGTTCATTTTACCGAATAAATACTAACACTTGTGTATATAGGCAATACGTAACAATCATGCCAAATAGTGCTTGAGGTCATGGTATTGAGTCACTATACTTAAAGCCACAGAACATAAAATGAGCATTTCATAATGGCAATGCAACAGTCATGATTACTACAGTGGTAATCCGATGTTTGTATGATGGTGGAGAAAGAGGAACAGAATTGCAGAGAAAGAGGATACTAATGTTTTTGAATGAATGATGAATAAATAAATATCTAAAGGAAAAAGAGAAAAAAAAAAACCCTTAAATATACAGACAAAGAAATGTTCTGAACAGCATATTATATTCATAAACTAATATATACCTTTATACTATACCCATAATTGATTGAGACCCATAATTAATTAAGAAATTATTTTATTATTATAATAATAACAATAATAGTTAATAATTAAAATAATAAATAAAACAATCTTTTAATTTTTACTATTCTTTTTCAAACAAACCATTTTTCTTATCTCTTAGAAAACAGCAGAAGCAGATCTTTATCTCTAACAAAACAGGAGATGCAATTTTTTTATCTCTAACAAATCAGCAGACACAGTTTTTTATCCCTTTTTTTTTTTAAGGAAAAGGTTCAAAGCATATTCGTACCCACCTCTGTAACATGCTCTGCTTAGTTCTCTCTTATATTCTCTCTGGCCAAATACCCAGTCAAACAAGAATTCTGGCAGAAAAGCCTATAACATGTTCTCTTTTCTCTATCCTTCTATTGTTGACAGAAGGATTCGATTTAAATTCTGATTTTCATTCAATAATCTCAAATGCTTTTTTCTTTTCGGCATTTGCAAACCAAATATAAATTATGATGGATTTCATAATTTTATATGACAAGAATTCATTAATCTGAGAACCAATGTAAACCAGACTAACATTGAGGCTAACTTGGCATTCATATTCATAATTTTTCTAAGTGTTTGCAGTTTGGTCAAGATAACTATGAAGAAATAAACAAACAAAAAAGTAATAATCAATGCACCATAACTGACAAGAATCATAGACTAAATGAATCTCTAGACTTTCAATTATATTCTCAACTTCTCAGATCATAAATTATGGACATAGCTGAGGTTGTTGTGTCATCATCACAAATAATAAGAATTATCTAGATTTCTGTAAGTCTTCATTTGATAAGATATTAGAGCCTAACAACAGATTTTTCTCTTAGATCAGATCTTCCTTAGATAACTGTTAGAATCTGGTGATTTAAAAATGCACTATCTGCATGGAATTTCTTGTGTCAACACAGGTAAATGTTACTTGAATCACATTGTTTAAAAAATATTGCTACTCCATAGAAATCAAAGCATTTTTAATTTTTACACATGAAAGTCCTTCTGCCAACAATCAAATCAATCTCAACTAGAACAGAAGGAAACAATTAAAGAGCTAAAATGCAAATTTAAACTAAGAATTTATAGTCTAAAAGCTGATAACACTGAGACTAAGGTCCCTAACAACCCTTTCATCCCTGTTTCATATGCTACAAGTTCACGACTTCATAAACTAACCTTCCATTCCCCAACAGAAAGCTTCAATCAATCTGAAGTAACATGAATCCGGATAAGCACAAGCACCACAATCAAATGCATCACATTAAACTTTACAACCAAAACATACACTCTAATTCAACCAAAGCCCAGAGTCAGAAAAACCTCAAAAAATTTCTTTCTTTTTTTCTCTTTCAAGCAAATTGCAACCACTGAATCACATACCTTACTTACCTTAATCTACAAAAATACAAGTTCTTTACAGTAACATCCATGATTATTTTAATCTGAATATAAATTTCCCCACATAATTAATGAAAAGAAACACCTCAAGTAGTAAAAAAATCCAAACAACGAAAAAACACACCAGAAGCTTGTTGAAAAATGTTTTTCCTAGATGTAGATTCTAGGCACCGAGATCTATACCTGGATCTGATAAGCAGATATTGAAGTAAATTAAAAAAAAATGATAAAAATTTACTGGTAATATAATCTTGGAGATGAGATCTGAGCGAGTGTAACCAGACAACGACGCAAACCTTCACTGCGGCCTCCGATTCAGTTGATGCAAGGCGGGATCCAATTCGCCGCCGGCTACCACTCCACCATTCTGCCGCAAAAACCGGTTCCCGACCTGCACCAAGCGAATTAGAGACCGCACAGTGATAGAATCATAATCTCTTGTGCAATCGCATCCACTTCACTGGTAAACCACCAACCAAATTTCTCTTTCATTTTCTCCCTTCATCCAAGGGAGGAAGAGGAGGTAGAGAGAGAAAGAATTGAAGAGAGAAGACGAAGCCAACCCCCAACCCACCCTATGTGGTGACCGGGTAAAGATTGGGTTAGCGTTAGGTTATTTATAAAGAGCACAGACGAAGGAGATAGGGACACGTGGCTGCTCACGCTCTCGCTGATGCCATTAATACTGTGCAAGTGGTTATTTTTTCTTTTGAAGACCAAAGCGCGGCATGGAGAGATTAAAATTGGGGCTTGGATTTAGAAAGATTTACTGAACTAATGCCATTTAGTCTAAGTACGTTCGCTGCACGTGCGTGTGTTTCTGTAACTGCAACGTGTTTCTGAGGTGTGAGGCGCGTTTCCCTTTTGGACTCGCATTTACCAAATTACCCCTCAGATTGTAATTTGGGCCGCTATGGACCGCACTTGTATGCTCCATCATGGACACAATAAATAAATGAAATTACTATCTTGCAGACTTTTTTTTTTATCACTTCTATTTGAGGAAAACAAATTAAAAACTACGTTTTATATAGTCAAAGTTAGGCAAGATTTCAGTGATGAAATGGTTGGTCTCCACTGTGCAAAATCCTCTTTTAGAAGAAATTCACTGTGTCAAAGTTGACAAGCAATCAAGGAGAGAAATAGTAAGAGCTGAGTTAGGTACTAAGTAAAGTTTAAATCTAACTCAATCCAGTTAGAATAGACTCTAATCATCACTTTGATACTATATTAGAAAATAAACTTTAAAGCTAACTCAATCCTATAAAATCAGTTTATAAAGTAAGATTTATACCTCATTTTGTATATTACAATCTGACATTATTTCTACTCGATGAAATTTTCAACACTTAATTTAAGTTATTTTAACTTCAAAATTTATTATCTTCAGAGTTCAATCTCTTCTTCTTTCATATACCATTTTTTTTGGGAAGTCATGCAATAAATACCACAAAAAAAAAATAGACTCTGAACATTCTTGTTTGTGATGTACAAAGACTATAGTGCACTTGGTCCACCATTTTTGAAGAACATCCATCTTACTGCGGTTTTGTTCTTGGTAGATATGCATTATCTCAAAGCTGGTGAGATGTAGTACTGTACTGATAAATTCAATTGTTATAAGCTAGCAAATAAATATATATATATATACACATGATTCCTTATAATGTGTGTACTCAGGTCACTATGACTAAATTTTAGTTGAAATAAACAATGGAGTATAAGTTTCTATAAAATAAGAAACTATGTTTTCAATCATCAGAGAATTCTGAAAAGTTTATTTCATGTTAACCTTGATCAAATTAACATATATGAAAATTATAAGTGGGCTAGTAATAAATGTCTACGTTAATATAAAATCATGTATTATATTTTTATATGTAAATTAGAATTGATATAATTAATATTTATTTTTTAAAATTATTAAAATTTTGAATAATAATAATAATATTATTGTTTATCTTTAATAAAATTTTAAATAAATAATAATGATATAAAATTTTAATTTAATAGATAAATTAATGAAATTTATTTTTTATATTAAATTATTAACTACCTAATTAATATATATATATACACACGTATGTATGTATAATTTACATTAAATGTCAGACAATTAATAATTTGTTAAAAAAATTGAATAACGTTTACTTTGAAAATTACTTTTCCCTATTAGCTAGGATATCATGTTTTGGGAAAATATTATTATTTAATTGATAATAAAAAGGTAGTTAGTGATTTATAAATTAGATTATATATATTTTATTATAATCTTAATTAATAAAGGAGTTAACTTGTAATAAATAGACTTATAGTTACAACAACAAGGAACACTGATACACAAAAAGAAGGTAATATTGGATACAAAAACTAATATTGAGAGACTATTGTTATGCAATTTTCTTGGGAAGGAGATGATTTCCAATTTCTAATAGTGAAATTCAAATAATGGCAACATAAGATGTACATTTTAATAGTAAATAGTTTGACATTGTAGTAGAAAATGATATCATACAGAACAAATTTACATAGTTGTAGTCTAAAAATGCTTGCAAATTATCAAAGAAATCTTAAATATAGATGGTACAACTTTGACTCTTCTTTTTGTAGAAAATGTAAGATGAAAGTTCAAATTATAACCTAACGTTACTACTTTTGTACTATCTATGACTTGATTTTTAAGGATACTTGTTATAAATTAGAAAGTTATTTATGTATTTGGAGCTTTGTTAAGGAATATGTTAAAAAACTAAGTGACACTAAATTTTATATTGAATATAAATGAAAATTATTAAAAAATTATATTTAATATTTTAATATTTTGAGTTGGAAGTGATATTAAACCTTTTATGTAAATTTTACTTAATTTTTTTTATAAATCCTCTCATATTTAGAACCTGATTCATCTATATACATAATTAATAGTCAGCTTACAGTTTGCATAATTTTATAAAAATTTGCTATAGAAACAGATTTTTAAATATTGTAAATAAAAATAAACGATTTTGATAATCACCTTTAGCTTATCCCATTTAAACATAAAATTAATTTTAGGGTTAAATATGTCTTTGGTTCCTTAACTTTCAGTAAAAATTGGAATTAGTCATCAACTTTAGCAATGTATGAATTTAGTCCTTTTTAACCAAAATTTAGTTCCTCAACTTTAGCAATGTATGAATTTAGTTCTTTTTAAACAAAATTGGTTAATTTTATTTGATGTTTTAAACGCGTTTCGAGGTTAACATTGAAACAAAAATGTGTCAAACAGTATAAACAACTCAAATGCTACCATGAAACGTACTTAAAACATCAAATAAACCTAACAATTTTGCTAAAAGGATTAAATTCGTACATTTCTAAAGTTGGAAGACTAAATCAGACCAAAGTTTTAAAAAATGACTAATTTCAATTTTCACTAAAAAATTAAAAGAATAAAAATCATATTTAACACTTGATTTTATATAAGTCAATCAGAGAGTCATCTTAACAAATAAAGTAATGGGAAAACTCCCTTCCCACAATAACAAAATTGTCATATCTTTTGACAAGAAAGATACTAATGTTTTCTTTTTACAAATAATTGAGCACGCGTATGATATCTATAAATGTTGAAAAGGTTAAACACGTTGTTTTAAGTCTAAAATTAATTTAATTATTATAAAAAAATCAGAAATGTTAATATTTAATAATAACACATGTAAATTTTCTCTTTACAATAATCTTATCATTTTTAATTATTTTATTACATTTTTTTGATATATAATATAATACAGTCAAAATTAACATATTAACACACTCTCAATTTATAAATAACACAGTAATTGTAAAAGTAAAATTTCCTTAGTTATTAAATATTGAGTATAAAACAGTAAAAGTTGTAAAAGCATTAATTTCAACATCATGATATCAAACACGGAAATGGATTCAGTAACTTTTTTAAAAAAATGTTAATTTTACTTAAATTTTAATTGACTTGTTTTATATATTTCTTTTAAAATTAAAATTAATCATTCAAAACACATAAAAATTATCCAACATTAATAACTTTTTCTGAAAAAAAAAACAGTAACTTAATCTTCCCAATCAAACACTCACTTAACACGATCGAAATAGTGAAATTAATTACTTTTCTAAGGCTGAATACAGCATGACGTGGGTAAAATTAATGCATAAAGCAGTGCATTTTCAGCACAATAAAAGAAGTGTTTCACTATGTAAAAGTTAGCTTTCTGTTTTTGTAATATTTTGATTGCCTAATGGATTGATTAACTTTTGACAATTTGAGCAGATAAAGATTTAAATTCACTTTATGTTAAAGACATGCTGGGATATTCTTTAAACGAATATTAATTTATTTATGTTTCTGAATGCTTTTTAAGACAATAATTATTATGTCTTGCTTTTGTTTTCTAGATGAATATATAGTTGTCGTTTCTCTTTAATACTTATGTTGAAATCATTTTTATTTCAACGAATTTGGTTAATTCTAGAATAATATCTAAGCTCGGATGAACTTAGGTGTCAATGAAAGGGTTGTGTCTTAACATCTACATAGTAAAATCATTGTTGTAAAATGTAAAAAAAAATAAAATAGTGCTAAATAATTTATTTTCTTAATTTATTATGTAAAAAAATGGTATTATGTGAGAAAGATATTTTCTTTTTTATATTTATAATAAACAAACTTGTTTGATTTTTTCTGCTAATTTTATTGCTGTGGTTAGCTAGTGAAATCTATTAGTAACTCTAACGTTGATAACATCTTCACACATTACAAGTCAACAAATTTGTTAATTCATGTTACTATGTATTCCAATACAAAACAATGTATTGTAGACTAAAATTAAACATTAAATACTTATTCGAATTCAAAACAAAAAAATCATACTGGTAAAGATTAAAAGCATATTTATAAATTATAATGAAATAAAAAAAATGATAATGTACAGAAATATATTCAAGTGTTATCCTAAAAATTGACTGATTATACTTGGATTTGTATTCTAATTCAAATAGATTGATTTGACTATTTTAATAATAAAAGAATATAACAAGGTTATGTTTGTAATTAAATATTGGATAATGATATTATGACAATATTTTAACATTATCAATGTGTCATTTTATGATTGATTCAAAATTATTTCATAATTAATAATAATAATCATAAATACCAACATGAACCAATTATGTAATAATACGTAATTAATGTTAAAATGTTATAAAAAAAATTATTGTATAATATTATAGAAACATTATATGTTTGTAATTAGATATTATAGAAAAAGTAATAAAATAATAGAAATACTAGTTGTGAGGCAGATGTTAAAGTATAATAATATTTTACATAATTTATTTAAGAAAAAACATTTATAGTTATCCGATAAAATTGAATTTAGTAGTGAAACTCGTAGACTTGGCATATTTAATATTTACAAAATTACATATTTTTTAGAATAACTTGATTTTTAATTTACAAGGTTAATTTTTATGTCATAAATCTAAATATATTTTTTTACAAACATGAGTTACATTATAGATCCAATTTCATAGGTTTTAGCTTAAAAATAAATGAAATACGTCTTTCTTTTAATTTGATAGACTTTATTTAAAAAATATATATATTTTTTAAAAAGTTGGAAAAATTGTAAAGCCTATATAAAATAAGTAGGCTGAATAGTTTTAGTGTTGGAGATGCTCTTATGTGGAATAGAGTAGAAAAGAAAAAGCAGTAGTTATTATTTATTGTTGGTAAAACTGGTGGGTGCTATATTCTCCCTCCATAGCTACACACTAGTACATATAGAAATAGAATATATGCCAAAAGTAGAGTAGCTTCCACATAACTACAACAACACCTTCACATTATTCTAATGCCACAAAACCCTTATATTTTATTTGCCGCGAGGGCCATCCACTACTCAATTCAATATAAGAAAGATTGTGACAGGAGTGGAAAACTGGGATGATGGAATGATCTGGCTAGACATATAATAATATGCTTGCAACACTAGGTAAAACTTATGCCACATTTTCTCGTCTTGCTTTATCTAGACCTACCATAAAACAGACTTGATAGACCTCGCAAAATGGTTCACAACGGGTCAGACCTGGCACAGGTTCGGGTCGGTTTGGATTTAAAAAAATTGTATTTTTCTATATAGATCAAATTTTAACTCGGCTCATTTAAACCCGATTCATGCGGATTGAACTCGTAGTGGATCGGGTTGACCCACCAACCCGCTTACCTAATTTTATTTTATTAAATTTTAATTTTAATTTTATTAAAATTTAATTTTAATTTTATAAAACAATATTTTTTATTTTTTTCTGGAAAAAATTATTATATTTTCAAAATTAATTAAACATCCATGTTGAGAATGAAATTTGTTTAGATTTAAGTTTATAATTTTTTTATTTAAAAAAATTGTAATTAAGTGGATCAGTGAGCCAATCCGTTTACCCACCAACCTGTGGTAGGTCAAATCAAATTCTAATTTTTCTAACTCGCTAATAAATAAACCGAGTTAGATTGACTCACTAAGTAACCAACCCGTGATGGACCCGTGATGGACCGGACCGGGTCAAGCCGAATTACCCGGATTTGACAATGATACAACAATCAAAGAAAAATGTATCCCTCATGGGACCCAACCTCAACCACACACCAATTACATATATCCCTGCCTAACACGTGTCAATGTCTCCAGTGTCTCTATATTTTTTAGTATAATGTTGCAAAATTCTGGATAGAAGCCTTGTAAAGTACAGGCAAGTCCTAACTCTAGATGTTGACGCTTTTGGTAAAGTTTAACTCATGCATTGCTTTTATCACCTCGTGCTAAAAGCCACAAATTCAGGTATCATACAATCATAAATAATGGATTTTGGATTGATTTAAATCTTTTCAATTTAAGAAAGTGACAAAGCGAGAAATCGTATTGTGTTGTGTGTGTATGATAAAGAGATGAAAAGAAAAGAAACAAGTGCAGAATGACATGATTGATAAGATAGAAAGAGATAGAGATAACAACAAGATCAATGCTGTAAAATATTACATAAACAAAAGAACAACTTTTTATGAGCTCTGAAAAATGGTAAATAACACAAAATCTTGTTTCCTAGCTAGAAACTGAGAAAACAGAATGTCTCAACACAGACACACCAGATAACAGACATTCCTCATATTGTAGAAGCAGTGACAGTAAAAAGAACATGAAATTCAGATTACACTGCACATGATATCATACAACAGAAAAGAAAAGAAACAGCAATATGTAGCTAAAGAAAAAGACGCAAAACTAGTGGTGCCAGCATGCGAACAACCTTAGGTAAGGTAGGGTAGGATAGAGTGCCCAGAATAAACAAATTGAAGCTTAAAAGTGCAACAACAAAAGATGCAGGTTTGTTTCTAATGGAGGAGAAAAACTGCACCACACTCTTCAAGGACATGCCTACTACGGCAAAGAGAGCCACCACAAGAGGCATGCAAGGGTCCTCAGCTTCCCACACAGTGACTCCAACCACAAGTGACATAAGGGCAGTAAAAAGTGATTGTGACAGAGCAATGTCTAGATGATGGTCCAGTGCTACTGTTTCTGAGATCATTTCGGGATTAACTGACCCTGACTTTGAACCGGTTTTCAACAGTTTAAGCAACTCACTTCTGGTTTTGCTCTCATCTTCCCCAATATCTTTGCTCGTTAGAAGATCTTGAAGGGAAATCTTCTTGAATTTCTCACTTTTGTTTTGATCTCTGGAGCCCTTTCCTCGAATTTCTTTCAGCCGAAGATTTTCATTTCTCTGATCCCGCAACTGTCAAGAGACATGAGTCACAGACAAGACATCAAGTGAGGAAAAACTATTCCATCATGCAGGTAATACAACGCAGTTGCATGGATATAAATTATATACCTTTCCCTCTAACTTTTCGATTTTTGCAATCGCCATATCATGCTCCTCTTCAATCTCTGCCAATAGTATCTCCACCATTCTGCGCTCTTTGACAACCATTTGAAAATGTTCTTGAAGTTCTTTCTTCTCCCTCACCAGATTCTCCAGCTCTATCTGCATTTCGTGTAGTTTTTGTTCTAGCTGCAATAACAACATAACCCCCCATTGGATCTAAACATAAGATAAACTACATGCTTAGGGAGGAATGGAGAAGAATAAGGTGGTGGCCACTCTAACTGCATCAACCGACTCCCCCCCAATTCTTGGTAACGATGATGCTTCAAAGAAGGGGAAGATCAACAGGCAAAAACACATGCCAACCAAATTAAACAAAAATTAACATGTATTTAGATTACAAATAACATCTTCAGCATTATGAAAAGGAAAGTGTTGGAATCTTATTTGAGCCAAATTAATTTGTACTATGCTGATATCAAAATCAGTAATTGCAAACTAAACATCTTTTGATTTACGGGAAAATGAATACCAAATGAAAACTAACCTGCCTCTCCTTTTGAAAGACACTCACTGCTCTTGCAGGCAGGGAAATAAGCCCACATGTCCATGTGATAACACTTAATACTATGTTTACATAGAAGCTAACAGTAGTCCTGATCAACTCCGTCCAAGTATATATGACAGTTAATGCGATTTTGATACCAAACCAAAATGCTCGATTAAGGAGAGAGAAAGGCTTCGTCACCAAGAGTATTATGTTGGCCAATAGCTCCAAAATCAACGCCATTAATTAGTAAAACGAAAGCTCTTCCTCCTCAAGCATTATATGTTGAAAATGTTCATAGTGTTTCACCATGCAGCATCCTGCAATATCAATAAATTATCGAGAAAAAAATTACTGAGGACTAAATAGCTATGGTGCACATAAATAAGCAGCAAATTGTTTAGCTTCACTGGACTAAATAGAGTAAAGCACACGCCTTTGTTGGCAATTGTGCAACTATAAAGACTTCACATTAGAAATAGGAAATTCATCTCATATTACAACAAAAAGGATTTTTAGTAAAAACTGGATGGCTTTCACTCTTATAATTAGGAACCCAACGATTGATTTTATTGGTAGGATAGAAAATAAGAGAAAGAATTCTCCTCTTCCAAGGAGATCTGTACTTTCACAACAAAGTTATTGCTCAGTCTTCTTAAATAATACAAGACAGAATGCTTCCTTTTCCCTTACTCTACTATTTATCTGGTTGACTACTTCAGCTAACTGTCCCTCTAACTAGTTTCACTTTGTCCAATTCTAATAGTTATATATCACTTCAAAGAATTATACTAACATTCAAATCAAATTCAAAGTGTGATCCTTAAATTTAGGAGTTGGTCTTGATTTTAACTACTAACACTAGTTAAACAACTCGTTTTTCCTAATGACTGCTTCCCGCAAACTATTATTACAGATAATTGAATGGTGTATGTTTACTTAAGCAGAATACTAAATTTGCCTACAAAACAGATGCATCTTTTATTCATAGGTCAAAGGGCATTTGCTGAAGATGAATACATCACATCAGTGAATGATGATATATTTTATGGCTACTTATTATCAAACTAACGTCTCATCATTTTCACATAAAATCCTTTAACTTACTGTGACCGCACAATTTGTAGAATTCTTCTATGTTGGATGAAACCCAAATTCAGAATCCAATAGTCAATGAACAATAATGATGCCAGTTGGGTAAAGGATTATCACAGAAAACCTTTTTCTGAGTCTTTTGGTGTACTCTATGTGCTTATTGGATTTCATGAACTAGTAAAAGAGGTAACCCACTTCCAGAATCAGAAATTTACTAAAAGCTCGTGTATAGTGTGCACGGTATCAAGCATGACAGACAAAAGTATATTAGAAGTCTATATTAAGAGAATCTACTCGGAGAATCAGCGACAGAGGACCAAGAAAACATGATAAAAACCCTCAAACCCCCCTGCATGTCTAGCAGGGATACCGATGAAAGGGGCACCAAAGAGAAGCTAAAGTAGATTACCCTGTATCCTATATCAATAGCAAAAACAGGAACTTTTCTTGAGCTATATCAGCCTTTACCCTTGAACTTTCACCAAATGCTGTGGCATCAAATAACTGCACGAACTGCGATTGATAGAATAAGGCTAAATGTGGAAAATATTAGAAAGTCACTTTGATGAAACGAACCATCCACGCGCAATGGCAGAACTTGAAAATTGAAATATCTTTCAAGACAATGAATTCACGAGAAGAACGAACTTTCAGAGAAATGATCAAGACCCAGATAACCAAAAACGTGAAAGCCAATTTGGATGTGAGCTGAAAGCTCAGGAAAAGAGAAGATCAAACGTTTGAAAGGTGGTGATTCCAAAACCGGGAAAAGGAAAATGGCATTGAAGCAAAAGTGTGGAAAAATACGTTGGCAGGAAGAGAGTAAGAGACTTAGTACTGAGCAGAGGAGAAGGAAAAGCCGAAAGAGAAAGGCAAGTGAAAGGAAGAAGAAGAGCGTGCTGCGTGCAAAGACAACCTATGTAGAGCGTGAGTTTGAAGAGATGCATGATGAATAGGTGGCAATGAAAGCTTCCTCGACCTGCCACGTAATGTGTAAAGATGTATTTTACACACATATGTTGGGAAAATATATTTTCACACCAATTTTTTACACCATTTTGACATTATATATGTGTCAAAATGTGATTAAACAATTTCAAAGTAAAAAAAATTTAAGATAAGAACATATTTAGAAGAGAAAAACCAAAGTTTTCATTTTAATTTGAAATCGTCCAACCACATTTTGATACGTGTGCAGTATCAAAAAATTGGTATCAAAATATCATTTTCCTATGTTGTATGCTAACGGCAACAAAAACACCAATCTATTATCCATTCATAAACCTTATCTCAATAGAGAAATTTCCTTTATTTGTTCCATGATTCTATTGGGAATTTGACTAATATTCTTTCAGTAAAACCTTCAATTTTAGTTGCTGCTGATAATGCTTAGATTCAAAAAGAAAAAAAAAACAATTTAGTTTTATTTGGATAAAGTATATGGTGGTTTTACATCGAGAGTTAGAAGCATAATTTTTAAAACTATGAATTATAGACATTTATAATTATATGTATAATTCATGTAAAATCTTAAAAAGTACATGCTAAAAACATATTTTTGGAAATTTTATCAAAGTTCCTAAATGAAAAAATTTCACTGAGATTATCTTTTGTAATTTGTTTTAAAAGCTCAACACGTTACTGTTATAACATGAGTGGATGAGCATGAACATAAGTACAGAAATTAACAATATAAACAAAATCTTGAACTTTTGACCGATACTATGAAATCAAAATATAACATTAAAATTTTAAATTTGATGGTTATCTTACTTTCCATTATGGTGAACTCTTTTTCCTGTAAATGGTAATTCACGGCTCTTTATCTTTCAAAAACTTAACTGTGAAAGAGAAAAGGAAAAAGTACATTATGACATAAACATAAGATAACAAAACTATATTGCATAATCATCGGTCAGCCGCTCAATTAAAAATGAAAAATACAAATACATTAGTAGGGATGAAAAATAGGAATAATAATAACAATAATAATAATATATAATAAAAATAATACGATTACTATAATAATAATAGTAATGGTAATAATAATAATAATAGTAATAATAATTTTACTTTTACATTATATATATATATATATATATATATATGAGTTTGCTAAAACCAACTTTAGTTGGTACATTTTAGAAAAGTGTACTCAATTTTAGGTTACAAAAATGTCCTTCTTAAAAAATAAAACCAACTTTAAATTTAAGGGCATTTTAATGATTTTAAATTTTAATTTAAAATAAAAAATAAAAGGTAGTTATTAAAAATTCTGATTGGTCCACGAGAGAAGTTATTAGCTTTTATTTTATTTTTAATTTTAAAAAATAACTATCTTTTATTTTATTTTTAATTTTAAAGAACAACTACCTTTTATTTTATTTTTTATTTTAAAAAACAACTACTTTTTAAAAAATATAATGGTTTAGGATTTATAGGTCTGGGTTTATAGAACCCGTCTGGGTTTATAAAACCCGTCTGGGTTAAAAAAACAACTACCTTTTATTTTATTTTTTATTTTAAAAAACAACAACCTTTTAAAAAATATATAATAAAAGCTAATAACTTCTCTCGTACATGAACCAATCAGGATTTTTAATAACTACCTTTTATTTTTTTATTTTAAATTAAATTTTAAAATTATTAAAATACCATTGGATTTAAAGTTGGTATTCTTTTTTAACAGGAACATTTTTGTAACCTAAAACTGGGTACACTTTGCTAAAATGTACCAACTAAAAAACCCCCTTACCTAAATTAACAAACCCCATAATATATATATATATATATATATATATATATATATATATATATATATAATATTAAGAATAATAATTTATACAATAATAATTATAAGGTTAATAATAATAATATATATTAATAATAATTATAAGGTTAATAATAATAAGATTAATAATAATATCTAGCAATAATAATTGTACAATCCTATATAAAATGGTATTTTAGAAGTGGTGGTAGTCTAAAAATAGTAAAATTCAGTTATTTTAATATTAAATGGTTTTATTACAAATAATTTTGTTATATACGAGTATCATTATTTAAATCGTACTATCTCTTTAGAAATCACTTTTCTAGAGTTTTACACCTTCTCTCTAAGAGTTATTGCATCATGATCATCTGTTTGACAATTAGGAAGTTCCTATGAGATCACAACTGAGTAATCTTCACGCCTATCCAATCAATTTCTAGTACAAAGCAAGTAAGTTTCGACTTTTTTCCTCTTTTGTTCCTAATTTGAAATCACGTGAAGCAATTCTTCGTCGTATGCATCTTAATGTTTCTCTTCTTAATTCTCTTGTAATTTAAGGTCTTAAGAACTCATTCCGTTTTCAACTCAACGTTTTGTAGACGTTTTTAGAGTTCCTTGAACTTTAAGCAAAGGGTCAATGTTTTAGAGCTTCGTTGATTGATATAAGATAAGTGAAACTAGAATTTTTCTTTAGATTATGTTTATTGTGTAAAATTTAGTATCTGCGTGAATTATAAAAATAATTTATATGGAAACTTTATAATTGTTTTAGTACTTTTTGTGTTTAGATGATGACTTTTGATATTATGATGATTGAATGCTTGGTATGGTGTGATTTGATGTTTCTGTTGTAATGTGTGTGAAATGAAATTGTAATGTTGTTTGGAGTTGGTTTCAAAGATAAAGAGTAGAAAGTTATTAGACACGTTAGGTTTAAGGTCAAAAATGGAGGTTTGAGAGGTGAATTATTGAAGTTTTGGTCTAAAGTGAGAATTTATAGAATATGATAGTTATTTAGGTCTTTAGTAACTTATTTAGTATGAGAGTTAGCTACTATGTGGTGTAGAATAAAATGATAGTTATTATAGTGTATTTATATTGTTGTTTCAAAGGTATTTTAGAGGTTTTGGTAGGCGAAAATCTAAAGGAAGTGAGTCTGATATGTAATTGAGTTTTGATGTTTGTCTTTGAGTATTTTAAAACAGATTTGAACCTTGAGAAAGGTATAAATATGATGCAAGAGTGTTTGGTAGTTGATGGTTAGAGTTTAGCTTGGTTTGAAGTTAGTTTTAGGGGTTTGGAATAGCGAGATTCCAAATTAGGAGGTTTGGGAAACGGAGGATGATTTAGGGTCTATCTTAGAGTCATTTATGACTTTTAGTTTACACAAAATTCAAGTTAGAATGTGTTGTTTTGAGTTTAAGTCTTTTGGAGTTATCAAATGGTTAAGTGCACCTAGTTTCGAGTCTAATGATCAAATGAGTACTTTACTTTAATTCTAAATATGATTTTCCATAAATTATAGTGTAAGAAACTCATTTGATCATTAGAATAAAGCTCAAGTGCATCAAAGACCAGTTTTTAAGGTGTGTAGTTTGTTGTCATGGGGCTTGGGCACCCCCTGAGCCCCCTAAACCCCCTTACACAAGCTTTGGGCTTGGGTGCCCCTTAGCCAGATTTTGAGTTTTTCAGTTTTAGACTGTCCTATGTTTTCTGATGCACTGTTTTGGTTTCTTTGATGCATGAGTGATAGTTTATCATGAGTTTATTGGTAATGTATGCAGTGATAAGTTTACTTGTTTATGGAATGGGAAATGGTATGGAAAATAGTTCCAAAGTGGAACTTCTTGGTGTTGGTTTCAAGTATCATTAGTATGAATGCAGGTAACTCAGTCTTAGGGGTTATCCTGACACTCTAATGGTCATTCATTATCAAGTAGAGAGGATTGACACATGTGGTGAGAGTAGTAGGAGGTCTTAGTCTTAGGTGCTTCTAGTATGGTCTAAGGCGCGTTACAACTTAACTTTGTGAGTGTGGTAAGGTGAAACCCAATGACAATGACTTTGTAAAGTAGTAGAGGTCACCACAAGTGCACAACCCGTCATAGCTCAACATTCATTCTAAATCTGGATAGTCTGGTCTAGGTCATTGCATGTCAAGATGTTTGGGTTGATTTATGTTATATTTGATTCATGTATGAAATGCTTTAAGTTTAATATGAATTGTTTTGTATCTAGCTTATCCTTACATTTGTGTTGTGTGTGTTGTTTTTCTTACAATAACCTAAATGATGTAAGCTTAGAGTGACACATTTTCGGTTATCCAGCAAGAAGTGAGGGTGAAGCAGATGAGTTGTGAGATGATTCTGATCTCTTATATTTTGGTAGGTTTGTTTTTATCTATAGTTGTTTTATTATTAAATATGTAAAGTTTAAATTTAGTAGTTTTATACTATTTGTTACAATTATGTTAATATTAATAATAATGATATTATTTATGAATGACATTGGTGTATATAAGAAAGGTGATTAAGTATTTTGGTGAATGAAATAGTTATTAAGATTTGAATTAAAAGAAAAATCAAATAAAAGAATAGGTCTCAAAATTCAAAATTATAAGTAGAGATATATTGATAATTTTGTTAAGTATTTATTTTTAGTTGATAAAAGAGTATATTTGTCAACTTAGATTCACTGTCAATTAGATCTGTGTGTTTGACTTTTTTTTAATAAATTTTGTTATTTTTTGTTTTGTTTATGTTTTAAGTTTAAAATGTTTTTTTTAATGATTTAAAATATGTTATTTATATATCGATGAAGAAAGGATCGATTTGACACTATTTTTAATTTTGACGTCCACACCAAATTTTAATAATATAATATTATATAAATATAATAAAAATAAATACAAATAAAATGTTATGATAAAATAATAATTTTCAGGTGTAAGTTGGTAGTAGGAGAAAATTTAGGGTCTGAAATGACTACCCAATTGAAGATAGTTACATCAGTTTCTAGATTCGGAGTCACGTGACGTGTCTTGTTGAAACAATCACGAGTGTCCCTGTTTTCTGGTTTCTTTTAATTCTTACTCTGTTTCGTTGCAGAAATAAGCTATTCTCTTAGCAAAATTGATTCCGTTAGATCTTATGAAATTCTACTATAGGTAACCTGTTTCGGTATAAGGTGATGCCGAGAACCGAAAGCGGGACGGATGAAGCTGGGACGTTCGTGACGGTGTGGAGAGCCGGACGTGCGGAGGAGGTTGGACAGTTTGTGGAGCCGGTCGGGCGGAGAAGGTCGGGCGCTTCTCCTGTTGGAAACGGACGTTCTTCCTCCTAGTTCTCCAAGCCGAATGGGCGGGTACCTGTTAAAGGCACTCCGACGCTCAAGTCAGTTAGGTGACCGAACGGTATTGAAAATGAATGTATAATAAGCAGAGAATCAATCCCCCTGAAGTCATACCTGGGACTCTTATTTATACTAGGTGTAATGGGTTTTTACCTTTCGTGGGCCTAATGACGGCCCAATCACATCTTAACCCTCATTAGGGGCTTTAATCATTTATTATGGCTTATGGTTGGCCGGGGTCGTCTTGGTGGTCCTCAGAACAAGGCCGGATGTGGCCGGACGGAGACTGTACGTCATTACGGTAAGGCCAGGCCGGATGAGGCCGGACGGGGACTGTACGTCATTACGGTAAGGCCAGGCCGGATGAGGCCGGACGGGGACGGTACATTGAGGCCGGACGGGGACGGTACATTAAGCCCCCCAAGCCCGAGCATGTTTTTAATGATGCGAAGGGTTTGAAAATGGCCCTAATGGAAAGGGCGGGTTCACCCAGTTGGTGACCGCTTTTTAGTCGCCTTTGTTACGGAGTCCGAGAGGCTTGAGGTCAAACGGCCGACTGGTAGAGAATTTTGGGGCTGAAAAGTTGATTTGTTGAAGCCGGATGCCCGCCATGTTTGAGCGTTGATGCCAAATTTGGCCAAGCGTCTGGGCCGAATTGCCGACAGGTTGGGTGGCCGAGATGGCCGAAAACTTGAAGGTTGCTACTCTTGGCTTACCAAGAGCCATAGGTTAAATGCCCGACCACTGCCGAGTATCTGGGTGGCCGAGAGCTCGGAGGCCGAACGGCCAAGAAGTTGGGGGCCCAGCTATGACCGCACGGTTAAGGAGACATTGATGTCAAACCCGGTTAACGGTGAGGTTGAAATACCGATAGCTTTTTTTAAAAGCCGAGATGTGGGAGCCTTTGGGCGGCCGAGAGGTAGAATGGTTCTGACCAAGATCGAGTGGCGTGCTGCCGAGATGGCCGGACGGTTAGAGGCCTAATGGCCGAAAGCTTGGAGATTGCCCATTTTTGTTGAATTCGACAGGTTGGAAGGTTAAGGCCTTGCGTGGTCGAGAACACGAGGCTGAACGGCTAAGATGACTGAACACTTCAAGAGGTTGAGGGCGGCAGGCATTCGCCGTTCACCGCCCGGCCAAGTTGACAGGAGTTATACTCCGTTCATCAACTTGGGTTTCTTCCAGATGTTGAGGGCGGCAGGCATTCGCCGTTCACCGCCCGGCCAAGTTGACAGGAGTTATACTCCGTTCATCAACTTGGGTTTCTTCCAGATGTTGAGGGCGGCAGGCATTCGCCGTTCACCGCCCGGCCAAGTTGACAGGAGTTATACTCCGTTCATCAACTTGGGTTTCTTCCAGATGTTGAGGGCGGCAGGCATTCGCCGTTCACCGCCCGGCCAAGTTGACAGGAGTTATACTCCGTTCATCAACTTGGGTTTCTTCCAGATGTTGAGGGCGGCAGGCATTCGCCGTTCACCGCCCGGCCAAGTTGACAGGAGTTATACTCCGTTCATCAACTTGGGTTTCTTCCAGATGTTGAGGGCGGCAGGCATTCGCCGTTCACCGCCCGGCCAAGTTGACAGGAGTTATACTCCGTTCATCAACTTGGGTTTCTTCCAGATGTTGAGGGCGGCAGGCATTCGCCGTTCACCGCCCGGCCAAGTTGACTGTCTTCATGACGGTGGTCAGATATGGATTCTAAGAGTCGAATACTTGGTCGAGTACCTGCGAAACAAACTTTGAAAGGTACCTGAAGGGTTAGAAACCAACTAGCCGAGAGTTGGGTGACGTCGTGAGACCGAATCGTCGAAGCCACACGGCCTAAAGGCTGAGGCAAGTCATTGAGGCCGAAAGCCGGAAGGCTTAACGGTGTAAGACCTGTTGGCCGAGAATTTTAAGGCCGAAAAGCCGAATTGTTGCAGCTGGATGGCCGAAACGGTCGAGACCAATTTTGACCAAGTACCTGCGAAATCAAGTTTGAGAGATTTACCGAAGGGGTCAAGCTATGACCGAATAGTTTTGAAGCCGAATAGTTGAGGTCGCGAACTGGAGGTCAAGTTATCCGGATGGCAGAGGTCGAATCGCCGAGAAGGAATGATGGGAAAGGTTGCCCTCTGGACGAACGGTTGAGCCTTCAGGTCGTCTCCCGAGAAACAGATTACGCCGAATGGCAAAACATTTGAGACCGAGTGGCCGGACGGTTGAGGGCCTGAGAACCGGTGCCGAGTAACTGGAGGGGTTGCCGATCGATTGGGGTTTGATGACCGACAGCCGAAATGGATCGTTGAAACTGGATGGCCGAGTCACAGAGACGGATGGGCCGTACGATTGAGATGACGCCAATTTTGGCCAGGTACCTGCGAAGTTAGGTTTGGGGAAGGTACCTGCGAAGTTAGGTTATGACTGAATTGTCGCAGTCTTAAGGTAGTATGGCAGAGAAGTGGCTGAGGCCAAGTAGCTGGAGAGGTAAAGTTGTCCGAGGGGTTGCTGGCCAAGAGGGCCAAGAGATGGAGGCCAGGAAGCCTTGAGGCTGAAGGCCTGGGTGTTTGATACCAATGTTCGGCCGACAGCTCGAGGGCCGAATGCCCAACGTTGAGTGATGATACCAAAAATTTGGGGTAAGGATGAGGCCGAACGGCCGAAAGCTTGATGTCAAAGGCCTAGGAGTTGAGACCTAATAGATGGCCGACGAGGTGGAGCCAAGGGATGGCCAAATGGTACGGGCCTTAGGAGACCGACGTGGAGGCCAACTGATAGCCGGATGGTTGGAGGCCGAATGGTGACCGGTTGAGCCGAAGGGCCATGAGGTCGAACGACCGGGGTTGAGACCTGTTGAGAACTTGGAGGCCGAAATACATTAGGTCGGATTCATGATCGAACAGTGGTGACCGAGGGGGAAAGGCCGGATGCCTTGAAAGATGGCCATGTTGGCAGAGCGGTTGAAGCCTGATTTATAGGTTGCCATTTTGGGCGGACGGTTGAAGCCTGATGGCCGGGACCGAGTGGCTGGAGAAGCTTTCCTGAGGTTGCGAAGAGCACTGCTCACCCTAACCCTGCGGTTACAAAAGGGGATGCACACTCGGCCCCACGGTGGGCGCCATTTATGTTTCGGTATAAGGTGATGCCGAGAACCGAAAGCGGGACGGATGAAGCTGGGGCGTTCGTGACGGTGTGGAGAGCCGGACGTGCGGAGGAGGTTGGACAGTTTGTGGAGCCGGTCGGGCGGAGAAGGCCGGGCGCTTCTCCTGTTGGAAACGGACGTTCTTCCTCCTAGTTCTCCAAGCCGAATGGGCGGGTACCTGTTAAAGGCACTCCGACGCTCAAGTCAGTTAGGTGACCGAACGGTATTGAAAATGAATGTATAATAAGCAGAGAATCAATCCCCCTGAAGTCATACCTGGGACTCTTATTTATACTAGGTGTAATGGGCTTTTACCTTTCGTGGGCCTAATGACGGCCCAATCACATCTTAACCCTCATTAGGGGCTTTAATCATTTATTATGGCTTATGGTTGGCCGGGGTCGTCTTGGTGGTCCTCAGAACAAGGCCGGATGTGGCCGGACGGAGACTGTACGTCATTACGGTAAGGCCAGGCCGGATGAGGCCGGACGGGGACGGTACATTGAGGCCGGACGGGGACGGTACACCATAAACTAATCACATTATCTCATTAAATATAAATAAATTTCAGTTATCATAAACCATTCCGTAATTATAATGTATTTAAATTTTGGTAAAATGATTTGAAACACTGAACGAAACAATAATGATATTTTTTTCCCCTTCCATTTTCTCCTGATGAAGATCTCTTTCATTGTACAAAATCCCTGATCTTTTTTTTTTTGATAAATAATTTGTATATCTTATTTTTATTTAAGGACTAAGATTCTTACTTGACTAAAGTGTAGTAGTGGTATGAGAATACCTAATTCAAATAGTTTTTTCCTTTCAATTTGGTTCGTTTATAAAATTTGCAGTTTTCTATTGTTGGCAGGCACAGAAAAAATCCCATTCAACAAAAAGGAAGAAGAATGAATGTTGTAGAAGACAAACTGTTTGATAAGTTAACCATTTAGTCTTTTTGTTGGTGAATAACTAAATTGAACATAACTTGTTCGATACAAAGACGAAGAATATATACCATTAAAGCCAGAAGCTTCGTAAAAAGAGTGTCGAAAGCAGAGTAAGATCGGTATAGGAGATTGAAATATCTCCTGCAAAAGCAACGAATCTAAAAGATACTGAATTTTATTATCCATAAAAATCTAAGGAAGAGTTTGGTTTTTGTTTTGTGGAAATTTGTGTTTACAGAGAAGGAAAAATGAACTGAGAATCATTTGGACTCAGAGGTGCAGCGTGAGTGCTTAATGTAACTCCCATTGGAAGGGCGAAACTTGAGTTCACACTCCAAGTTGCTCCAGAACTTAACCGAACCTAAGGCTCCTACTCTCCACCTTGTTCTCGCGCTTCCTTTCAAGTCAAACCCTATCACGTCACGCTTCCATGACTCATCCACTTCCTCCATCTGGTCAGGTGTCAAGGGGATGGAAGCAGACCGAACAACGTAGTTCAGAGTCTTGGAGCTGTTCCTGGGAACATCAAAGGTTTCGGCAACCATCCTTGCTATCGGCTGGCCCTGGTAGCTGAGGTTGAAGTTTATGTCGGAAAAGGTTGCATGGGCCCTGGCGTTCCCGTTCTGGGCCACCACGATGATGGTGAGTTGAGTTTGGAGAAGACCCGCGTAGTCGTTGCTTAGAAGGTCAAGGTGAGCCTTGGTGACGCTTATCACAGGGATTCTCGGGTGGATCACCATGTAACCCACGAAAACCACTATGCCTGCTATTACAACACCTATGGCTATGATCGTGCAGAGAATTGCCGCCAGCCAGATCAAAGGGTGTGTGTTGCCGCTATGATGAGTGTTTACCAATTTTCTTCTGTAGTGGTGGGGGTGGTGCTGGTTCTGGTTCTGGTACTCGGCCGCCTGGCCATGGTCGCGGTGGGACGACGGCATTTAGGTAGGTTGATCAATGGAAGCCAAAAATCAACCCATGTGGGGTTATTTGTGAGTTTTATGTTTGGTTTGAGAAGGAGGAGTTGGGGTTGGCAAAGCTTGGTCAGGTAGAGAACTGCACAAAAAACTGGTTCTTTATCTCTAATTCGTGGGAAGGTTTTGGTATCTTCCTTTCCTACCTTTAAAGCATTTCTCTCCTACCACCTTATTCTAACTCATGTGGTTTGGTTTTTATATTTTCCTACGCTGGTCGCGCCTCTCTCCAACAACGTATCTTGGTCTGTAATCTTTCAGTAAAGACAGTAGTAAAATTGTTTTTACACTTTTTTTTCTTACGCTTCTTTGTTAACCTTGATTGGGAAAAGTGATAAAGGACGGTTTTCAAATATATATAGTATTGTACAAAAAAGTAAAAATACCAAACTTGCATGCGAAATACCAAGTCACACTTCCCCTTTTCTTGCAGATTTCCTCCCTTTGAAGCTTTAATCAGGAATGGCTTTGCAGTTGGACGAGGAAGTTATCAATTACTACTTTTTCCTGTTCGAATATACTCATTGTATTTTAATAAACCTTTTACCATTTTTATTTCACATATTTAATGTTTAGTCAAATAATTTATTGTAGGAACTAAATGTTGGACCTGGGCCTCATTTCTCATGACTTCATGGGCCGGCCCAAATGAGTCACAGGCTGCCACGTAATATCCAATTTTAGATGTTTCCTTTATCTGATATGAGATACCAATGATTGAAAAGTGTATAAAAACATGTTTAACACAGTTAATTGTAATTACTTTTAAGAAATTGATCACTTATTCAAAAGTATATCTTGATTTTGGCGGCGGTGAGCAACGTTAGTAAAGAAACACGTGTACGGGGTAAATTCCGAGTTTCCAAGGTTGTAGGTCCGTGGAGATTTTTATGGTTCCAGGTGTAGCAGATAGGTTCGTGCCGTGAAACTCCCAATCTCACTCTCATTCTCACGTTCTGACCAGTGGCACAACACAAGATTCACTGTACGTACAACTTCATAATTTTGTGGCTCACAGATATAACACAGCACACTCTCATCTCAACTTTCCTCAACTTGTTCACTCCGCTTTGCCATTAACTGCTTCACTTCTTCCTCGGACTATGAAACTGTCGCAGGCATTGGTGCGACCACCCTCACCAACTTCACCACCTTTAATCCGCACCCAAAATTCCATCTTCACCTCAAATGGAATTAGAAGGGTCTTTGTGTTTGGGTGCCAAAGCCTAAGGATCCCCAGTTGCGTCTGCAGCAACTCGGGATTCGCAGTTTCTTCTTCTGCGGCGAATCCTTCTTCGCCGCCGCATGTTGCTTCCAAGTCTGGATATGATTCTGTGCTCACTCAGCAACAGTCTGAGAAGTTGGAGGCCTTAGAGGAAGGCATTGAGAAGGTGAAGGTTATGTTTTCCAGGGTTTTCTTCTTCTTTGTTGCAATTTTGGGCTGTTGGAATGTTTCTACGTATGGTTCTTGATTGTTCTGTTTTTTTATTATTGATTCTGTAGGCGATTTATAGGTGCCGGTTTATGGCTATTCTGGGAGTTTTTGGGTCTTTAATGGGATCATTTCTTTGTTTTATCAAGGTATGATTTTTATACAGTCTTGTTTACTTTCTCGTTGTTATGGAGGTCCTTTGCATCTGCTCTAATTCACCAAAACTATTGTCACCATTTTAATCGATACTAGCTAGAGAAAATTATGACCCTGTTACTGACTCAATATATAGCTACTTTGTATTTCTTAATTTTACAAATGTATTTGATAGTCATATTTTTCTTTTGCCATCAATTTTTGGTGTATCGCTTCTTCAAAGCTTGTTAATGATGGAATGTAACCTTCAAAGTATGCTGTACTCTGAAAATTTACTTCTGATAAACAGCTTTATTCTGATAAACATCAATTAGTCAGATTCTTGTTTTCATTCAGACACCAAGTCTAATATAAACACTGCAGACAGTGCCATTAGAAATGTCCCAACAGTTCTACACACCAAAGCATGTATCTCAGCCAGTTTATCAACAGTCCTACATAGCAAAGCCTGTATAATATAGCCTTGAACCTTTTTCTCAAGATTAAAGCTAAAACTAAGTTGAAGGTAGATTCTCACCTAATTCCTTGGTTCAACTAAGCAATGCATGGTCACTAGTATTGGTAGTGTCTCATGTTGACTAAAATAATAAAGACTTGACTTAGTACTTAGGTCAAGAGGCAATCTCACCTAACTAGTTAGTCCTTAGACCAAAATTAGATACAACACTCTAAGTGTTTATTGGGTTTTTTTTTGAGGGAGATTCACCAGGAAAATTTGACAATTTGACATCATCGAGCTATGATTCAACCTATATAAGAAACTAATATACTATCTCCTATCCATAAGACAATGGACTTGTGGATCAACCTTCTTATTTTTTCTTAACATGAGATTCAAACTTTACTTTTGGGTAGGAGCATATGCTCCTCCATTTAACTTAAGTAGTAAAAATTGGTTTATTTATTGATAGAATGAAAGTCGCTATAGATGTTTCTTCTTAAAAGGGTTTCACAATGCAAGAAATTTCACATTTAGTAGAATAAATTACTTGATATAGTAATTAAACTATGAGACAATCCCACCAAGAGATTACTATTCTAAACGGGATTTTCCTTATTAGTTTAAGTTTAAAGGTGTCTTTTGTCCCATATATATCTTATATGTTTGGCTGACTCTAACTTTCTAGCAGAGATCTATTGCCTCTTTTCAAATAATTCCTTTCAATTTTGAAAAAAGTTTGAGTTAATTGAACATCAATAAGCTTTAACAGATTTTTTTTTCATTGCTTAATAATGGAATCAATTTATAGTAATTGAGCAACATCAGAATTATTATGCTATCTCTGATAAATTCTGGTTTACTGCATAATATTTTCAATTGACCTTTTAATACACAGGGCTGCGTATTTGTTACCTCTTCATTTATGGAATACTTTGTAAACCGCAGTAAAGTAATCCAAACGCTAATAGAAGCTATCGGTGAGTACTTCTAAATTTAAACTCCAATAAGTTTTTCCAATTGGGTTCTTCTTTTCTAGTTATATCTTAATTATATAGCATATTCTTCGTCTTCACAGTCATTGATGATAAATGAATGGCATTAGTCCCTATCATGAATGAAATTAAATTTATAAAATTCGACAAGGGCATTTTCGTAAAATAAAAATTAAGCATTTTTTTTAGCTTTATAAAAGGTATTAGAGTGGTAATGTACTGTTGTAGATTTCTTTTAATCTATTCTCTCTGTTCTTTTGTAAAGTTTGGATTTTGTTGTTCTATGGGGATTTCTTATATCTGGTATGTGTTGTTCTTGTTTCTGACTTTTGCTTTATTGTTCATCTAGATGTGTATCTTTTAGGAACTGTGATGCTGGTCTTTGGAATGGGTCTCTATGAGCTCTTTGTCAGTAATCTTGGCAGTGCAAGCTCTCTTCCAGATCAAAAACCTTCTGACAGATCAAGTCTCTTTGGTTTGTTCACTCTAAAGGTTAGCTTTGGGACATTATGCTTCTTGGCAAACCTTATCTAAGTAGATATGTCCCCTTGTGTGAGCAAAGCATAATAAGTACTCAATTTAACTATGGTTGGAAATCCTACATCGACTAGAGACAAGGTGAATTCATAGTATATAAGTGAATGCAATCCTTACTTTACAAACCGATTTTATTGAATTGAATTAGACTTAAAAATTCACTTCTAATATAGTATGAGAGCATCCTAATGATATTTTTGTTTGGATTTGAGTTAGGCAAAGTCCATTTTTAACAACTATTTACCAAAACACAGCCACCAAAAAAAAGTAAACATGAATAGAGAACATGATTTAGGCTGTGATAAGATAAACTTTTGAAAAACTAGATGAGAACTTTTGTATAAAATCAGTTTAAATCTGTCTGGTTTTAACTTTGAGAAGCTTAATGTATTTTACTTTTTGTATAATAACATGTAAAAGAGATTGCAGCCTTTTCTGTCGATGTGTCACTTGATTGGCTGAGGATTTTGTTTTTCTGAGTAACTGTCTGTTGATGTTTGTTACTGTGTGTTGCTTTTCCTTTTCAGGAACGACCAAAATGGCTGAATATAAAAACTGTGAATGAACTGAAAACGAAGCTTGGTCACGTGATAGTGATGCTGCTTCTGATTGGATTGTTTGACAAAAGTAAGAAAGCTTCCATACAAACTCCTGTGGATCTGCTATGCTTCTGTGTTGCTGTTCTCCTTTCTTCTAGTTGCCTCTTTTTGCTGTCTAAGCTGAATTAGGCGAAATGATGTTCACATACATGTAAAGTAAGGATCGCAACCAGTGATACACACGCATAAAGAGAAGAATAAATGTACCTTTCACTTGCTTTTGCTCTGTATATATTACAATGAATATGCAATTGTCTTGTACCTCTTAACCAATCACCCCATTTTTAGTATTTTCCAGGTTTCCTTTCTCTTCCTTATTTGGGTTTAAAGTGAAAAAGAAAATGTAAACTCAAGTTGGAAACTTGTCTTATAACAAAGTGACTTGGCAGATTAGAAAGTAATCTACAATACATTTAGAATATACCATAATGTTAAGTTATAATTAAGTTTGTGATGGGTCTCCAAGAAAAAAATAATTGAGACCACTGAACAGGAATGTAAAAAATATCTATACTCACCAATATTGTAGATAAAATTTGTAGCAATTGGTACTTATGTATATTTTAATATATACTTATAAACAAACTGGGTAAAGGTATTATTATCTGAAAAAAATAAAAGTAAAAATTTAATTTATATTTTATTAACTTAAATTTAATTAAAACTAAAATTAATTTATATTTTATTAGGTTAAATTTAATTAAAATTAAATTTATATTTATGTTTAACTTAATTAATATTATATTTTATATTTTGTCTTGTAATTTTATTTTAAAAACTTATAAAATATATTTTTTAAAATATTTATAGATATTTATGAGTATACGTGGGATTTAGATAGTTATCTGGTAATAGATGAATTTTTTGTGATGTTTATAATAAACGCAAAATAATGAAAAGAAACATGCACATTAAATTTTCTGGACAATTCAAACACTGATATTTGTGTCGTTGTACATAAACACTTAATTGTATAATATATTTATTTCTCTTTAATAATAATTTATAAGTTATTTTGGTCAAAATAAATGTGATGAATATATAAACTTAGTTTACTTTTTTTTTTTTAGAATATATTTCAGTTAACTTAATTTTTAAGCTGCTGGCTTCTTTATTCTCAATAATTTACTTGTATTTTTGTAATTTTAGAAAGAAAGAAAATGCCTACCGTGTTATTTTCAATCTAAAGTCTTACTAATTAACATATTTTTGTGAAAAAGAAGGAAGTACATAAAATAAAAGTATAACTACAGATATTACTTTAAGAAAAAAAACTACTGATATATCTGAAAATGAATAAATTAAATAATGAAACCTTCTTTATATGCTTTCGATTAACTTATAAGTTAATTCTTTGCAAACACACTGTCAACTTCTTATTTTGATTAAGAAAAAATAGTTCATACAGTATAAAATATTTTCACACTAAAATGGTTTAGGATAGTAATTAAGAAATAAAAAGAGGAAATTTTTATTTAAAGTACATAAAATCATATTAAGCAATCATAAAATTTCCATACATCAATACAAAAATAATATTTAATTTATTTGCCAATATCCTTAAGATACTAATTAACATTAGTGTGATATTTAATCATTTATAAGACTCGATCATTAATTTTTTAACATTTAAAATTTATTAAAAGAATAATTATATTTTTTATCTCTAAGATTTAGAAAATTTTAATTTTGATTTTAATATTTAAAAAATATTTTAGTGTCTCAGTATTAAAATTCAGAACTAAAAATAAGTTATTTAAAACTATTTTTCCTATTAAAAAAGAGATATTTTCCAAAGTTATGTTATATATATATATATATATATATATATGTATGTATTTCATTTATAATTTGTCGTATTTATTAAAAAAAGTAAAATAAAATAATATAAAATATGGAAGATCGTACAAAATTTATTATAAAAATTAAAATTCATAAAACATACAAACTACATCTATTATGAAAAAATATAAATAAATACATAAAGATAAAACATTAAATTAATTATATGGTTTTTTATTAATTAAAGCTAAATTAGTTAACTTATCAACACAATAATTTTTTTTATAAAGGATATGAAAAACCTTGAAGTGCATATGTTTATAAAAATGTAAGCATTGATATCATCTTTCTAAGATTATAAGGAACCACTTGTTGATAAAAAAAAACAATGTCAAACTAAAGAAGAATCACTCTCCATTCAAAGAAAGTGAAAGTCCTCTTTACAAGCACATGTTTCACTCCAAAACATAAATGACTTCCATAAACTCAGCATAAATAGATGTCTACACCTAAATACGCTAAAAAATTCCTCATATATTTATTTTGATGTCCTCTAAAAAGACCAGCACATTAAACTAAACCAGGACACCTCTTAGTTGCACTATTAATATTCATCTTGAGCCAATTATTAGAAGAAATTTTCCATATTACGTAATGTATCCGTAATATCCATCGATAATGTATCCGTCGGTAAAATTCATCGTTAATTAAAATTTTTTACATCTGTCGGTACATTTAATTTATTGATAGAATTATTTCAGTCGGTAAAATTTTATCGATAATTTAATGTATTTGTGTAGCGTACGTCCATAAATGTAATCGCCTTACTTTTTCTAGTCTGAATATTGAAAATTTTCAACAGCAAAAAAGAGAGACAATATTACTCATGTTTTTCAGATTAATTCTAAGTCATATCCAGTAACTCCTTAATTTATAAAGTAACAAAAGGAAAAATAATTGGATCTTGAAATCTATTATGATTTCTCATTCTCCAAATTGTCCAAATAATCCTAGAAATGATAGCCACTTTAATCAATTTAAGGAAAGAATTACAAGGAGACTTGACTTCATAAAGTGAACAACCAAAGACAAAGAAGAAAATTACAAATCTTAAAAAACTTCCTTCAACCATTCTCATAATCACATAACAATAGAACAATGAAAAAACAAATGAGAAAAAAATTCAACATTATTTCCACACAATGAACACATAAAGAATAAAATAACTCATTTTTTTTAACCTCTAACTCTATAGGTAAAGAATCATACAACAACTTTCAAAGAACCAAAGTTTTAGTTAATAACACATCATCAAATTAAATCAAGCTAATACATATATTTCATACTATAAGAGTAAAATTTTTTGTAACTTTTTGAGAAAACACATTAATATCGTTCAAAATCTAATTAAGAACATCTTTATGTTCATTAAGCATTAAAGGAGAAAAATCATATAAACTAACAACAACAAAAAGAAAGTTCGATTGAGTATTTCTCCTGAATAAATTAACAACAGAGTATAATTTTACTCTGTCAAAAGAAGGAATTCTAACAAATTTAGATATACAAATGTCAGAACATCCATGATATTCAAAAGATTAGTACAATAATTCTTACCTAGTGGTTGGAAATAGGTATTTTTCTCCTTTATATATTTTAAGAAAAAAAATATTAAAGATGGTTGTTATATAAGAAAATATGTATAATAACTATTTTTAATGTTTTTTTATTTATTTTAAGATATAATTAAGAGTAAAATGAGAAAATGAAAGATTTTACAATAAATAAATAAATAAATAAATATATATATATATATATATATATATATATATATTTCTTACTTTAGTTATAATTAAAAATAAACACTAACAAAATAAAAGACCTTTTACATCATAACATTTTTTTTATCTTTTACGTCTAGTTTATATCGAACTTAGATTTTGAGACTTAAACTTTATTTTAGTTAAAATAATATATATAAATTTAAGTATGTTAAAATAAGAAATGTAAATTAAGTTACCAACGTATAACATATGTAAAAAGATAATAAATATAAAATTATATATATAAACCCTAAAATTTGAGCTTACAGAGAACTATGCACACTCGGTAGACAACCAGGAACTAGATCCACTTGCCATGTGACAACTCCACCAGAGATCGATCGAACCATCCACACAGAATGCTGAAAACTTTTGAGCTCAACCTCATCGAAGCAAGTGATAAATCCCTTTTCTCATCGGAATCGTGCAAACCATCGCGCCTAAATCTACAATGCAACTACACCATCATTGTGCGAGCAACTACGAGATCCACCGCGTACACTCAGCAGAAAACACACAATAATGCAAACACAGGAGCAGAATGGGGAGGAAGGTTTCACAATGTTTATTACAGTGGTCACCAGCGTGTTTGTTCGTGCTACTGCGAGGGAAAGAGTAAAAATGAAACTAGATTGATGTCTACATATGTAGGTTTCACCACTCATCATGCAACAACCAAATCCACCATGTAAACGCCATAGCAGAATGGAGGAAAAAGGTTTCATAGTGTTCATAGTGGTCATTAGTGGGTTTGTTTGCACTATTGTGAAGGAACTAGTGAAAATGAAAGTGGTTTGAAAGTCTAAATATGAAAGAATTTACATTTAAATTCTTAGATTAAACATGAATTTATTTTTTATGTCTAACCTCGTTAATCAAACATAAATTTACCTATGATCTTTAAATGTAAATTTACGTCTATCCAAATAAGTTAGGTATAAAAATCAAGTTTTACGTTTAACTTAAAATTTTTAAACCTTATACAGAAAAACATCACCACACACTTTTCACGTTTGACATTCACTTATCATGCATCAATCACGTCACATAATAAACCCATTTTGTATCAGTGAAAAGAAAATGTAAAATATATAAAGAAAAAGTTTACCTATATGTTACAAATTAGTCTTCTTAAAAGTTTAATTTGTTATTTCAAATTATCATTTTATAAAGTTTAATATATATATATTTTTGTTTTATTGTTATAGAGGATATTTTTTTTAATTTCCTCGCTGTTCTCAAATCTCCATAATTTAAAATAATATATAAATTATAATATCAAATTAATGGTATTATAATGTGGAAATGAGTCATGAAATCAATTAAAATTACTTTTTCGATAGAAGTGATAGCTAATACAAATAACTAACAATACATATCACTATAATAATGTTTTCATTATACATTTTAAGACAAAATATTACATTTGATTTGTTAAAAGTTGGGTAAAATTGAAACTAACGTTCTAACACTAGTGCAAAAACGTTATTTAACGTCATACCTTAGACGTCGATTAAAGGTAAGCACGACGTATATTGATAAGTTGGCCATATAGACGTCAGTTAGAAGGTGTCCTGACGTTTATAATATTTTAGACGTCGGGACCCCTCCTAACTGACGTCTATATGTCTGACAGGTGGATGAAGAGTCATTTCTTTCAGTCATATAGATGTCAATTAAGAGGGGCCCCGACGTCTATATGGCGGAAATTAATGGCTATTCACCTACCTGTCAGACATATAGACGTCAGTTGGAAAAGCCCCGACTTCTAAAGCACTTTAGACGTCTGTTATTCTGGGAACCGACGTTTAAATCCTAAATCCAAAAATTCAAAAAGTCATTTTTTGACTCCATTTAGATGTCTGATCCCGCCACTCCAACTTCTAAAGCACTTTAGACGTCTGTTGTAAAGGGAACTGACGTCTAAATGTCTACATTAAAACACTGCGAACGCGAGGCAGTAGTTACGCGCACTCATTGTTCATCATCTTCCTCGCGTTTTCTCTGCACAGGCTACGTTTTTTAGGTTCGTTTTCTCACTTTTGCACTGTTTAAAATTAATTTTACTCCGATTACATTACTCTTTGATGAATTATTTTTCATTTAAACCGATTAAAATGCGTTTTCATTGAGTTTTTGTGCAGTTTTGCTCATGTCCTTGGGCAACGTTCTTGGACAGTGATTTCTTGCGTTTTGCACTCCTCCAATTCCCTCCACTACATTATCAAAACCGTCCAATACAAAATAAGAACATACAATCCATTCTCTTCAACTAAAATATAAAGTTGTAAACTCGAATCACCATGTTCTAGGAGCAACTCGAGAGGCCTCAAGCGGAGAAAGATCTTCTCAAATACGACGACATTTTAGACGTCTGATCTATGAGTCTGACGTCTATATAGACGTCTGACCTATATAGTCCGACGTCTATATAGACGTCTGACCCATGGGGTCTGACATCTCATTTAACGTCACTCGAATAGACGTCGATTCTGGATCTGACGTTAAAAGCCCAAAATAATCGATGTTAAACAGCGTTTTTCCATAGTGTAAAATATGATTAAAGCTACTAAACCTTAAAAAAAAACTAGATTTTTTATAAATATTTTGTTAATAAATATGAGTGCTATATAACTGAATTTTTTTGTATTTGTGACATAACAAGTTGTTATAAAATAAAAGATTAGGAAAAGGGCATTAAGATCGAGGGAAAATAAAGAGCAAGTGGGAAATATAACAGAAGATGTGATAGGGAACACAAAGATATTATGATAATAATGAAGAGAAGTTTGAACGGTGGAAAAGTACATGGGACAAAATTTGCCGAGAAGTTCGTGTTTGCTTTAGGTCAAAAAATGGAAAAACATTTAGCACTTATTCTATATGCAAATAAATTATACAAGTAGATGCAGTAAACTTTTTGTCTATATCTTCTATTTTTATGTTTCTTTTTCTCTACCCAACTGCACCCACTGATTACCACCATTACCATCTCACTTACTTTAATCTTCTCAAAGACATCATACACAATATCCTATCAGAAATCATTAGTTTTCATTATTAAATATCTATCATTTTTAACAAATTTTAATTTATATTCAAAAATTAATTTCATATTGTGTGTGAACAAAATAATGAGTTATTTTAACATGATTATGTTGGACATTTAAAAAACTCAAATAATTGATTATCTTCATTTAAAATAGTTTTTGGATTAGACCAAAAATATAATAATTGATTATTGTTTATATAATCAATTATGTAAGTTAGTTATATAAAAACTATTTTAAAAATCTCAACCTTTCATAAATATTATTTTTACATCAAGAAAGTTTTATTGTAATTTAGGAATCTTTCTGAATAATTCTTTTATTTCATTTAAAAAGAATAGTTCAACATTCATCAATAAGAATTCTTATAGGTTTTTTTTATTGTATAAAAAGTTATAATTGGTGATATCTTTCTTTTATTTATTTTCTTATGCTTCTATTTGAATTTCATACAAATTATGTGGTGTGTTAGATGAATAATTAAATGTAGTTTTGTAAATCTTCTTTAACTATTGTATCGTATGATTGTTTAGTAGTTTTACTCATACGGTTAAATACTGCATTGAGAGATCGATTGACCAATCATCCAAATGTTTAATTATATCTAATAATTAAATTTATAGATAAAGTATACTTATCCGTTATTGAGTTAGATTAAACTTAAGCTAATTATAAATCCATCTCAAAATTTATAAATACGAATATCAGATAAAAAGGTAAATAATTATATTTATCGCGAATTTAAGATTTTATTGTGCTAACTGAATCTCATATTACTAACTTGAAAAGGCAAAGCGCACCACTTGAAAAATGAGCAATAAGGATTTAAGAAAATCTTGTAACTAGAACTGAAAATAATAAAGTTAACTCAATCAACATGATTCTTTAGTGGATAAAATGGTTGTTTGTTCAACTGGTCATTTCATTTTTTCAGTTGAGTTTAAATAATATTTCTGAGCAACTATATGTATTAGAAATACATAACTTTGAGTCGGCAATCACTTATTTAACTTTAGAAAAAGCAATTTTGAAGAAGAGAAGAAAGTATATATAATGAAATAAGGTTATATTGAAGAACATCCTCCTCCATGAGTTTCATCTTCACTTCAGTTTCCAGTGTTTCATTTATTTAATTAATTTAGATATCAATATATAAATTAAAAATTATTGATATGTAGAATGATATTTATAATAATAAAAATTTAAAAACTAATTTAGAAACTAATTACTTGATGTCTAAACTAAGTAATTAATGTTAAAGATCAATTTAAAATTTAATTCACAAATCAATTATAATTTTTTATTTATAATAAAAAATATTTTAGATACCAATAATTTTTAGTTTATAAATTAATATCTAAATTAGTGATAATTAGTTTTGTTTTATAAAATTGATTATTATTTAGTAATTTTCTTGTAGTATATATTTTCTATTATATGTATATATAATTATCGTTCTTTTTCTTTACCATTATATTTGATATTATTGACTATTATAGCTTGATGAATATAATACACTTAAACTTAATGAAAACTTGTAAAAATTACGTTGTTAATAAAAAAAATTCTTATTAAGTTGTTAAGAGATTGTGATACAATAGAATATGTATGCTATGAGATATTTGAATATAAATATTTATCATAAAGGTTGATATAATGAACGAGGACAAAAAATTATGTAATGAACTTCATGAAATAAGAAAGTGAAGTAAAGAAATATGACATGAACAATATTCATATTTATTTTAAATTTATGAACATACAAAATGGAAAGGGAGTATTTATTTTAAAATTTACCTATGAATTATTCAATATTATTAAAACTAATTTTTTCATAGTTTGCCAACCCAAATTGGCTTAACTAGAATAATAGAACAGCTCGGTGAAACATGTTTGAAACGGAATCCACTCAAATTGGCTAAAGGTTGACATTTTTAAAAGCGGAGACTAAACTGAATATCAGAACTTAACTTAGGGACAAAAAAGGGTTTAAACCAAAAAATTATCTTCAAATCCACTCAATTACTCTATCTCAAATCCACTCAAGTGAACAAGGTCTAAATGAAGAAGAAGTGTAGAATGTCTTCCGCATTAATGTGTGTCTCCTCCTCCTTCAAAATCACGTCCCAAAAATATCACTTTTCAACTCATTCCCTCTTTTTAGGAGAATCTCTTTAGATCCATGTAATATAAAAGGTTAGTAAATTGTTCTCTCATAGAAAAATCTACAATCTGTTTGTGTTTTTATCTGGTTTTAATTCTGCACTTCCTGAAATAAATCCACAAGTTGTGGTAAAAGCCACAATTCACTTGTGAAACTCTCTATTTTGCTTCCTATTTCTTTTGAGATAAATTTATAGAATGTAAAAACTTTCACATCTCAGTTGTGGAACTCTCTGTTTTGTCTTTGTATTTTGGAGCAAAACTCACATGTTGTGAAACTGTCCATAGTTAAGTTGTGAAACTCTCTCGTTTCATCTCTACATCTTGGACTTCAATTCTTCTCCATTTGTGATTTTTAACATTTAAAAACACCAGTCTACAAAGAAAACACAAAATCCAAATATATGATAAACATTTTATTCAGCCATTAGTAAATAAATACAAAAGAAAGAAAACAAAAAGAATAAAAAGAGAGAAAAAGAAAGACAATACTAGATTGGCTCAAGAAAGTCTAAATTCCATCAAATAAATATATTTTAATATATAAACAGAGATATTTTATGTCCATTAAGTTTCGTTAACGAGGTAATATAATTATAAAAATCTTAAATTGATTAAAGAGAAACTTAAATGTCCAAAGGAATTAGTGAGTCACTGTAAGTTCATTGCAATGTTAAATATGTTTAAAAATATTATTTATAAGAATTTGATTGATTGAATGATTACTGTCTCCCATAAAAATACATGTAATGTAAAAAAAGTATAGTAACTTGCAAGTTGCAAGGATATTGACGTTGAGTGGCAGTAGTGTTAGGCACACTTTGATGTGTGTTTTATTATGAAAAATCTGAGAGGTGGGTTTTGTCTTTTTCATTCCTTCGTAGATACAATGGAAAAACATTGCCAAATGTAACACCGTACTATAAAATCATCCCACTTTGTCACATTCTCAATTTCGTTTCAATAATATTATATTACTATTGGAATCTGACGCCTTCTTCTTTCCTAAGAAAATTTCGGAAAACCTAGGTTTACCGACCCACTTCCCATTTGTTGTTGTAAATTTCTAATATATAAAAATTTAACATATTTTTTATATTATTTTCTAATCTCTCTGTTGTCTTTTTTTTATAGTATAAATACAATTTTTTTTATTATACTCTACTTCATTACTCTTATATATGATTAAAATGTTATTAGTTGTTATATTATGTTTGTTAGTTTTAAATATAACAAGCTTAAATTTATCTGTTTATACTTTTCTATTTATAAAAGCATATGTTATCTGCTCATCACATATTAGGTTTTATCGTGTATATATCTTTTCTTATTTACTTTAACATAATATTGAAGTTATAGGTTATAATATATTTTAACAAAGTTTATTTGTCAGTTTTATCTATTATCAAATATTATTGTCTAATCTTCTGTTCAATATGAAGAGTGTTTATAAATTTTATCTTACAAATTATAAATTGATTTTGTAAAGTTTAATTAAATTTAAAGTTTAATTTTGTGGTATTGAACTATGTTTAAATTAAGTAAAATTCATCATTTTTTTACTCTTTTTTTTTATTTCATTTTTCAAGAAAAAAAAAAGAATGTTAAGTCTATCTTATCTCATTCGACAATAAAATATTAGTTTTATAATTTTTATTGTTTCTTGTATAGAAAAGTTATTTTTTTGGCATTTGAATAATGTTGTTTTTTAAAAACTCTTATAGTTTACTAACTTAAGTGATTTTTTATTTTATTTCTTCAAATTATTTTATTATATGAAAATTCTTTTTAAGAACATAAAATAAAATATTATCAATTAAGTGCTTTTTTTATAAACAGTTTTTAACTATGAATTATTCGTCATGTGTTTTCCTTTCGATAACCATATTTTTTCAAAATTATTAATTAAGATATGATAACATTTATAAATTATAAGCATATTAATTTCATTTTTTTTTAAATTATGGATCAAAATCTACCACTTCATATATTACTATAGTGAAAAACACAAGATTATTGATAGATTTCATCTTTATTATTATCAAGGTAAAAAAAACTAATCTTGTTGGCTATCAGATTAATTCTTTTTTTCTTGACTCATGACTAGAATGAATTTAATAATAATGTGAAATTTGTAGTCTCATTTTGACACAAGAATACGGTTTTGCTTCAGCATTGACAATATTTATTTAACAATATATACTTTGAGAATAAACTCCATATATAATCATCCAAATTGAGTAAGTATGATGAACCAAAAATGGAGCGTCAAAGTGACAATGGAGAATCATATCAGACAATGGAGGATATGTCTGTATCAACCAATTCTGATAATATACTTAGTGGAAGAACCATTTTCCTTATAAAACTTATAACCTCAATGTGTATATATTGCAGAAAAATCCTTCTAGATCAATATATAATGTATATATAATATATAATATATAATTAAAGGCAGCTATATATATTGATAGTGTTGTCTAATCACGATCAATTTAAAATAATAGTAATGAATGGTGGTGAGAAAAAATGTAGGAGATTAGTCAAGAATGCAGTCTGAACTTGCTTCATCTGGAAAATATTCCAATGTTCACTTCTTTCTATTTATGCAATTTCATCAATATTTAAAAGGGGTATCACCATTTGCATCAAACACTTATTTTATGTTCATCTTGAAGGCTTCTTGAACACCATGAATGGACGTGGGACCGTAGCAGTCATGTTAAATAGCCCTAGCTATCACAGATCACAGCCATCGATCAGTGTTGATTCACTTAATGGCAGAGAAAACCATGTTTTTAACCTCTCTTGTCTTCCTTATTGTTCTGCTGCAACATAACTTTGGTGTATCAGTGCATGCATCAAGGCTGCAAAACCTTCATCCACCACCACCACCACCAGATCTTCCTACAGTCTTCTTGAGGAGTCCTCAACCTCCTACCCTTCATTCTTGGTATGCCATAAACGATGAAAAGAGTGGTGATGCCTTTCGTCCTACAAGTCCAGGACATAGCCCTGGGGTGGGACATGAAGCTCCACCACCATGACTTAATTCAGGATTATGTGTTTAAATTCAACTTCAACATATTATGTGTCTTCTTAATTTCTTCCCTCCTTTCTCATTATATATTTTTTACTTTGATGAATTATGGATGTTACATTACAGCTTTAAAGTTTGTGATATCAGTGCTTTGAATAATGTATGATGTTTCATGTTTTCATTATAGATTTTAGATTAGTTTCGTGTGTCTAATCCAACTTTAAATCTCATCTTTTTTTTTTTTAATATTTTATGATATTTGAATTTTATATATATATATATATATATATGGATTTGTTAACTTAGATAATACTTTGAGTGTACCAAATTTTAGTTGATAAAAGAATTTCTATTTATAAAAAAAAAAACACATACTTTAAACACAGTTAATTTTAATAATTTTTATTTTTAATTTAAAATAAAAAATAGAAAAAAAATAGAAATTATTTAAATACTCTTAATCTTAAAATTTAAAATCCATAATATATCAACTAAAATTTGGTATATTTTAAAATGTTATATAAGTTAGCAAACTCTATAATATATATATATATATATATATATATATATATATATATATATATATATATATAAAATAAAAATCTAAACGTGGGTGTAATTTTCACATTATATATAAATTAAAAAGTTGAATATTTATAAAAGAAAAAGATTCAAAAAATTTATTAGTTTAGAATTTTAAATAGAAAGTAGTATTTATATTTTTCTTATATTTATTCACTTTATGCATTTTGATTATTTTCATCATATTAGTTCACATTTATAATTTTCTTCTCTTAAAACAATTTATTGTCTTATAATCTTAGATTGAATATAGTTGAGAGTTTAGTTCGTATATATCGTTATTGAATAAAAAAATAATAATTTTTCTTAAGTTTGTACACTTTTCTTTAAACATTTTTCATGACATCACTTATTATGCTATATTGATCACTTACTTTTATATTATTCGTCTCTTTTCAGTACAAAACAAGAAATAATTTCATGAACTATAACATTTTTCTCATCTTCCTACATCATACAATTCGATATTATTGATTTATTTCTTAAAGTAAAAAAACCGGATTATCATTCGACATGAAATTGGTCAAAACTATTGACACAACTCAACTCAAGAGTATCTTTTGGACATGAATTTTTTTTTTTAAAAAAAAAATAGTTTTATTTTGTGATAAAAGACATGTAATGATGGATATAAATGTTGAAAAGATAGTGGGAAAAATAATTTAGAATAGCATTTATATAGAATGTTGTGAAGGTGTTGTAGTGGAGCATTGGAAAGGAGATAGCTTATGATGTTGATATAATGAGAATCCCTTTTTAGATTGATATTTGAAGAATAAACTAACATATATTTGATCTCTTCCTTTATTTGCTACCCACACACGTCAATATCTTATCATTCAATTTGGGCCACAAGCCCACATCTAGTACAAACCACACCACCACTTTACTACATTACAACATCTTTTTTCGCCTTCTTAATTATCACACTCGAAAGTGACACTTTTCCTTTTAATATTCAATTCTGGCTCACATAAATCCTATCAGACATCATAGGATCAAATCGAATGTTTACATTAATTGTTTCAATGCGTTTTTGGCGATTGGGGTATGCATAGTACACTTAAAAGCTTAAATTGAATAAAAATAATAATTTGTAGCCATGCATTTTGGGAGCATTGCACAATCTATAGCACTTCAATAGCCCATGGGCTTGAGAAATATTGGATGGCTTAACACATTTTTACAATTAAACATTGAATGTAATTAAGTTTAAACCTAAATGGAGAACAAAATCTAACTCTTCATCTGATAACAGGAGCTTAATGTGCTTTTTAGATATAACAAGTTATCAAGAGAATTTAATATTTATTTTATATGATTATCCCAAAAAAAAAAAGCCAAATCTAGAGTGTTTATTTTAATTTAGGAATGGCTGAAATTATAAGTGTTTATTTTAAATATCTAATTTCCAAAAGTGGGTCAGAGCCCAAAAGGAAAAATAATCAGACCAGCCCAAGCCCATGTTGACTGCAGCCGAAAAGGGACGAAAATGTGGTAGTATTTGACCTCCACACCTATCTTTATTTCTAAAAGCACTCCCTTTCCTCTTTTTTTCTTATAATATATTTTTAAATACTCTCTACATGCACAAGAATGTCTCTCTACATTCACACTATTTATCATTTGCTATTATTTAAGCAATGAAGAGATGATGATAAAAAAAAATCTCATGCCACATATTCTATCTAGTTTCACTTCCTATTATTTCGTATTAACATTAATTTAAATACGAGACCCTTTTAAAGATAATTGTAATGAGTTAAAGTGAAAAAAAATTATTGAAAAGATTTTAAAGTTATTATTTATCAAATTATTCATTTGTCTTATCCTACACTCATATATGTTTTGATGAATGTATTAAAAATTCTATATTGACAAAAAATAAAATAGGTATGCAATAAATAAGTGAGTGCATACATTATCTTATAAATTAATTTTGTAAGATTGAATTATGCTTAACATTCATTTTATAACATTGTATTAGAGTTGTGTGTTAAAGTCTATCATAACAAAATTATTTGTTTGTTGGACATGTTGTTCTACCTACTATCAAAATATCTATTAATATCTAAGTTTATACTCGAAAATATAATTAATACAAATCTTACTTTATAAATTGATTTTAAAAAATTAAATTAAGTTTAAAGTCTATTTTTAATCCAAACCTAAAATTAAGAGTTAAAGCTTATTTTAATAAAATTTATTGATTTTGTTTCATTCACTTTGACTTAAAATACATTTATTAATAATTACATTATTTAAAATGTATATTTTACCATTTTAAAATTGCGTAAGTCAATATTGATAAATCACAAATATATTTTATTGTATTATATTATTTTAAATATATTCTTATTACACTCTATTTTGACTATTTTATTTCGTTTTAAATGTCTCCTTTCTATTTAAAATAACGCTATTTTTACTTTATTATATATTTTAGTAAAAATATTATAAGATATAGGGTTAAATATGTTTTTAGTCCCTATACTTTGGGACGATTTTGGTTTTAGTTCCTCTTTTAAATTAAGGTACAATTTAGTCCTTCAACTTTAGAAAACTCTGGTTTTAGTCATTTTTACCAAATTTTTTTAACTTTATTTGCTGTTACAAACACGTTTCTAAGTTAACATTGAAGTAAAAATGTGTCAAACAGTATAAACAATCCAAATGCTATAATGGAATGCGTTTGAAAAAGCATTATAGCATTTGGATTGTTTATACTGTTTGACACATTTTTACTTCAATGTTAACTTAGAAACGTGTTTGAAAAAGCAAATAAAATTAAAAAAATTTGGTAAAAAGGACTAAAACCAGAGTTTTCTAAAGTTGAAGGACTGAATTGTACCTTAGTTTGAAAGAGGGACTAAAACCAAAATCGTCTCAAAATATAGGGACTAAAAACATATTTAACCCTAAGAGATATACTATAAGACTAATAACAAAACATTATGTGAAAACATATTATGGTTAAAAGTAAATAAAATTATTTACCAATAACATATTATAAGAATCTGAAACTAATTCAAATTATAAATATCCTCGAAATATATTTATCAATAAAAAATTACAATTTATATAAAAATATCAAATAAATACGAATAGATACACATACGTTTTAGTTAGTTTTCAAACATTTTCTGTTTATTAAAATAAATACGAATATTTATTCTTCTACACCTATGCAAATTATTTATAAATTATAAAAATCAGCTGCTAACAAATTTTTGAATGGAGCTTAAAATTATAACAACCACCTTTTAAAATTGACAGAAAACTTCTTTTATTGTTATTTTTAGGTGATTAAGATGGAAATAATTAGGAAATCGGTATATTTTGTTGATAATCATACAACTTTATTTTATATTTCAATACTTTAAATTAAAACGATATAGAAAAGTATTTTTCATCCTAAAATACTCATTATATTTTATAACTACTGCCATTTTATTATTTTTAAGGTTCAAATAATTAATATGTTTTAAATTATTAATGAAACATTTTTTTTCATTCCATTTTTATAAAAAAAGAAGTAATAAATTTAATGAAATAGTGAAATTTCTTTAATAAAGTTATTTCAAGAAGTTGCATATTCATTGTTGCCATAAAAAATGTTTATATTGATGTAAATGTAAGAAAAAACAACACATAATTTTTCACATTTTAACAAAGATATCTTAATTGTATATAAACATAGATCCATTATATATAAATTCATATTCATCTTTTGTTTTATTTGATATAAAACTTTTGTTTCTGTTCTAAAAGATAATTTAAAATCTTTCTAAAAACACGTCTAACTCGTATAAGGGAACCGATTTAGGGACTCTAATAGGTCCCAATTTACTTACCTAAACCATCTCAATTAACCAATTCAGTTCCCAACCCCAATTGTCCAATTTGACCACCTCACTTCCCTTAGACTAACCTAAAACACCATAACCAAATTATCTTTTTGTATAATAACTTGTATAATACCAATCATAACACTTGAATTCATCATCACATATTACCCAGACCAGTTCTTAATCATCCTTTCACAGATTCACAGTCTCATAAGTCTCACATTTATAAACACATACTCAACATACAATTTCATCAAATATCAATTTAAACAGCAACATCTTTCAGCTCACAGTTCACACATGCATCATTCAATAACGTCACTAGAATCTAATTCAATGCATACAATTATTTCAAAGTTACAAACCAAAATCCTAGCTTCCCTCACCTTTATCCAAGCAAGAAAAACCCCTTTTTTTAGCTCAAAGATACTCCAATTACGCCCTTTTTACTCTTGGAAGTGTTAGACCACCTAAGGATCATCAATTCATGATGGAGGACAAACTTTATAACCAGATTAAGGCTGAAAAATTAAAAAGGAAACACAATGAGTTACATGCAACAGAATCAGTTACATGTTCCCATTCCAGAGTTGCACGAGAGAAAGGGAGAATAACTTACCAGAACCAGGAGTTGTATTAAAGGCTTTGTTTATTTTAAAATAATAAAGATAAAAAATTTAGGTTCTTACAATACATATATACATATAGATCAAAATAATATGACTGATTGTCTATGGAAAAAATAGTTCTGATCAATATCATTTAATCATTTAATTAATTTAAATAGATTAGTAATTAGATTTAAACAAAATTTAATATTGATTAAACTGATCTTATATCAAAAGTTTATTAAAAAAACTATAAATATAATTAAACATATGATTGTGAGAATTTATATTACAAATTTAATCATTTAATCGATTAAAATTTTGACTTAAATTTCAGGATATCTTTAAGCAGTATATCTAGTTGAAAAATAAAATATTTAAACAAAAGCAAAACAATTGAAAAATAAATAATAAAAAAATGGTTTTAAGCGAACGTTTAATTCTTATACTCAAAGCAGATTGAATATTTTACTTAATAATAAATCACATCTTTCTTTATTAAAAATTAAATTTTAATCTAATTTAAATTTACAAAATTAATATATGAGATGAAATTTATACCATCTATACTTAAAAAGTTATTTTATTTTTAACTGATGTAGAATTCATAATTCTTCATAACAAAAATTGAAATATTTATTAAATCTTAAATGCATGGTGTGAAAAAAAATGCACTTTACAAATTAACGAATGAACCATAGGTATATATTCGTATAATGGTTTTCAATCTATATTAATTAATAAAATGATAAAATAATGATTTTAATTTAAATCATATATTAAATTTAAATTAATGATTATTTAAAGGGTAAAAATAGAAATATAATTATTTTAATTTAAAATAATTATTACTTAAGATAAAATTAAAAGGAAAATATGTACTGGAAATCTTTATATATATATATATATGAGTTTGCTAATTTGTGTACATTTTTTTAGTTGATACATTTTAGTAATGTGTATCGGGTTCTAGTAGAGAAAAATATCATCATATATTATGGATTCTAAGTTTTAAGGTGAAAGATATTTAAATAATTTTCATTTTCAAAACTAAAAAAAACCTCTAAACCCTTACCTACCTCTCTCATTTCTCTCGACCCTTTCTTTTTCATCTCTCTCACTCCAACTTTTTATTTGTCATACGAACTGTAGCCCAAATTGAAGAAAAAAAATCAGAAACATTCGCCTAACCTTAATCCACATTCCTCACTTATCTAATTTGTTTCTCTCTCATCTCCATACTTTCTCTCACCCACACACAGCAACCTGCAACACTGCAATTTGTTGTTCTTGTTGTGTTTGTTCATTTATTTCTCTCGACCCTTTCTTTTTCATCTCTCTTACTCCAACCTTTTATTTGTCATACCAACTGTAGCCCAAATTGAAAAAAATCAGAAACATTCGCCTAACCTTAATCCACATTCCTCACTTATCTAATTTGTTTCTCTCTCATCTCCATACTTTCTCTCACCCACACACAGCAACCTGCAACACCGCAATTTGTTGTTCTTGTTGTGTTTGTTCATTTATTTTCCACTTTAATAACAAAATAATTGATGGTGTTGATTTTTGATTGGAGGGTTGTGTTATATCTTTTCCCTTGTAAACAATTTTGAATCTTTAATTTTTCTTCTCCAATCAAACCAACCCGCTTACTTGACTTCTTATATTTACAGTGATTGGTATATCTACTTCAATGATACTATTGTTATGTACCATTATGGAAGAAAATTCTAGTAAAATATACATTTTTTCGGGAATGAAAAAAATTGATCTACTTTAATTTCGTATTTTGTCTTCAATTCTTTAATTTCTGGATACTCGATTAAAAAATCCTTTTTTTTTAAATGTAACTTATATCAATAGTCATATATTTAGTAATACCCGAATTATGTGTTCGGTATGAGGATCATGGAAATAAGAAAAAATATTATTTCTATGAAAAATATCATGGATTGGTATTTCAATCGAGGTACTCGAAGCTAACATTAGTGTTTTGTCTTGTTCTTGAATCGATTTTTCCGCCTTTTTGCTAATAAATATGTACTATCGTGAAAAATAACAGGATGTGTAAAATGACAATGATCTTTACATACGATTTATTTATTTTTTGAATAATCTGAAATCCTTCTTTCTTTTTTATAAGAAGGATTGAAACGAAACAATTTATGTCTTACTTTATTATTACTTGCTAAAATGTTACAAATACCTCTTTCTCCCGTAGAAGATAATGAATGTTCAAATATTTGGAAAAGATACAACACAACCCTCCAATCAAAAGTCAACATCAACATCATCAATTATTTTGTTATTAAAGTAAAAAACAAATGAACGAGTAAAGCAAAAACAACAAATTGCGGTGTCACAAGGTTGTTGTGTGTGGATGAGAGAAAGTGTGGAGAGGAGAGAGAATATGAAGATGAGAGAGAAAAAAATTGGACGAGTGAGGAATGTAGATTAGGATTAGGAGAGTGTTTCTGAAAGTTGGGGCTAAGAGATAAAAAGTTGGAGTGAGAGAGGTGAAAGAGAAAATGTTGAGAACAATGAGGGAGGTGAGTAAAGGTTTGGAGGATTTCTTGTTTTTTTTAGTTTTAAGAATAAAAATTATTCAAATACTCTTAACTTTAAAACTTAAAATCTATTATAAAAGTATTTTTGTTTACTAAAACTTAGTAAACATTATTAAAATGTTCCAACTGAAGAAAGAGCATAAACAAGTTACCAAACTATATATATATATATATATATATATATATATATATATATATATATATATATATATATATATATATATATATATATGAAAAAAAATGAACTTAATTCTGCAAATTTATCATTATTCTGTATATATAAACAATAACAAACATGATTAATTTGACACCAACCATGCATCTCCCCTTCAAGGAAAAAATGTCGAACAAAAACAATATATATATATATACATAGAAAGACAGGAAAGAAGAGGGAGACATGGAGATATGGGTGATTGGAGAGGTGAATAAATATTGAGCAGTATAGTTGTTGGCAGAAAACATGAGTTGAAGAGAATAATATGGATATCTTTGAGATGATTATTGGCATTTATGCCTTGAAGAAACATCTGCATATGCATATATTTCTCAGGAGAAAATGTCTTTGTGTGCAACCAAAGAAATTGAGCAGTGTGGTTTTGTGGGTTTAATAAATGCAGAGGATAAGGGAATAAGTGTGGCTGTGAAGAGAGATACGTAAAAGGTTCAAACAGTAACTACACAATGCATACGTGTATGTATCTATAACACCCAACAAGAATCATATTGCAATCAACTTGTTGCCTCCTGTGTGTTTCAGAATCTCTATCTCATTTATTACTCTCTCTCCTATCTTATTTATGAAACTCAATCGCATTTAAAAAAAAAAAAAAGAAACAGCTCATTTTGTTCCATTTATATTTTTTATAACGTTATCTTTTATTAATACTTTTTTAAATATTTATAAAAAATAACATTCCAAAAAATATTTTTAAATAGTTTAATAGGTTTCGGTTTAAAAAAACAAAATATTTTAAAATGCCATAATATACTTTGAAATTTTAAAATAATTGCTACCAAATCTCATAGTGCAAAATTCTAAAAGTTTAGTAAAAGAAATAAAGAAAAATGAATTTAATATATATTTGTTCAATAGTGTTTTAATTGCTAGTTGGTTTGTAATTTATGTTCTCTTATCTTCTGTATTTGTTCTTTTTATATTAGCATATTGCATTCCTGTTTTAAGTTTTAATAAAATTATAGTATCTGTTACAAGACCGAAAATTCATCTATGACGTTTTTTGAGAAGAAAATCATCGAGTACTTTTGTGTATAAAGTGCACTTAAAGAAGAGACTAAGAGTATATGTATGAAATAATAGAAAATAGTTTGAAAAATCAAAACGAGGAAAAGGAAGAAGAAAGAAGAAAGTTATGTTTGAAAGTTTATGTTTGATGAATGTAATATTTATAATTTTATAGAAGAAAAAACAAAGTGAAATGTTTAAATAATTATAGAAATAATTTATCAAAATTTATATATTGTTAAATATATTAAAAAAGCTTTTATAAGTTGTAAAAGTTCATAATTGAATTATGAATGTACTTTTAAGAAAATTATATATAATGGAGAACTTTTTGTGTTGATATTTTTCTAAAAAAAAATTATCTCTTTAAACGATTTTTTTAATTAGAATAATTATTTTATTAATTGTATCTTGTAAGTAATTATTTCTTTAAATTTAAATAATTTTTTTGTTTTTTAAATGTAATCACTTTTTTATTTATAAAATTATCCTCTTTACAATAAAATTATAAAAATTAATCATATTTAATTTTATAATTATAATAGTAACAGTGATTTTATTATTTTTTATTATCATAAATAATGATAATAACAATAGTATAACAATTACTCATATTTTTTAAAAGTCTTAATTGAATATCGTGATTTTTTTTTTAAAAAAAATTAAATTGACTTCAATTTTTTATGGTAAAAAATAAAAGGAAAAGTTATGACAATTAAAATTCTCAACCTTCTATTATTTGTTAATCGTTAATCTTATTGAAAGATTAAAACATCATAATTAAAAAAAAATACAGAAAACACATATTCAATATTAGCGAACAAAAGATACAACAACTTTTCTTTAATATTATTAATATTGATTGTCATTAACTCAATGTCATGTCATAATTAATTATATAATTTAAGTCGTGAAAACATAGACATTTAACCATTTGACCATTTTTTTTAAATGCTTTGGATTAAAAATTGATGTTTAATAAAATTGGGAAACTGAAATTACAAAATTAAATTTGAGAATATATTTCAAAAAAGAAAAAAAAAGAGACACGTAAAGAACATGAATTATTGAGAGACGAATTAAAAGTTATAATATGACAAAAATTAAATTTAATAAATAGTAATTAAAATATAAATTTTCAGTATTGATTGGTTCAGATTATTCCACAACACACCCTATTAGGATAAGAGATTGACCAAAATAATGAATGATATGCTCGAAATATATTAACACATATAACCTCCAACCACTTCTCTCCCTTAGATAATAATGATTTCCACTTGCGAAATTAATTAACATGTTAAAAACGCCAAAGTTTATTGTATTATTCGTTTTATGTTCTTTTTTTTATTTAATTTTTCCATTTAGATTTTTAAGATCAAGGTTATAAATTTTTTAAGTTCTATATTTATATATATATATATATATATATATATATATCACTTAAATAGTTTTACCTTAGAGCTTCTAAATGTTGGATGATTTTCTTGCTTGACATTAGTATAAAGTTAGTTTATCATGCAACATATTTTACCTTAAAACAACAAAAAGATAAAAAATATTTACAAATCAGTGTAACTTTTGAAGTTGAGACTTTGGAATTCGATCTAAATATCAAATTTTACATTGGATTCCAAAAGTGTCAAAAATATTTATTGTATATCGTTTATATTTTTATCTATATTTTTGTAAAACATAATATTTAATTTTACATGTGAGTATGTAATAATAAAGGTTTACATATAGTCTCTTCTGAACTTTTAGTTATTTGATACGCAACTTCTTCAATTTTATATTTTTTAAAATTATTTTTGTATACTTTATATTATTCATTATTATAAACTCGATTAATTGATATTTGAACTTCATAAAAAAATATTTTTCAGATGGAGGGGGTTTATTGTAAATGAAAATAAAATTATGAAGCTTTTTTTTTGTCAAAGAGTAAAAAATTATGTACATATCAAAACTTTTACCCTATAAATGTACATATATAATTAAATAAATAAACAATGAAAGCATATAAATTTAAGAATGATTATATTTACCGTGTTACTTGGTTATTAGTTGTGTTTAAATGACTCCAGGTTATATTTAATTGTTTTAATATTACATTTAAATGTTTTGATATATGTCTTGGTTTTTTTATGTTATATCTGAAAAAAAAATTATGTTATATTGGAAAATATACGTGAATTAACAAAATTATTTAATTTTGAATGTTATCCAAATAGTGAATTGTTTTTTATAGTTAATTAAATGTTTTACATAATAAAATGTAATATAGGCAGATTAAATAATGCATTATTTAATGTATTTAATTAAGTATTTTGGATAAACTAATAAATATACCCGGCACACAAATTTTATGTATTTTTTTTATTGAATCTTTATTACAAACAATTATATTCAATGTTTAAAATATTTGTTATTTTTATCTTATTATTTAATTTTTATTGTCACCAACATAGCGCCATTGTTATTTTTTTTTCTTTTTATTTTCAAATTAATGATTAACTTCTTCACTTTATTTTAAGTTTGTTTCCAATTCATTAGTCAACTTGTTTTGACCAGAAAATGAATGAAGTGATTTGGAAGATAAAAAAAAATAAAAGTAAAAATTACATTATTTTAAGTAAAAATCAAGTTATAAGTGCATACACAAAAATAAAAATTATTATAAATATTAAATAAAACATAAACTTTTAATAAATACTCAATTAAAAATATTTAAATTTATAAAAAATTTAATTAAATATAAAAATAAAAATTATTAATATTTTCTTAAATTAAATTAATAATTTTAATACTGCAATCTCTCTTAATATACCCTACCATTTATGTGATTAAAAGCTCAACAAAAGTGTGTTTATTTCAAAGTGAGCCAAATTTTACGTGCGTAAAAATATTTAGTTAAAAATGATGTTTTATATTCAATCTATAATTTATAATTTAGTTTAGAGAAAAAAAACTTATAAATGTTTGAAGACCAAAAATATATTTAATATTTATTTTTTTAATATTATATAAAGGATGCGGTCGATTTATTTAATAAAACATTTGAGTAATAAAATATATAAATAAATTTTCATATTTTTGTTTAATATACTGTGTTTAGATATTTCTAATAATTTTATATTATTTAGGAATTACAATTAAAGATAATTTAAATATTTTATTTTTATTTTTCTAGATATTTTTTAAAATAAAATATTATAAAATTTCCAATTTTTAAATAAACAATACATCGTGTTGTGTGATAATTAACTTTAACAATTACAATCCATGGACTTGAGATGAAAAAAATTAAAACTTGAAAAACAAATTAGAAAATGATTATCGTACTTCACTTAAAAAATAATAGTATTGAATATAATGAAAATCTTAAATCGTGAATTTAAATTTAATATTTATATTTTGGTAATAAGGAAGAGTTGTGAAGTAATTAATAGGTAAGTTGTTATATTTATATGTGTGTGACAAATTCTTTGAAGGCTTGACTTTGATTGATATGCATTAATTCAACCACTTCATCTAAAAGTATTTAAAGTGGTCCAAAAAATTCAATAGCTATAAGAAATTAATCTTAACTAATCAAGAAGGAGAAATGAAACTGACTTTTGAGGCCTTCAATTTTCATCTCAAAGCTGTTTTAAAACACCTTTTCGAGTGAGATTTGGTGGTTTTCTTAGATCACTGATCTGGAAAATAAATACACAACAATTTTGCATAAACTTTTATGTTCTTTGAAAAACTTTATTATACTTTTTTATCAGTGTAATATCACCTCGTTGTTGTATATATATATTTTTATAGGTTTAATGTCTCAATAGATTTATATTTTCGCTCAGAATTTCAAATAGGTCCCTTACTTTTTTTACGTCTCAATTGTGTTCTTATTTTAGTCTTTCCTTCAAATTGAGATGACGCTATTAAGAAGGATATGTTGACAGTATAACTTTTTATTACGTAGCATTAAAAACGTGACTGAATTGTATTTTTTTAATTTTTAAATTAAAAAATAAAATATATAGATTATACTTCATTTTTTAATTCAAAAATTAAAAAAATACAATTCAGTCACATTTTCAATGTCACCTAACAAAAAACTACACGGTCAAGATATCCTTCTTAATGACGTCATCTCAATTTGACAGAAAGGTCCTATTTGATTCAATTTTAAGAAAATAAAGACTTAATTGAGAAGTCGAAAAAGAAAGAGAACTATTTAAGATTCTAGACAAAAATAAGGAGTTATTGACACATTAAACCATTTTTATATTATAATTATATTTTGAATAATTGTAATAGTAGTATATATATTTGAGTTATGCAATTAAATCAGATGATATATTACTGAGGAATAGTGATCCGTATGTATTATTCACAAACTTTTATTTTTTACAGGTAAAAAAATCCATCTAAAATGTACCTATATTAAGATTACATATACAAGTATGGCGTCGTGAATAATTCGTATGTAATTATTGATTATCCACAAATGTTTACTATTATCTACGAATTTTTGCAAAAGTAAAGGCACTTCTTTTTTTCATAATAATTTCAGCAAAATATTCACAATAAAACAAAATATTTTCTTCTTTCACATAACTAAGAGGGACTTCTCATCCATATAATATCTTAATCAACATAAATCAGAAAAATCAAATCACAACAATTTGCACCTGATTTTCTCTTTCTAAAATTAATCACTAAATACAAACAAAACCTAGAGTGTTGTTTGAGTGAAAGAAAAGAAAAAGAATATTAAACGGGTTAATTAAAAATTTTCATTTATTTTTCTTCATCCTTCAATAACTTGCTCTTAATCTAAACAATTTATTTATTTTTACTCTCTTTATTTATTTTTTTCTCCCTCATATTTTCAATCCTCAATCCAAACATGCAATAAATAATACATTCTATTAATATTGTGTTTCTCGTTTATATATAAACTAAGAGTACATTGAAGAGTTGTGAAATATATGTTTTCATTGTTTATAAACAAATAATAAGAAAGGTTTAAAAATGATGTTTTAACCCAACTTCTTCCTTCTACCTTTTTCCTCTGCCTTCCTCTAATATACTGCCTTGTGTTCCTCTCGTGTTTCCTTTTTTATCTTCCTAGGTATCGATCTTTGCTAACATAGAAAGATTCTTTAGTTTCAATTTAGTCCGTACATGTGTTTTATTAAAATTTGCAGTTTAAGGTTATTGGACAAAATTTATGAAATAATCTTATTTTTCATAAATGCATTAATTTGAATAAAAAAAAAGAGAAAGTAATTAATTTTCGGACATGGGTTGTAAAGAGAACAATTAATACTTCATTGAAATATAAGAAAATTATTAATTTGAAACTTTTTGTATTTTATAATATTAATTACTTTTGTATAATTTATACACTTATTTTTACTTAACTTTTAATTAGTTTATATATATATACGTATATATTATTGTGATATAGATTTGGAAAGAGTAAAATAAAAGTTTTTATAAATATTTTACTAAAATCAAGAAAATGTACTGCTTTTGTGGAATTCTCGCATGAAATAATATTTAATGCATGAGTACCCCATTTTTTGAAATATTTGTATTCCACATAATTGTTTTCTCAAAGCTAAACTTAAGATAATATTAGTTACTTTCTTGTCATTTACCTTAGAAAATTTCATTAATATTTTATTAAAGTAACATATTTTTTCAAAAGAATTTTAAAATGACAGTTAAAGAGGAATAGAGTGAATATGAATACGTGAAAAGTTGTATTAAACTCTATTTATGCCATCTTTCTAATGATTATATATATATATATATATATATATATATATATATATATATATATATATATATATATATATATAACTTACAATAATGTATTTATTTTGTTCCGGATAAAATATAACAGAAATAGACGACAAACATAAAAATCACTCCAGAATAAAAAAATTAAATGATAAAAATAAAATTATTGAATAAGGAAAATTATAAAAGAAGATAAAACAAAGAAAAGTGGTCCGTGGAAGGTGAAACATATATAGACAAATTTTAATTGAGATTTTAAACATATCTCACTAAAAAGAAACCCTTAGCTGTCATGATATAAAACTTTCAAGGGATTAGAAGGTACGAAGCTAAGAAAACAAATATAATGAATGAACACGATGTAAAGAAGAAAGGTTCAAAGAAGTGAACAAACCAAAACGACAAAAAAATATATATGCAAGATTATATTATATAATTTCTAAAACTACTTACATTTCTCAATTTGCATAAATGATTATGAACATTATAATAGTTTTCTTTTTAATTGTAATTCCTTATCAACCATGTTTAAAATGATGTTGTGATAATTTTGAAATTATTTAATAATTGTTGAAAGTAGAAAAAAGATATAAACATGTATGCTTGCATGCAGTAAATTACTCTCTACTTGTATTGTACGTTACCGTACACGATTCTTTATATATCAATAAATTCATGACATGTAACAATAGTGCATACAAATTGATCTTTTAACCAACCATCAAAGCCAAGTCTTCCATATGAAATATCTTGATTCCTATAAGCTAAAATAAAACTTGATTCATGGGTGTGAATATATATATATATATATAATAGTAGTGTATATATAATAGTAGTGCTGTCAAAATGGATTATCCGGTCTGATTCAGTCTGGTCTACTACGAGTTGGTCACTTAGTGAGTCAACCTAATCCGACTCATTTATTAGTGAGTTAGAAAAATTTGAATCTGGCTCGACCCACCACGGGTTGGTTGGTTAAACGGGTTGTTTCACTGACTCACTTAATTACAATTTTTTAAAATAAAAAAATTACAAACCTTTTGTAATTCAAATCTAAATAAATTTCACTCCTAAAATGATGTTAAACTCAAAACAATTCAAAATAATAAAAAAAATACAATATAATTCACGTATAATGAACCCAATGATATTTTTTTTAGGATTTTCTAAGATAATAAATTAATAAAAATAAAATTTAATGGGTTGGTGGGTCAACTCGACTCACCATAGGTCCAACCTGGATAAACCGAGTTTAGATGAACCATATTGGAAATTGACCTGCATAAAAAATATATATATTTTTTAATCCAACCTTACCCGAACCAATGGTGGGTTGAGTTAACCCATAGTTGTAACTTATTTTGAGACTTCTATTAAAGAAAATTAAGAATTGGAAGTGAATAAAATAGAATAGACAGCTCTTGAGAATTCGGTTATTGGTTGGAGCTTGAATGCTTGCTTAAATATAAGTTAGTGATTGAGTGATATATATTCATGAAAAAGATAGATGAATTAGGCATATATTAATGGACCACAAATTAGTATAGAATATGATAAGATAACTAATTAATTATTATTCTATACATAACAATCACAACTCGTCAGCACTCAAATTTTGTAATAATATTTTATTTGTTTTCAAGAAACGTAATCGAAATAGAATAGCCAAACTTAAATGTTGGCAGATGAGAGAGTAAATACGTACCGTTATCAGTTGCATTTATTTGGAAAGTTTGTCTCTTTCTTTTCTTTCTCTTCCCATCTTTTTCGGTACTATGATTTATCAATTTCTTTTTTTTTTATTATCACCACGTGTTGCTTTCTCTCTAATGGAGTGAAGCAATAATTGAATAATAAAGCTGGCTAACTTAACTTATTTTCTTCTTTTAATGTTTAAACATCATTTTTTTTTTCTTTAAAGAATATTATGGCAAACGCAAAACTTACCTACGTAACCTGCCAATGGAAAACATTACATCCAACAAGAAAAAACATTGCAATATAAAGAGTTTCTTTCCTTGCATGTGGAAATTTTGCACTTACGACCCTAATGAAATTATAAAATGGCCTAATAATAAAGTTAGAAAAAAAAAGGATAATTATCTTATAAAGCTCGTATCGAGTTTTATCAGAAAGAAAAAAAAGAATTAGAGGATGTCACAACTCATAAGCACTTTCATTTTCACTTGTGCTTTTCAGAATGTATTAAATTACATTGAGATACGACTTAAATAGAATAACGTCGTAAAAGTATATAAGCGTATTCTTTCGCTGAAATATAGCTTTCTTCTTAAATATACTAATTTTCTCATTTAGTCTACTATTTTCAAAACCAAAGCAGTCTTCTCCTTTTATTAGTATTTTCTTGTTTTTCTTTTTAGTGCTATCATTTGGTTCCTCTAAATATCACTAAAAAAATCTTGTTTATATCTAAACATTTAATGAACAAAACAAAGGAAATACTGAACAAAAATATTATAGATAAATATAATTTAAGGTTTTCTTTTTTGTCGTAAAGAAATTGTTGTTTAAACCTAAGTTCCTAATTGGGAAGCTATCGAAACAGACCCCCACAGGCAGTTAAAACACAAGTTAGTCCATTGACCTAAAAAGTCAATGATAACAGAGTCGTGCTTGGTGATTTCAATGCATTTGAGAAGAGGAGGAAAAATACGAAACACACGTCCGTGCAAAATAACTTGATATTCTCTTTAAGCTCAAATATTTATATTTAATGGGCCGAAATTTTTAACAAATTTTATGTCGTTTAGCTTCATTTAATATTATTTAAAATATATGTATGTGTATACCATCTCCTATAAGTATGATTAAATGTATATAATTTTATTATGTAATCAATAAAATTAAATGACTTTAACCAAAAATCCTTTGTATTTTACACCTAAATGTGCTGCTAAGAAAACCTTGTATGGTGCCACACAATCTACCTCTGTTTCAATTATTGTATTAATATCACCAATAGTGTCATATGTCTAAAAAGAAAAGTCCCCCTGGCTATCTGAAAGAGAATATACATCAATATGCACCACAATTAAAATTTAATGTGAGACAACCCAAAGATATATTGCAAACATGATGGAAACTTAATCCTGCTTTACTAAGTAATAAAGTTTCACAACTTTATCATTTATTTTATTTATTCACACACATATATATATATATATATATATATATATATATATATATATATATATATATATAAAACTAGTGTTTCTGATTTTTTGAGTTTTGGAGTTATAACAGGGATGATAAAGAAAATGTTAGAGTGAGGAAGATGAAAGAAAAAGGGTTTAGAGGAAAGAAGGAGGTGAGAAGGGTTTGGGGATTTTTTTTTTTAGTTTTGAAAATGAAAATTATTAAAATATCCTTAACCTTAAAACTTAAAATTCATGATATATTAAGGTATTTTTGTCTACTAAAATCCGGTACACATTGCTAAAATGTACCAAATGAACAATAGACGTACGCAAGATAGCAAACCCATATATATCTATATATATATATATATATATATATATATATATATATATATATATATATATATATATATATATATATATAGTGGTTTGCTAATTTAAGTAAGAGAGTTTTTTAGATTCTTAGCAAAGTATACCAAGTTTTAGGTTGTAAAAATGTTCCTATTAAAAAAAACAACTTTAAATCTAAGGATATTTTAATAATTTTAAAATTTAATTTAAAATAAAAAAATAAAAGGTAGTTATTAAAAATCTTGATTGGTCCACGAGATTGTTAGCTTTTATTATATATTTTTTAAAAAGTAGTTGTTTTTTAAAATAAAAAACAAAATAAAAGGTAGTTGTTTTTTTAACCCAAGTTCTATAAACCCTAAACCATTATATTTTTTAAAAAATAGTTGCTTTTTAAAATAAAAAATAAAATAAAAGGTAGTCATTTTTTAAAATTAAAAATAAAATAAAAGCTAATACACGTGGACCAATCAGGAATTTTAATAACTACCTTTTATTTTTATTTTTTTTAAATTAAATTTTAAAATTATTAAAATACCCTTGATTTAAATTTGGTTTTCTTTTTTAACAGAAACATTTTTGTAACCTAAAATTTGGTATATTTTGCTAAAATGTACTAACTAAAAAACCTTCTTTCGGTAAATTAGCAAATCCATATATATATATATATATATATATATATATATATATATATATATATATATATATATATATATATATATATATATATATATATATAATTAACGAACAATGATTTGCTATTTAGCGTAATATATGCACTGATATTTCATTGGATATGCTCAAGCAAAGCCATCTTTGAATACATGATGAATAGTGTAAGTAAAAATTATAGTGAAATTGTAAGAAATCAGAAATAAGTGCGTTTTTCTCTTTTTATCCTTAAAACATAATTAATTATATAACACCACACCTAAAATTTAAACATGCCGAAAGATGTTCAAAATTTTGCTTCTATCAGAAAAATACATTATATATATAAGAAAATTTGAAATACACGTTTCATAATATTGTCTCTTTTTCATTGGAAGAAAAATACTCATTAATTATATATTTCATTTTTTTTTCTTGAAAAGAAAAACAGATATGGGTAATATGGGTATCTGTCAAACGGGTATTATATATATATATATATAAGCTGCTAAGGGTTGGAAGAACACACAGTGTTGAGGTTTGAGAGGAAAGAAAGTATAAGAATGGAGGAGAGAACCATAGGAAGAAATGGAAGCTCTAGAAAGGGTAGTTTTAGGTTTGGAGTAGGAGTGGATGGTAAGAAGGATCACACTGTGGTGGAGCTTGGAAGTATTGACACACACAAACTTCTTCTCAGCGGTGGAGAGAAAGAGAAAAAACAACAACCTCTCATCAACTCTCTCTCTTCCAGGCAAATGAAATCCCTATCTGCTCTCTGTGACAGTATCTTACCTTCCGTCGACCACTCCGTTCACACTTCCGATGAATCTCTCAACAAGTTCTATCGGATTTCAGCTTCCATGGCAGGCACACCAGAACTTGTACGTCTCCTCTGATACCTACTTGCATATATTCTCTTTCGTTTATTCCTTCTAAATCTTCTTTATGATATCGCAAACCCCAAACCTCTCTATATATATGTACCGAAAACGGTTTTAAGGCATATTTCCAGCTCCAGTTATAACATGAAACGTGTTATTTATATTTATTTCAGTTACTATAACGATATGACATTCAAAATGTATAATGATATATAGTGTTGCAGTATTTTTCTCCACTTGCACTGTATGCAAAAATCATTGATAAATGAACGTTCTTTCTCTCTTGGTCACTTTCCTTCATGAATCAAAAGATGCAACAGCAGATACAACTAGCTTTCATATAAAAAATATAGATATATATATTCAGGAATAGAGCTTACATTGTAGTGATGATAATGAGACGTCAGTTTTATGAAAAGGGTTTATGCATAATTATGTGTTTGTGATGTTACAGTTAGGGGGAGTGATATCTGAGAAGCTGAAACACCCATTGACAGGGTTACTGAAGTTGTCGTTATGGGGGTTGTCAACGTGGTTTGGAACATTAATTTTGTGTGGGATGGGGTGTGTCTCAACAAAATTTCCCTTCATCCATAGCTATCCTGAGTTGTCTCTGCAGAAAAGACAAGAGATCATGCGATCATGGTCTCTCAGTTACATTCGTCTCTTGAGACTGCTCTTCAGGACCATCAAACTTCTCACTCTCCTTGTCTTCTTTACTCAGGTATTTCTCAAAAACTCAAACATATATGCTCTCTGTTTATTAGTTATATATTCCTGTCTTTCATTCCTCATGCACTGTTCCACCTTTCTCCAACTTTTATGTTATGTTTGTCTTCTTGTAGTAAGTGCTATTGCGTCTCAACAAAAAACAGGTCTTAAATAAGTATCCTTTAAGCTTTTCAAAGTGATACATTTTCCAAACTCAAATATAATGTTTATGCCTAATAAACTTAAAAGCAAATAGTTTAATCTTAAAATAAATTAAATATATATGCAAATTCAAAAGATTTATATTCAATTTTTTTTTACACAATATGATTTTACAAAAATGTAGAAATTCTCGTAGATTGAATTGGCATTCTTAATTGTCGGTGTGAAATTAGGTAAATATTTGAATCTAAAAATAGTATTGGTTGTTTTTCATTTGTACTCCTAATTAATAACATTAATGGTAGAAAGACTGTGAATTAATTATTACTGTGTGAGTAGTACTAAAGTTGTTATACTTACTGACTTTTCTTTCACTTTTCTTTGTATACATGAAAACCTTGGAGAGGAACTATTAAAGAAAACAACAGTGATTTTTAATAATTAACTTTAAGGGATAATATATAAAATATAATGTTTCTTATAAACTTTTACAAGCATTTCTCAATTTTGAATACCAACTTGGAGCTCACCATTCCTTAATTAGCACATATAAAACATTCAATGTTTTCTGCTGCTTTGTCTCTCCCTTTTTCTTTTCTTTTTTTAAATTGTGTTCTTCATTGTTATCACCATTTTTCTAATATCATCTTCTTCCAATAAACTATTTTTATTCATCTGGGTCCAAGTGCATAAATGGCCATGTCACCTAATCATCGGTATGGCATTTAAAACCCTTTTTAATACAGTGTTTTTGAGAAAGTAATTTATTGTTATAATTAAGTCACATTTTATGAATAAACTTTTTCCTTCTTCTTTTTTCTCATACTGTTTTTAGCATAATGTTCACCACAAACATAGAAGTCAAACTTAAGATTTAAAGTTATTTAAACCTAACCCTTGAATTGCCATATATATAAGCATATATGGTAACATAAATATCACAAAAGACCAAAAATTTAGGTAAACTTTTTAAGTACATACATATAGTGCTAGAAGTATCTTTTGGACCATTTTACAAATGGCGTACAATGATAAAGTTAAGAATGTTGGTGGTACTGCTTCTAAACTAATAAAACCAGAACATGTTATTTTTTTCCTAGATTTACAATTTCACTACTATTGAGGTTAATAGGATTTTGTTAAAAATAGCATAAGGAACAGTTAAAGTTAAAGAATTAATGTTTCTTAAAAAAATAAAATAAATAAATAAATAACCTTTTAAAGAAGTGCATGAAAAAGCTAACATTAATGTTCCGGTTTGACTTTGTGGCATGAAAATATGTGTTATGGTGCAAAACTAAAGTTGGAGTGGTTGAAACTTGAATGTGATAATCCCTTACATTTAGTTGCAGAAGTGACCAGGTGATGATAACTCTCAATTTATCTTTAATTTTGTAATGGAGTTTTATGTTTTTAGTAATTTTTATATTTAAAGAAAAAATAGAAAAGAATAGTATTATATAAAAATTTGTGTTAGTTAAAATATTATTTTTCATAATATCAAATGGTCTTTATGCACCAAATTGCATGCAGGTGAGAAATTTTTAACCAAATCACGAGTTACACTTTATTTCATATTTCCAATGGTGACCTACCTAACAGAATATCCCAAGTGAAATATTAATGGATTTTTATACTCTCAAAATATCTTTATTATAATCAACTTTTCAGATATTTTTTTATTCAAAAAAATCCAAAAAAAAAACAAGATACTATTTATCCAACTAGATCTAGCTCACACCTTAAAGATTTCAATTTTTAAATGAGTCAAGTTTTCAACAATGAACAGTAATGCTGAATTCTTCTTCTCTTTTCATTGTCTACTTTTTTTAAAAAAAATATTAAAATAATCAGATTAAAATTAGGCTATTTAGAAATAAAATTCCGGCTGATTATTTATGTTGAAAATTTGACTTTCCAGTTTAAATCATATATCCGTACAAATAAGTATATTTAAGTAGAAAAATTAAAAGGTGTATTTTTTGAAAAATTATTCCCAATAAAATAATAATGATAATTGACATAAAACAGACATGATAGAGATACAGGAAAGGAATAGAAGTATTATTGAAAGCCTCTGCAAAGTGGACCCTTCGTACTAAGAGATAAAGGTTGTAGTTGATCCAGTTGGAAGTTATTAAAAACAACTACAGTGTGTTTGCTAATAAAGAAATAATTAGAATAATTATTTAATTAAAATACGAATAAATTATGAAAACCTATAAAATTTACAATTTTTTGTTTCTTTTTCTATCTAATTTTTTTTATCAAATAATTTGTGTCATTCTATTTCTACTTATTTTTTTATTTTTGCACCTTCTTGCATTAAGGTGTCCCACATGAAAGTGGTACGGACAGTAGAACTAAGATTTGGCTCCAAAGTCTTAGACCTAGTTTGAATGATACCAAAAAAAAAAGTGTAAAAGAATAAAAAGAAAAAAAAAGAAGTAAAAAGATTTTATTTATTATTAGCAATTTAATTTATTGGTATTATTTAATATTTATGAGATTATAAATTGATTAGACATAACACTAACATTTGAAAAGGTGAGTGTTTAGTATGAAATGTGAGGGTGGTAGCTATGGCATTCCAATTGCATTAATCAACCTTCTCTTCCAACTCATTCCATTTAAAATCCTCTGCAAGAAAGGACCATGTCCTTTCCTTCATCATAACTTCCATTAATTTCTCTGCTTCCTATCTTCTACCATTTTCTCTCACGAGCCAAACATCATAGACCAACATGTCTAAATAGAAATAATTGTTTTGTGGCAATTCAGAAAATGGGAAGGTAAAAGGAAATAATAATTAATGGTGGAAATGAAAGACTCTTGGGGCAGTAATACATCACAGAAGAAAAGAAATTGATTTGAGTGGAATGGGGACAAACATGACTTTTCAACGTCACACCATTCCTTAGATATCTCTTTCCTCAAACCATTCATTTATCGATATTTTGAAAATATTTTTTTAACATCATCTATATTATATGTTATTCCGTGATTGATTCATGTTAATATTTATAATTATTATTATTATTATTGATTGTGAAGTAGTTTTCGATCAATTACAAAATGACACATGAATGATATTAAAATATTATGAAAAAAGTTGTAAAGTATCATTATCCTTCCTTTATTTCATCACTCCTCTTCTCTTCAAATATTTCTTACCACATTTCGCATCGTCTTTAATTACCATCTCTATTGTTTTACTATAAGTAAACATAATAAAATAGAAAATCATATAAAAATTTATAACAATTGACAAATTTATGCATTTTTTTATCCATATAAACTAAAGAAATAAAAAATGCATTTTATAAGTAAATTGTTTCCAAGGTGGACCAATTCGAATTGTAGAAGGAGCTGGTTTTCATATCTCACTAACCTTTCACCGACATGTTGCTAACAAGACGACACGAAGAAGGTCAATTACTTCCTGCACCCCATCATTTTCAGAATTTTTTTTCAGAAGTCAGACAAAGAATGGGCCACAAACCTGGCCCAAATTTTTTCAAAGAAATGTTTTGTGATGTCCAAAAAATGCTTAAGTTTGTGTTAAACCCGTGGAGGTGTAGGAAGAAGGCATGGGGTGCAAAAAGTGAACTCATTCCATTTGAAAGAAACTATAAAATAATGGTGTAGACACGTAGGCAGGATTGACCAAGTTATGATTTGTAGAGTTTGATGAAAATATTTTGTAGTCATGATGGCATAACACAATGATAATCTCAGACAGATGAATCAGAAGAGAACTTTTCATGGAAAGCAATTGGATACTGTGGACCTGATCCAAAATTCAAAGCTCAGTTGAAGAACCACTTTTTAGATGGAAAATCTAAGGGAGCTGAAGATGATAAGGAAGATGAAGATGCAGAAGAGGTGATAGGACCCCTCTACAAAGGTCTTGTCCATCTGAATAACCCACGAGACATCGCTGCAGATGCTCTGAGACGGTTAGGATTCTCTGTCTCTGTCAATCGTAGAAAGCACAAAGCTGCAGCAAACTTGTCTTCTCCTTCTTTGGTGATTCAATGTGATGCTGTGGTCGTTGGTTCTGGCTCAGGGGGTGGAGTCATAGCTGGTGTTCTGGCAAAAGCTGGTTACAAAGTGTTGGTGTTGGAAAAAGGAGGCTATTCTGCAAGGAACAATCTTTCCCTTCTTGAAGGACAATCCATGGATCAAATGTACCTCAATGGTGGATTGGTTGCAAGTGATGACATGGGTATGTTCATACTATCGGGATCCACTGTTGGTGGAGGGTCGGCGATAAACTGGTCTGCTAGCATTAAAACCCCACAGCATGTGTGCAAGGAATGGTGTGAGAAACATGGGCTTGAGCTGTTTGAGAGTGAATTGTATAGAGAAGCCTTGGATGCTGTCTGTGAGAAGATGGGAGTTCAATCTGAGATTGAAGATGAAGGATTCAACAATGCTGTTCTGAGAAAAGGGTGTCAAGAGATGGGGTATCCTGTGAATACAATTCCTAGGAATTCTTCATCAGATCATTACTGTGGCTGGTGCTGCATGGGTTGTAAGGATGGGAAGAAGAAGGGCACCTCAGAAACATGGTTGGTGGACTTGGTGAAATCTGGAAATGGAGCAATTCTTCCAGGTTGTGAGGCACTGAAAGTCTTGCACAAGAAAATGGAAGGGAGGGATAGAAAGGTTGCAGGTGGAGTGGCCTTTGAATTTGAATATAAAGGGACTAAGGACATTTGTGTGGTGGAGTCCAAGGTCACCATTGTAGCATGTGGAGCTCTATGTACTCCAGCATTGCTTAAAAGAAGTGGCTTAAGGAATCAGAACATTGGGAGGAACTTACATCTTCATCCGGTGACAATGGCTTGGGGCTACTTCCCAGATGAATCTGCTTCTGAGGTGTGGCCGGAGGCACATAAGAAGAGCTATGAAGGAGGGATAATGACAGCAATGTCCTCTGTTGTTGGAGAGTTTGAACAATCTGGATATGGTGCAGTGATCCAAACACCTTCATTGCATCCTGGCATGTTCTCAATTGTCACACCGTGGACTTCTGGAGTCGATATAAGAGATCGAATGCGAAAATTTTCTAGAACAGCTCATATATTTGCACTGGCAAGGGATAAAGGATCAGGTACTGTGGAATCACCACATCGTATCAGTTATAGATTGGCAGGTGTGGATGAAAAGAACTTGCAGAAAGGAATTGAAAAGGTGCTGAGAATTCTGGCGGCTGCTGGAGCTGAAGAAATTGGAACACATCATAATAAGGGAAGGACCTTAAATGTAAAGCAAGTGAGCTATCATGAGTTTGAGAAGTTCGTTAAGGAAGAAAGTTCAAGGCCACTGGCAGACCTTTCAACACCATTGTGTTCAGCACATCAAATGGGGAGTTGCAGGATGGGTTCTAATCCAAAGCAATCAGTGGTGAATCAGACAGGAGAAACATGGGAAATGGAAGGCCTTTATGTGGCTGATACAAGTGTCTTTCCCACAGCTTTGGGAGTGAATCCAATGGTCACTGTTCAAGCTATTGCTTACTGCGTAGCACAATCTGTCCTAGAAGTTCTCAGAAGGAAAAGAAGTAAGTGAGGGGAAAAAAACTTGTGCTGTTTCTGTAGCTCCAATTTTACTCAATACTCAGAAAAAACCTTGTTCAAATAATTTTGTGAGAAAAGCCATGGTTGAAGTTCTAGCAACTTCATGGTTAATTTTAAATTTTGTGCATACATTTTATTATAATCTTAACTGTTGATTTTAAATCAACAGTAATTACTGTATTTTACCCTGAAAAGTGTTCCCTCACTTTAGAGGAATCTCATCCTTTTACAAGTGCAGTTCTATGAATCAGTAACAATACTCCAGTTCCAGAAGATCTTCATGTCCTCACATAACTAAATATATTTTGACTAATGCATATCAGATAGAAGTGTAACATACACTAAAGGGGTACCAGGAATTTTCTACGACACTAGTAACAAGCAACTCGATCCATCATATCATTCATTTATAGCAAAGCTAATTGCTTTTGCTCAAAGCTTGTTAAAAAGACGAAAGACACAAACAGAGAAAGCAAATCCCTCCCAAGAGGCCAACTTTAATCTGCATGATATTTACGAACTCTCCAAGCAATATACTATATATATGAGCAAGTGACAATATGACCATTGTCACAGAAATTGAATCTTTGCCATCACAACTTGAAAATAAAATTTAGGTTATGAAGGACTACTCTTAATTTACAGACACTGACAGGAAGCTAGGAGCTATCATCCTCAAGATATATATAATCACTTTTCCATAATTTTATATAGTCCACAAGATCCAAGAAAGATCCTTCATATCAATGTTTTCTTTTCATGTATATCCAGACAGACCTCCCAGAATTATTGCAGCACAAAATCAACAACAGCCAGAAAAAGTAAAGGCACGGTAGTGAGGGTCATATTCTCATAGAAATTGACCACACCAGAAATCCTTAATAGCATCTCTTTCACAAAATAGCATAACTAAAGCTCCTTTGTGGAGATGAGGGAAGAGAATTAAATCAAAAAGAAAGCAATTATCATCTCAACATTTAACATTTAATGCACAATATTTTCCTCCCTGCTAATTCTAGTTAGTACTAATGTTGCCTTCAGATAACAGTGTTATTTGGTTTTACATGAAGTCTGATTCTCAATTAACTGTCATGGCAATCTGACATTTTCCTTGGGTGACATTGTGCCAGACACCTTACTGAAAAGATGGAAATGGCATCATGTAAGCAAGTCACATCTAACAAGGCAAAGTTCCCAAGCAAATGTTCATGTGAAGTGATATCAGCAGCTAACTAGGATAAGACATTCTTCTCATGTTGTTACAGCTAAACCCCTAAAACCTCAATAATCTACTTATAAAATGCTAAAGCCTCAAGCATACTCAAAATGCAGATTTATAATCTCCGAGTCAGCACTTTTGAAAAAATAAATAAACTAAAAAAAGGTCGTTATTTACCAACCAGTAGCAAATTTCAATGTGGAACCGCTTCTTTTTTACCTTCAAAATCACAATAAACAAACATTCAAGGTAAGCAATCCTACTCAGAAAAAGTATCCCTTTCTGTTTTTGGTGAGGGATGGGATTGGAGATTGGTGAGGCGCCACTATCATTGAAATTTAATGTGGCTCTTACAAATTAGAATGAAAGTAGTACCGTGCCATTTGTTAACTTGATACCCCTGCAATCGTCATGAAACAAAAGAACATTTTGAGTTCGTTTTCTTTCTTTCTGGGAAGGTGCAGGAGGAAGAAAAGCACAGCGTGACCCAGATGAACATTGAAGGGAAAAAAGGCATAAACTAATATTCTCCCAGCACCCATTTGCAATGTTTATATAATATTTTAAACGCAAGTCCCAAAAGCGAAGAAAGCTACAATTTTTAACTCTGGGAATCCACAGGCAATTTGAATTGGGAATAGGGTTTCAACAATTAAACAAGTCCAAGTCAAATTTAAACGGAGCTCACGATGTGAAGAATAATATTAATGCATAGTTGATCGATGATTATTCTTCCCTCCCAAACCCACATGTCTTCGCAGGAATCGAATCCGGCCCTTTAATAGAGTGAATCTTTGAGGAAACGTCAAAGAAAGAGCCTTGAGTGAATCAATATGGCAATTACAATTACCATAGGTAACAGCTTCGGCACCTTAATTTTAATTAATTTTTCAATTCATGTCAATGTGGCCCCACACAACACCTCAAAGAGATAAGAAACTTCTTTCTGTCATTTGGGTTTAAACGAGGGAATGGGAATATAGCCTTTTCTTTTCTCGTGAAAAGTGGCATAAAGAGAACCCTCACCGCATGAACCGATTGAAGAGAAGAGAAGCTTACCTATGAAAGTGGCAAGTAATTATATAGTACTTAATTTGGAGGGCAATTATCTGTGTATACTTGTTAATACAGATAAAGTACAGAAAAAATAGGAAACTTCCTTACTAGTCCTTATCATCATTGAGAAAAATGGACCGTTTTGAACAGATAATTGTTGTTTAAATGGTGTATTAAAATTTTGTGCAATTTATGTCTCTAAATTGGGCTTATTCTTGGTGTCTATCTCCAACTTGGTAAAAAGCTATTTCAGCAAGCGGTTGACTAACTAGAAAACAAATGGAAAAGGTTTAGCTGGTTTTTCCCAATTCAGGATATATGCAGTTAGGAATGGTATCTCCTTCAAAACAATGATAGACACTTTGGGAAGGAAGTCTCAACTACTTCTACAAAGGAAGAGACTCAAAGAAGAGGGGGATGATGACCAACACATTCAAGGCACCAAGTCATCTTTCTATTTGAGTAGCTTCCAAGAGTTATTCCTTATTCTCTCTTATCTGCTGTCTTCACAGAATCAACCAACCCACCATGGTGGAAAGTCCTCCTAAATTCAAATTCACATTCATCTTCTTCATCATCTTCTCCCTCTCTCTTGGCTTAGTTTCCTTCTCCTTGTGCATAGCCTCTGAGATTAAGAGGAACAAGGTGAGTAATGTGTTCCTGTTCTATTCTTGAATTGATTGAGACCTTGCCCTTAGGAGTTTTTTCTTCTTCTTTTTTTCTGAATTCTGATGCTTTGTTTTGTAGAAGGAGGATCTCAGATGGAATGGGAGACTGTGTCATTTACCGTCAAGTCCAGCATTTGGATTGGGAATTGCATCATTGGTTTGTTTGGCTTTGGTGCAGAGCATTGGGAATTCTATATTGTTCAAGAATTGCTGTTCAGGAGGGAAAAGAAACGCACGGTTTAAGATACCCATCGTTGCAAGGATTCTGCTTTTGATCTCTTGGTAAGTTAATAATCTTTTTCATATCTGTTTTTAGTTGTTAGCACATCACATTCAACAATCATAGGTTAAGGAAATAACACAGTTTGTTCGCTTGATTATTGGCTTGTGCATTGTCATCATTTACCTGTTAGAATGGACGTATTTGCTCTACAAATAAAGTTTGATTCTTGTAACCACATTATTGATAGTGGACGCATCACCATCCAATCTAGTTGTCGAACCGAATTTTCTTTCTTCAGGTTTGTATTGATTTTAACAGTAAAATATAGAGCACATCATTTTCAGAAACTGTGTGCCATGTGGTTTTCCAAGATTGGCCACAGGTTGGCAAATTCAATCATTTTCAGTGTGAAGACTGCAAAGCTAGAAAAGTAGGGGAGGGTTGGAGATGTGGAATTAACAGAATGTCGTTCTGTTCTTCAAAAACTTATAAACATAGAATGATGTAGATATGTAGATCTGTTAGAATCCTGGAGAGATGGTAACTCTTAATATTAGGAATTGAAGTTATACTTTTTTCCTTTGAAACATCAGAAATATAAGTCTAACAATGGTATGGATTATGCTTGCAGGGTTGGGTTTGGAATTGCAGTTATTTTATTAATTGCTGCGACAAGCATGAGCAAAAGGCAAGCATATGGGGAAGGGTGGTTGAAAGGTGAATGCTACCTTGTGAAAAAAGGGACATACGCTGGTTTAGCCATATTGATTTTAGTTACAGTAGGATCATTAATTGGTTCAGGTTTGTTAACAATGAAGACCAATAAGGCAGATCAGGGTCACAAAATACACGCACAAACGGGTGAAACTAGGGATTAAAGAATTTGTAAATGGAAAGCATATAGTAAAATGCAGAGTCAGAGTTTTGGTGCAAATCAAGGAGCTATAAATTGGATTGAGGATCATCAACTACTGTAGAAAGAAGCCTTAAATGTTGCATAGAGAAAGATCGAAGAACAACGACAGAAAGAAAGTGCTGGAGGCAACAAAAAACGTTTGAATTGTCTGTCAAATTTCTCGAGGAATAACTACATTTTTTTCGACTTACATGATACGAAAGAGACATTTGTTTTGTATACATTCCTCCCCGAGGTAGAAACTGCCTCATACAGGAACTCATTTTGGATCCCACCCTCATACTTCATAATTGTTTTTTTGTACAGATAGTTTTCATCTGCTTCCTTGTTGTCATCGTTTTATTTAATTTTAAAATATTTCTACGAGTTGTAGGCATCGTGTTCTACAATTTTTAAATAAAGTCTCCGAGTCGCAGGCCAGGCAATGATGAAAAGTATGTATGATTCTCGAAACAACCAGGCCGAATCAATTTCTTTCCTCAGGGAGGCCAGGCCCAAGGTAGCAATTTTAAATTCATATAATGAGATCACAAATTCACAATTGAAGACCAATAATAATTGTTAGGGCTTTTTATATGAATTTGAAAAATTGACGAATACTCATAACTTGAGAGAAACATGAGTTCACAATCACATTCTCAATTCTTTAGTTCGGCTTACAAAACACGGGATTTCTTGGTCTATCTATTTTTATTTCAGAATTACATTACAAAAATTATATTTCGAAGAGAAAGAGACTCTGAAAACAATATGTAAGGGTAGATAGAAGAAATATTCAATTAGCAACCGTGTACCTGGTACTACAATTACACAAATTTTAGAACAAGTTTAATAGTTAAAGTTAATTGAACTAAATTAACAATCTTCTACCGACGGATCATTTTTCAGAACACATGTAGACAAGTAACACGTTGATAATTTTGAATCAAAGTTTAATAGAGAAAATCTGGCCGCCCCTGTCGCAAACACCAGCTTGACTTGTCAAAAACAAAGAAGCCTGCCCATTGGTGCTCACAAGACTAGATTATACAAAATATCATCATTAATACATACAATGGCAGTGTTTATTTTAACAACTCATTTTCACACATCTCACGTTCTCTCAATGACACCTCATTGGTCCCCTCCCCTCTCCATTTTCATCATCAACACCCAACATTATCAGGTCATCGAGAAACGTAATAATAATGCTACAAAATAACATTTACCTTAAATATAATCCATGATATAATCAATGGTATCTACAAGAATTCCTAAAGATATTGACGAAGTATGGTCCAGCCACTACACGCTAGAAAACAAATAAACTCCATAAAACGTCTTCTTTTGATTCCCATATTATCACAAAAGCAACATCACCATGGGATTTAGTATATAATATCGTAATGTAAAAAAGAAATTATCAGCATTTTAAAAGTTATCATTAGCATCAATCTTATCATCCATAAAGGTCACTAGTAAGACTCGCTAACAACGGCTATGTATACCCCAAAAGATGTTAATTTTTTAATGGAGGGGCGAGGGAGAGCAAATTGATTCACTGTAAGAGTAAGAGTTCCTCTGGCTACTGATTGGTATATAGAATTATGGACAGCAATTACTTGAAACGTTAAACGCCAGCTCATGATCTAAAAAAACATGAAAATGGCGGTCGTATGTAAGTTTGACATTCCAGTCTCCACCTGTGAAAGTTCCATAAGCATGTTAACATCATTGACGTAAAGACCAAGATCACACACAGCAAACATAGGCAAAATTGGCGGGGAGCTCTGGAAAACACGAGAGAAACAGAAAGTCCTGATACCACTAGAGAGGAAAGTTTGGACCACGCCCTCTCCCACCATAGCCATAACCCCTTCCTCCCCAATTATATGAGCCCCTGAAATTCTCACCCCGTCCAGCACCATAATTAAAATTATGCCTCTGCTGGAAATTGCCAAATGTCTGAAAAGGAAATGGATAAACAACACATCAAAATTACATTGTAGTTCATGGATAATTTCACATCCAGAAATTTCAATTCTTAATGTGTTTGCTGACCTCTGTATCCTGTTTCATTCTCTCGGAGAAACGATTTTGTCCGTTCCTTGATCCACGGGTCAAAGAGTTACAGGAAATTGTGTCAAAAAAGTCATCTTTCTTGTATGCTGACTGCAAGAAAAGGCAAAGAATAAAAGACTTATTCAAGCTCAAACAAAATTTGTTTACTTCATCCATTTCAAAACGGAAAGAAATTCTTATCAAAGGAAAATATTGATTCCTACCTTATGGTTTGGTACCATCCCATGATATTCCATGTTACCCGGATTGAGATTATCCTGTACTCCCTCTATTTTTGTGGTTGCCTTTCCAAGAGAGCCCCATACTTCATCTTTTCTGAACTTTTCATTCATGGCCTCAAAATCAAACTCTTCAGTGAATTGTGGAGTTGTGTATTGAGGCTGGAAAAATGAACAACACACGATTTACATACATGTATACAAACACACACACACACACCTATACTAAAAAGAGAGCTAATGCATGACCATGTAGTGGCTCTGGAGATATGCAGATTTACCCTCAGTAACCTACACTTCTAAAGGCAGCAATATTATGGTTGCGTTATAAGTCTTTCCCTCGATATTAATTTATTATAATATTTAAATATATTAGTTATCTGCAATAGTTTCCTTGCAAGTGATCTGGTAGTTACGTGCTTCTAGTGGAGGAAACTGCTTCTGCTCACAAGATAAGAGGCCATGTTAAGACTTAGAGGTTTAGAAAAGGAGAAAAAAAAATAGAGAAATAAGGAATATTTCTCTATTTTTTTTTCTCCTTTTCTAAACTCTCTAAGTCCTAACAGGCCATGTACGTCTGACCCTCAATGTCCACAATGGTGGGCACGTCATGCACACAGCCACACTTTATAAGTTAATCAAGTAGTGAAATTTAACCAAATCGGTTACTTTACATCAACTTTCTTTTTGCAAAGTAAAAAATACCCAACGTAGGTTAAAAATCCCAATAGACTAAGATGCATGCAACCCACGAAAACTAGACTTAAATACCCATTTTTGTGCATAATTTGAAAAGAAAATGCAGCTTGCAGATGCACTTAGAAAACAAGAAATATTATCTCTACGTTCAAGGAACCGGTCTTCACAAATCAATTGGACTATGCTTAAATTTAAACAATTCGCTAGAGAACAGTGTGATTGGTAACTTTAAGCAACTCCGTGGTCACTTACAAACCGAGAAGTGACTGAACAAACAATAGAATATAGTAAAATTTTACAGGCACAACCAATAGACAAAGCTATGTTAGTCTGTTAATTTGGTATGTGAGCAGGACATGAAATTTCAATAATCTCGTCATCAAATATCCGTTTTTCCTATCCTTCAAATGCAGAATTGCAGGTTCGGGGTAAGAATGTCCTTATCTACTAGAGTCTCTATCCACAACCTATAAGATCTTCGATTCAATATTGTTGAAGAGCTCACATTAGATAGAGGTATGATCAAATTATAGTATATAAATAGGTGTCAATTTCATCTTAGAGGTCAATTTTACAAAATTAAGTTAAATTTAAATTTCACTATCTAAGATGGTATTTAAGTATTTTTTAAAACTGTGTTGACACAGCAAACTCACTGTCTCCAAAGTATTTCTTTTTCTTTTTTCTTTTTTTGCAAACCTTTCTCCCAAGTTCATGTTTCCTGTTGCAGTGCCACCTTAAGTGAAGTTTCTAGTGAGCACCATTTTCTCTGCAAATACAATATAGTGAGTGAGATCCTAGGTTTGTGAATTTTTTTTGTATTGAAAGTCTTCTGAGAGGGTGTTTAGGTAAGTGTGTTCCGTGGTGGTAGTTAAGAAATGTTTCAATTAAAGGGGGATATAGAAATGTGAAAGAGATGAGCAATGTATAAACAAAAAGTTGCAAACCATTGCCTTAAGGTTTTGATTGAAGATTATGTTATGGTCTTTTGTGGGTTTGTTCATAACTCATTCATGATGAATCCACCTAATGTTTCCTCCTGAACAACTGTTAGACCATTAAAGGTTTATACAAGGAAGAATAAAAGAGGAGTCATCTAAACACGTGTAAGGAGAGTAGGGAGCAAGGCAGACACATAGGGGGTGAGACAAACACGTGTTAGGAGCAAGGTTGGTTTTGGATTGTTAGAAGAGAGAGAGAATAAATAAGAATCAAAATAGGGAGAGGGGATCTTATCTTTTTGGGTGCCTTTTAGGTAGAGACTGGAGCGTGATTCCAGTGGAGGAAGGGAGGCTTCCTTGGGGAATACTATTTTGTTTACTGTTCATCCATACTTTTACAGATAAATACAGTTTATATTCATACCTTTCTTTCTTAGTGTTGGGAGTGTGTGTGGATTGTTCCTCTGTTACGTTCCTTGAGTAAAGGAACCTAACAGGTTTGGTCCGACCTGCTGGATCGAAGGAAACTGGAGCGACGAAAAATGGAGGGGCGAATGGTGGCGATGGAGTCGACGGTGGAAGAGTTGAAGGCGGAGATGCGAGAAATGACCAACGAGTTTCGGCGAGCCTTTCGACGACGCTCCAAGAACCGAGACCGGAGCTCGGAAGGGAGTCGAGATTCTGTTAACGGCGAACGCGAGCAACGCTCGTCGGAGACGTCGGATCGGAAGACGAACGAGGGGAAATTCAACGCAGCTGGATGAAGCGTGTTGAGCTTCCAACTTTTGAAGGGACTGACCCCATGGGTTGGATAGCAAAGGCGGAGAAGTTCTTCGACATACAGGAAGTGACGGAGAAGGAGAAGATGAAGTTGATTTATATATGTATGGAGGGAAGTGCGAGCTATTGGTTCCGCTTCTGGAGGAAAAAAACCAAACACCCAACCTGGAAGTTGTTTACGGAGGCGCTAACACGGAGGTTTGGAGGATTGAATCGGGACACCGTCTTCGAAAAGCTTGCTGCAGTGCGACAGCGAGGGAGTGTAGATGAGTATATTCAGGAATTCGAAACACTCGTAGCACAAACAACCGGAGTGACGGAAGAGCAACTATTAGGATATTTCTTTGCTGGGTTGCAGGAGGGGCTGCGAAATTTAGTGCGACCGCACGACCCACGCGACTTGCTGACGGTGATGGAGAGAGCACACGACGTTGAACAAGCGGGGTGGGTGCCACGAGTGAGTGGTGGAATTGGAGGAAAAGGAGGGGCGTCGTGGGGAAGATATTCGAGTTCCGGAACAGTTGCGAGAACGGAAACATATCGAGGCTCGTCGGAGGGTTCTGTGAACGGCGGCGGAGGCACTAAGAAAGACGCTAGTGTGGTTACGGGAAACTCGAAGGCAGGGAGTAGCGGAGGAGGAAATGCAGGAAGAGGAGTACGCACTCTGCCATACCCAGAGTTTATTAAACGACGTGAAGAAGGTCATTGTTTTCACTGTGGTGGGCCTTACAGTCCGGGCCATCGCTGCGCTGAAAGGAGTATGCGTATTATGATACTGGCTGAGGAGGATGAAGAGGAAGAAGCAGAGGAGAATGTTGAGATTGCACAAACGACAATGGAATTGTCAGAGTTGTCCGTCGAAGGGCTCACACCATCTAATACGATGAAGTTACAAGGCTGGGTGCAGGAGAAGAAGGTCCTGGTGTTAATTGACAGTGGAGCTAGTCATAGCTTTATTTCTACTAGTTTAGTGGAGGAATTGGGATTACCGTGGGTCAATACACCATCATATAAAGTGTGTTTAGGCGATGGGCAGAGAAAAATGGCCAGGGGATGTTGTGTTGGAGTACCCATGAAATTGGAGGGGCTGGAAATTAGAGATAAATTATATTTGTTTGAGCTGGGAGGGGTGGATGTGATATTGGGGGTTACTTGGCTAGCCTCCCTGGGAGAAATCAAGGTGGACTGGAGAAAGCTCATTATGAAGGTGGAACAAGAGGGAGAAGAGGTGGTGATCAAAGGGGATCCATCCCTGACACGTAAAATGGTGACACCAGAAGGCCTTTTGAAGGAGACCGAGATTGAAATCATGACATTCGTTTGGAGTCTGAGTCAAGCAGAATTGAGAGAAGGGGAGATGGAAGATAGCGATTTAAATCATGATGAGGAGGTCAAATTGGAGGAGATTATCAGTGAGTTTGAAGGAGTGTTTAAAGAACCTCAAGGGCTGCCACCGAAGAGAAGAGTTGATCACCGAATTCCTTTAAAAGAAGGGAGTGAACCGGTGAACGTAAGGCCATACCGCTACCCCCATGGAATGAAGTCGGAAATAGAGAGACAAGTGGAGGAGATGCTGAACTTGGGAATTATCAGGCCTAGTAACAGCCCCTATTCTAGCCCAGTTATATTGGTGAAAAAAAAAAAAGAAAGCTGGAGATTTTGTGTGGATTACAGAGCTTTAAACAAGGTCACGGTGGCGGATAAATATCCTATTCCCGTTATTGAGGAGTTGTTGGATGAGCTTCAGGGAGCATCCTATTTTTCAAAAGTGGATCTGAAGGCTGGATATCATCAAATAAGGATGAAGAATGAAGACATCCATAAGATAGCTTTTAGGACGCACCAAGGACATTATGAATTTCTGGTTATGCCTTTTGGGCTAACAAATGCCCCAGCCACCTTTCAAGATATGATGAACTCGATTTTGAGATCCTTTCTAAGGAAATTCGTATTGGTATTCTTTGATGACATTCTTGTCTATAGCAAGACATGGGATGAACATTCACAACATTTGGTGCAAGTTTTAAAGGTGTTAAATGAGCACAAACTCCATGCCAATAAGAAATGTGAATTTGGCAAAAGACAGGTGAAATATCTGGGGCATAAGATATCGGCAGCAGGGGTTGAGATGGATAGAGATAAGGTGGCAGCGGTGTTAGATTGGCCAGAACCTAAGACTATCAAGGAGTTACGAGGTTTTTTAGGTTTGACGGGATATTATAGAAGATTTATCCGTGACTATGGGAAGATGGCAAGACCCCTCACCGAATTGCTAAAGAAGGGGATGTTTAAGTGGATAGTAGCAGGATCCGAGGCCATGAAGAAACTTAAAGAGGCGGTAACAACAGCTCCAGTTTTGATCCTGCCTGACTTTGATCAAACATTTTGTGTAGAGTGTGATGCATCGGGGAATGGAGTGGGAGCAGTGCTGTCACAGGGAAATAAACCCATAGCCTTCTTTAGTAAGGCCTTATCAGAATCCTCTTTAACCAAATCCATCTATGAAAAGGAGTTGATGGCGTTGGTGCTTGCTATACAACATTGGAGGCCATATTTATTGGGCCAAAAATTTGTGGTTTTCACTGATCAAAAGAGCTTGAAGCACTTACTAGAACAACGGATAACTACCCAAAGTCAGCAAAATTGGCTAGCTAAACTCCTTGGATATGAATTTGAGATAAAATATAGGACAGGAGCATCTAATTGTGTGGCAGATGGACTTTCACGAAAAGGAGTAGAGTGTGAAGAAGAAGAGAAAATGTTAGGGATGATATCCAAGCCATACTGGGCTGATTTTAAAGAGATCATGGAAGAGGTGGAGAAGGATGAGAACCTCAGCAAGGTGTTAACAGATATAAGAACAGATCCAGATTCCCATCTGGCATACACTCTGGAGCATGGCAGATTACACTACAAAGGGCGGCTTGTTTTGTCCCCACACTCGGTTTGGATACCAAAGATTATAGCTGACTTTCACAGTGGGGTAACAGGAGGACACTCGGGGGTCTACCGAACCTACAAAAGAGTGGGGCAATCATTACACTGGGTGGGAATGAAGAAGACAATTACAGATTTTGTGGCTGCATGTTTAGTATGTCAACAGCACAAATATCTAACAGCATCTCCCAAAGGACTTTTACAACCCCTACCTATACCACAAGCAATATGGGAGGAGATTAGTATGGATTTTATAGTGAAACTACCCAAGTCTCATGGATTTGATACTATATTAGTGGTGGTAGACAGACTCAGCAAGTATGGACATTTTATTGCAATTAAACATCCTTATACAGCTCGATCCATAGCGGAGGTGTTTGTGAAGGAAGTGATTAGACTTCATGGGATACCGGTGACCATTGTTAGTGATAGAGATTCGACTTTTATGAGTGTATTTTGGAAAGAGATTTTTCGTTTACAGGGTACACAACTCAGGACGAGCACAGCCTATCACCCAGAGACTGATGGCCAGACGGAAGTGTTGAACAGGGTGTTGGGAACTTATCTGCGCTGTTTCAGCTCCGAACAGCCCAAGATTTGGAGCTTGGTATTACCTTGGGCTGAATATTGGTATAACACCACGTACCAAGGCGCGACCAAATGCACTCCCTTTGAAACGGTGTATGGAAGACCTCCTCCTACATTGACACGTTACATACCAGGAGAAACGGTGGTGGATGCAGTGGCTCAGGATTTGCAAACCCGTGATGAGGCCTTGCAGCAATTGAAATATCATTTGGCACGGGCTCAGGACCAGATGACTCATCATGCTAATAAGAAGAGGGTGGCGGCCAAAATCAAGGAAGGTGATTTTGTATTCCTTAAAATCAGACCTCATAGACAAGCATCTATGCCCACAAAACTGCATCCCAAACTTTCAGCAAGATATTATGGGCCGTTTTTGGTGGAAAAACAAATAGGATCAGTTGCTTTTAGGCTGCAATTACCAGAATCTTCAAGAATACATCCTGTGTTTCATGTTTCTCAATTGAAACTAGCGATAGGAGATCATAAGGTGGAGGGAGTTTTGCCAAATGAACTGCAGGAGGATAGACACACTTACACTCCTCTGAAAGTTCTTCAACACAGGAACCAGCAGGAACTTGGGAAGGTGATACCCCAAGTCTTAATACAATGGCAGAAGGATGATGTTGAAGGGGCTACATGGGAAGAAGAACACTACATCCGCCAGCAGTTCCCTCATTTCAACCTTGAGGACAAGGTTGATGTTGGGGAGGAGAGTAATGTTAGACCATTAAAGGTTTATACAAGGAAGAATAAAAGAGGAGTCATCTAAACACGTGTAAGGAGAGTAGGGAGCAAGGCAGACACGTAGGGGGTGAGACAAACACGTGTTAGGAGCAAGGTTGGTTTTGGGTTGTTAGAAGAGAGAGAGAATAAATAAGAATCAGAATAGGGAGAGGGGATCTTATCTTTTTGGGTGCCTTTTAGGTAGAGACTGGAGCGTGATTCCAGTGGAGGAAGGGAGGCTTCCTTGGGGAATACTATTTTGTTTACTGTTCATCCATACTTTTACAGATAAATACAATTTATATTCATACCTTTCTTTCTTAGTGTTGGGAGTGTGTGTGGATTGTTCCTCTGTTACGTTCCTTGAGTAAAGGAACCTAACAACAACCTAGTGGTATTAGAGTCTATCATGTTAGGACTATTGTGCCACATGCTAAACTGCCATTGAACCACTAACAAATATCTATTCTTGTGTTCAAGATGTTCACTCTTTGACATGAGAGACTCTATTGAAGATCTCATAGATTGGAGATATGTTCAAATTATAATATTAGTAAGTACAAACCTCACATTATAAATCGGTTTTGTAAAATTAAAATAGAATAAAAGCCCACAACCTAGTGGTATTAGAGTCTATCATGTTAGGCCTATTGTCCCACATGCTAAACTGTCATTGAACCACTAACAAATATCTATTCTCGAGTTCGAGATGTTCACTCTTTGACATGATAAACTCTATTGAAGATCTTATAGATTGGAGATATGTTCAAATTATAATATTAGTAAATACAAACTTCACATTATAAATCGGTTTTGTAAAATTAAAATATAATAGAAATATAAAGTTCAAAAAACAATAAAACAATAAGTGAACACAAAACCATGTAAGGTAGAGCCATTCCTCGTCAATTTTAAAGTATTCTTTATACTCCAGTCTGTATGAAGAAACTACTCATTATATATAACAATTTGTATGCAATTGTTATTTCAAAAACAGACAAACAATATAAGCCATACAATAATATCCTGCCTTGCCTTACCCAACCTGCACTACTCTACTCCCATAAAGAGCATATGAGCAAATTTTCTAACCTTTTGCACTGAAGTGGGTAATGGAAGGAGCGGTGCCTGAGATGCTGGAAATGGCACTAATGATGCTTGAGTCAAAGAACCCATACCCTTTTGATTAGGGTTCAAATTATGTGAAGTAGATAATAACTGTTCTCTAGGATTTGCAAATTGATCTGGAGTTAACAAAAATGGTGTTGTTGGCAAGAGACCTGGAGTAGAATCTACAAATGAAGGAGCAGAATGTCGAGGATGAATTGGCCTTGGATCAGGACAGATGTCTTGATATGGTGAAGAAAACTGGGGCATGTTTGATCCGTCAAAAGTCATGGATGCAGAATATGGCACAGGTATCGAAAGGGATGGAATATCAAGAGAATCAGAATTTTTTAAAGAGGTAAGAGAATGCAAATGAGTCAGATTAACAAGAGAAGAAGTCATGGCAGAAGACATAGGTAGACCACGCTCTGAAAAACTTGTCCATCCCCCCTTTGTAGGTAACTGAGTTTCTTCATTTTTAATCTGATTCTGCACAACTACAGATGCTGCCATTGATGGGGAGTAAAGGGAACTAGATTGTAGCAGAGAATTAGAACCACTGCTAGATACATCACTAGGCCCTTGCCAACTCATTGCTGAAGAAAAAGATGGATGACTGGCAACTTGAGTAGCAACAGATGAATTTGAAGGTCCCAGTTCAGTTACCAACTGATAAGAAGGCAACCCAACAGGAAAGGGTTTACTAGATATCTCAGGGGTATCTTGCCTTTGGATTGATTCTGTCAAATTTCTACCTCCAACTGAGGCCACAGGGGAACTTGGGGACCCAGAATATCGTGACTGAAAAAAAAAACAAAAGTAATTTAAAAGAAACAGTAACATCACTGAAAAGTGTATGATTTTAAAATACAAATTATTCTCGTGCCGTCCTTTGACACAGGTACCTGAATAATAGCTGGATCACTGAGAATCTGCTCTTCTGATTTAGAAGAAGTGGAGGGTGACTTGATCTGCAAATTCTGAAAGGGCAAAATTCATAAGAACATGCGCAGCTTAGATAAGCATATTAAGCGTGCATTCAAGAAAGCTCTTGTGACCAAATGGTTGTTTCACTGCAATTGGTAGAGATTCACAAATACATATGAACCCTACAATTACATTATTTAGAGAAATACGTCAACAGCTTCAGATTGCTGTTTTGTTGAGTGCATTCAATTATGCTCTACTTTTAGTTGTTCTGTTCTAGACTTTCATATTAGACTTGTCAATTTTAAATTTCTCAGAATGTTGCTCCATATAAAACATAAGGACTGCTCACAACTAAAGGGCAAATATCCCAGATAAGCCATTATTATGAAACCGGTGCAATTTAATGAGAACAAATGAAAAAAAGAAACAAAAACAAAAAGCAATCTTGTTGGTGAGGGTTTTACTACACGGCCGTCACCACTGACTAAAACATGATCAAACTATAGGATAATTGGTAGAAAATAAATATCACAACTCACAAGCCTCGAAAATCTACCAATTTCACCAAAACATGAGTTTGAGCACTATTGCAATTGAAAACGATGCACATCAGTAGAAATGTCTTCTATTATGAGAAATATTTATTTAATGAAAACTTGTTGACAAATAAATGACAAGTTAAAACATTAAAGCCCCAATCACAAATCATTAACTAACCATACAGAAACGTTAGAACCCTGAAACCAAGATATATAACAGCTATACAACACAAACTAGGCCTTATTCTGCTAGGTGGGGTGAGATACTTCGCAGCTTTAATGTAGACATACCAGATCATAACAATATTTACATGCCATATCTGTCAAACAATAACGCTATAATTTACCTTAATGTCACTTCCACGGAAAAGAATGTATTCATAAACCTTATCACTTGGAGGAATTTGTGTGCCATCTTTTCTTCTCCCCTCCGTTCCATAAGATTTAACTGAAATCTCGTATCAGAAGAATTTCCATGTTAGAAAGAAACTTTCACATTAAAGAAATACAATTTTTAGATAGCCACATAACATAACGAAGTTCATCTTTTGCAAACTAATTAACTGAATATCTAATATCAACTTTAATCACATGCATAAATAATACTTATTATTTCAAACAACAACACGCAGACACGGATAATCATATAATAGCTAACTTGCATTAACGCCTATCAAATTAGAACATACTATCAAATATCCAGAGTCATAACTCTGCCACAGTTATTTCATTTAAAAAAAAGGGCCACCTATATATCCAAATGTTGTATTGTCCATTAGGCAATGTACATGAATCTTTTAGGATGACTATAGTATCTTTATTCATGATTGGGTGGGGTGGGGTTGACAAAAGATTTAGGGAAAACTTAATCATCAGATGAACGAGAGAACTTTGAAGAGGTGTCGTTCGTCAAAAACAGGAAACCATGGTTTCCATTATGTAAAGAAATAAACATACGCCCCTGTCCTTCCAGGTTTACAAAAGAAATGGAAATGGAAATTCTAGCATGTAGCCTACGGAAAAAGGTGTAGAGTGTAGATAACAACCTGATGAATATCACCAATCTAAAATGTCATAGAATTCAGACGAAGGGCAAACTGTCAAAAGGAAGAACTGTGATTAATGTGATTCCGTTGTACACTTATTCCCTAGGAGCTAGGACAATAGCAGTAACTCGAACTCCAAATTTTTATACTAAAAGAGAAGACAAAATCGTGCAATCATAAACCTATTAATTCCGCAATGTCTATCCATCAATCGCCAGCATTTTAGGCATAAAGCCAGTACTATTAACCTAAGCAAAATTCAAAGCAATTCCAAATAGTGTCACTGATGTTTTAATTTGCGGTCACTGTTTCATTAAATCCCCCGATACAGCAAAAAAATGCCGCCACAATTAGAGTTTAAAACATCTCAAAACATTGATGTGACCAAACTCGCGGTTACTCGTTTCTATCCACATTGTGTCCTTATTGAATAAAGCTAGGTTCCATCATCAAGCAGGCGTTAACTTGTCTAATCAAAACACCAACGAACCCTTCCTCATCCTATCAAATCCAGCGTCGGAAAACGAAGCTCTGAACATCGAAATTACACAAACAAAACACCGTTGCATCGTCGACAATCACAAAACATAATATACGGTGATTTCGCTGCAATGTAACGAAACTCAACGTTACGTTAAACGGCTCACGTACCGTTCTTCAAGCCGATGGTGGAATCTTGGACGTCGAGGAGATACAGAACGCCCTCGTAGCGAATCTCGCACTTCGAAATCAAGCTTATGAAGCAGCCAATGAAGGACTCCGCGGAATTTGACGGAGAAGTTGAAGGACCGTTCGCGCCAAAATCACTCGCCATGTAGCGTGGCACGGATGTGGAAGCGAAGGTGGTTCGCGATCACTGATAGAGAACGAAAACAACGATGAAGGGAAAATGAAGGAAAATTTTGCTCGGTATTAGGGTTTCTCTTTCTCTCTGTATCGGTTTAAATGGCTGTGTCTTGCTTCGTGTTTGCCTCGCGCGGATGTTGCGTTTGTGAAAAAGTTGTAACATAGATCACCAACACTAGACCAAGAAAACAATGACAAAATAACGCTTTGATAAGCGATAAGAAGCGGGCTTTCCTTTTCTCACTTTCGCCCTTCAAATATAAGCTGACTAGATACATATACATCAGAATCAATTGGATATATACGTGTATTCTAAACAGTAGGTTTGAGTCTGGTTATTATTTTCTAGTTTAATAAAAAAAAAATCAAATAAAACAAATACTCTCAATTAATGAATCTAAATTATTAATTATTATAGAATTTACATGTCTTGAAACTACATTTAAAAAGGTGTTAAAATGAAAGGCGGCATAATGTCAACACATAAAACAATTCTTGTTTCGTTATGGAAATATCTTATCCTATTAGTGCAGAAAGAATTTTAGACGTCAGTTAATGTCACCAACAGAACCGACATATATACGGGTGACGTTAATGGGACGTTGGTTTTAAACTTGTGCGACGTCGATTTAGTTAAGAGAACGACGTCTATAAAGACATCAGACATTGCATTAACCAACGTCCTTCCGCCATATAGAGGTCGGTTTGTAAGACTTTGGACGTCTATAAAGTCGTCAAACATTGCATTAACCGACGTCTTTCCGTCATATAGACATTGGTTTGTACATTAACCGACGTCTATAAAGTGATCGTTGTGTTTTGATGCGGTTTTGTCGTGTCTTGGGGTAGCGTAGTAGCACCTCCTTCCTTAGTTTCTTTGCAAGAAAAAGTTGCGTCTTTTGGATTTCTCATGGTATTTCAACCCAAAGACGAACTTGGATCGTTGTCTAGGTCCATTCTGACCGCCAATGAAAAAGAATACGGTGAGATGTATTCTTACCGTATACTTTTTCATTGGCGGTCGAAATGGACAAAGGCAACAACCCAAGTTCGTCCTTGGATTGAAATGCCGTGAGAAATCAAAAAAACGCAAGTTTTCCTTACAAGGAAACTAGCAAAGGGAGAAGGTACACTACGCTACACAAAGACACAGCAACAAAACCGCACCAAAACACAACGAAAAGGCAGAGGAGAGGAAACTTACTTGGAAAATGCAGAGCAGCGGAGAGAAAAGGCAAAGATGATCAAAGTGTTGGTTCGCTAATCGCTGGTCCGCAATGTTATTTAACAAGAAATTGGATGTCTGTTGTACACAGAACCAACGTCTAAAATAGAAATTACGTCGGACGACTCACTAATATGACATCCATTCGATTTAAAAATTAATATTTTTGTTCTATATAGACGTCGGCTTGGTGGGAAGAGACGTCTTGTGGGCGGAAACGAATGACTTTTCACATACCTAGTAGGATTATAGACGTCGGTACCTGATGCAACTGACGCATATAAACGTCAATGTGGCGGGATTCAACGTGTATAGGGCTGAAAAGAGTGACTACTCACTTGTCTGGCAGACATATAGGCGTCAATTAGAAGGGCACCGACGTCTATATGTCTGACAGGTTGGTGAGGAGCATTAATTTCCGCCATATAGACGTCGGGGCCCTTCAATGTGGCGGGATCTGACGTATATAAAGCTGAAAAGAGTGACTATTCACCTGCCTGACAGACTTATAGGCGTCAGTTAGAAGGGCACCGACGTCTATATGTCTGATAGGTAGGTGAGCAGCATTAATTTCCGTCATATAGACGTCGAGGCCTCAAACGAACCGACATCTATAAGGCTGAAGGAAATGACTTTTCGCCTAATGGTCAAAAATATAGACGTCAGGTTTGAAGGGCCGACGTCTAAAACTCTATAGATGTCGGAGATAGACCAAAAGGACGCCTATAGTGCCAACTTATTTACGGAAATGCCACCGGTCATCAATATACGTCGTGGGTATCGTTAACCGACGTCTATTGTGTGACGTTAAACAGTGTTTTTGCACTAGTGTATCTATTTTGCTTTTATGAAGGGAATAACTGAAGTATTGAGAACAATTTAATGTTGATAGATGTGGATGACATTTGAGAATATAAAAAAAGGAGGTAAATTGAAACTCTCTAATCGTTGTATTGATTTCGATGAAATTAAGATGAAATTGTTAAGTCATAGTACTCGAGAAAACTCCAATTATTGTTAGATATGGGCGTCAAACTTGAATATAAGGTTTTGGAACTATGTTATTTTACCTAAATTTCAAGAGAAATTTGACATTTCAGTTTAAAAGTGATAAAAAGTACCTCTTAATAAAAAAAATGAAAAAGAAATATATGTTGTGTTCATTTGGAGGAATGCACTGTTGATTGAGAAAAGAAAAGGAATGAAAAAAATGGATCCATGTTATTCACTTCATCTTGAATGGATTTGAAAGTGGAGACTTAGGCCTGGTTCACTTGAGTGGATTTAGGGGAGAGTAATTGAGAGGATTTTAGATTATTTGAAGATAAATTTTTTTGTTATTTATTTGAATAGATTTGGAGATAAGTGAGAGTGAATTTGGAAGTAAATTTTTTTAATCTATCACATAAACTAAATCCTACATTAATTCTCACAAACTTCACTTCCAAATCCACTCTCCTTTACCTCCAAATTCACTCAAATAAACAACAACAAAAAATTACCTTCAAATCCACTCAATTACTTTCCCTCAAATCCACTCAAGTGAACAAAGCCTTAAGGAATGAAAATTAAAACATGCCAAAATGAGAGGATTCGAGGATGGAAAACAAAATTACAAAATAACCCTCACTATTAATGATATTATGCTCCAAGTGCAATACTTATAAGCCAATGCATTATTTTAACCCAACAAAGAACAATGGTTGTTTTATCCTTTGAACCTTAAGCCTAAATATGTGAAAAACCCTTTTTGAAAATCCTTGCCTTGAGTTTAGTTGAATATATTTATATGGTATGGAGAAAGGTTCAAGTTTGGAATTGTTGGAAAATTTGAAAGAATTATGAAAATAAAAATAAAAAGCATTGAGCTAAGTATTGAGCAAAAGAAAAAACAAAAGAAAAAAGAAAAGAGAAGAAGAAAAAGAAAGAAAAGCTCAATAAATGGGAAGTTGAGATTAAGTGAAAATGGTTTCTCATTTGTAAAGGAGAAAGAGAGGTTGTTGTTAAATGATGAAATTATGAATTGTTACTCTCTTAACTCAAGGATTTTGTTGTCTAGAAAAATCAATTTTCTTCATAGTCAGTCACATTACAATCCTTGAAAAGCCCTTGTGATGATAACTTGCTTGTGAGTGTGTTTGATACTGGTTAAATGAAAGACACAGTTGATTTATGTGACATTGTGATAGTAGAGTGAAAGAGACAATGACACCTCATTGTACACCTTTGAGCTTGAGTGTAACACTTTCTTTGGTGAGGAATGGTTTCATGCATTACAATTGGACATTCTACTTGGTTGCTGATCACTTATAAGTTTTTTCATCTGTTTATGTTCTCTGATTGTGTGAGCACCATAATTGAAGCTTAATTGGCTAAGACATCATTATTTCTTGACTGATCTTTCTATGATGAGCATACATGAGTGATTTACTTGTCTTAAAGAAAAATGCTTTTTGATGTGTTAGGTCATTGTAGTATATCTATTTTATGTAAGCTAAGTTACATTTTGCTTGAGGACAAGCAAAGTTTCAAGTTTGAGGTTGTGATAATGGTTGAAATTATTGTTATCTCTGATTCAATTCTGATACTAAATGTAACCTTTTTGACTTAGAAACTTGCTTGAACTCATGTTTTTGCTTTAGTTTTTTGAATAAGTGACTAGAGGTTATACTTGATACTTTTATCACTAAATTTCCTTTATTTTGTAGCTAATAATGTGCTTGGAAGAATCTCCAACAATGGATAGAGCTTAACCAACCACAATGAGCAAGCATAACTGCAGAAAAGGAGAAGAAAAGGTAGTGCATAAAAACTAGTGAAGGCCGAGGGCCCCCGGCTCAAGGGCCCTGAGTGCCACCTAGTCAGGCTGAGGGCCCCTTAGCAGTGGCCTTAAGCACCACGCTTAGGCGCCTTTCCTGGCCGATTTTCCAGTGTCGTTCCACGCCTAGGTGTCCTCTGAGGGACTCTGATCGCAACTACTCTCGCATTCACGCCTGAGCGCCGACGACGTGGGCTTGGACTTTTTATCTGCTTTATTTAAGGACTTGGACGTCCTAGGGTTCGTATCTCTTGATGAATTGAGCATAAAAACACATTTTTCACCCTTTGGGGGACAAATTTGGGGATGTGAGAGCTCTCCTCTTCTCTTTATAGGGTTTTATCTTATTTTATTCCATTATACACCTAGTTTCTTCGTGATGATGAAAGACTAATATCATTTGTTATTGGGGAAGATGTAACCTCTAAACTTTCATGTATTTGAATTTGTTCTGATTCAATTTATGCTTCTTTCAATAATTGTTAGGGATTTTCTCCCATGCTTGATATTTGTTATGTTTTAATCATTCATGGCATGATTTTATGGTCTTCTTTGTTATTGGGAAATATCTAGAAACCAGGATCTGGAGAATTTATCCCAAAAGCAATATTGCCCAGGGATGGGGATAGGAGGTTTGGTTGTTTTAAGCTTCTGTTCGTAATGCAAAATTAATTATTAGGGATGCAAGGGTTTGTGGTCTAGTAATGAAGGAAAATTAAGGACAAGCTTTCTTCATCGAGGGATCGAGTTTTAAGTAATTTAGAAAGTGAAATTGAGATTTAATAAAGAAGAAGAATTCTTATATGCATGAGAGTGATTAGGTGAAATCTAAATCCCAACAACATTATCATCTCATATTATCAACTTCATCAATTCATTCTAGTGTTTAGCCTCAAATGATCTAATTGCATTCATATTTATTTTTCTACATTTTACATTCTAAACCAATAAAATTTGTTCTTAAGTCTTAATTAGTTAAGATATTACATGACTGTTTAGTATCGTGAGTCTTCTGGGATACGATATTTGGTCTCACCATTTTATATTACTTAGATATGATTCAGTACACTTGCCAAGGTTTTAGCAATCACCTATACACTGATCTATTACCAGAACACACAATGAAGAAATGTTCGACATACAAGACTTTCACACATACCGTTATCATCATCCTATTTCAACATGAACAAATCTTTATATCTTTTAAAGTCAATTATATATATATATATATATATATATATATATATATATATATATATATATATATATATATTCATAGTTTATCGTAGTTTTAAATAGTTTATTATTTACATAATCTAACCTTTGTATTTTATACCGTTTATTTTTTACCTTTTCCGTATGACTTATCCTCTGTAATTTTATTTATATAATCTATTTTTTATATTTTTCCTTCCTCCTCTAACTTTTATATGTTTTTATAGAGCTTATATTTTATTTTCTACATTTATAGAAAAAAATACTTTTATATATTTCTATAACCAGTATTTTATTTAAAACTAAATTTAAAATCTTGATTTTGGTTCACTCAATCCTAATATACTCTTTAAAATAATTATATACAGTTTATTTAATAAAAAAAATACATATAAAAAACTTAAATTCGTTATCATTAAAAAAAACAACGAAAGTATTACTATTTAATTTTATAAATAAATTATTATACCTTTTAAAACTTTTTAAAAACGTGGTGCATTCCACGGTACTGATAGCATAACATACAGACTCTTATTGCGTATCTCAATCAATGAATACTTAATAATATTATATTTTTTTTATATTTTTTATTAAAATTTATTAATCAATACTAATATCACAAAAATGTCTGTTTTTTCATGAAAAGAAAAATGTATACCATAGTGGAGATGAGGATGACTTTCCATCTCTACTTCATCCTTTTGTCGTGTGTTATCATATAGTATATGTTTTGACTAATGCTTTTTTATAAATATATATTTATTAATTTCTTGATTGATATTGTAAAACTATTCCTTAGTAAATTAACCACGTGGTTTTAATCTGAGGGTTTGAGTGGTTGGTATCCCTCGTGAAACTCGTGCTAGTTTTGCGAATGGATTTGTGAGGGACCATCTTTCTCTTGGTCTACTTTTTTTCAAAAAAAAAAAAAGAAAAAAAAAACAAGATGGTAATTTCTATGGGGTAAAGTTTGTAGTTAATTTTTAAGGTATAATTATTTTTTTTAACACGATAAATGTTTTTAATTTATACTTGTGTTGGTTATGCAATTAAAATAAAGCTTTGTCACGTAATTCAGAAAAGTAAAAGTTGAAATTAAGTAAAATTTATACTGAAAAGTAGCTTTTAATGAAAGGGTATAATCAAAATTATTTTAATTTTGTTTTACTCTTTTAAATTAATGGCCAAAATATCACTTTAATCACCTAATCAATTTAACTCTAAGTTTTTAAAAAATTGAATACAGATTAATTATCTTTAAAACAGATAAATACATCTTAATTAACTGCCTGAACATAATTTTAAAAAACATTACTATTATAATTAAAAATACAAATATTTTTAATTAATCACATAAATAATTATATGTAAATACTAATAATCATCTTATATTTTGAAATATTAACTATAAAATTACATATACAAGTAATAACAATATAAAAATTGTGAAGAATCTCGAGTCATACTTAAGTGACAGTTTCATTTGAAAAACAAAATTCTCAACGAGGAATTCAAAACTCGTGTTTTTATTTTAATAAAAAAAAAATTTAAGGTTACTCACGGGGTGATTCCTAAAATTGTTAATTCAACAAGGAGTTGTGAAATCTATAATATATACCTTCATATTCCAATTTTGTATTTTAAATAATACAAATTTAAATTAAAATAATTATTTGATCAATTTTATTCTTTAAATAATTATTTATTCAAATTTATTTGGTTTTTCAATTTAACCACTTTTCAAACTTAACTATACTTTTTAATTATAAAGTTATCTACAAAATAAATAAAAATCATTTACGATAAAATTATAAAAATTATTTGTATTTGTTATTATAATTACAACATATACAATAATCATAATTTTATTATTTTTTATTATCATAAAAGAATTTAACAGTTACAGACATAGGATTTTAACATCTTATATTTTAGACTGTTAACTTTTTTTTTTATAAGTTCCAACATAGTGTGAAGTTAAATTGATACGTCATTTTGTGAGTTTTTTTTCTATATTTTAATATATTTTTCCACTAAATCTATGAGAAATAGATACACTAAAAAAATCATATATCTTTTAAGTATTTTAGATATATCAAATTGTAAAATATGAAAAAAAATTGGTAACAAATATTATGAAAATAAAATACATACTTTGATGATAGATTTTTAAAAATTCTAAAACCCCAATCTTCGTTGGAAATTGAACAGAATTTATGATTTTTTTTTGAAGTTTTACATCACCATAATTCTGAATTTGAATTTAATGCATAATATGTGAAACATTCAAATATTTTACAAAATCTGAAAAATGAGAAAGGGGATGAGAAAACATCAACCTTTATTACATACAATCGTTTCAGCTTAAACAAGGTTTAATATCTAACTTTGTCCCTTGTTTGGTTCACAAATCTCAATTTAGTTCCTTTTTAGAAAAGTGTTTGAAATTGGTCCTTATTTATAAATTTTTGAATCAAGATAGTTTCTTCCGTTCAATAATGACAAACGGTTTAATACCGTTACAATAATCATTAAATATTGCAAATGCTCACAAAAACTTATAGAAAATGAGAAGAGAGAAAAAAAAATTTAACACTGTTTGTTATTATTTAATGGAAGGAATATTTTGACTCAAAAATTCAAAAGTAAGAAGCAATTTTAAACACTTTTTTAAAGAAGGATTAAATTGAGATTTATTAACCAAACTAGAGACAAAGTTAGATATTAAACCTTTAAACAACTACCACAACCTTAACATCAAATAAAATAGATCGAAGGCGAAGCTCCATAACTGGGAGAATTTTCACGCAAACTAAAAAGAAAAAAAAAAGAAACAATGAAAAATTTTCACCCAAATAATCTTACACAATTTCTTTTATGTTTTAAAAATGAGTTTGACATCGGACAATATATGTCTGATATCATAAAACTTTTCAATGTTAGTTTTAGGACATGTTAATGTTAATTGATATCTATTAACATTAAACTTGATTTAAACATATATAATGTTATTTTTATAATTTTTATTACAGAAATATTAACAATCAGGTTGATTTTTCCAGTTTCCCACATCAAATAAGTGATGTTATGAGGATTTTTTTTAATAGTGACACATAATGTGTTTTTACTAGTTTTATTTAAGTATTTTTTTTTAAATATCACCCATTTTTATCATTAACTAAAAAAATATCAGTAGATATATTATGATATCATTAATCATATGACTATACAATTACATATTAAGTGGTAGAAAAGCAAAATAAATTTATGCAAAAGATTTGAATTATCTTTGTTAGAAAGTAGATGTTAACTATGATGTAATATGTTTTATACATATGATTTTTTCAGAATGTGTTTTGTAACATATTTGTTTATTTATTTTTTAATTAAGATATTTCAAAATATCTTAGGTAGAAAATAGATGTTAAACTATGATATAATATGTTTTATACGTGAGTTTTATAATTTGTTTAAGACGTATATGTTTTTCAAAATGTACATTAAAATTGTCTCTAAAGATATTGTTAAAGAATACATATACAACAAAATATATCTAGTTGTGTAATTTCCTATAAACAGAGGTGAATGGTATATAGATACGTACGTGTATAATATATATATATATATATATATATATATATATATATATATATATATATATATATGTATGTATGTATATATATATTAAAAATAGTTATTTCACTTTAATAAATATAACTATTTTTAATGTATTTATTCTTTCAAAATCTTATTCAATTTTGAGATTATTTATTGTGAAATAACACTTTTAATTCTATAAAATACAACTGAAAGATTTATAATCAAATAGTAAACTAAACACTAGTAATTACGCAATTTTATCTTCAAATATTTTGAGAAAGAAAATAATGATACTTTTATACAGTTTTATCTGTGATTTCAATATATTGTTGAGAATTCTAAAATTATTAGGATTATTATATTACTGTAAATTGTAAATTATTTGGAGTATTATTTTAATTTTTTGAAAAAAAAATGATTACTCAGATAAATAATTCAAGCAAGTTAGAAATGTTAAATGAAGGTTATAGTTTTTAAAAGCTCATATATATTTATTTTAATAAAAGAACTTATATAACATAAAATTATTGCTCATTGAAATTGAATGCTTTAACTATAATCTTTATACGAAATACAAATAATAATAATTTTTCAAGTATATCATTAACTCATATATATTATTTTACTAGATAAAATAAAATCAATATTATTGTTTCGCAAGATTAGGATCGATGACATATAAAAAATATTTACATAAATATTATTATTTTATAGGCATTTTCATTATGAAAAATAAAATAAATACTTGTACAAATATTTACTTACAATTATTCCAAATTTTGATCAGCAGAGAATGTAGATTTAAAATATAATTAAATTTTGATTCAAGTCATTCAACTTGTTAAATATTTGTAATTCTTAACTTGAATATAAAATTAAAATTTATTGTTGTTGTAAGTTTGATACATTTTCATCATAATTCTTTTAAGATAAATTATTATAATCTCGATTTAATTTTGTTTACATGTTAAATTAAATGACATTACATATTAATATTTGAATTAAAATATGTTAAACAATAAAAATATCTCAAATATACATAAAAATAATTTAACTATATTTATTTATTTTTAAAATTTAAAAACTAAAATCTATTTTAAAAACAAACTATAATTCTCGTGAAAGTTTATAAATTAAAACTTATTTAACGTTATTTTTATTTCTGAGAAATACAATATATGGAACTCTTTAATTACACCATTCAACTGCAAGTATAATGTTTGAAGTTGTGTCTGCAAATTGAAACAACACTGCATTCAACACCATTTTTTTAATACTGTTCAATTCCCATAAGTAAAAAAAAAAAAGAATACAAAATATAAATAATTTATTATATAGATAATTTACAATAACTATTTTTATATCACGAGGAGCAGAAAGAGTAAAATATTTTTGTCTTAAAATTTTAAACGATAAAAACAAAATATCTCGTGTTTGAAAAGAAAATGCTTAAATCCAAATAAATAAAGTAATAAAATAAAGTAATTATACGTTTGAGCGACGCCGAGAAAGAGTACAGTAGAAGGCAGGGTTGATGTGACCCGACCCGACCCGGGATGGTTTTTACAGTGGGGACCCACCCGTAGTAATATTCAGAGAAACCGACAACAGTGTGCAGCAAATTAGTCTCTCCTTCGACACCGGGTTGCTCCTATCGACGCCGTGTGTGTTTCCACTCGTCTTCTTCTTCTTCTTCTTCTTGAAATCTCTCTTCTTCTTGGTCTATAATTCTCAGATGGAGCAGCTGAAGACGCTGGGTAGAGAACTTGCAATGGGGTCGCACGGGCAGTCGAAGGAGTTTCTGGACCTCATCAAGTCCATCGGCGAGGCCCGATCCAAGGCCGAGGAGGACCGCATCGTCCTCCGCGAGATCGAAACCCTAAAGCGACGCATCAACGACGCAGACACGCCCAAGCGCAAGATGAAGGAGTACATCATCCGCCTCCTCTACGTCGAGATGCTCGGCCACGACGCCTCCTTCGGCTACATTCACGCCGTCAAGATGACTCACGACGACGCCCTCCTCCTCAAGCGCACGGGATACCTCGCCGTCACCCTCTTCCTTAGTGACGATCACGACCTCATCATCCTCATCGTTAACACTATCCAGAAGGATCTCGCCTCTGATAACTACCTCGTCGTCTGCGCCGCCCTCAACGCCGTCTGCCGCCTCATCAACGAGGAGACCATTCCCGCTGTCCTCCCCCGCGTCGTCGACCTCCTTAACCACTCCAAGGACGCTGTCCGGAAGAAGGCCGTTATGGCGCTGCATCGCTTCTACCAGAAATCTCCCTCCTCCGTCTCCCATCTGTTAACCAATTTTCGAAAGCGCTTGTGCGATAACGATCCCGGAGTCATGGGCGCTTCTCTTTGCCCTCTCTTTAATCTCGTCTCGGACGATGCTAATTCTTACAAGGATCTCGTCGTTAGCTTCGTCAACATCCTTAAACAGGTTGCAGAACACCGGTTGCCCAAGACTTATGATTATCATCAAATGCCTGCACCCTTCATTCAGGTTAAATTCTATTTAATATTTGGATAAATTCCTCCCTCGGGGAGAAAAATAAGAAACTAAATAATTTATTTTGACCTTAGATTAAACTAAACTAGGAAGACAGGTTTATAGAGAAGCTTATCCATAAAAGACTATTTTTGATTTTGCATGTTACTTACTCGATCCTGTTGCTTAAATTGGCTACTCGTTGTGTTTGAGTGCTTAGATTAAGATGCTGAAAATTCTGGCATTGTTGGGAAGTGGTGACAAGCAGGCTAGTGGACACATGTACACCGTGCTCGGTGATATAATTAGGAAGAGTGATTCCATGACCAACATAGGGAATGCTGTTCTCTATGAGTGTATATGCTGTGTTGCTTCTATATATCCCAATCCTAAGTTATTAGAGGCTGCAGCGGATGTGATTGCCAAATTTTTGAAGGTTTGCTTTTTATCTTTTTGGTAAAATGTGTTTTAAGTTTGCATGCAATGTGATTGTGGTGGTGGATTTGGCTATTGTGTGTTACGTATGTGTTGTTGTCATGTGGGCAGAGTGACAGTCATAATCTCAAGTACATGGGTATTGATGCCCTTGGTCGGTTGATAAAGTTAAGTCCACAAATTGCAGAACAACACCAACTGGCCGTCATTGACTGCTTAGAGGTGAGGGATTTTCCTCATAAAGACGAGTTTATTGTGTTTTTGCTAAAACTGAAATCATTTAGCTTATGCGTAGATCATTCGATGCTTGTTTTACTTCATATTTTCATATCCAGTCTGCAAGTGCAAACCAAATGATGATCAATGTTGCTGAATTTCTGTTATTTTCATGCTGGTCTAGCCGTTGACTGGGATTGTCGTGTTGTAGAAATTCCTCGTGAAGAGTTGTCTTCTTGCAAATTATAGCTAGAGGATAAACTAAGGTTTGTCAGTGCATGAGAAAAATAGTTTAGACCATAAGGCTATTGTGACAGTTACATCTGTTGTTATAAAGACAGTGACATGTACTGTGGACTTTGAAAGTATGGTATCACAATTCAGTTTTAGTTAGAGTTTCCTCTTCAAAGAGTCTGAACCTTTTCTTCCATTAATGCGGAACTGTTGGTATTATAGTTATTTCAGTGCTGGTTTGTATGATGGTATTATATCACATGCAAATATGTTAAATGGGTTCACCCGGTGTTTTACACTTAAATTTGAATTTTTAGGGAGAAAAGCTTTAGTTTTTTTCACTTAGTTGAATATATGTGTGTGTGTGTACTATAGGCCACAAAGTGAAAAGAAAGAAAGACTGACCCAATACTAGATGCAATGATATAGAATTCATATATTTATTTGAGAAACCTCAGACCGGAGCGTATAAATTTTATCCTCCAAGAGTGGAACATGTAAACTAAATTCAAGTTCCCCTCAAGGATTTGATCAAAATATCAACAAGTTGGTTATTTGAACTGATAGCCTCAATAGTTATTTCCTTAGACAACAACTTGACCTCACAAATTGATAAATCAATCTCTATATTTAGTTCGCTCATAAAACATTGGATTACTAGTAATGTGGAGAGTTGTCTAATTATCACAATATAGCTTCATTAGCTCAATTTTACAAAACGTTAGTTGTTGAAGGAGTTGTTTGATCCACACCAACTCACACGTGGCCAAGGCCAAACCTTATATTCTGCTTATGTGCTAAAATGAGCAGCAATATTTTGTTTTTTGCTTTCCGAGGTGACATTTCCCCCAATGGATACACAATGCGTTGTAGTAGAGCTCCTATTAATAGGAGACCCTACCTAATCAACATCATAATACAGAGAAATTTGAGTATCTCCTCTATCCTCATACAATAGCCCTTGTGAGTCTTCTTAATATACTTGAGAATGCAAATCACAACATTCCAAGGATCAACATGAGGAGCTGTTAGGAACCAAGAATTGAAAAAGAGAAAGAAAGAAAGGTTTTTATTGAATAGAATGGAAGAAACAAGAAATAGTAGATCACTTTCTCTTTCAAGGGCTTCCTTCCCCTTCACACAGAGCTAAAGCCTAATCTACAAAATTCACCTACTTCCCCTCTCCTCTCCTTCTTTCCTATTTATATCTAACTAACACCTCAAGTAACTGACTCATGAATATTCTGACTATCTTAACTAATATATCTTCATTGTGTATCCTAACAATACACTCCAAAAATCAACCTTGTCCTCAAGGTTGGAACAGTGGAAGCTAGATCCCGTGACTCATCTTCATCACCGTGATCATTATCTACCCTTCCTGAAAGCATTATGATACTGTCCTATCATAGGGAGGGAACCCACTAGCTAGTGCATGTAAATTCAATTATGGAGATATGGGTGGTGGTGGGGATGAGAGTGGTTTTTGTGTAAAAGTTTAGAATTCTGTAAGTTGAAATTCCAAGATTCCAATGTCATTGATGCTCCTATCACCTTCATTATCAAATCTAGGTCCAACAATGATTTCTTATTCATATTATGTGAATCTGAATTTGGGAAAAATATATGATTGGTTGCATCTCCACCTTCAACTTTCTTATTGGTTAACTCTACAATTGGGTTATCAAGAAACTGATCTTCACATCCCATAATCTTCACTCTCTTTATTGATGCATCCCCTCCTTCATCCATCATAATTTTTTTTCTCTATTACAAGCCTTTGGTTTTTTCTTCAGTATAGAGGGTGTGATTCTTGCAAACTTTTTTCATAATGGTCATGTCAACTTTCATCTCTGCAACTACCTTCTTTTGTTCACTAGCCCATCTTTCCAATGCACCCAAATGACTTTCCATAATGACCCTTCGCAGCAGATCCAGCATGTTAGGCCAATTTGTAAGGTAAAAAATTGAAAAGAGAAAGAAAGTGAAGGTTTTTATTGAATGTAATGAAAATAACAAGAAATAGGAGAGCACTCTCTCCTTCAAGGACTTCCCCTTCACAAAGAGCTAAAGCTCAATGTACAAATTTCACCTCCTTCCCCTTTCCTCTCATTCTTTCCTATTTATATCTAACTAACACCTCAAGTAATTGATTTGAGTGTTCTGACTATCTTAACTAATTTCTCTTCTTTGTGTATCCTAACACGGGCTTGCATAAATTGACTAAGATTCCCATTGCAAAGGAAATATATAATGAGTTTTCCAACCATTCTTTTATACCATTTTGGATCTGAATATGGTTTACCTTGCTTCGCTATCAACTTTTGATTTGGACCCATGGGGATGCCAATGAGCCTACAATCCATCAAGCTTGTTTTTTCCAAGATATCCAAGGAATACTATGTCTACGATGAAGATAAGCAATGATGATTGAAAATTATACATAGAATGAGAATTTGGAGTAGATCAACTACCTTTTGTAAAAGCAATGGGCGAAGCGAAGTTTCATCATGAGAATGAGACGTGGAATAGGGATATTTTGTGTGTGAAGTTGATGAAGGAAAGGGATTAGAAGAGTATTAAGGTAATATAGGTCTAGCTCTCTATGTCCTTTGTTGTTATGTAATGAGAGGAGGTGAACAATTTCAACTAGATTTTGAGTTGAAGCGTGAGGTTGATCATGTCCTTGCCTTGAGGTGTGAACTTCACCTTACAAATCGATTATGAGATTGAGTTAGGCTTAAAGTTCATTTCTTAACATGTAGAAAGTCACATTTAATAGCTCTTATAAAAATGTTTGTTTAGACTTAGAGAGAGACATCATGTACAAAAAATGTGCAACCAAAGACTTTAGGAGAGGCATGATTGCAATGGAACATTAAAGAAATGATTGAATAGGAAACTTATTTTCAAGGAGGAAGAGCGCATCCTATTTAGTAGGAAACAAGTAGTGATAATTGTATCACCCCAATTATGGATTGGAACATTTGCATTAAACATTAAGGTGTGTGTAGGACTTACAGACTGATGCAAAATGCCTTTCAAGGATAAAAAAAAGCCTTTCAAGGATAAAAACGAGAAAGTTTAGTACAGAAACATTGTGACATTGTGACTTCTAAGAATTTCAATTATTCTTCTTTGGAATTGGTTCTTGATCTCATTGAAGAAAAACATAAAATAGACAAAAGTTTAGACTGGTATTTCTTGAAATATATCCTAGTTCATTGAGAATATTTATCAATTAATGTTGCAAAATATCTAAAACTTAAAGATGTTACAAGATCTAGACCCCAAATATCTGAATTATTGGTAGAAGAAATTGAGTTACATCTTTTTTTTAGTTTGTTAGCAAAAGAGGACAGTATATATTTGCCTAGTTGACACAATTCCAAGTCTAAAGTTTCGGCTATTATTTTCATTTTTTTGCTTAACTTAGATGATCCAAATGACCATGCAAAATTTTTTGGAGGTGAAGCAACTAGACAAGACAGAAGGGTTGGTTTCCAATAACAAAGACATTGTGATTCATGTTCTATGGCAATTAGACTACCATTACCATGTTCACATATATGACAAAGGATTTTGAATAAAGTGTTATTGTTATTGAGCAATTTAAGGTGCCAATGTGATTTATAGAGATAAAATTATAAGGACAGCTAGCGATATAAAGAACAAGGTTTAAATTTGAGGAGAAAGAGGAACTTGACTGACTTATTGAGACAACTCTGGACGTATTAGCTTGGGTAACAAGGTGAGGGAATTTAAGTGAAGAAATAGATGAAAACTAGGAATTATGACCAAAAATATGGTAAAAAGCACTTGAATCAACTATCGATGAACCTTGACTCTCTGCCAATTGAGAGATATATTGGGGCTTGATTTGATGCCAAAGATGATCGGGTGTGTGGTTGCTGAATTTTATTGTGAGATATTTGATACTCAAAAAAATTGTTTCAGATTTGGACAAAGGTGCTGCCTTGTTAGGATTTTCATGCAATGAATAAAACATTTATTGAATATGCCCCATCCTTTTACAATATGAGCATTGGGGATTATGGCTTCTGCCACCATGTTTTCATCGAATTCTTCAACTTCCTCTTTCCTTAGTAGATAGCATTGTTGAAAATTTGGTAGTTTTAGACGAACTCCTATTTTTTAGTGTTGGAACACAAGACGTGCAGTGAAGTTTTCCATTGATAGAATTTCATGACCTGTCAAAATTTGGTGATAAATATGATCAAAATCTCAATTCATGACATGCAAGTCCCACGCCATGAACAATTTTTCAGGTTTCTTCATTTCACCTGCAAAATTTGCTTCCAGAAACAATTTCAATTGTTCAACTGCAAATTGAGCTTGAGCAACTAAAGTGTCATGATCAAATTGCTGGAAAGATGCTAACTTTTCAGCTGAATCATATAGGTGTTAAATATCTTTGGCAGGGATATTTTGAGCCTTCCTCCAAAAGGAGTTATTTTGTTTTGAAAGTCCTTATGTTTCCTCAGTTGTTGGGCTTTACAAATTGTTGCAACAAAGTACAGTGTTGGAAATCAAGCTTTTTCCACTGGTGTTGGCTGTCTGATGACACTTGGATATCTTTCTCTAAATGATCACGATATTCCTGACCAGAGAACCGTAGTTCCATAAAAGTTGACCAAGGTAGATAGTTTTGCCATAAAGTTTCTCTGAAGTTATGGTTGGAGTTCTAAAAATGGAAAAAACAGAACCAAAATGAGACATGTTGCTGGAGCATAGAGAAAATTAAAGCCAAGGAAGAAGGGGAACACAGACTCACTTTCCAAACAAAAAAGAGAAGGAATGTGAAACAATTTTTGCCTCTGGAACCAGCCAAAATGTGTTGTTTTTGATGATGTGGACTGACCTGTGGTTCACCAGAAATGTTGCCAGGGGCAGATGCTGGCCAGGGACTGGAATAGCTAGTGGGATTGGAACCTGCTCCAATATCAACTTAAATATGAAGTTTGGAGAGGAAAACTTGAGTTTTCCACTCATCTTTAACATATATGTGTGTGTATAACAACTGTAAGAAAAGGTACACTGATAACACCTCTGCAGACTGTTGCACCTGTTAAAATGGCTAAGCAGGAAAAGAAAAAGAAAGACTGACCCATTACAAGACACATGATGATATAAGAAATACATATAATTATTTAACACTTACTAACCTATCATTGTCATGACTGTGAAGGGCTATATTCTAAATTTTTTGTTCATTGATGAAACCTATCAGATTTTGCTGAAAGTACCTTGATTATCTTTATTACATAAAATGACAATGCTGTCTGTTGTTTACTTAGTTATATCTCTATGCATGTTTCCTGATGATTGTGCTTGAATTTGGAACTCTGATTAAATATGATGTTATGCAGGACCCTGATGATAGTCTGAAACGAAAAACTTTTGAACTGTTATACAAAATGACCAAGTCTTCCAATGTGGAAGTGATTGTTGACAGAATGATTGATTACATGATTAGCATAAGTGATGACCATTATAAAACCTATATAGCATCTCGATGTGTGGAACTTGCTGAGCAATTTGCACCAAGTAATCATTGGTTTATACAGGTAATTGAAATAGTTGCCTCAACATTATTGATTTTGCATAAATTCGTTGTTAGTTAATAATATCTGCTATTATGATTATGCAGACCATGAATAAAGTTTTTGAGCATGCTGGAGATCTTGTTAATATTAAAGTGGCACATAATTTAATGCGGTTGATTGCTGAAGGATTTGGGGAGGATGATGATGCTGCAGATAGTCAGTTGAGATCATCTGCTGTATGTTATTTCAATAATTGCACTGGTTTCGTTTGGTAAATCGTTTGGTATTTCAATAAATGTGTTACTGAATGCATGCTGTTTCATGTAGGTTGAGTCATATTTGCGCATTATTGGAGAGCCCAAGCTTCCTTCTGTGTTTCTTCAAGTACTTCCTATACCAGATGTTTTGGATTTTCTCCTCTCTTTTTAATCTGAGAAGAAACTAAAAGTGTTTATTAGAATAACTTTTATGTACTGATTGTAGGTCATCTGTTGGGTTCTTGGGGAATATGGAACAGCCGATGGAAAGTATTCTGCTTCATACATCAGTGGAAAGTTATGTGACATTGCAGAGGCATATTCTAATGATGAAAATGTGAAGGTATTTTTTGACATCAGTATCACAGTAACGTGATATTGATTTGAAATTAGGCATATTGAATCTACTTATGTTTGAAGATTAATGTAACTTCCATTTTTATTTACAAAATGCATCCATGTGGTGAGAAGAATTTAGACAGATTACACTAGGTTGTTTTTTTCAAAACTATTTTTGTTGTTCTACTTCCTATATCTCCCCCCCTCTGTATGTTCCAACTAATTGAGTCTCTAACAATGTTGATAAATAGTGGCTATACTGGTGCTATAGTTCTATTGTATTGCAAAGTATCTTTTCCTTGTGTTTGGATGAGAAACTTAACAGAGTAATTCATTTTTTTAATAATTTTACATGCTGTGCTGAAATAATGTGTTGTTTAAAATATGGAAGTTAGAGTGAAATTGAAATTGTAGAATTTCAAATTCCATAAATAAGCTGAGAATTTGAACTTCTTGACGCTCTCTCTTGATCATATTCCCTCTATCTCTTTTCTCTCTTCCCTCCCCCTTCATCCTTTCTCTCTCTTTTACTATCTCCATCTCTCTCTTTGTTCAATTTCTTTTTTAGTTCTCCTTTGTATCATTCTCTCCTCTCTCCCTTTTCTCTCTTGCTATTCTCTCCCTCTCCATTTTCTACTCTCTCCCTCCATCTCTCCTCTCTATCAAGATTGATGTACAAATGTCAATATTTGTACTTTCAAATTATAAAATATTATCTACTATTAACTTATCTTGACATTGAATATTTAAAATTGACATGCTTATTTCCATAATGTTTATTATTAAAATTAATATATTTATATTTTTAAAATGACATAGTAGAAATTTACTTGTCATATCCGAACTTAGAATCTAAAGTTTAAGAAATTGAATTGATTAATAATAAATTCTTTCAAAATGAAGAAAGGTGAAATAATAAACAATGCAAAATTTTGGGCATGCCAAATTTCTTGAAATTTCAAAATACCTTGTCAACATAACCAGAATCTGCAATTCTGATTCCATTCTGGTGCACCTTCCACAAAATATGGCTTTTGCTATTGCTATGGTTGCAATGATTGCAGCATTTGTACTTTCCTCACTTTTCGAGTTATGTATGATTAAACTGCACGTGACTTTTTTTCAACTCCTCCCACTCACAATCTGTCTAACTGATCCCATGCGGGAACTCTGTTCACAGCTTCACGTAAGGATCAAGGAAGAAGTCCTCCACTTCTCCACGAGCATTTATTCTGAGGCCTCTGTCATCTCTAGCGAGTCTTTGGTCAATTGAATCTTTGATTTAATATATCAAATTATATTAATTTTTTTATTTTCATATAGCTCACTCTTTTATACATATATAATTGATAATTGGTATATACCATATTTCAACTGCTATTTGACTTCCACTCGTGCCTGTGAGGCCACGACTTTATTGTTGCAGATTATTGGATTTGTGCATTTTCTGTGATCTGCGGTTTATGACAATGCTCAATAATCAAATATTTCACTTTACCTATTTGATAATTTAAAATGTTTGCCTCTCCAAATCTATGTATGACTTGTGTCAATAAGCACTTTTGTTTTGCTTAATTATTTAAATTGTGAAATACATGCACATGCAGGAATTACGTTCCCTTGCATTTCGTTCCTGATTTATGCAATCATGCAATAATTTTTGCCATTAGCATTCGCGCTCACATGAGAACATATATATATTAGGTGTTTTTATCATGTTTCTAGTATTAGTTTATATGGTGATAACGTGTTTTCTGCGTAAACTTCATTTTATCATTGAACTATTCTATTATAGTTAGTTTTATTGTGTCCATCCTATGGCTAGCTCTAATTTCAATTTGTCAGCTTGAAAGTTTTCAAATTCAAACTAATTTATTGCTTTTTCAGGCTTATGCAATTTCAGCATTGATGAAAATTTATGCGTTTGAAGTGGCAGCTAGGAGGAAAGTGGATATCCTACCTGAGGTATCTACTAAAAGACTGGGTTCAAAAATATGAATCCTTTCTTCCTAAGATAGTAATGATTAATGAATGATTGAGTTTTGAGGACTATATAAAAACTACCCCTTATAATGTATGGTATCTTTTCTCATTTTTATCATCATGCGAAGAATCTCACCTCAATAAATTTCTAGAAGTCCTTCATAGGTGTTTTCCAATTTCACAAATGGTATTTTAACCCGTAGAATTTTTTTTTGGTGATAATCTAAAGTAATAAAGTTGAACCAGAGGAATATGAACATTAGATCTTTAATTTTTATTCTTTATATAAATTCCCTTTAAACATGTCTTTCTTGAGTGAGTTATATTGGATATCTTCTAAATTATTTGTAATTTGTTGAGTGTATTGTGTTTGTGTATGACTCAAGCTTAGTTTACTGATACTCTTATTATTGTATTAGCATGCTCAGGCTTATAGTTGTAATGATACACTAGTACTCGACGAAATTGTTGATATAAATAGGGTCATTGAATTAGCATTTTGTATGACCATTTCAGTTTAATATTTTTCACCATTGTAATTGATTAGTTTCAAAGTTCATTTTGCTGAGTGGGATGTCCATAGAAAAGCAAATTCTGTTATAGTCTACAAGTTTATGCTAAATTTGATTTATGCTTTATTGAAATGAAGAGTAACTCTTTCTTGTCTACTTGCAGTGTCAATCTTTGATTGAAGAACTATTGGCATCCCATTCTACAGATTTGCAGCAACGTGCTTATGAATTGCAGGCCCTTATAGGTTTGGGAGCACAAGCAATTGAAACAATAATGCCAAGAGATGCAAGTTGTGAAGACATTGAGGTTTAATTCCAATGTGGAATCTTACCGAAGATCATGATATTTTATGTGTTGATCTATAATGATTTGCACTTTTGTGGTGTTAACCAATGAAACAAAGTAATCAAGGAAAACCTTTTAGGGATTGTGTTAGGCAGGGAAGTAATGAGAGGGTTAGGAAGACATTTTGAAATAAAAGTAGTTAAATTGTTAGTTGTTACAGGGGGAGACTTTATGAGAAAGTCAATATTCTTATCTTGTGGGATGTTGAGAAAAAGTTGGAGCGTTTTCAGTTGTTGTGTTGACAGGGAATGCCCTGAGTGAAAGGAAGAGATTTCCTTTGAGTAAGAATTTACCTGTTTTTTACTCTCATTTTATGATGTGATTTACATTTTCTTTTCTTTCTTTTTTTCATGGCAAGGATGGTACTGGTGTTGGTTAGATACGGTTTATGTTGGCATAATTAATTTCTGATAGGAAATTGAAATGCTACTTGATCATCCAAAATATTATTTTTGGAGGGGCAGAAATGTGAAGGTTGATGGGATTGAAATGTACTTTGAAATATCTCTTTGCTGCAAGTTTGTTGTTTTGCTTGGTGTGATTTGTCTTGTTTACAAACACATGCAATTTGACTTCTTTTTGACAAAAGTTGAGATTTGAGCTTCTGTTCTTTCCAGATATTTTTTCTGGTTTCTTTATGATTGTTGGCTAGTAGTCTCTTGATTAATTTGTGCCAAAACTGAAAGTTTCAACCATTTTGTTTTGGACATTTATACACTGCATAGCATTTTTGTTTTCTAGTATTCAAATCATTTAACTAAATATAGCAAGTGTTTTGCTGGGGAACGATGCCTTTAAATTATTGTTTTTTATGCCGCAAGAGTTTGTTGACATACTGAATATATTATGCAGGTTGACAATAATCTTTCTTTCCTCGATGGGTATGTTCGGCAATCTCTAGAAAGGGGTGCTCAAGCCTATATTCCCGAGGATGAGCGCACTGGAATGGGGAGTATGAACAATTTCAGAAGCCAGGATCACAATGAATCTTTGCAGCATGGTCTAAGATTTGAGGCATATGAAGTTCCAAAGGCTCCAATGCAACTGAAAGCTACTCCAGCTTCATTTGCATCTTCAGCAGACATTGTTCCGGTACCTGAGGCACTTTCTACCAGGGAAACTCACCATATTTCATCAGCGGGATCAACATCAGAAGCTGGATCGACAGAGCTTAAGCTAAGACTTGATGGTGTTCAGAAGAAGTGGGGTAGGCCTACTTATTCGTCTTCAGCTTCTTCTGCTTCTGATTCTTATTCTACATCCCAAAAGTCAACAAATGGGGCGGCACAGGTGGATGGTGCTACAGCTGTTAATTCAAAAGTACGCGATAGTTATGAATCAAGAAAGACGCAGGTTGAGATTAATCCAGAAAAGCAAAAGCTTGCTGCTTCATTGTTTGGTGGTTCAACTAAAACTGAGAAAAGATTATCTACAAGCCATAAGGTTCCAAAATCTAATGCTGCAGACGGAGCTCAGGGATCAAAGGCTGCTGTTGTACCCAATGAGGTAGCTGTGGAAAAAACAATTCATCAACCCCCTCCTCCTGATTTGCTTGACTTGGGTGAATCAGCTGACACTACAGCTCCTCCCTCTGTGGATCCATTCCAGCAATTAGAAGGACTTTATGACCCAAACATTAATTCTGGAATAGGTCATAATGTAGGTGCTACTACAAATGCCCCTGATATTATGGGATTGTATTCGGAGAGTACTGGCAGTGGTGGCTATTCTGTACCTGTAAGTGGGAATAATGTAAATCTTTTATCTGAATTGTCCAATCCAGCTGTAAAAGCTACTAGTGGAGAAACAATTACGACGCCTTTGCCCCAGTCTATTAAGGGTCCTAATGCTAAAGATTCGTTGGATAAGGATGCACTAGTGAGGCAGATGGGTGTGAACCCCTCAAGTCAGAATCCTAACTTGTTCAGTGACTTGCTTGGCTAATCTGTTTACTAATCGAATTCCGGATCATGAATGCTTGAAGATAGATTGCCTCGCGACTTACTGCTTTGTCGAGTTGCCTGAAACAGTTTGCTGTCTGATATACTCTCAATTGAATAATACAAGTTATTATCAGGCATGGATAATACGAGTTTCCCCTCATCTTTGTTGTACCAAAACTGTATCTTTTTAAGCTTAATGTGCAGTTTTCCATGTCCATAGGATGTTTTTTCAACAATGAGAAGTTTGATACTGTTGCGGTTAATAATAATATCAGTTTGATGATGTGAATGACATTTGAAGTTTTTAATTGTGAGATCCAAATCAAATTTTACCTATGTGCTTTTTTCCTCTTTACGTTGAATGTGAAAGCTGTCGAGTATGGGAGAAGAAACACAATTAGTTTGGCGTTTGATTAACCTTGATGATGTAGTTTCCATTTATGAAAAATTAAACTGTCAAACAGCCAGCATGTTGCAGAAAGCGTCTGTGTAAATGACATGCAGAATACAGTGCTGAAGTACCCTGAGCTGAATTTTTTGACTTGCAAATACTAATATCTGAAGCAACTCCTTAGACAATTTAACTTGGAAGACTGCACAAATGACACTGAACTATGATAATCAGGCGGTTCTACATATCATATATGTAATCTAGTTTTTTATATGACAAAACTTGTTGAGGTTCACCAAAGAGAAGAAGATTGATGTTAAAGAAATTACAAGAGGTTGATATTTCTAGTACCAAGTTGACTGATGTCTTCACTAAGTGTTTGAGAACTCTCAGGATTAACTATCTTTTCAACAAGCTGAACTGATATGATTTACAAGCTCCAAATTAAAGAAGAGCTTTGAGAATCAAGAGCAAATGCTACAAATTCAATTATAGAAATATATATCTTATTTAGAGAAAAACGAATTTATTCTAATGGGTAATTAGAAGATATGACTTTTATGCTCCGAACTGAAGTAGAGCTTCGCGAATCAATCAGATATTTAGTTAGGTTCTAGATACCGTATGAAAAAGGATATTCCATCTTTCAATCAGATATTTAGTCATTATAATTTAAAGTAGAATAACTATTATAAATATTAACATTTTATATCAATAATATAATATGTCATAGTAATGTATCATACTGATAATTAATAATATAATATTAACATTTATATTATTACATTTGGCTGATTTTGTAAAGTGAAAATTTCTGTCAGTATATTCAAAGTTAATAGTTTAATGCAGACATACTAACAGAGACTATATCAATGAAACTAATTCTGACACTTTTTTGGCCATTTATAGTAAATGACTTTTTAAGTGAAAAGGTAGTGAGAAGATCAAATCTACACCCAACTCTTTAAAAACAGGAATGCGTGCTAATTAAATAAATAAAAAAAAGAGCAGTTCATTAAAAAGTTGTTAACACATATAAGAGAAGTAGGTTGGGAAGTGGCCAAACACTTTTGTTTTCAATCTTTGAGGAAAAACATAATCATATGACTGTGACTCCTCAAGGAAGACAACAATGTCTTTTCCTGCAGAAAATGTGACACAGAATGTGAAAATATCTCAAACCTTCTTCTCCATTCACATGCATGCCTTTATGATCATAACACGGGGCAAAATGTGGTTGTTTGGTCCTTCATCCGTAATCTTCTCCAGCACGCTTTCCAACTTCATACACGTGCAAACTTCCATGCTTTCATCATGTTTAACTCAACTTCCCTCTGCATTGGACCATTTACTTCTCACAGCTCCAACACTTTCTATGGCTTAAAATGCAGCAAAAAGCATGGACTTTTTTAATGCTTGAGTATTGAATTTGTAAACCTCTACTTTTCTGGCACCCATAATGCCAAGCGTCCCAATGTATGATATGATAGATTCCTAACGTTTGAAATATACAATTAAATTAGGTTCTTTTCTTACACATGCATCGTTTTTAAATTGCATTTAAGCTACGGTTTTATTTCCTTAATTATATAATTAATGAGGATAAACACAGTTCATGTGGTTATATTAATACTGTGATACAAACACTATAAAAATCTTGTTATAATATCTGTGAGTTGGGTTAGTATATGGTTTAGCAGAGTAATATATATAACTTAAAGGATATGTACATTAGATCAAGATTTTAAAGTTTAATTGCGAGATTTTGTTGTTTGATTCTTGATATTGTTGGAAGTTCCGGTCCAGTATAAATAAGGTTAATTCATAATATATAGTATATAAATAAGTATAAACATAGTCATACAATACGGTTTTGTAGGATTGAGTTAGACTTAAAGTCAATGAGAAAGAAATTGAAGACAGACACAGCTGATGAAGTCATAACTGTCATCTCTTTTACTATCACAAACACTTAGTTACTGTCAAAATCACAGTCACAGACCAGTTTCTAAAAAACTTTAATGTTATCCGACTTTACCATATATATACATAATGCCAATGCTTATGGAAATGGCAATTGCATGATGTAGATATGTTGTGATGATGCTTAAATCCGCAATCCTCATCAATGAAACATACATAAGTTAATATCTCGAACTAAAATATACATACATACATACATATATATATATATATATATATATATATATATATATATATATATATATATATAATAGGAGGAAGCTAAGGTACTAACGAATTTTCTTTATCAAAGGTTTCCACGATGAAAGGAACCTAACTGGAGAAAAGTACATGTTGAAATAAGAAACAAGTATATATATATACGTGTGTGTTTTTTGTTCCACAGGTTTTGTTTGTCGTGCAGGATGTGAATGGGAGTGGTAGAGGACGTCATATTCGCATTATCTAAATTGAGTACATTGTACGAACTCCGATTCCACTACTACTGCTACTCATTCATTTCACTGTGATATATAGCTTATGAAGGACCATCTTCTCCTACCTCTTGTCATTGTTCTAATCCATACCACCAAACAACTCTAAGAACAACAAGACAACAACTCAAACAAAACCATACCCCATCACTCTATTTCCTGTGCAAACTGTTGGAATACAAACAAAGTCTCGTATCCAGTAAAAGAAGAATCAAATATGGATTTATATACACATAGATACTTTTATTAGGAAGTGGCCTTTTGGAGTGATACCAAAACCCCAATACAGATATTATCTTACTGGGTGGAAGATGTTGGGATTAAAAAACAATACACTTCTCTTTAAAATTTTTATAGTTGTAATATTTTTTTAATATTTGACTTTCCAAAAAATGATAATAGTGTTTTTAATATTTGGACTGATTTTTATTTTTTTATAAAATAATTTAATTCATATTTGTAATAGTAAAATATACAGGTATATGGATTGTCCCATGAGAATGAAAATTAGACACAATTTATTACATGCTGAATTTGAAAATAAAAAATAATGAAATTTTAGAGCATGAATAATGAAACTCACCCACTTCAGTTGCCATCCATAATACTCACAAGTTATACAAACAATTATTTACTAAAATCCATTCTCAATATTTACAAAATAAAACAAAAAATTGGTGGCATAATTCAACGAGATTAGTTTATAATAATTTCGCCAAATAAGAAGATTCCGTGGCAGAAAAAAAAAGTGTAGTCATATAAAAGTCACTAATTATGTAATATTTCAAAAAATATATAATCAAATTTATTTTAAAGTGTGGATTTGATTCTTTGGTGGCATGCTTCTTCTTAAAAAAACAACATAATAATAATAATAAAAAAAAACTAAAGACTTCTACCAACAATATTGAAGAGTTTAAAGTCAAAAAGATAAATATCGATATGAGTAGTAGATCTTTCTTGAAATTCAAACTATAAAATAATAGAATATAAATTTTCCAAGCTGTTCATAAAATTAATTCTTGAGATTGTTGCTAATTAGTCGCTACTTTTTCTTGGTCATATATCTAAAACACCTTCTGAGCTAACTTTTTTACTGTTTTAGGATTGAGTTAATATCGGGTTTAGATAATCTAATTTTAATCATTTTGAATGAAAAGAACTGAAGAAATTATTACACAGTTCCAAAAATTACCTATTATTTGAACCAATTTTCATGAAATCCAAGAAATCCGGTTACAATTGTATGATATTGCTAAATTAATATAGAAATATTATTACAGTAAATCTTAAACCTTAATTAACTTTTAAGCTGATAATAAAATAATTGAAAATCCAGTAGTCTTGCCCCATGTGGTGGATGTGGACTTTAAACAAGTGTTATATCCTCCATCTCTATCTCTTCTTTATTCAAACTTCTATATGTAGATATTTATTCTCTTTTTTTTTTCTCCACTTCCTTCTTTAACCTCATGCAATTGACTTCTTTGAATATAGTTAAAATTAGTTTTTCAAAGTTTTCTACTAAAAAATTTATCATTACTAATAAAAAAATTATGAAAAATATTCCCTAGTGATTTTACATCAATCAATATTTGCAAACAAGTAATAAGATGATTTCTATCGGTCAGAATGTGATTCTTCGCTGTTGAAAATCAAAAGATTCATGTGCAAATATCTTACGTAAGTTAGTAAAAGAATTTATGATTTTTATAAATATAATATGTATAAGTAATTACGAAGTGAATATTCATTAAAAATATTTATTATATTTATAGAATCAACATATACAATAAACTTATGTTCTCATATTAATATTTATCTCAAATATATAATGAATACTTAACCATAATATTAAGCTGTGAAGATTAACTATGACATGTAAATATAACTTAAATATATATAAATTTAGATTATTTCATAATAAAAAATTTAATCCATTTTATGGAGTTATATTATTTAATATGTCTATTAAATTAAATAAAAACAACGACATATATAATATAATTGTTGGAAATTTTTTTTTATCTTAAAAATATATTTTTGAAATAAGAAATGTTATATGTTTTATATATATATATATATATATAAATGGTTGTAGATATGGGAGAAAAAGTAAGATGTTGTATAGCTGTCATAGATTTGAAGAGTATCTTAGGCATATCTATTGACATATGAGAAGAAGATGAAAAAGAGATTTTGGACACTTGTGAGAAATGCAGAGTCATGAGTCAGCCTTTTTGGCTAAGATCTTATAACATCATTTCACAATTTCATCTTCTTTTTTCGTTTTTTTTTTTTTCAATTCGATCGACATGGATGCTCTTTTCAAGCTACAATGTTTATGTCTCTACAACTCTCATCAACTAATCATAGTATTTTATATGCTAAATGCTTCTTTCTTCTTGAAGGATGTCAAATTCGAGAGTTTAGATAAATTTGTGAGAGTAAAATAAATTTGACTTGTAAATTCGAGTTAAATTCGTAAAAGTTTATTTTAGATTAAAAAAATTATATAAATAATATCTTAATCTAAATAAGTCTATAAAATTATATAATTTAAAATAAATAATATTTATAAATATATTTTTCATAGAAATGTGATAAAACATAAACATTGGATTAATATAATTAATTTTGATGCATTTCGAGACATAATGCTATAAGTTTTTTCATTAAAAAAGTTCACAAAATCGTTCCAAACTCATGATTTTACACAATCTTACCGATTTTAGAGTCGATTTCACTGAGTTTACTTAGAAAACGAGTTTATTTTCGTCCGAGTTAACAAGTTAACTCTAGAGTTTGATAACTATACTTATGCTTCAATAACCTATCTATCACATATCAATTTAATTTATATTTAATAAAAATACTTAAAGTTTGAAAAATTTAGATGTTAGTTCACTTTATACATTAGTTAAATATAAAAGAATTGAGGACCTTATAACTAATGAAATTTACAAATTTATTGTTTTAAAATTTTAACTCTAAAAAAAATCTCATTAGAACATACCTATAAGATGTAGTAAAAAAATCAGAATTAATGAATTTGTTTTTAAAAGTAAAAGATAATTTTAATATCAATAATATGTATTGAAAGCAGTAGAATTAAATTAATAAAACATCTTTTAATTTGTAAGGAATTAAAGGACGAATAATATGTGATTTATCCATAAGAGGTAGCCTTCTCTTGATGTTGTATGAATTATAGAAATTTTATCACTTGAAAGAAACTTTTATTATGTTTTTTTAATATTTGGAAATAAATAATAGTTTTAGCTTTATATATCACATGGGTTAATATATATATTTTTTGTGAAAGTTATCATTCATTAAATAATTATTAAATAATAATGTCTGATGTGATGAATGAGGCATAAATGCTCTACAACTAGTTGTTGACTTTCGTTACTAACTATGTTTGATGTGATGAGTGTGACATTTTAGACTGAAATAGGACGATAGACAAAATTCGACACTACATAACATCTTTATTTTTAAACTTTATAAACTTCTGTTTTAATAAATAATAAAAAAATAGAATGAGAACCATTCGCACCTTCTTACAAATTATTTTGTTTCTTTGTCTCTTTAAAATATCATATTAGAATTTAATTTAAATATCATTCCCTTGAATAATATTTCTTTCAATTTTTTTAAAATTACTTATTGTCGATTTTAACATAGTTCATATAAAATAAATAAGTTTTATAATATTGGAGTGGAAAATGTAATTTATCCATCTTTTTCTAAGTTTAATTCTTTTGTTTTCTGCTAAATTTAATTAGGTTATATATATTATTTATCATTTGTATGCTTTTGTTCTAGGGTATAGAAAGCAGGAATTAAAGCTTTAATAAAGGAGATTGAAGCTTGTTTATCTATTTCCTTTTTTTTTATTTACTTATAAACTATAATTAGGATTTAAGTTTTTTTTTTACAGTTTAAATATTTATTTAATTGAATCTTATGCTAAATTTTATTGGTCCACTAATATTTAGATATTTTAATTAATTTTTATTGTTTAATTTTTTTAATCGAATGAAGTGAGTATTATTTTATCTTTTTATTTTGTTGGTTAAAAAATGTGAACATTTTTAATTAATATAAAAATGACATCATAATTACTGTAAATGTAATTTAGGAAATAAGATGTTTTCAATAAAAATAATTCGTTATTTTACATTATTTATAATACCATTTTTATGGTAACTTATAAGTTTTACAACTCTTAATAACTTTTATGTCAGTCAGTTAATAAAAAAAATTAAATGATAATAACTCGACTAAAAATTATAAATATTTGTGTATTTAATAAATAAAGAAAATTTAATGAAAATTAAATTTAAAATATTTAATTTTATGAAATGCTTAAAACTTAATTATAATTAAATATTTTAAAACATACTAAAATACGAATAATTTAATCATAATTATTTATATATATTGAATATGAAGTTTAAAAACTTGTTTCTTTTGACTAACTATTGTTTTTTTTTCCTTTCTATGATGTGGTTGGTATATCTGTTCTAGATTAAAATCTTTTCCTATCGATAATTTATTTTATACATTAAAATTGAATTGAGTTCAAAATGACATGTTTAAAAAATATTAAGATTCTTCATCTTATACCAACTCATGTCAGTATCACAACCTTTACTATGGACCAGTCTATGTTTTTAATTTGAAAATTGCCATTTAACTATATATATATATATATATATATATATATATATATATATATATATATATATATATAAAATTATGAATTTAGTGTAATGTAGTGTTATTTCCCTTAATTCAGACAAATGCTTCAACCACTATACACATACCTCAACTAATTTTCTTAATACAATCTCCTTTAATTTTTTTTCTTAAATAATAACTTTAAAATAAATCATTAATATATCTCTAAAAATAATTAATAGTATATAAAAAAGAAATTATGACCCAGCAGATATTTTTTGACTGAATAATTGAGTCCTTGTTATTGTTCAGAAAAAATTGACACATTAATATTCAAGTCAATTTACGTGACTATGTGGCCAGCTCAGTTGGTTGGTCTGATTTCAGTTTTTTCAAACTTATTTTTTAATATTTTTCTTTTGCAAAAATAAAATAAAATTGTCAAATGAGTTTTAAAAATTATCTTTGAAAGACAGGTGAAGAAAAAAAAGTAAAAAAGAAAGCTTTTAATCAGAGCTGTATGCGTCACAATCACGCAGGTCTACTACGGGTTCAAGCGAGGTTGGATTTGAAAAAATTATATTTTTTATGCGGGTCAGATTTTAATATGGTCTATGGGGGTTGAACTCGTGGTAGGCCGGATTGGCCTACCAACCCACCTACCTAATTTTATTTTATTAAAATTTTATTTTACTAAAATTTAATTTAATTTTATAAAAAAATATTTATTACTTTTTTTCCTTGAAAAAATTATTTAAGTTCCTTATTTTCAAAATTAATTAAATACGAGAGTGAAATTTGTTTAGATTTGAATTATAAAATGTTTGAAATTTTTTTTTATTTTAAAAAAATTGTAATTAAGTGAGACACTGAGTCAACCCGTTTATCTACCAACATGTGGTGGATCCGGCCAAGCTTGAATTTTTCTAGCTCGCGAGCCGGGTTGGATTGACTCACTAAGTGACCAATCCGTGATGAGCCGAAGCAGGTCAGGCCGGATGACCGGTTTTGACAGTTCTATTTCAAACATTCTTTTTGGCTCTTTTTTCACTTTTTAAAATTTAAATATAAACATTATGAAAACATTATCCTGAAAAATATCTTTAATAAGCTTTAAAAACATACAATTTCAAAATAATTTGAATTTAAACTCTCATTTTTAATTAATATGAAATAATTTTGAAATTTTAAGAAAAACAGGTCAAGTACCATATTAATTTCGTGAACAGTATTGTCTCTCTCTCTCTCTCAAAAACAAAAAATAAAAAGTTTGAACCATACAAATACCTTAATTTCTAATTACATATTTAGATTTTAATTTTATGGCAGCTTAATGTAAAAAAAAAAAGTACGAAATAATGACTATTAATCAGTTAACAATGATAATACGTATGACTCTTAAAAAATAATCATTACAAAAATCCATAACCTTACCGTATAAGATATATAGAATCATAATATATATTTAAACTAATATCCATTATCGGTTCAAAAGTGTTTTAAAAATGTTCAATTTATTTTCTTTGATGTAGTTAATGATTTAAGATAATTTTAATCGTGCCACTTATTAACAAAAATGACACCACCACTAATAATAATAATAATAATAACAACAGCTTTTTATTAATTATTAGATTATCTTTAATTATAACTCGAATATTATTACAATTACTCGATTTACTTTGTGTAACATCCCAATAAATATATAGAGTAAAACTATATTTCATTTTAGGAGTTATCAAAAATCATATTAAAGAACAGTAGAGAAATGAAGATTAAATATAACTAAAGAAAACACTGGCTTAAAACAACTTAATCAACTAGAAGAAAACAAGTTGTAGTATTTACAAGGTTACTGAGTTTAGGACGGACGGTTTTACAAAACCTATTAACCGACCGTCTCAAAATGATAATTACAATAAACTAAAAGACACACTAGGGACCGGACGGTCCCGCAAACTGCTCTGGTAGTACTTCCAGTGGTTGCTCTTCCAGTAAAGCTTCCTCCAAAGTATCCTCTTGAAGCATTTCTGCTCACATCCAAAAAGGATGATCATTGCATTTGAAGAAAACGAATCCGAACGATTGAATTACCGAACGGTAAGATAAGGAAAACAAACAAAACAAGTAGTAGGGTAAGCTTATGAAAATTTCAAAGAATCATTTATCATATCAACATACACATAGACATCACATAGTCTATTTTCAAACGAAATCATCATAGAAAACATCATAAATTCTCAAAATATTCAAAAACAAAGTCCGGACGTATGACCCTGTATGCTCGCCACTCTCTGCACCCGGGTGGACCTGGCTGGGATACACTCAACAGACCGCCACCCGAGGTTAGTCCAATGGAACCACCTCGGTATAGAAATACCCTGAGGCTAGAGGACCTCCCGCCATTCCCACACATGAATTACTCTCCTCTACTTGAGGTGATGTAATCACGGAATATCGGAAAAGAGTTGGAACCTGAGCCTATAACCACGGTCATACTAAAACTCAATTCACTTCAAACATGAGATATTCCTCCTTGGAAATCTCTTACCATTCAATCCAAATATTCAACACCTTAATAACCATTTTACAATACCAGGCTTAACATAACTTAGGTAAAAGTATTTGAAAGGTAAAACCGGAAGGAATATACACCTTGGTTCAACCGGACGGAAGATCAAAGTGGATTTGTCAACAGAGGTAACAAAACAAAGAAACCGGTCGGAAATAATAATAAATTTAGGATTAACCAAAAGAGAAGTCCACTATTGAGAGAAAAGGAATAAAGAAATTGATTAAGGAATTCAACTGGCTAAAATGAATAAAAACGGACGGTGTGTAAAAAGGTTATCTTCAGAAAAGTGAAGATCTTGACTAAACTGGGCATTCCAAAAGAAATTCAAGACTCGGTCTAATACCGGACGTTCTGTGTAATACAGAAATTCCAAAGGTTCTGAATTAAATAATATAATTTGGTTCAGAGTTACCATCTCAATTTCAAAAAGTGTTTGGGAAACCGGACGGTCAAAATGACCATTCGATTATAACCTGGGTTAGACCATGTTCTTATAATCTCTTTGAAAGTTAAACGTTTACAGAATTCAACTCAATATCAGAATCATTCTTTCATATAACATATAAACTTTAAATATATCAAAATTCATACATTCAACCCGTAAACATACCAAATTCACACATTCAATCATATAACAAATCATTTATTGAAAAATCATAAACTTCCCTTACCTCTTAACTCCAGCTAATTTCACAGTGAAGGAATAACGACCAACTCTTCTAAGTTTCTGATTTCAGCTCCGAACGGTCTTCTGTTTGGTACAGATTGTACCTCTTGATGCCAGCTATTGAATCTCTTGAAGAAGTCTGATGATCGGAGAACGGTTTGAAGATAGAAATTTAGAGAGAAGATAGGTAAGGTTTAGAGAGAAGGAGGAGAATTTCAGAGTTTGCAGAAAACGAATGTTTGAGGAAGAAGAAGATGATATGCATGCAAAAAAGATTGCATTGTTTTCTTCTCACCTTTACACCAGCGGTCGGCCAGTAATATGCTGCCACCTGGATTCCACTACCACTCCCCCATTCATCCGGTAGCCGCCACCTGGATCCCACTCACAGGGATTTTCCCTGCTAAGCCGTCGCTGCACGGATTCCAATGAAAAGGCATTAATTGATTGCAGAAATTTGTCTCCCACTCACTCAAGAGAAACCGGCCGGTCGCCACGTGGCCAAGTTTCAAAAATTTGATTTTACGGGTTGTGACATTCCCCCCAACAAATAAAAATTTTCGTCCTCGAAAATTAAAGTTTTACCTTCAAACAAGTGAGGAAAGTTTTCTCTCATTTCATCCTCACGTTCCCAAGTGATGTCACCAGCTTTATCATCCCAAATGACCTTAATATAAGTGGTACGCTTGTTGGATGGCCGCCTGATGGTTAATTCTTCAACTTTCACCGGTCGGACATCTACTGAGCAATCTGCATTGAGCGGAATGTTGTCGGCCTCAATCACATGCGAAGGATCGGCAACATATTTCCGAAGTTGAGAAACGTGAAACACTGGATGAAGATTAGATAACGAAGGAGGTAAAGCCAATTCGTAAGCTACCGGTCCAATGCGCTTCAAAATTTGATAAGGACCGAGGAATCGAGCGGATAGCTTCTTTGGTCGGATAACCCTTCCAACGCCAGTCTTTCTATCCAACTTAAGGAACACATGGTCTCCTTCAGCAAATTCCAAAGGCTTCCTTCGTCTATCGGCATATGATTTCTGTCGACTCTGAGATGCTTTAAGTCTCTCTTTGATTAATTTTACCTTTTCAGTGGTTTGTTGCACTATCTCTGGTCCAGTTAACACTGATTCTCCTTCCTGGAACCAGCACAAAGGTGTTCGACATTTTCTACCGTAAAGAGCTTCAAAAGGCGCCATACCAATACTTGAGTGAAAACTATTGTTGTACGTGAATTCGGCTAATGGCAAAATTTCGTCCCAAACACCCAAGTGATCCAGCACGCTTGTCCTCAACAAATCTTCCAAGGTCTGGATAGTCCTTTCGGATTGACCGTCCGTTTGTGGATGGTAAGCAGAGCTCATTTGAAGTTTGCTTCCCATTTCTTGTTGAAGAGCCTGCCAAAATCGAGACGTAAATCTTGGGTCTCGATCCGACACAATACCGGACGGTACTCCATGAAGCCTTATGATTTCTTTAACGTACAACTGAGCCAGCTTGGACATAGGCATTTTCAAATTGATGGGAAGAAAGTGAGCGCTCTTGGTCAACCTATCGACTATCACCCAAATTGCGTCATGATTTCGGACCGTTCGGGGTAGATGGGTCACGAAATCCATTGCAATGCTGTCCCATTTCCATTCGGGTATCTCTAGTGGTTGCAGTTGACCGCTCGGTTTCTGATACTCAATCTTAGCTCTTTGACAAGTTAAACATGATTCCACGAAACGAGCTACATCTTGTTTCATTCCTGGCCACCAGAAACACATTCGTAAGTCTTTATACATCTTGGTCATTCCCGGATGAATACTTAGACGACTTTGATGAGCTTCTTCTAAAATTATTCTTTTCAACTCGTCATCATTTGGAACACAAGTTCTATCCTTATATCTTAACAATCCGTCTGTTCCATCATTGAAGTCTTGGTGGGGTGGTTTACCGAACGGTTTGGAAATTCTCTGCAACTCTTTATCAACTTTTTGCTTTTCTCTTATTCGGTCAAATATGTTACTTGACAATCGCATAAGGCTACAGCTAATACCGGTCGGTTCAAATTCACACTGAAGCCTTAGATCTCTGAAGCTTTCAACCAGCTTCAATTCTTGAATCATCATGTTTGCGACATGTACCGTCTTCCGACTTAAGGCGTCAGCGACTACATTTGCCTTTCCCGGATGATAATGTAGTTCAAAATCGTAGTCTTTCAAAAATTCCATCCATCTTCTCTGCCTCATATTTAACTCCTTCTGATCAAACAAGTATTTGAGGCTCTTGTGATCACTGAATACTTGAAACCGGGCGCCGTATAGATAATGCCTCCAAATCTTTAATGCAAACACTACGGCAGCCAACTCAAGATCGTGAGTTGGATAATTTCTCTCATGAATTTTCAACTGCCGAGAGGCGTAAGCAACTGCTTTATCTTCTTGCATCAGAACGCAACCCAACCCTTGATAAGATGCGTCGCAATATACAACATAAGGTAAATTGACATCCGGAATCACCAAAACTGGAGCATTCGTCAATCGCTGCTTCAGTTCTTGAAAACTAGACTCGCACCGGTCGGTCCATATAAAGGGTTGATCCTTTCGAGTCAATTGAGTTAAGGGCGCTACTATCTTAGAAAAGCCTTCAATAAATCTTCGATAGTAGCCAGCCAATCCTACAAAACTTCTGATCTCCGAAACCGAACGGGGAGTTTTCCACTCTAAAACAGCTCGAACCTTGGCCGGATCCACAGCAATTCCGCCCGCCGAGATTACATGCCCAAGAAATTGTACTTGCTTCATCCAAAATTCGCACTTGGACATTTTGGCATATAATCGTTTTTCCCTTAACACACTAAGCACTATCCTCAGGTGTTCTTCATGCTCTGCTTCAGTCTTAGAGTAGATGAGAATGTCATCAATAAAGACAACAACAAAGTTATCTAGAAACGGCCGGAAGATCCTGTTCATATAATCCATGAACACAGCAGGTGCGTTGGTAACGCCGAACGGCATTACTACATATTCGTAATGGCCGTATCTAGACCGAAAAGCAGTCTTCGGGATATCGGCTTCCTTCACCAAAATCTGATGATACCCAGATCTTAAGTCTATTTTAGAAAACACTGTCGCGCCGGACAGTTGATCCAATAAGTCGTCTATTCTGGGTAGTGGATACTTGTTTTTAATCGTCAACTTGTTCAATTGACGATAATCCACACAAAGTCTCGAGCTTCCATCCTTCTTTTTGACTAACAAAACTGGCGCTCCCCAAGGTGATACACTTGGCCGAATAAACTTCTTTTCCAAGAGATCTTCAATTTGCTTTTTCAATTCAATTAATTCTGCTGGAGCCATTCTATATGGTGGCGCTGCTATTGGGCCGGCTTGAGAAATCAAATCAATGGAGAATTCCACTTCTCGGATTGGAGGTAAGCCTGGTACTTCATCCGGAAAAACATCCATGAACTCTTCAACAACCGTTCGGTTTTCTGCCGGACGGTCTTCTTCGTTTTGATCTTCACGTGTTAAAATCAGGAAACACATTGCTCCTTCTATAAGATCCTCTCGGAGTTTACCGAGAGTCAATGATAAATCTTCTTCACTGCTTGGGAAAATCAGCTTTTTCTTCCCACAATCAATAAGTATGCGATTGGTTGTTAGCCAATCCATCCCTAGTATCACTTCTATGTCTTGGAGAGGTAAACATATGAGGTTTACCTTAAACTTGTACCCTTCTACCTCAATAGGACATCTAATGCAGACAGTAGACGTCCTAATCTCTCCAGCCGCTGGGGTAGACACCACCAAATCCAGCTGCATCTCACTCTTGTCTAAACCCAACTTTTCAACACATGCCTTCGAGATGAAAGAATGTGTTGCCCCAGAATCATACAATACACAACAAGAGACTCCACGCAGCAGGCAAGTGCTAATAATAAGGTTACCTGAGCTTGCAGCTTCTACTCCGGTCAAAGCATACACCCGGCCGGTTGCTTGCGCCCTTCCTCCATTCCTCTGACCACTTCTACCAGCAATTGGAGGTCTTACAGCGCCTCGATTTCCCATGTTACACTCTGAGTCCATATGACCGGTTCTTCCACACTTAGCACACAGTTTGAATCCCACCAATTGAGGGCAAGATGACCGATAATGTGGCCCTCCACAATTGAAGCAAGAAACAGTTCCTTGCTGCCTTGACGAATTAGTGAAGACTGGGTTTTGAGAAGAAGTACTGGAACCGGTCGGCAAAGGCCGAGAATAAGGAGTTCTTCTCACAACTTGACCAGTTCGAGCCGGAACAGATGCCCTACCGGTCGGTTGCTGCAGCTTCTTTTGTTGTTCCACTTCTGCCATATTTCGTTCAAGCACCTTGGCTCTTTCCACCAGAGTAGGAAAGGAGGTAATACATAGACTGGAGATCATTACCTTCAGTTCTGGCCTTAATCCATTTTCATACTTTCTGCACTGCCACTCTTCATTCACGCCCATGGTATAAAACCTCATCAAATGCTTATAACGGTCGGTGTATTCGGATACCGACATTCCCCCTTGAGCTAGTTGAAGGAATTCCACTTCCTTTGCAAACCTAACACTGTTGGGGAAATATTCTCCATAAAACTTCTCCTTAAATACTTCCCAAGTGATTGGAAGTTGTTGTTGTTCCAATAACATCTTCATGGCACTCCACCAATGATTTGCCTCCCCAGTAAGTTGGTATTCAGTATACAGCAGTCGGTTTTCATTCGGACAGCGTTTAGCCTGATAAATCTTCTCCATGTCGCTTATCCATCGATCTGCTTCGTCGGCACTACACTTACCGTCAAACTTGGCCGGACGGTGTTGGAGGAAACTCTCTAGACTCCATTCCGTCGTGTTGTTTATTGAAGATCCGGACGGTCCACCGGTTTGTGATCCAGTCCTTAATAACTCTATTATTTGTCTCTGAGTTGTCTCCGCAGCTACTCTAGCGGCTTCAGCATTCTGCAAAGCAAGTGCATTCTGCTGCGCAAGATTTGTATTTTGCTGAATTAAAGTTGCGTTTTGTTGTTGGAGTGCAGCCAGAACGGACTCCAATAAATTGTTGTTGCTGTTGCCGGCTGCATCACGGTCGGTCGGTTGTGGAGGTGGTCTTGGAGCCATTTTCTGTTTTCAACAGAAGAAAACTCATAAATTTCTATAAGAAGTTAGAAAATTCTAACTGATCATGTGAGTATACAGCACAAGCATAGCATACCCATAACCTATAGGCATTCTAAGGAACAAAACTGCTCTGATACCATTAATGTAACATCCCAATAAATATATAGAGTAAAACTATATTTCATTTTAGGAGTTATCAAAAATCATATTAAAGAACAGTAGAGAAATGAAGATTAAATATAACTAAAGAAAACACTGGCTTAAAACAACTTAATCAACTAGAAGAAAACAAGTTGTAGTATTTACAAGGTTACTGAGTTTAGGACGGACGGTTTTACAAAACCTATTAACCGACCGTCTCAAAATGATAATTACAATAAACTAAAAGACACACTAGGGACCGGACGGTCCCGCAAACTGCTCTGGTAGTACTTCCAGTGGTTGCTCTTCCAGTAAAGCTTCCTCCAAAGTATCCTCTTGAAGCATTTCTGCTCACATCCAAAAAGGATGATCATTGCATTTGAAGAAAACGAATCCGAACGATTGAATTACCGAACGGTAAGATAAGGAAAACAAACAAAACAAGTAGTAGGGTAAGCTTATGAAAATTTCAAAGAATCATTTATCATATCAACATACACATAGACATCACATAGTCTATTTTCAAACGAAATCATCATAGAAAACATCATAAATTCTCAAAATATTCAAAAACAAAGTCCGGACGTATGACCCTGTATGCTCGCCACTCTCTGCACCCGGGTGGACCTGGCTGGGATACACTCAACAGACCGCCACCCGAGGTTAGTCCAATGGAACCACCTCGGTATAGAAATACCCTGAGGCTAGAGGACCTCCCGCCATTCCCACACATGAATTACTCTCCTCTACTTGAGGTGATGTAATCACGGAATATCGGAAAAGAGTTGGAACCTGAGCCTATAACCACGGTCATACTAAAACTCAATTCACTTCAAACATGAGATATTCCTCCTTGGAAATCTCTTACCATTCAATCCAAATATTCAACACCTTAATAACCATTTTACAATACCAGGCTTAACATAACTTAGGTAAAAGTATTTGAAAGGTAAAACCGGAAGGAATATACACCTTGGTTCAACCGGACGGAAGATCAAAGTGGATTTGTCAACAGAGGTAACAAAACAAAGAAACCGGTCGGAAATAATAATAAATTTAGGATTAACCAAAAGAGAAGTCCACTATTGAGAGAAAAGGAATAAAGAAATTGATTAAGGAATTCAACTGGCTAAAATGAATAAAAACGGACGGTGTGTAAAAAGGTTATCTTCAGAAAAGTGAAGATCTTGACTAAACTGGGCATTCCAAAAGAAATTCAAGACTCGGTCTAATACCGGACGTTCTGTGTAATACAGAAATTCCAAAGGTTCTGAATTAAATAATATAATTTGGTTCAGAGTTACCATCTCAATTTCAAAAAGTGTTTGGGAAACCGGACGGTCAAAATGACCATTCGATTATAACCTGGGTTAGACCATGTTCTTATAATCTCTTTGAAAGTTAAACGTTTACAGAATTCAACTCAATATCAGAATCATTCTTTCATATAACATATAAACTTTAAATATATCAAAATTCATACATTCAACCCGTAAACATACCAAATTCACACATTCAATCATATAACAAATCATTTATTGAAAAATCATAAACTTCCCTTACCTCTTAACTCCAGCTAATTTCACAGTGAAGGAATAACGACCAACTCTTCTAAGTTTCTGATTTCAGCTCCGAACGGTCTTCTGTTTGGTACAGATTGTACCTCTTGATGCCAGCTATTGAATCTCTTGAAGAAGTCTGATGATCGGAGAACGGTTTGAAGATAGAAATTTAGAGAGAAGATAGGTAAGGTTTAGAGAGAAGGAGGAGAATTTCAGAGTTTGCAGAAAACGAATGTTTGAGGAAGAAGAAGATGATATGCATGCAAAAAAGATTGCATTGTTTTCTTCTCACCTTTACACCAGCGGTCGGCCAGTAATATGCTGCCACCTGGATTCCACTATCACTCCCCCATTCATCCGGTAGCCGCCACCTGGATCCCACTCACAGGGATTTTCCCTGCTAAGCCGTCGCTGCACGGATTCCAATGAAAAGGCATTAATTGATTGCAGAAATTTGTCTCCCACTCACTCAAGAGAAACCGGCCGGTCGCCACGTGGCCAAGTTTCAAAAATTTGATTTTACGGGTTGTGACACTTTGGGTCTCGTTTGAAGTTTTATAAAAAAGATCAAGAAGTTAAATAGATTTCTTAGGTTCAATAAAATATTTATAAAATTTTTATTTTATTTTGTTTATTCCTACATAATAAGTGTATAATAACTAAAAAATTAAATAGAAAGAAAAATATTTAAAAATTACGCACTAGATCATAAAACAAATCAAGGATCTGTATTATCCAATAATTTCTCTATTTAGTTAACTTGGAGTTTTAATTCTATTAATTATAACAATGAAGGAGTGCCCTTACTATGGTTTATTTATTTTTGGTTATTGTATGAGCTTTACTGAAAAGCATAACAAAATACGAATTCCCAATAAGGTTTTGTATAGGTTTAATGTCTTTTTTATTTTCAACCAGAATTTCAAATAAGTTTTTTTTTTTTTTAAATTGGATTCTTATTTTTATTAAATTAAATCAAATAAAATTTTTTCTAAAATTGATTCATCCTCTTTAAGAGTAAGAGGATGTTAGGTGACATGCTGACACTATACAAATATAAGAGAAATTGACATATTAACATCCCTAGTTGTCGGCCACTCGATTAGGTGGTCGACTAATGCAGTCGGCCACTCAATTTGATGGTCGACCAATGCAGTCGTTCACTCAATTTGATGGTTGGTCATTTAATATGATGTCCCTTACAAATGTATTGTCATGCGAATTTCCCTTGTATGGAAGAAATAAAAAAATTCATTTAAAAAGACTGAAAATGTTTATTTTTTATTGCAGTGCCGTGGTTTGATTATGGAGAAACTTGAAATTCTTGATTTTGAAACCATTGAAGAACAGCTAAGCGGTGGAAGTTGAAGGCCCACACAACCTACCGTTTTATTTTTCTCAACATCAGAGGCACCAAAGTTATGGTTGGAAACAAACACCATATAATTAACTTCCAATTTCATTTCCTACATTCAGATATTTCTTCACCAACAACAGTGTCGAATTAGACAACCGTGTCATCTTCAACACTCATCATCAACAACTTTGAAAACACAAGTTACTGCATAATTTCAGCAAGTCATAAAGGACCCTTTGTCTTGTTACAAACGTTTCTATACTTTTCCAGTTGTGTACATGTTGTTACTGAGTCGAAGGATGTAACAGTTCTTAAATGGTGCAGTTTGAAGAACTGCATGATTCAAGAGTTTAACTGTAGCAAGTTGAGTTACTACTATGTGGTACAAGTTTTTAGTTGTTTTGACTTTTGTGTTGGAACAGTGGAGGAGCGAAAAAGGAAATTAATTGATGGGAGAAAAACGACTTACGTAGGGGAATATATATAATGGTTATATATATATATATATATGGTTAAAACGACATGTGTTAGGATCTTAGGGAACCTGACTTTGATTGAAATGAAGTACATGAAATCGGTGTTATTGAAGGTTTGAATAATTTAATGCATGCTTGCAAGATGGGACGCACGTATTTTTCTTTTTATTCGAGTGGCGTGATTCTTTGGCATTTCCATATTTTTCCTCTGTTGTTTTCTCTCTTTTGTGGTCATTATTACTGATGTTTGTTTAACTTGGGTAAATTTCTTCTGGGGTATTGCGTTTTGGAACTGTTATGAGCAGAAAAGTTTCACTTTTTATTTTGGCCTTGCGGCCTTCTTATGGATACAGAAGTAATAATTAGTTGAATGGATGAATACAATAATATGGTGAGGAGTTTTGGTGATATTTGAAGGAGAAAAAATAATAAAGAAAAGAAGATAATAATAATAGTATGATCTGGACCTGGCTGTGAAACCTCCTATGTACAGTTGACATCCCTGTGTTGTATGTTATTATTGCCAAGACTACCCCTTTGGGTTTCTCTTGGCCAAAAAGAAGGGAAGACCCTTGTTTGGTTATCCAATTGCAATATGGTCTGTGTCTTTAAACTATATGTGGAGACTGTGGAAACCAATTCTGAGAGTTGTGAAGGCATTGATTCTTTCCATATTTAGAAAGCTACTATGAAACCAGGATGTTGGATGTGTGATTTGTTTGAGTCTACTACTATTTCTTCTACTTCTTCTTGGGATATAGTGTGATGGGTAAACCATTTTGGGGAAGAGCAAAAGGGCCATATTGAATCCCATTCATTGCATCCACAACAGACCACCTACACCAGAAAAATAGAAGCAACAATTTATAAACATTCTAAACCACCTAATTTGGAATGTATGTGAGTGAGTGAGTGAGTTTTACCAACCTGAACTTTGTGGTGAGATGATGTAAGAGGACCAAAATCTCCAACTTGGCCAGTTCATTCCCTGGACAAGCGTGGATCCCACTGCCAAATGGCATAAAAGTATTGGGTTTTGGTGCAGCCTGTCAAATAATTAAACAGAATCTGTCAAGCTTTGGACTTGGTATCACACTGTTGGTGAACATAGTTTCACCACAATAATTATTACCTCAAATCTTGAGGGGTCAAATTTTTCAGGCTCCTTGAAGTTCTCTGGACTGTGGTGTATGTTCCTAAATAGAGGTAGCACTTTCCACCCTTTTGGTATGAGATACCCTATACAAAACAAGTAGCAACACAGAATCTGTGAGCCAAACTGAGAAAAGGAAAGGAGATTGGAGATCTTTCTGCTATAAACTAAAAAAGGCATGGCATCATATCAGATTTGGTTATTGACCTTGATATTCAACGTCTTCTACTGCCTCTCTGAAAGTAAAAGACAAAATTGAAGCAACTCTTAGTGTTTCCTGAATAACCCTTGAAGTTATTGGCATCTTTTTGGTATCTTCCCAATTCAGACCCTTATCCTCTCCACTTTCTTCCTTGCTCTTCAATATGCACTCTTGCTCTTCCTGTAAAGTCCAACAATTTACAAACTGTCAGGACTAAGGGATCAAACTTTTTTAAGTAAAAGCATAAACGACCATCTTTTTTCTTCTTCTAACATCTAACATCATATGATTCATTGCACTTTCACTTCTTTTTCTAGTATCTCTTTCTCTTTCTAGTTGCAGATTAGATTTTGATGTCAATCATTTTTTAACAACTTTACTATTTTTATGCCCTCAAAATCGACAATGATAAAGGGTGGTAGGACCCAGACACTCACAGTAACAGCTTCTAGGACACTGGGGTTTTCTCCAAGGTACTTGACAATCCACGTCAGCACACTGGCCGTGGTATCACGAGCTGCAAAAATGACGCCAATTACATTATCTGCTATCTGCTCGTCGGTGAGCCCTGCTTTCTCTCCCATGAACGAACCCAACAAGTCCTTGTAATCCTGTTTCCTCTGCCTCCTGCTAGAGATTATTTGGGCCAAGATCTGTGCAAGCTCCTTTCTCGCTTTCATCGCTTTGTGGAACAGTGTCCCCGGAACGTTAATGGGCATTGAATTGTACCCTTGTTCCAGAGTGTAGTAGCACCGTTTCAGAGCATCTCTGTACAGAATCTCTTCTTTCCCGAAAATTGAAAGCAGGGCAACGTTGAAGGTGAACTGCAGTACACCCAAAACCGCAAACCGTAAAAATCCCATTTTTTTTTTAATTTTTGACATAAAAATTTAAAAATCTATCATCCAACGAGGAATTAGAAATTGGTAGCGGTGTTCTTTTATTGTATTTGTATTAGTTATTTTCTCAAAGAAAGCGAACAGAGTAAACAGAGAGGCTCTGTCCTGTTCTCTGTTATGAGGGCTCACCGTTTTCATTTCAAGGAAAGTGGTGATCAAGCGGCCTTCCCAGGATTTTAAGCAATCTTGGGCAATGGATTCAATGTCTGGAACGATGTTTTTTATGGCTTCTGGCATGAAGGTGCGAAGAACAAGCCTTCTCAAGTTAGCATGGTACTCTCCTTGGTTAAAGAAGATAGCTTGTTTTCCCAACATCCTCTCTTTGCTAGCTGGGAATGTTGGCTTGAACAGCTGAGCTTTGTTGAGCACAAACTTGGCAGCCTCGGAGCTGGAAATCATCACACAGGGACATCCGAGAATGTGGGACTTGAACATAGAGCCATACCTAGATAAGAAAAAAATCGACACGTGTGAGTGAAATTTAGCGATGGTGAAGTGTTTGGAGCAGAAGAGAAGGTAAAAGTGAAAGAATTGAACCTTTTGATTTTGGAGGCAAAGAAGACATTTGGGTCTTGAGAATACATTTGAAAGGTTTCTCCTATATAAGGCCAGCCCATGGTCCCAGGTGGAAGTGGTAAGTCAGGGCGTTTGGAGACAAAGGGGTTGATGAGTGTCCTGAAGAGAAAAAGAAGGAAGAGAAAGGTAACAGAAGAGAAGCATAAGATTGTGGTTAGTTCCATGTTTTATGAGTGTGATTGGTTGTAACAGATGAAGTGAAGGATTTTAAAGAATAAGAAGAATAAGAAGAAGATGTTGTGTGAGAAAAGAAGGTGATGATTTGAGGTATTTATAGGCTGTTGAATAGAGTTGAAGCATATGAAGCAGGAAGAGGGTGGGAAGGAGGGAAAAAGAAGGGAGGCTTTCAATTACAGCTCGATTTCCACACACGGAATCTCCCTCCAGCTCATTCATGTTTTTCCTCTATTTTATTTCTCTCATCAAGAGAGAGAAACAGACAGCACGTGTCATTAGAGTGTATACTCATACATATAACACTTAGAGTTCGGTTGACCGTACATGTATCATAGATTGGTGTTGGAGAAGACAGAGAGAGAGAAAAAGAGACTTGTTACTTAGTTAATTAATTAATCGTAGGGAGATAGATAGATATAATAACCACACAGCGTCTCTTTGGTATGACAAAAGCCAAAACTAAGGTAATCAACCTTTTCCTCTGTTACTACCATTTCCGTACAACTGGATTCAGTTAAATTCTTTACACTTTTAATGCAACTATGTTTCCCAACTCTTCATCATCATGCTATTCTTCTCTTTGGGTATTCTTACTCCAACGAAAGATTAATCCTTTCATTTTACATTAATGGATTTCTACTTTATGTTCTTCAGAACATTTATCAGTAACAACGACTGCAATTCACATAACTATTGCTGTACACAATTTATTGTATGAACCCACAATGTTCAATCTTTCTGTTTAACTTCTCTCTTTCATAACAGCTCGAAAATCAATCACCCTTTTTTAACAAATAATTATTTACAGATAAAGAGATCTTCGGATTGAACTTGTGATTACGTGTTGATAGAACATGATCATACCGTACTACGTTACTATGTTAGTGTGGTTTCTTTTGGTTTACCTGTTTTTGTTTCTTCTTTTACGTTACTTTATGCCTAACATCTCTAACATGTCTAGGTGACAGAAAAGTATAGAAGGAGCAAACCATTTTGGGATATTTTTGTGTTTTGGATAATCTGAGTTTTTGGGTCAAATTTGGACAAAATGAGAGAAAATAAATAGAATTTTCTGGCAATGAAATGCATTGTTTGGACATTTCAACTATGTGTAGTAGGTTTGATGGTGTAAGTTGAACCTTTACATTAATTAGGCTGCCACCCACCTTAAACTAACTCATCCATGCATTCAGAATGGATGAAACGCAGAATAAAAGTCTTCAACTGGTCCCCAGAATCATAAATTTCTAATAACTTATATTTTTTTTTACTGTTTTTGCATTTTTTGATGATGCAATAACTTTTCAAGACAATAAATATACTATCTCACATTTGTTTAAGAGTTACCATGCTATTACAAAAAGGAGAAGAACAAGTCTTTGATCATTTATTCTCATACTCTCTTTCTTTTATAATCTAAGTCATGTGAAGTAGGGATACATTTTTATCGATAATTCTACAAAAATTAAAATAGTATATTCAAAATTTGTATTATTATCATTATCATTGATTAGTGACTAATTTAATGAAATTTTTAAAAAAACCTAATTATCAAACAAAAACTATGTGATAAATCAGTCACAGATACTAGTTATAAAAATAACATAATAATTAATATTTTATTTTATCTTTCTAAAAAAAGTCATGAAAAAATGTTTTATTAGAATAAATAAAAAATATTACACTGTAAAATTAATATTTTATCATCAAATTGAATAAGAAAGAATTGCTTTTTCTTTTTTAGAAATGAAACTATAAGAATTTAATATAAATAATGAATATATGTCTTTTACTTCATTTACTTTTTTTAGAAATAAGACACAGTACAAACAATTAACGACTTTTTAATTTTATTATTGAAAAGATAATGAAGTTATACATACGAGGAAAGATAAAGTAAAAAAGAAATATCTTATATTTCTTGTTTTATTAATATTTTATTGATGTATTTAATTTTGTGTTCTAATATTTATTAGAATTAAACGATGAGCAATATAAAAGAAATAAAAATAATCTTAATTAAATTTCCATTATTATATACATGAAGGAATGTAATCAATTCTTCTAATTTAAATCTCATTATGCACATAATTCTGCACTGCTAATGCTAAAATTAAAATACCAATATATAAAATAACAATCTTAAACATATTTCAATTTACTTGTTTCCCCAAATTAGATCTATCAAATTGGCTATTAATCTGTCAATAATCATACAAAATGCTTCTATTAAAAAGTTAGAAATCTTCTTAAAAAAATAAAAAAGAACACAAAGAACATATCTTTTACAAACAATCTAAAATCTAAATACTAAAATATAATATAAACTCAAAAAAAATATTAAAATACAAAAGCTACTCAAACTAATAATGTTGGTTCAGAAAAATATATATATATACATAGACACATTGGTACCCAATTTTCAAAAGAAGGCTATGTAATTACTAGCAATTTTCAAAGTCAAACTAACAAGGCCTTGATTAATGGGTTATTAATTTACATATGAAATTAATTTTGAATTTTGTTTGGTTGTTTACGTTAATTAATGACATTTAAGTTTTCCCCCGTGACATGTATTGTGCTGCGCCTGCTCTTAAAACGAATTCTGGCACAGTCTACATCATTTTTAAAGAAAAAAGTTATTTAATTAATGATATTAACCCAACTTTTTGTATTATCCATTAAATAATTTTGACTTAGTTTGTGTTAAATAAATACGAGAAGTAGGTGAGGCAGTCATAGTTATAAATCAACGATAGATTTTTTCAAAATGATTGATTACAAAAACTATAATTAAACTTTCTAACTTTCTCATTAAACTTCCCCTTGTGTGCACACAACATTAATAATATCGTTCTTATTATAAAAAATTTTGATATAAAAACTTTTTATAATAAAAAAGTATCTAGTTTTTTTTTCTTTATTTGTTAATTGGTTGACCATTGCTAAGAGAATCAATTATGAGAAAACCTCATAACATAATCATAATGTCAAACGTATTATATCCCCACATAGATTTTGAAAACTTAGGTATTACAGATTGATTTTTGACACGTTTGCATGCAGCACATGATCCATGCATGTGGTGGAATTTATCACCCTCTACGTGTCAATATCAAATTAATATATATATCAAATTAATATATATATATATATATATATATATATATATATATATATTATAGTGTTACAAACTAAGAACAATTAGGAATTCCAAAGTTTTGCTTCTGTATAGAAACAATAATTAGAAAAATAAAATATCAAAGTAACACAATATGTCAACTCTTGACTTATTAAACGACGTAGAAGTTTAAGCAAAATAATTTAAACTTGAATTTGAATTTATGAGTGCATGAACTGGGAAAGTTTTTTAATGGTATGCATAAAACTTTAACGTCACATATGATGTTATGTATTAACAAAAGCAGGAGAGAATGAGAAGATACTTGATCATTGGATCTCATCATTTTGACTTTGAATAATTAAGTTGAATATCTAAGAACGATACATATATAATATATGTTCATTGCAACTTCTTATATATATATATCTAAGAAAGTGAGTTTTAAACCTAACGCAACTTCTTATAAGGTGAGATTTGTATTTCATTTATTCCTTCACGTTAAGGTATAAACATTCTTTCATGCATAGTTAATGTGAGACTTCTAACACATACTTTTCATATCGAAATATAAACATCTCACAAAATTAAGTTGTAAGATAAAATTTGCACGTCACTTATATATTATAAATTAGTCATATCTCTAGTCAACATAGAGTTGTTAACAAGAGTAACATGAAATAAGACAATATTCATTGAACTAATTTGATTAAAAATATGTTGTTTTTTGGTGTTGGAACACGCATGGAACGCTGTGTGATGGTGAAATGCGAGTTTGAATGATAATGAAAGGCACGTAAGTGAAGAGATTAAAGAGAAGAGATAAGGATGATGACAAGTTCAGTTCTTTTTTTCTTTCATGTATTTGCTCAAAGTGCGTGCATATACAAATGCACAATTCCACAGACTCAGAATCTCAGCATTGGAAAACGAATTTCAGAAAACATTATGCATATTTCCATCAGTATTGGAAGAAAACAAAACCTACACCACAAATTCTTCTGTCATATACACACCTTTATTTTCTTTATATGCAGGATTAAATATATACCAGTGTTATATATATATATATATATATATATATATATATAAAATCTATTTTAGTTTAAACATTAATTGATGAAAATTGAATTTATGTGAAAATTATTTTTCATTATATAGGTTTTAAAGAGGGAAATAAAGAGAAATAATTAATTATATGTAATGTGGGGGTGTTGTTATCTCTGCAGCTTCCCGTAAGAATGCATGATTCAGGTCAGAAAAAAACAGAAGATGACATAAGAAGCTGGAATAATGAGCAGACACACAAAAAATATCTCTGCAGCTATAGCAGGTATGTACAAAACAAAAATTATTAAAATACTAAACATTATTTTTAGCCGCTTCAAAAAAATATATTCTACAACAGGGTAAATTATATTTTTTTCCTAAATTATTAGTGTGTTTTTTAGAAAGTTATATATTTAATCATTTATAATTAATTTTATTTTTTTTGTTATTTCGTCTTTTCATTCAATTACATGAGTTCTCTATGTATTTTATTGACTTATCTAGAAAACTAAATTTGTAACTTTTTAAAGGAAAAGACTTAAATAAAATAAAGTTTAGAAGAAAAACAACAATAAAAAAATGTCTAATAGTTTAGTGACAAAAATATAATTAACCATTTATAATAAATATCTGTATTTAAATAAATAAATTCTTCTAGATGTATAGATTACACATTATTTAAAATATGTAATAAATAAATAAATAAATTTTAATATATAGATTATATTTTCAGGTTTTTTATTAGAGCTAGTTAAAAAATTAATGAATGAAACTTAAATCAAACTGAATTTTTTTTTTCTTTTTTTATCCACTTTAACTAATAGAGTTATATCACATATGTTAGATTTTTGTTTTAAAGTTTTTTGTTTTGTAAATGTTATTTAAAATTTTTGGTTGATGGGCCTTTAGTAGTGTATTATTTTTGGAATGGATCGGTTTATGATAAATACTTTACACTATAATGAATTTTTAAAAATTATAGTAAAACTGAAGAAGTAAATATTAGTTTGAAACAAACAACAGAGTAAGAAATTATTGAAAAAGGTATTTATGTAGAAAACAAAATTCTAAGCTATGTTTGTTTCCAGGACAGCAACGAGAAGTAAAAAAATGCAAAAGAAAAAAAAAACAAATCTTAACACGTGATAAATGAAATGTAGTTTTATAGTTGACTTTCCATAAATATTTCCTAAAAAAAGTTGGAAAAAAAATTAAACATAATCTGTTACATTCAAAAGTATGCTATAAATATTAATAAAATAATTATTCATGTTAAATACTTTATTATACTTATATACATAATTAATTAGTTAAAAGAAATAGTTTAATAAATAATTTAAATTTGGATATTTATGAAGTTAATTAGTTAAATATTTAATAATTAGCTTTATGAAAATTATAAATTTAATTAATTAACTTGAAAATTCATTTTATTAAATTTTAATTTTTTAAATTGATATATGAGCATAAAATTATACATAATTTGTACCTAATTAAACAAATAAATTAAAAGCTAATTTTTAAATAATTTTTAATTTTATAAAATAACTATTTCATAATCAAGCATACCCATTTCTGTTATATTTTAATCAAGAATATTTTGATAATTTATTATTACTTAATTAAATTTATCATTTTTTTTTGGTATCCAATGATATTAAAGTATTATAAATCAGGATTGTGGTTTGAAGAGAGGAAAGTGAATTATTGAGCAATAAATTTAAATGCATTTGACTTTTCTTATAATTTGGGAGTCAACAAATAAATAGTCAACGGCCAGTAGGATCATTCTTCTTTCCCCCACTTGTCCGGCACTACTTAATGTAACCCATCCCTATTGCACCCTTTTTCTCTCCCCTCTTAATTTCATTCATTTTTTACTAATTTTATCTTAAATTATAAAAATTAATTAACTCTTCTATTTTAATTACAACATTAGATATTATTAAATTTCAATTTTATTCAAAATTAATATTAAAATAAATTTGTAAAATAAAAATAAAAATAATATAACACGGTATAGAATAAAATAAAACATTGAAAATTACTTTAGCACAAATTCACCCATAACATTTTATCCCTTAAGAATAACGCAATATAGAGTAGAAGAGAATTCAAGCTATCTTTTTTTTTTTTTATATATACTTAACTTGCTTGTTTTCATCATACATTTATATAAACATTCATCGTTTTTAAAATATTTCATGATAAACTAAATTTGAATTAATCTTTTACATATTTTTTTATTAAGATTTTTATTTGAATAAGGTCATTTAAATTTTTAAATATTCAAAATTATTTAAATATGACATAGTTAGTAATAATTAAAAAATATAAAATTTTATGAATCTTAATTTATATATTTCCTGCAAATTTGTTATAAAAATTTTCTAGTATTAACATTTTTTTCTTGATTAATTTTGTTGTCAATTAATATTCAACATAAATGTTTAGGTTGACATTAATTAGAATGATCTTTGTAATATTAGTCGTTGAATTTTTCTTACTAACTTTTTAATCAATGTGTCATCGGAAAATTTCTCTCATTTGACATTGATAATAAAACACTCTTAATTAATGTTAATAAAAAGATTTAAATAAACATTAAAAAAATCAAATAGCTATTAAGAAAGAATTGCATTAGTGTTGTTAATAAAAATAATTGAAACAATTAAGTAAAAACGTATAAATTTTATATATATATATATATATATATATATATATATATATATATATATATATATATATATATATATATATATATATATATATATATATATATATATATATATATATATATATATATGGGGTTTGCTAACGTGCCTACACTGTTTGTTCAGTTATTACATTTTAGCAATGTGTGTCGAGTTTTAGTAGACAAAAATACCCTTATATATCATGGATTCTAATTTTTAAGGTTAAGGGTATTTTAATAATTTCCATTCTCAAAACTAAAAAAAAAAAGAAACCCTTAATCAACTGTGTCATTCCTCTCAACCCTTTCTCTTTCATCTCTTTCACTCCAACCTTTCCTCTCATTCTCAAAACAAAAAAAAAAAAAAAAACCCTTAAACCCTTACTCAGCTCTCTCATTCCTCTCAACCCTTTCTCTTTCATCTCTCTCACTCCAACCTTTTCTCTGTCATCCCTATTGTAACCCCAATTGAAAAAATAAAAAACATTTGCCTAACCATAATCCACCTTCTTCACTTATCTAATTTGTTTCTCTCTCATCTCCATACTATCCCTTACCCACACACAACAACCCGCGACACCGCAATTTTTTACTCTTGTTCTGTTCGTTCATTTGTTTTTCATTTTAATAATAAAATAATTGATGATGTTGATGTTGATTTTTGATTGGAGGGTTGTGTTATATATTTTCCTTTATTATTATTATTATTATTATTATTATTATTAAATTTTATTTTTAAATTAAGTCACGGTAAATAAAACCTTCACAAATCACATAATTTCCATGCATCGTTTGCACATCTACTTCAAAGAACAGTTTATGTATTTGTTATTTTTTAACATTAAACTTGTTTGCATGAACTTTTCTATAAACACTTTTTTTTAAGGAGAAGAAAATAAGAAAAAGAAAATAAAATAAGTTTCTCTAAGAACTAAAACTATTTTATAATAAATTTAAAATGTTATTATCATTAAATGTTATGTAATAATGTATAACAAAAAAAAAGGTATAGTCATTATTGTGTTAGTAAATAATGAGAAAAATGAATGTCGTTATACTATTTCATTTTTAGGAAATTTATGCGTTTTGTTTTGTTTCGTCTCCATTTTCACCGTTTTAAAAAATACAGTGCAGTTTAATAAAGTTCTCCTGAAAAAAACAGTGCAACAGTCACATAATATAACCAATATCACAAGTTTAATTAAGAGAAAATGTTAGGCAAATGTTTCTAGTTTTTTCAATTGGGGCTACATTAGGGAGGACAAAAGAAAATGTTGGAGTGAGAGATGAAAGAAAGGTTGAGAGGAATGCGAAAGATGAGTAAGAGTTTGGGAGGTTTCTTTGTTTTTAGTTTTGAAAATGAGAGAAAAGGTTGGAGTGAGAGAGATGAAAGAGAAAAGGTTGAGACGAATGAGAAAGGTGAGTAAGGGTTTGAGGGTTTTTTTTTTTTTTAGTTTTGAGAATGAAAATTATTAAAATACTCATAACCTTACAACTTAGAATCTATAAAAGTATTTTTGTCTATTAAAACCCGGTACACATTGCTAAAATTAGGGATGGCAAAAAAATCCGCACCCGCGGATAAAATCTGCAATGGATAGTTGATACCCGCAGATATTTACTACCCGAAACCGCGGATAGCGAGTATTTTAATACCCGTTTATAAACGGGTCGGGTGTGGGTATTATACTATCCGTATCCGTGGATATCCACTACCTGCAAAAAATAAAAATAAAAATTTAATTTTTATTTTATTAAGTTAAATTTAATTAAAATTAACATTAATTTATATTTACAAGGTTAAATTTAATTAAAATGGTACTATATGAAGTATACTGATCGGAATTAATTGTCATTTATGGACAATTAACATGTATTAATATGTCAGATTGCATACAAAATATACGGGTATTAATTATTGATTATTGAGTTTGATTGCCTCAAAATATACTACAGGTTAATCAATGAACTTGTCTGCCACAGGCTCTATAAATATACATTCTTCCTCTTCTATCCTAATAAAATTTAGACCTTCTTATATCTTGAGCATTAGAGTCTTCTGCATGTCAACAACCATCGGAGTGGATGACATAGATTGAAGATCAAAAGAGAACAAAGCAAAGAAGGACGACTGACCCTCAGATCAATTCAACCGAAACAAAAATTAAATTTTAATTTATATTTAATTTAATTTATATTATGTTTTATATATTTTTTTGTAATTCTATTTAAATTTTATTTTAATAATTTATAAAAATATATTTTTTAGAATATTTACGGCTATCCGCGGATATCTGCGGGTTTTAAAATATTTGCGGATATTTTTTAAGCGGGTATCCGTGCGGGTAGCGGATCGGGTAACGGATGAATTTTTTTCGTCGGGTCGGGTTGCGGGTAGGCACTATCCGTGCCTGACCCGACACGTCATCCCTAACTAAAATGTACCAACTCAAAAAACAGCATTCGCGCATTAGCAAACCCATATATATATATATATATATATATATATATATATATATATATATATATATATATATATATATATATATATATATATATATATATATATATATATATATATATATATAATCTCAAGAAAATTATGATTAGAATTCAACAATAATAATAATTCTCATCAATTGCATGTTTTGGCCAGATTGGTAATTCAATGTTAAACATCAATCAACTCATTTTATAAGGTAACGATCCTAATTAACATGTATTAATATATTAATTAAATTACAATACGTTTGGTATTTAGATGTGTAAAAATAATGAACAAAAATATATATGAAAACATGGTTATACATAATTCCTAAAAAAGAAATTAAAACAACATAAGCATTAAAAAGTGTTTCAAAAACTCAAAACACATTAGATGGTGTCATATAATACAATTCTATCATATACAATAAAACATCATCATAAATTTCATTTCTTCCTCTCATAAATCATCTCTAGTGATAAACCTCGTTCCCTCTTATTTTATATTTACTCGTGTATAACATGATCATAATAACTAGACTACCAATCATATACAAAACTTAAGAATAACTTTATTTATTTTTTAAAAGTTCTATAATGCATTTCAAATATTCATAATCCAACTCATTATTTCACATTAGACACAAATAAACATATAAGACTTTAGTTCTTGAGACATACATAAAGTGTTGATGTTCATATAAAATTTTGCACTTATCATGTCATCTCTTCATTATAGATTATTACAAAATAATGAACCTAGATCCTCTTATGCTAATTTATCATGACAAGGTTAGCTCTTATTAATCATCTATTTCATATTGATCTCACAAACAAGGAACTCCCTTCAAATCTCATTGTCTAAATCTCATTTTCTATATACGTATGTGAGTTTAATAGAATTAGAATGACTTAATGTCTGAATCCCTACACCAATATATACACTGTACTATACAATACGGCACTTTTGCACTATAACATGATCATAATAACTAGACTACCAATCATTTGTTTAAAAAGTATTGATTTATGTTTGGAGAAAATGTTTTCTTTCTAGATATAAGAAAATGAAGTGATTGAGTTAAAATTGGTTTGTAATACTTTTGTATATATTAGTTAGTTATTTGTTTCACTTTTTGAGACCTTTAAATCATTAGTTAGTTTATAAGAATATATTTTTGAATTATTTAAATGCTATGCAAAATTTCTAACAAGTTTGTGAAAAAATTGAAATTGTAAATATTATATTTTAAAAAACTCAAATTTTAAGGACGGTTGACATAACTGTTGTTGAATATTTTTTTTCAACAACGATTTTACCCAAAACCTATAATGATTATTTAATATTTAATATTTCTATTTTAATTTTTAATTTTATAACGACGGCTATGATCACACGTACCATCGTAATTTTCTATATAAAGTGACGACGATTCAAACAACCATAATTGTTTTTCCTTGACTTTTGACAATGAATATTTCAACTACAATTTAAAAGTCGTAATAAAAATCTCAATTTAACCAATGTCATATTTTTTATTATTAATAAAGTATAATATAATCCTATTCATAATTTGACTCACTTTTAGCTGTTGCATATCAATTCAAATTCATATAAATTAACCTTATTTACTGTACCAAGTGTTCAATTTTACAAGCCTTTAAAATAATTATACGTAAGTTTCAACTTAAAGGAGTGTCACCTGAACAAAAATGTCAAAAAAAAAAACAAAGTTATTAACTTATTCTTGCTCAAACATCTAGAGTACTTAAGCGTTTACTTTTTTAAAAGAAAAGAAAATTGTTAGAAATTACTATATAATTAAAATTTTAATTAAACAAATTTAATCTAATTTTTATATCTTTTATGGTTTCTTAAAGTAAAAATGATAATACCATACTTTTAAATACAGAAATTAGAAAATATTTCTTTTTAGAAAAATGGAATTTTTAAATAAATGAAAAGTATATATAACTTCTTAACTTTAGTACCAAAATATTTTAAACCCTCTAATCTATATTTAGTCAGAACCGGTCCTTGGAGCTTACACTTTATATAAGTTTCCCATTCGATTTTCATAAATTAAATTAATCTATTTAAATTCCAACACATACCAACCTTGTCTAAAAAAAATTCTCATATATACATAAAAGAAATGTCACATTATTTAAAAATCAAGATTAGAAATATAAACAATGAAAATATTATTTCAATGTTACAGTATAATGATATTTATAATAAAAAGAACATTATTTTATAGGTGAGTTTGAAGCTGTGAAAAAGTAGTAAATAAAATACTAAAAAAATGTCGGACCAAAACAAACCAAACCTAATAATAGTATAAATATTTGGCATAATGAACGAGGATATTTGTTGTAAAAAGTTGGTGGTATGAATATGATACGAATGAGATGTGTTAATGTTTTTTTTTTAATGATTTAGCATTATGTATCTATCCATTGGGTGGGACATTGGCATGCGCATGCACAACCTCATATTTTTGGAAAATGATATTTTGACACCAATTTTTGATACTACTTTGACACTGTACACGTATCAAAATGTGATTGACGATTTCAAATTAAAAAAAGCTGAGACAAGGACATATTTGAAAGAAAAAACCAATTTTTTTTTTTAAATTTGAAATCGTCCAACCACATTTTGATATGTGTGTAATGTCAAAATGGTGTCAAAAAATTAGTGTCAAAATATTATTTTCCTATTATATATACTACATGACATGGCAAAATGAAGAGCATAGCCATACATACAGACATACATTAACACTACATGACAACACATAGTGTCATCTTCACCTTTTTCTTTTCTTTATTTCTAATCATTATATCAAACTATATATTTTATGAACACCGCCTGTAACACAGCATAACACTAAATATATTATATAGTATATTTTATATATTATATATTTTTTATTTTTTCATTTTCTTGTCCCTCCCCCTGTTACATTGGATATACATGCTGCAAAACAACAATGATAATCAATATTCATTTTTAACCCATATAGATATAGATATAGACTGCAAATCAGTTTATACTAGGGCAACTTTTTATATAATTATTTTAATTGTATATATATTATATTTAAGCAATAATTATTTATTATATGAGTTTAGTTGAACATGTGATACCTATATAAAGATAAGCAAGTGTGAGTAAAAGATGCCTAACCATAAATGTCAAACACCCATTCTGTTTTGTATAACTATAATAAAAGAGGTCTGATTTAATATTTTGAAATATATATCATGCGAATTTTCAAATATAGTATTGGGAAGTTAAATAATTTTATATTACAATACAATTTTATAAATACAATCTTTACTATATCGTAATCTTTCAGTTTATTGGGAATATTATGGTGAATTATTTAACAGATTTCTTTTTTTTTTTTAAATAGTGTTGACTTAATTTTTCTTACACGAAGAAACTTTAGATAAATAAATTGGTATAACTTGTTTTAGGTAGATCAAATTCCACAAATAGGAAATTCTTTTACTGAGTTGAATTTGCTGCTATAACTTGGAAATTAAATCAATGGTATCTAAATTTAAATGATTAGTCACTAAGGTAACGAGAGACTGGATTAAAATTATAACTTAAAGTAACAAAATTTTTGATGGGTAGTTTTAAAAATTGATTTAACAACTAGTTTAGAAACCTACTCAAGTAATTTGAAAATTAAGCATTTTCAATAGGATAGCTACTAAAAATTAGTTAATTCATTGTCCAAATATTTCGTATTTCTAAATTAATTTTTATTTACTAAATTTACTGTAGTGTAAGAGCATAAATGTTAACTTTTGTTTATATATATATATATATATATATATATATATATATATATATATATATATATATATTTGTTCTCTGTATCTATTACACTATTTCATCGGTATTTTGTATCTATTTGGGGTAAAAAGAAATAAAATTTTAGTAATCACGGAAGTTCAACACATGTTAATTACAAAGAATATATGCGTGAGTGTGTAAAAAAAGTAGAAGCACATTGAAATTACTTTATTTATTTTATTTGTTTTGCTTATTTTATATATATATATATATATATATATATATATTTACATTTATACTAATTTAAGAATAAATTTGAAAATTTTTACAACTTTCAATTTAACACACAATCCATTACATTTATTTGACGTGTATTAACTATATCTTCCTTTTTCACAATATTTTTCTTTTATTTCTTTTCCTTAATTTTTTTAGTTATTTTAAGAAATCATGTATCACTTAAAAAAGGAAGAAATTTCAACATAATATATTCTTAACAGCAAAACAGGTAAAAGCAATATTTTTTTGTCTCTAACTTCGAACCCAAAAAGTGATTAAAAAAAAAAACTTCTAGTCTTATGCTTTACTCCAGATTAAAAGTGTCAAACTAATCACTAAATTTAATCCTATTGGATTTAATGAATCAAATGTGAAAAATATTCGCTATAGTTTAAATATCTGATAAACTATATTTTTTTTATGATATAATTCGGTTAAGTATGTTTTTCAATTAAATCAAGTCAAATTGATGTATTTTTAAATTTATATTAAAAAAATAAAAATAGTACTGAGTCAAACGCTTATTCAGTTCTAAAATCATTGCAAGTCTTCTTTTTATATAGAGAACATATAAGATATATATGATGCAAATAATTGGATTGGTGGAACTTGAGACTTCATGACCTAGATTTTTATTTTCAACCATTTTCTCCTTTCTTTTTCTATATTTCATTTTTTATATACTAAGAAAAAATCGAGTATTCACAATATATATATATATATATATATATATATATATATATATATATATATATTTATTTATTTATTTATTTATTTTTTCTTTTTTGAATTCTTCTGGGAGCATAGAAATTCCCATCACCATGACCCCATACATTAAACAAAAAGCTATAGACATACACTAATGGCCAATATTTTCTTAAAATTTAAAATACAGATTTTTAGTTATAAATAAGACACAACATTATAACATGCTAACCCCACAACAACATGCAAGCAAGCCGTATTTATGTACTATTTGTTGTACAACATTTCATACAATTTTCTAATATAATGTATGTGATTAAATGATTGAATGAATTAAATAAAGTTCTTTAATATGTAAAAAAGAAATATAAATGAATGAAAGAGTGTTATATATGTGTGTGTGTGTTTTTTAACGGAATCCCCAAAAACAAAAATTATAGGAGGGAGTGGACCTAGGCAGAAAAACTTGATGTAATTGAAAAATAAAATAATGCATTGTATGGGGCAAGAACAGTGGACAATGACTAAGCAGAGGGTACAACAGCAAGACACCTGTGAGAGCCACACATCTACTTGCTTATCATAATCATAATATAATCATATGAATATAATAATAATAATAATAATAATAGGAAATTAAATGCAGAAAAATGAAAGAAAGTTGGCCCTAGAATGAGTCAAGTTGCCAAGTGCATGAACTTAGCTAAGTTGTACGCTCCAGTACTCACCCATGTTGACCACCCATTCATTCTCAAACTGCTGCAAGTTGGTGTCTCATCAATCATTAAGATGTCAAAGACATACACACTTCTAATACTTAGAATCATTTCACATAATTAACTCTCTTATATTCCTAACTAATATACACTTACTCTTGTTTCGGTTGTGGAGTCAAGCTATTATCGGCACCTACACAATTATCTTTTTGGACGTCTGGTTATATTTTTCGTCTCTTTGTCGCAACTTTGTTTGATCAAGTCCCGGATCCTTCTTCCAAAATATGTCTGACTGGGTACCTGCCAAAGGTTCTCCGACTACCTCATGTCTTTGATCTCTATTTGTAGTTTTTGTCATGGGCCCATGATTAAGAAAATCTTAATCACGACCCAATATCTTTAATCACGTTTTATCTTAATCTTGTTTTAATGCTGACCTTCAAATGTCATCGGACGGTTCACCCGTGATCGGTCGTACTTGCCGTGAACATTACATTGGAACGATACAGACAAAATTAACATGTTACTTGTGAGAAGATGTCACGACTGCGTCGAGTGCGGTGGATAAAAACATCTAATAAATTTGACCGGTATAGACAAGATTAGCATGTTATCGGTGAGGATGTCACGACCCTGCCGGACGTCCTTGATAATTTATCACGTGCCGCATAGTCCCTATGGTATAACCCTCTTTATTATTTCTTTTTCTGTTTTATCTCAATTTCTGTAATTATATATTTTTTACTGAAATTAAAGTCAGTTGCTTTCAATGAGTTTCTGCAGTCTTATCAGTGGCTGCTTTTTTAGAAAAATACTATTTGAGAAATAAATATATTAAAAATTTGAATCAAATTGCAATAGGAATCATTCATATATGCAACTGGGTTTGTCAGAAAAAGAAAACTCGATAACTTTTTACTTTTAATTTAAGAGAATTATATAGTGTTTGTAAAAACAATAGACGATCGTGATAATATATTGTTTTATTCTTTTTATGTGAAATTTATTGAAGTTTGAAACATTTTATGTGCAACTTCACTTCAATTGAAATTCTTCGCAATCTATCTCGAGTACGAATCTCCAACACACATTGTCAATGTCTCCAACACTTTCAAAGTGTTTATGTATAAAAATTATATTCATATAACACTTTTCACATACGATATCAATTAATAGGTTTTTTAAGTATACATTCAAGAAGAGTGTTGGGATAAACTTAAATTTTATTATTAATAATTTTGTTTAAATTTTATTTTATTAGTTTTGAATCTAGTAATATTTAGTTTGATTTGATAGAGAAAATAGAAATAGGTAGTTATGATTTTCTGTTTATCTAGGTAGAATATTATTTTATGATAAAATAAGTAGATTTTATTTTTAAGTAAGTTGATATTTTATTGTCAGTTTTTATTATTTGTACTTGGCCCAAGGTCCGATTTGCACCTATTTAAAGGTTGTCAAGGTTTAATGAAAATCATCCCCCAATGAATTGAAAAGTAAAATTATTTGTATGGGTCACTCTTTTCTTAACAAAGAGTTGGTACAAAAATCTTATTGACGTTGATGACGAGTGAAGCCATGGGTCCACCTATATACGAGAACCTTACATCATCCAATAATTGAATTAATGTGGTCACCTCAAATTAATTTAGCTTCAAACATAAAATTGAGTTAAATCGATTTTGGTTAAAGGTCAAGTTGAATTCACGTCAAGGAAATAAATTTTAAAGTGAGTTTGTTGAAATTGAAAGAATCAAAGATCAAACCAAGTCAGTCTAGGACCAAAGCTCGAGACAAGTCACTTTAAGTGAAAATCGAAACAAATTAATAAATTGAAGGTCAAGATGATTTGATCTAAGCTGAATGTTGAACTGAGTCGATCTAGGATGAATAAAGAGGTGAATAAACTTATGTCGAAGGTAAAGCCAAATTAGTTTGGATGAAGGTCAATTTGAGTTAACCCATGTTGAAGATCGACCTGAATCGGTCCAGACTGAAGGTCGACCTGAGTTGGTTCGGACCGAAGGTCAATCCAAGTCAGTCCAAACTAAAGGTTGACTTAGATCAGTCCAGGTCAAAGAATTGAGTTAAGTCGGTATGAGTCAAAAGTTAAGCTAAGTTGACATAGATTAAAGGTCGAGTCGAGTCAACCTAAATTGAAGGTTGAATTGAGTCAATTTAAACTAAAGGTCAACTCTAGTTAGTCAAATAAAAAATCAAGTCAAATCAATCCAAATCAAAAATTAAGTCAAATCAGCTTAGACAAGTTATCTTAATCGAACCAAAGAATTCAGGACCAAAACTTGAGATGAGTCTGCTTATCAAAAATAAACTAAAGTTAGTAAAGATAAAAAAATCAACCACAACCAAACTAAAGGATAGAATTGAGTCATCTTAAACCAAAAACTTAATTCTCATATTCTTTCAAACTCAAATCAACTTTTAATATGAGTGAATCCAACTTTACCTGTAAAGTTAAGATCTCATATTTAAAATTTAATTAAAGTCTTATATGTGAAAGAATACTTACTTTACCCTTAAAAACGGATTTTTGAAAACTGGGATTTTTTTTTAATAACTTCGTTTAATAGACCAATAAAATAAAATCTTATTATTAAGTGATCCAAAAACGTTAACAGTTCTACTAAAAGGTAATATATTAACTTTTATGCTGTTAAATTTGTTTCTATTTAATAATTTCTCAATCATAAAAGTAGTTTATTTTATTAAAAGTATACAATTAATAAACCAGTTTATATATATATATATATATATATATATATATATATATATATATATATATATATATATATATAAAAGATAACTACATACATAAATTAAATTTGTCATTTAGATAAAAATATATTACCTTTTACAGCGAATATGGTCGGTTCCGTCCAACATTCTCGTCATAATATTTATCGTGAGACAAATAATGCTTAACATTTCGTCTTTTAGAATAGTCTTATTTCACATCCATTCATCTTATTCACATGATTTTAGAATTTTAAGATAAAATTAGCTTCTTCTAATTTTATTTTATTTTAGGGTTCATCAGAAACAATCTTTAATTGTTTTCCTTGCCCTCAACTTAGTACAACCCTTCTTAAAGATAGTAATAGTTTAGTAACATTTTTCTTGTTTATTTTCCATTGATGGAAAAGTATATCACCTTAACTAAAAGGAAAGTAATTATTAATGAAAATCATCATTAAACAAGAGTAGATAAAAATATTTACAGTGTACAAGTACAAAGGAACAAACCTTGACCCACAATCGACTAATGTTGGTCTGTTTTTCATACCCTACAGATGCAATCATTACGTGATTGCCATCATTCATGAAAGAAGCAATGTTCCAAAGCTTGTTTTCTATTTATTGATTGTGTGATTGGATGTTGGTACCAATTTCATTTCTTTGTGTTGGTAAATTATAGGATGAATATGGTCCAGGGCTTGTTGAATGATACGATATATTTATCATAAAACTCAGTTTAAGGTTAAGGTGTTTTAAAAAAAAATTATTTAAATAATAAAAAAAAAGGTTAAATTCAGATTTTAGAAAAAAGTTTATTGGCTTTGTCAGGTTAATCCATTTAAATATATTCTTGTTAACTAAAATAGGAAAAAATTAAAATGAAAAGGTGTAACACACTCTTCTCTATTTAATCCAATAAAGAGGAGCTATCCCATTTTTCATTATACACCTTAAATTGCATCTTTCATATAATACCAAACAATCACAAGTTTGTAAATGTAACAAGTTAAAATTCAAATATTTTAATGAGGTCACGGGTCTCTTTATTTCAGTTATTATACTTTTGTAAAATTTTGTTATCCTTTACAATTGTGTGAAAATATTTTGAAATTATTTAAATTAGTTAATGATCTTCTATGTTTATGTATAACATGTTATAAAAAAGTTATAATTAAATTGTTTTTAAAACTATTCAACCCCTTAATTGTTCCTTTTACATTGATCTTATCTCAAACTCAGTTTGTAAAATAGTTATGTCATAAGTTGTTATTAGTTTTATGGTTTAGTGAATTTTAATTAGTTCATTCAACTTAGATTTAAATATATGTCACGACTTAGATTTAAGTAAGGGTTGAGATTGAACTTTTAATGAAATTTTATCAGCTTGAACTCCACTATAGGAATAAGAATAATTTGATATGACTAATCTCAATTAAGGTTTAAATATATGTTGAGACTTCACCCATAAAAATGATCATTCATATGTCATTAAATTATGTAGGTATATAAGTTTGTTGAAATAATATTCTTATAATCAATTATGGAATCTTGTTTATATAAAAGACACTTCATATCATTAAAGAAAGAAAAACATCTTTAAATTAATCTCGACTTTAAATAATATAAAATTATTAAATTTATCAATATATTAAATTTTTGATACTCTTAATTCAATATAACGTAATGACAATTCAAATCAAATATTAAAAAGTTATAAAATTGAATGTAAGTGAAATTAACAAGAGATTTTTTATCGAATAAAAATTGTCGATTAGACTCCTCTATTATCTTTGACCGTTCGGTCTCATATTGATGATTGTTCGGTCTTATTCGTTTCATCCTCCGTCTTTGGACATTATTCTTTGGTAAGTTTTAAGTATTGATCGATTGGTGTGCCAGCAGAAACTCACCAAAATTATTGGATTCGAGTGTGAAACGGAGAACCAGAAAACCCAGAAAGCCCAGAAAAGAAAGAACGAGAGAGAAAACAGAAGAGAAAAATTATCTGAATAATACTTCGTGATTTAATTATTGCAAAATGCAGAAGCTAGCTACAATATAGCCAACTTAAACAACAATAAACAGTACAAAAAATAATACCAAATAACTGAACGGTCATTAACAGTAGGGACCGAACATAGACCAAACAAAAGTTAAAGGCCGAATAGTCACAACAAGACCAACCGAATAAGACCGAAAAGATATATTTCCACATAGAATGGAATTTATGAATTCAATTCATCTAATTTAAAGATCAAACATTGAAAGACATACTAATAACAAAATAATTATAATACAGTATGCCACTGAAAAATTGATAAGTGTAGATTTTCCACATTTTCCTATACCAAGCTAATTCTTCCAAAAGAAGGAAGAAAATAAACATGTAGAAATGAGTAAATAACATGCATAGCATATACTTCACATAGAATTCAACTTAAATCTTTGAAGTAGGAGTCATAATGATACGAAGACTAAGAAATAGAAATATTTAAAATTTAGAGTTTGATCAGCAACCCTGATTTCTGGGGAGTAGTATTCTGTAGCATTGATTTGAACAAGAAACACGGCATGAAATTGTTTGGAAGAAAAAAGATTATAATTATAAGTATGCTAACAACATGCAAAGATGCCATAATGTTTAGATCAATAAAAACTTGACTCTTGGAGAGTCAAAATGTCCAAGTACACTTCATGCACTCTGACTTTAATTCTCACAGCTGTAGTATTTTAACTTTTCTTCCTCTTTTTTTCTTTTTTATTTTCACGTATTAGTTGTCTTGCTTCGGATAAGATATATATAACCACTACTCTCCAATATAATTCAAACATATGTCCTAAGTTGTTCGTATGTTTCAACACTCATTAGTACACACACTCTCTCTCTCTCTATATATATATATTGATATGTTGAAAATGGTTGAATTATGCATGAGCTCATTTATTGTCATGTTCATATGGATTTGTTATAGTGATCCACGAGTGATAAAGATGCAAGTGGCCATGCCATGCTAACGTTACTTGTCTTTCTACGTCTGCACAAAACCATCCAAACCTTATTTAATAATTATTCTTATTAAACAATGCACTTAGATTCCATCTCATACTTAACTCCTTTTTCAAACTCAATCAATAAAATCTATTTCATTATTTCAAACTTTCGAAAAGTTTAACATAAATATCAAATAACCAAAGACGAATGTAAATTAATTCACCTGATTTTTAAAATTACACGAAATGTGGCATGAAAACCGTATTTTCCAAAAGCACTTTTTTCAAACATCCATTTTGAGGGTAAACATCAGTGGGACACAAAGTAATTAAGCATTAAGACATACGTAATTCTCTCATATTGCTTTACAGTAAATATCACAAAAGAAGAAAACTTGTATGAGAATTATTAAGGTTTGATTTTTTATTTTTTATAGATTAAAACATACTATTGAGATCAAACAAAAAATAAAATTATTGGCTAAAATTCTTTAAAACCCATAAAATAAAAAAGTTTATTTTTATTAAATGAAAAATAAGATTTAGAAAATGAATTAGTTTTGATAAAGATGATGAGAAATAACAGGGTGCGTTATGTTGTGAGCATTTATAAATAAAGATATAATTAATTAATATGAGAATGAGGTTGAGTAGAAAAAGTAATTGTCCATTGTTAGAAATGTTAATAATAATATTGACAACTAACTGAGTGTCTGAAGCAGAATTGAATGAATAATAAATATGAAAAGAAGACAAAGAGATTATTAGGTGTCATGAGGGCATGCATATGAGAAAGAATTAATAAAAAGGAAGCGAATCTTGTGAGTAAGAAAGCGTATAAAATGCAACTAAATGCATTTAAAAGAAGAAGAAGAAGAAAGTAGTCCATTTTGGCAGAAGCAGTTTTAGTTTGTGTGGAAAAAGATAATTGGGTTTGTCTTGATTAAGAAATTGAACTGTGTGGATGCCAGAAAATGAGAAAATTGAATTTATATATATAATGTTTGGCCCCTCCTTTCCTTTTCTGGAGTTCTAACTTGCCTCCAGCTATCATTTTGTATCTTTCCTGTGTAAAAGTAAATTATAAAAGAGATACTGATTGAGACATCCCACTTCCCACTAGCTGCTACTTCTCCACTCATTTCTCACACTTCATCAAAATGGACATTCACTTCATCAACAACATCATCTTATTAATTAACCCTAATTTCACCCAATTCATCCTCATCCATCCATAGTAACATTATCCAAACAAAAATACTTTACATAAATACAAATCTTAATTACATCTTACTGTTTGTTGTTATATGTGACTCTGCTATCAGTCTTACTATTTTAAAAGTCTAACAAACAAACAGTGTATTCAAATTGAAGTTATAGCACCAATTGAGCTACAGAAGAAGTGTATATTGAATGTGGTCAATGTTTGAGTGAGTTTAAGCGCGTGTTTTTGAGAGGGTGTGGTGGGGAGTGTATATTTATAGAGAAAAAAGGAATGGTAGAGTTTGGTCATTATCTCTCATAAATGGTATTGTCGAATTGTCGAAGTAGAGTTATGTGCCGGAAACAAGTTAATTAGCTGTAAGCAATATGAAAAGAGTGATGATTTTTCTATGGGCGAAAGAAAACCAGGCATAGGAGGAAAACCATGGGTCAAAGCCATGCAACTGTGTTGTATGGAATGAGATAAGCTCAAATCCTCTTACACCTTTTCAATTATTTTTGTAGGACTCGTTTTGGCATCTAAGATCCTCAATTTCCTCCTCTTACCAAAAACATATATAATATATATATGTCTGTGCCTTCTCTCTCTTGCTCTTATATTTATATATATTATATAGGAATGAATATCGGACAAACTCAAATGGGTTGCGATATGGGAATCAAGACAAAAATTGTCAAATTAAATTCCTTTCCATGACCCTACGTTCATGCAATTCCATTCATCTGCAACTTTCTCCTTTTTTTTAAATAAACGTTTTTGCTACTCTAATTTTCACTACAATAAATACTAATAATTTTCTTTTTTAAAATATTAATCAAAATCATATTAATTATTGCCTTTAATTTTCTATTATCCAGATCAAAACCCTCCTTTACTAGTTAAGTGCGTTTATCCACAACAGACTGAGACGGACAGAGGAAATGAAAAAAGCACCTATTTCACTGTTTTGCATTTTTCCTATCAAATCAATGCGTAATATGGTTTAGGAAAATTGCATTTTTCACACCCAACTATGCTTTAATATCAATTATATCGCTTTATAATATATATGTGTGTTAATAAATATGAATTAAGTATGTCAATGCATAAAATTAATGGATTTATTATATGTCTCTACTAATTAACAATGAACACTGTTATCGTAATTTTTAATTACTGTTTTCCTGCTCTACGGTCCATGAATTTGTTAAAATTTATTTTTGTGGAGAAAAAAACTTTCTTAGAACATAACTTTTTTTATTTTTACTTCGCTTAAATTTTACAATGAATCTCGATTATTTTTTCGTTTCCAAAAATGAACCCATCCACTTGTAAATTAGCATTTTGAATTTATGTAATATTGTTTATTAAAAATAAATAACTACGATTTAATTCTTTATTTTAAAATATTGTAAGTAGCACTGCACATCGAAGCGTAGTTGAACATAAAGGGCTGAAATAAGATCTTAGTCGTGGTAATTTTTGTGTTACTTAATTTTTTTTTAGTAAGTATTTTTCTCACAAATTTAAACTTTAACTTGTGATTATTAATCTCTTTCACTAAACCTCATTTCACTTTTAGTATACACATTAAAGATAGTATAAGATTAAATTACAAAATGATTACTTATAGAAACTACAATTTTAATAGTTATAGATAAAATTAATTTAATTAGTTTTAATTTAATTCTAATTAGTTTTAATTAGATATAAGTAATCACATGATACATCAAGCCTATGACCTAATTCTTTGTGTTAGGTCTAACTTTATCCATGTCTATCTAAATAAATTAGTCACATGTTTGTCTTAAATTAAAAGAACCCAGGTAAAAACACGGGTATAATTAAATTTATTCAATAAATTATTTTAAACTTAATAAATGGGATTATAATTATAATTATTGTTATTATTATTATGTTACTTTATTACTTTTTTTCCTTTTACCATAATATTGTCTTTGAATATGTATATATTTTTGGCTGAACCCCTTATTTTAAAGGATTGAGTTTATTATGTCTATAGGTAATCTGAATAATTTATTTAGGATTTAATTTCCCTAAGTGATCATTCGGTACATATTTTGATGATAAAATGCCGAGTTATAATCATTGATAGAAAAATGAAAAATAATATTTGTTATGTATATAACATTCAGGGTTTAATTAATAGATTCATAATTTGTAATATGTGTGTATTTGTTGTACATTTGTATGTATATATTCTCAATTACGTTTATATACTTTGTTATAATCTTAATTATAATATTTATTGATAACTATAATTCTTTACTTTACTTTTACAGTACATTATTCACTTTAAATCCATATTTAAAGCTTGCATTACAAATTACTTGTTTTTTAAATAGATAAAGTTATGAGTCAAATAAAAAACCACCTTATATCTTAAAAATACATACATACATACATACATATATATATATATATATATATATATATATATATAATTATCGATTAAAATTTACAATTAATATTTAAAAAAAAAAACATTCAAACCTAAATTCGGTTTAACTTGAACTAACCCATTTTCACAAACTTAAACATAAGCAAGGTTGTGTATATCACCCTACCTAAATTCATGCCAAAGTTGATATTCGGATTGCATCTTTTCTTAGTATCAAAAATTGAGTTTTGGTTTCATCACATTACCCACCTCGTAATTGCATATAACGTATAAATTTTTTATTTTTTTAAAAAAATGTCTTTCATACACACTATTATCCATTTTTTAACATTATTTTCTTAAAAAACACTACAAATGTGTTAGTGTTCGTAAAAAATTGTTTCTAAGCCAAGTCTAATGCACTTGTTATACTAAGATTCTTAATAAGTTTAAAATATATTTATTATAAGAAATTACTATTAAAGCATGTTAATATAGTATGGAAGGAATACTAAATTTAAAACTCTAGTTTTAAAGAATAATTTTTTTAATTTTAATTTAGTGATTGAACTAAATTTTAAGTGATGAAAAATTGAAGCACAACATTAAGAAATAGACTTAAAGCCTAACATAACCTTACAAAATTGACTTGTAAAGAAATATATATTATAAATCGGTCTTATCTCTCATCGATGTGAGACTTTCAACACATCTTTCTCACGTCAGAGTTTATTTGTGCATGAAACTAGACATTAATAGGTGTTTAACAGTGGGTGAAACAATATAACCAATAAAAAACAAATCTCGTTAGGATAGACTCTAACAATGACTTTGATACTATGTTAAAATTGGACTTTAAATCTAACTCAACCCTACAAACAAGCTTGTAAGATGAGATTTGCACTCACATACTTTAAATTGGCTTTATCAATGTGAAACTTCTAACACTCCCTCTCACGTTGAGGTATATATGTCCAACAAATAACAAATCTCGCTAGAATAGATTCTAATAATTTTAAGAAGTGAACTTTACGTCTAACGCAACCCCTTAAAAGCGGCGGCTTGGAAGATGAGGTTTACACCCATGTATATATATATATATATATATATATATATATATATATATATATATATATATATATATATATATTAAATTAGCCTTATCAATATGGAACTTCCAACACACTCCCTCATACTGAGGTATATATGTCCAACAAAACACAAATCCCGTAAGGATATGCTCTAACAATGTATTTGATACTATGTTAAGAAGTGAACTTTAAGTTTAATTAAATCGCACAAAATTGGCTTGTAAGATGAGGGTTGCACCTACTTATATAATTTAAATTGACCTTATTTCTAAATTGATATGGAATTTTCAACACATCCCCCACACACTGAGCTTGTAAGATAAGATTTACACTCATATATATTCTCTAAATTAACTTTATTTCTTTTTGATGTAAAACTTTCAACACACAAATAAAAAAATGATAACAATATAAATTTTATAATACTATAGAGAAACACAAGAATGTTTCATGTTGTAAAAATCGTTATTACTATTTCTTACCGAAAAAGGAAATATAATTCAACTTTGAGCTAGTTTTTGAAAAATCGTCAGTGATGAGAATATTTGAAATAGCATACTCCAACATAAAAGCAAGCATGAATTTTATTATGAAGAACACGAATTTAGATGAAGAATCAAATAATAGTGAATGCACGAAAAGAAACATTGAAGAATTTTTTTTTAGCATAATGATTTCAATTGGTGATAACCATTTAAGAATAATTATATAAAGTACATACCAATGAAGGAAGTACAATCACATCTTGATTATAGAAATTAGAAAATACAAAAACAAAATTGCTAAGAACGATATTTAACAAGGTCAATTTGGTGAGAACTGAGATATTGAGAGACAATTCCTTCTACAAATATAATTTTTCATAAATATAAATGAGATTGATTAAATAAAATCAACATAAACAAGCAAAAGTTCAATTACTCGTGCTTTTTCTTACACGTATTTTTTTCAAATATAATATGAAAGTTCATTCCAGCCAAGTGCGCGTGCATAGTTACGGGGAAAGTTACTTCCACTTTTTCTTAATATCACAATATACTTCAATAGATTGCACATCTTTTAAATAAAGATGCTTCAAAATGATTTTCTATTTTCTTTTTAAAAGAATAATTAATTAAATTACTTCCAAAATAAGAAGAAAAAAAAAGGTATGACATTAAATAATGTAACCCATACCAATTTGACATATCCGCAAAGATTGAGTTTATAATGCTGCCAAAATAGATTTGCAAATTATGATGACACTTGCAATTATGAAATACCCATCAACTTTTTTACTTTTAAGTAAAAGTTTTCAGTTGTTATCAATGATAAAAAAATCTGAGAGTTATAATGTGAGGTTATTTGTGAAGGTGTTTGAAAGAAAAAATAAAGATATTTAAATTGTTTCATGTAAAATTATTGAATATAAAAATAAAAAAAATATTTAAACATCTTGATTTATAAATAAAAAAGTATTAATTGAAAATGCATGTGCATGGTGTATGAGTTTGATTATTGAATAAAATGTGTTGAATTTAAAGAGATTGTAAGTGAATGTGACATGTTGTAAAGTTATAGAGTGTGATTTAATGTGGGTACAGATTGAAGTACAGAGTTTGTACAGAGATTGTACGCAATAAGTATAGATACAGAAAAAGAATCGAAGGGGAAGCATCCTTGTTACAGGGTATGTCATTTTTTTAATTCAATTCAAAAATGGCATTTAGTCAAAACCCAGCTGCATTTAATGCTTTCACAGAATCATGCTAACAACAACAACAAATTGCCATAACAACTAATTAAGGGTCTCAATCAATCATGCATGCACAATTCAACATTTTTTATTTTTCCCATTTAATAATAATAATACTCATTATGCTTAAGAATAGTCAACCACTTAATCAAAATTAGGCTTAGGATTACTTGCTGACTAGACCGTGGTTTAAGAATAAACCACTTGCATAAAAAACAAACCACCTTATTAATAAACCTAAATATGTGAGTGTGCATAGATTCTCCCTTTCTATTGCTTCAATGCCACGTCTATGCCACCAATTTAGTAACTGTGTCATAATATCATCACCTTCGGATCTCTCACAATCACTCTCCTCAATTTGCTACAACTTTCGCATTATTTAATATTTCTAATTTTTATTTTTATATTTTTTATTTTTAAAATATTTTTCCATTGACTGTCATTATTTTAATAACCACCATTACTGGCTGTCTCAAACAATATTTAAAACAGTCAAGAACAACTAACCCATTTTTATTCACTCGTGGTAATTTGCTGTTGATTTCTGATATTTTATGAGGTCTTCGATCTTCGTATTTTGTCTTAATTATATAATGTGACAAACAGATATTTCATTAACTTCAACTTTAATCTCAAATATCGTTTGATTAAAAATGTAATTTACATTTATTTCTTGTTAATAACTTAAATAAGTTTAAATCTACTTTAACAGAATTATAAAATGACACATCTATAAACTTATACATTTTGTATGTCAATTAAACATCATAAAGCAGGAAAAATGTTCTATTTAATGAGAAATTGCTCTATAATTCTTTTATACATGAAAACTCTTCTTAATAAGAAATAGTTCAATTCTTTCTATAAATAAAATTAGTTTTTAATGAAGTAAATTAAAGAAATATATATAATGAGTAACTTGGTTCGATCTGGCCCATCATGAATTGACTACTTAGTGAGTCAATTCAACCCAACTCACTTATTAACAACCTAAAAAAAATTCAAACTCAGTCTATCTCACCAAAAGTTTGTAGGTTAAATGAGTTTGTCCACTTAATTACAATTTTTGTTTTCTTCAATCCTACAAAAATTACTAATTTTTTTTAATTAAAATTTAAATAAAGTTCAATCAAAATACAATAAAAAATTATGTTAAACTCCAAATACAATCCAAAATTACAAAAATACTATACAATACAAATACATTTAGATATAGGAGGGTATTTAGGATTTTAGTTTTATTAATATAATTTAATATTTAGAATTTATGAGTGAGTTGGTGAGCCAACTTGACTCATTACGACTTCAATATATCAAAATTTGCTATTTTTTTAACCCAATTCTCCTTGAACCTATGTAGCCCGTGTTAACTCGTGGACTTTAACCTATTTTAACAATTCTATATAATTGTATGATATTATTGAAAAGGATATATAGCTAGTGTAATATAGTATTTTTTTTTAAAAATAATATATTGAAAAAATGTGATAGTATTGGGCAAGTTGGATGGTAGGATATTTATATATCTACTAAAATATTTTTTATATATACATTTTTTATTTTGTGTGGATAACCATGTATACATGGACCAATACTCATTTATAATTTTTTTCTACAAATATTTCATTGAATTTTAATTGGTTTGTCACCCTAATTAAAAAAGAGTAAACAAATTAAGACTTTGTGGATGATGGATGGACCACTAAGGTGTGGTTCTATCAAGTAAAGAGTGAAAGGGAGAGAATAAGACAATTGCGAAGAAAATCAAATTCACAATTCATATTGTTATAATATATTGATTTTGATTGGTGCCGAGCCCAGCAGATATTGGGTTTGGGCATTTTGTTAGTTCTTTTTTTTGCACCCCTGGTTGGTTGCTGTTCAAACCCCCCAATACGAAAATTCCAATAATAGCACGAGAAACGCATGGAATTGTTGGCATTGAAAAGTCAAGAACAATGGAAGCAAATTATTAGTCATAGGAATTTTATTATTTGCTAGGATAGTGGTTATTTAGATTACTATTTCAATATAAATGACAACAGATGCTAAATAACATTATTTAAAATGTAAAATAAATGATAGAATTCAAGAAATAACAGCCAAATGGATAATAATTAGACAAAATAGTAAATAAAGTTACCCTTCTAATCTTACTCAGTTTTTAAGTAATAGTTGGCCAATTGTAATTGTTGTTGGGTTATTTCTTTTTGAACCACAAATATTTCAAGTACACCTTCATGAAAGTGGTTAAAAGACCAAACTATCCTCTGGCCAGTGATGCCGCGCGACTATCCTTGTGTCGTTGCTGCTACACTTGTTTATCTGTTGTGTTATAAATGGACCAAAGAAGAAAGTATTCAAGATTGAAATTTTGATCGTACAATAAGAAATTTACGTTTTACAGAAAAAGAAAGGTTTCCAAATTGTATAATATGAAGTAAAAAATAACTGTCAAATTGAACAATCTAAAAATAAAAAATAATGCAATTCATAAGCTTTTTTTAATGCAAAAAAAAATAAAATTTTGAAATGCACAATTTAAAAAAAAAAAAAGGTTTGGATTTCACCATCTGAAAATTAAAAATGACTTACAGATTGTAAAATAAAAAAAATATGCCATATTTTTTTTGATTCTATAACTTAGAAGTTCTTTTTAAGGATTAAATGCAAATTTGTATATTTATGAAGGTGCAGAAAGAAGATATGGGAGTGGAAAAAGAAATTCCTTTAATTTTGATATAATTTCTCTTCATTTCGACCTAAGTGACATTAAGCATATGAATCCCATTAAATACACAGTAAAAGTTGATAAAAAAAAAAGGGGGGGTAGGAATCCATACATTAATTTTGAGTTAACCACGGTGGTTTAGATGGTTTGGTCAATGGCAGTGAATTAACCGTAGTTTAAGTGAAACTTAAGCATTATACAATACACTATATGCTTAATGGCAGGGAATTAATGTTAATTAATGTTGTCGTGCAGATTTAATTAAAACCCTAAGGTAGGGGGACTTATAATAGGTTAGGTGATCACTTTAATTTGATTGATTATGGTAACTTTTCTTCTTATTTTTTCATAAGAATTGTTTTTAAGTTAATCATAAATTCATAATCTACATTTGATCATATGGAAGTATTATTTTGTTTATTTATTTTCTTATTTAACAAAGTGCACATTATGAAAATTTCTTCAAAATGAAGAGAAACAGAGTAGTTGAGATTGGATGCTGAGACAGAGTTTCATTTTGACGATGATGTTGAACTCAAGAGAGAGGGATGAAATAAGGGTTGACCTTTTATTGCCATAATAAGAGACTGAAATTGGAAGATGCAAATCTGAGTTTCTCTGTGATTTGGTGTTCTTTCCATTGATGGCGTGTGAGGAAGTGCTTCATTCCAGGCCTCTGTTCCTCACGATCTACACCGTTGTCATCATTGGCATCGTTTTTTCCTCACTCTACGTCTTCTCCGCCATTCGCTATCCCTCCACCAACCCCTCTTCTTGGTCGCTTTCAAGTATCCTTCACTTAACTCTACCCTTTTTCACACTCTCTCATTCATACTCATTTTCTCCTAAATTTCACACCTTTTTTCTTACTTCCTGTCAATGTCACATATCCTTTTCTCAGTTTTGAGTGTGTTGTCAATCTTCCTTAGTTGGAGATAAAGAATGTTTGAGTAATTGACATTGGTTCCACTTTTGCGTCCTTTAATTCACTGTTATTTGTTAAGGGGTCCTTTTGTATGACACTTTTCAATACATTGAGCTTCTTTTTGTGTTTTCCTTTTTGACCCTTTACCTGTTTCATATGTGGGTGTGATTCAAATTGAAACCTTGAACTGTGCATGTTTTTCAGATGAGGATGTTCATCTTACAGAACAGACGCTCAACGGTTCTCGGTTAGCAACCGGGCATGCTGTGCCTTCTGTTCCTCCGGAGGCACGAAATGTGAGGACAAGACCTATTTTAGATGTTCCTCCACGCAATAAAGAGATGCCACCTTTTGAGGCTTTCAGATTGACCAAAGAATTGATTCAGAAAAGGGTGAAAGATAACATTATAATAGTTACCTTTGGCAACTATGCCTTCATGGACTTTATTTTGACCTGGGTTCAACAGTTGAATGATCTGGAAGTTTCTAATTATCTTGTGGGTGAGTGTTTCAATTTAATGCTTCTAACTTTCACTGTCATGTGTTTTCTTATCGCCCTTGATAGAGATGCATATCCGGCCTGTATTGTGTACGGTTGATCAGAGTTTGTAAAAGGGATTTGAACTTACCTTTTAGGTGCAATGGACACCAAGTTGTTGGAGGCGCTTTATTGGAAAGGGATACCTGTTTTTGACATGGGCAGCCATATGAGTACAGAAGATGTTGGCTGGGGTTCTCCAACATTTCATAAAATGGGGAGAGAAAAGGTTATCCTGATCAACTTGATCCTGCCTCTTGGTTACGAGCTGTTGATGTGTGACACTGACATGGTTTGGTTGAAGGTGCTTTTCTCCATTTCTCAATACATGTTTGGTTTTAACTTTTAATGGTGATTCATATGCTAGCTGTGTTTATTATGAATCATCCAAATTTTAGTAGTAGCTGCAAAATGTGTACGATTACAGCATTTCATCTTTTTATTTATTTATTTATTTTATCAATGTATTATTAGTTTCTTTTCCAGCTTGTTAATTCCTCTGTTCATATCCGGTGTCCTTTTTTTATCTTGTTTACACTTCTTTGTGTGCAATTATTGTGGGACTTCTTATCTGTTATATTCGATATACATAATCATCTTTTAAGGAAATCGCCTACCACATTATGCAATTGTTCGTCTGAGATATATTTCATTCTTAAAACTTATATGCAATTATGTGCTCATGGAGCAGAACCCACTTCCATATCTAGCTCGTTATCCTGGAGCAGATGTTTTAACATCCAGTGATCAAGTTGTTCCAACAGTGGTTGATGATAGTCTGGAAATTTGGCAAGAAGGTAAATATTTTTGTACAGTATAGTGAGCAAAACTTACTTCTTTGATTTTTACTGTTCCCATATTGGTTTTTGGTAGTAGTTCTTCACTTCCGACAATTTTGAGTTATATTGAACTTTATCTGCAAGTGAAAACCAAATAACATATACGGGTTGAAAATGTTTCTTATATGAATGATGGAGAACCTTTTATACCAATTCCATTTCTGGCATTATTTTTGAGTTTCCTATCAGTTGTTCGCTATGGCTTTAGATTAGAAGCCCGCAAAAAACACAATCCAATATGCAAACTATGTCTAAGACTCTGAAACTTTTATTAAATTATATGTCTTGTCTCTATTTAGGAACAATAGATAATCTTATTGAAGTTATTGCACATTCTTTGGCATATCAAATTAAAAATACCACACATTGAAGTTGTTATCTACCTGATTTTTGCTTTGAATCTCAAGCTCTTTTTCACTTATTTAACCTCTCGGTCCCTCATTCTATCACATTTATTATCAAACTTTATTAGCTTTAATGGAACAGATACTATATTCATAATTGTATCTATCACCTTGTGTAGTTGGTGCTGCCTACAACATAGGAATTTTCCATTGGAGACCTACCGAGTCTGCAAAAATATTAGCGAAGGAATGGAAAGAACTGCTCCTAGCTGATGACAAGATATGGGATCAGAATGGTTTCAATGATCTTGTTCACAGGCAGTTAGGACCGTCAGTTGATGAGGACAGTGGACTTGTCTATGCTTATGATGGAAATCTAAAGCTAGGAATTTTGCCTTCAAGCATCTTTTGTAGTGGACATACATATTTTGTCCAGGTAGGATCAAATTTTATATTCAAATTCCTTCTTTTCGAATTATAAATGTTATATACTTTATGTTTTCTTTTACATATTTAACTGTCTGAGTGAACCTTAGAGAAACAAACTGTGTCAGTTGTTCCTAAGAATGTACTTGCATTCATGATTGTAGGCTATGTACCAGCAACTCAGATTGGAGCCATATGCAGTGCATACAACATTTCAATATGCAGGCACTGAAGGAAAGCGCCACCGACTTCGTGAAGCCATGCTTTTCCGTGACCCACCAGAATACTATAATCCTTCTGGTACTCAGTTATTTCTCCCTCAATTTTAGCTAGCATATATTTGCTTTGTATTCTTGCTGAAAACCCATAATTGGTACTTAATGTTTCAATGCATTATTTTCATTATCTGTATGTAGTTGATATATTGACTCCCCCATGAGGAACCTTTGCAGGGGGGTTCTTGTCATTCAAGCCATCTATTCCAAAAAGCCTGTTGCTAAGTGGGAATCATACCATCGAATCACATTTTACACTTGTTAATTACCAAGTATGCATGTATCGACCTGATCCTTTTCACTTGTGCATTTTCAATGGAAATTGCGATGTTGCATCTCCTCATTTATGCTGTACATGAATTTGTCCAGATAAAACAGATCAGAACGGCACTTGCTATTGCTTCTCTTTTGAACAGAACACTGGTGAGAACTATTTTCTGGTACCATAAAATGCTTATATATATATATATATAAAATTATAATTATAATACTCCCCTCAAGATGTAGCATATAAGTTGTATGTACTCACCTTGTTGCTAATATAATTGCTCCTTGGTTCTCTTAGACACTTGGTGATGTGTATTATAAGGTTTATTTGGGAACTTTTTTCAAATTTAAGCCCTTTAATAAGTTGCTTTAGCCATATGAGCTCACAAGTGACTAATGTTATTGCCATGTGGTTTGTTTCTGCACTTGATCTTGTCAAAACATTTTATTTCTTACTTTTGTACTATTAAATTACCTCCAACAACAACATAGTATCTTGAAAGTGGAGCTTGGTGACCCTTTGCAATAAACGTCAAAATATCCAACAATTTGAGTATTTCCCTTATCTTTGCAATTGAGGCCTTTGACTGGAGCATTCCCAATATACTTTGGGATCCATACAAGTGCATCCCTTCTGTAGTCCTTCTGAAGGAAAGTAATGTTATGGTGACATTTAGATCTTTAAGGGACTAATTTGGTGGCATTAAATTTTTGAGATACTAATTTTGTCATGAAGGACTGATATAGTGCTGATGCTTATAACTTTAGAGCCAATTTTAGTATTTTCTCTAAAAATCATTTTCTACTTCATGATTCCTTCATGCTTGTCTTTCCTCTTTCTTATTGATGTAATATAATCAATTTCGTATTAGTCAATTCAATTAAAAGAACTGGCATATTTCCACAGCCGAGTTCTTCACCCTCCTGATAATATCTCCTTTTAGTAATTAAGATTCCATTAATAAATGCATAAAGGTTGTTGGTGTAAACAAAGGGTGTGTGGGGTTGACATTCTCATGCTTAAAGCTTAAGCAGTCCTATCATCCAAAATAAAAAAATGTAATAATTTTTTATTGCATAACATGTTGCCATGGTTGATATATGTGGTCAACTTTTATTCCTAGAGCATTTGATACAGCTGGTTTGGGGTTTCTTAATGATTATGATTAATGATTTCTTTTTGCAGTGTATTTTCATTTCAGAAAGTATATAATTTGATCTTAAGTGGGTTCTTTATGTGTATATGTTTAGGTTGTGCCTCCATTATGGTGCAGGGTTGATAGGCTATGGTTTCCCCATCCTGGTGTTTTGGAGGGGTCTATGACCAGACAACCTTTTCTCTGTCCACTGGATCATGTATTTGAGGTATTTCCAGTTTGATCAAGTGGCTCCTAAATTATTGTCGTTGTTCACTTATCTTTATATTGTCCGGGTTGATGAATAACAGCCTTAGAAGTGTTGTTGACAAGTACATAGGGTTTGTTTGGACAAACTTCCACATAAGGATTTCTGGAAGAGAAAAGTAATAAGAAAAATTAGAATGAGTTTCTTCATAACTTAAAATTAGCTTATGAATGTTAAAAAATAAAAATTTAGAAAAACTAAATGAGTGAGCTTCTACAATTAGCTTATTACAGAGGAGCTAATTTCAATTTTTTTCTACAAGTTTTTATGGAAAAGTTTGCCCAAACAGACCTCCGCTAGAAAGCTTTTCGAAATTGATGTTTTACATATTTGCATGAACTAGGCACGATGGTAGTATCTGCTTTAGATGTGAAAAACTGAGAATGTAAATCAAGGAATAATTTTCTTGGTATCAGGGATATTGGGTTTCAAAAAGACATCAAAGCCATATGAAATATCTGTTTCTCACGGATAGTTTGTTTCCAAGGAAGGGGGAGAAAACAAATCCTCTGAATATTAAAATGGAGGAAAAAGTGGGAGGGAATGGTCTTTGTCCCTGTGATTTCTCTTCCATTCTCCTTCAAACTTTTGAACCCTTCAAACTTCTGAACCAAGAAAGGATTTTTTCACCAAAATTTCTCCTTTTCCCTTCCTGTTCCTCCAATCAAATTAAATGTGAATCTTTTGGATTTCAATTTGTGGGATGACAATAGAAAAATAAGTTCATATATATGTAAATAAAAGGATTTTGTTATAATTGTAGGCGTTAGATTAGTGATGAAAGAAATATGGGACAAGCATGGGAAAATCTACGAGTCAATGACAGAAGTTACGACAAAAAAAGTGTTTTAATGGTATTATTTGTATTTAATGATTTTAAAAAATTAAATGTAACTTTTTCACGTTTGGAAAACCATATGCCAACATGCTTCTAATAGCAGCAACGTATAAAATCACTATTAAATTTGAAAACCTGCTTTCATAGAATTGGTCAGATACTTAAACATTACTATGCTAAGCACTTTTCACTAAGTAAAGGCTGCTTAATTCTCTCAAACTAAGTTGGTAGTCGTTCCCCAAACATTATTGAGATTTCAAAAGTTCTTTATCATTTATTAGAACTGTAGTATTTTATATTTTATCACTACATATGCCACAATTTCAATTTTTTCTTGGAAACTTCGTTGGTTAAAGCAATTAATTTTTGGCTGCTTCAATAATTTATTAGTTCTACCAGTGGAGAAACTGTGCTAATGATTTTGTAACAAATATCAGTTACTGCTATTTGACAAGGCCTACCCTATGATTTAATTGTGGATCATATATGCCCTTATAATTTAAAAGAAGCTCAAGGGAACTGGAGTCAGCTTGAAGAGTGGAAATGAGTTTTCAGTTTGACTACATTGCTCACCACTTCTAGTCCATAATCTACAGTTTAAGAAAGCTTGTATAATTATTTTAGGCGTTCGATTCAGATTAAACATGGTGTCCCTTCGATGCTTTAAACTAACTGACAAATTCTATGCTTTATTTTATTTAATTAATTTTTGTATGGTTTAAAATTTTTTGGCTTTCACTAATTCAGATCTCCATGTTTTCATGAATTAGATGTAGTCTTTAAGTAGGATACAGAAAGAAGAACTCTGCAGATTAATACCAAATAATATACACCCTTTTTAATTATCTGTGCACGAATTTACAACATTTAATGTAACAACCTCTTGCCTTTCTCCTGTGTAATAATTAAACATTTTCTCTCACTGTCGTGTGCTCTGCTGTTGAAATCTACTCTGTTGCAGGTAAATGTCATGTTGAAACAACTTCCAGAGGAAGAGTTCGGCCCCGGAATAGATATTAGAGAGTACTCGTTACTTGACAACCCCTCGCTCCCCTCAGAGGTGAATTACATGTCATTTTCATTTGAAATTGTGTTATTCCTTTCTTCTTGTATCTTACTCGGGAAACTTATGCCGGGTTTCTTGAATTCAGGTGAAGAATTCATGGCTTGATGTTCAGCTCTGTAAGGAAGGAGCTCAAGATTGTTTTGCATCAAATAATACCACTATTGGGGGAGTACTCAAATTTCCAAAGCATAGCAATGAAGAAACGGTACTTAAAATTTTGATCCATTTAAGGGTTGTTTTAAGTACTTCAAAGTCAACCCTATAAGCAAAGTACATACTTGTGTGCCGGATCTTTTAGTTATACCAAGTATATTAACTTAAATTAAGGATAAGCAGCTGATTCGGAATGCTCACTTGGAGTATGGTGTGCGAAATTTTAGTTATGTCTGCAGTATGAAAATTAAATCTGAATCTCAAAATAAGTAATTTCGGTGTCCAACTTGTAATTGTGCTGGAATCTTTACCAATCACTCAAACATATAACTCAATTTTCTTCCTTCAAAAGTAATTCCTCCGTAATATCTTCAAGTGAAGACTTTCTCTTCTGTAGGCAGCTTTCTACCCTTTTTTTCCTGGAATAAGAACATTGTTCTAAGAATTGCATGTTAGAAGGATATTTCCATGTAGGTAGTGACCGCCCATACCACAGCCTCATGCCATCAAAATTGAGCCCTTAGGTTTATCAAATACTTTTTTTTTTCATTTTCTGGTCCTGGAAATATATTTTTGGCTTTGCACAATTTTCAGGTTATATATAAAAAACGTTGATCCCGGTTGTTTTTACTTGGAATTTGCAGTACATGAAAGTATTTTCATCATTCAAGGATGTAAAAGTCATCCAGTTCTCTTCAATGCAAGACGCTTTCACAGGTTTCAGCGACAAGGCAAGGACTACTTTACTCATTTCATTTGAAGTTTCACTTTTGTATTTATGGCAAAAAAAAATGCAAAGACATTCATGTTTATCATGTCCTGAGCCATTCATATTTTTATCAGGAAAGGGAGGACAAATTTAGAAACCGTGTTAAACGGTATGTGGGTATATGGTGCTGCGTGTTTGATCACACTCCTGGCCACATTTATTACGATATGTACTGGGATGAGAAGCCTGAATGGAAGCCTCTCCCTCCTCAAACTTCTGCAGATGATCATCCACCATGGTGAGGTCAACTTCAGGTTTATGTTTGTTTCAACACTAAGGACAGGAGATATAAGGAAGAGATTTCATTAAAAGGTGATTTGTTTTCCAACTCATTGCCAAGACCAAGATTACTCACAGAAGTTCGGAATGTCCGTCCACATTGATGATGCTAGTTGTTAGAGAGAAGAGAAAATGTCATTCTTGTGTAACAATGGAAGAGCATGCTTCGTACCAAGTTTCCAACATTGCAGTATTTTAGCCCTGATGTCTCTGTTGATATTGAATTGCCTGTAATTATTAAAACAGGAACAACTAAATGCACCAACCCTTTTCAAATTTTGGTCATTATTTAGCATTATCTGTCGGGAATAAAATTCCTAGAACTCCCTAATTGAAAAAATATTTTATTAAAGACCAAAAGTCAGTTAAAAGCACAAGTATTTGATGCAAAAGATACTGATGAACCACTGTTAATCAAACCAGTTTCGCCTCTAGCATCACGTGACTAGACCAAGACAACTAAATCTTTAATACAAAAAATAGAGTTTGGCAACGGAAAAACACTGCTACAGTATGTTCTAGGAATGGAAGAGTTACTACGTAGGAGCTATTTATTGTTATGCATGGCCTTGGAAATTGCTAAGCTCTCAAATTCACGTTGTTCGGCGCAAGATAGGATTTTTTATACCTGCAATCAATAATGAAGTAAAGATGAAAATCTGGGTAGTCTACGAATTGACGTTGAAGTGTATAACAAAATGGGCTAATGGAAAATTAGCCTTGCTTGGACCTGGAATATGACAATCATTCCATTCAATTTCTTCGCATAACCACCAAACTGGGAACTTCATCATTGTTAAACGACGACACAGGATCCCCGTATTCTCATGTTAATGTCATTGTTTTCTCAGTGTCATTCGGCTGTTTGAGGAAATGCCACACAGAACTCTACGTGCGAGTGATATTCATTTTCAGCTTGTTGATTATATCAAACTGTCCCTCAGAAAGCCAAAAATTGTGAGTGCCACTGCTGCCCATTGTGCAGCATTAAAGTTAGGTGCTCTGGCTCACCTCCCAAACTCAACATCTCTACTCACTGTTTATTCTAGGGCTGGAGATTTTTCCTCCTCAAAGAGTTTGTTTGATGAGATTCCCAACAGAGATGTGATTGCTTGGAATGCTATTGTTGCAGCATCTCTTGAAAATAAGTGCTATAGAACAGCAATGGACTTCTTAGAGAAAATGATCAAGGCCGAAACTGGGTTTGATTCCACTACTCTATTGCTTATGGTGTCGGCTTCTTCACTGATAAAAAACTTTGACCAAGGACGGGTAATTCATTGTGTGAGTATAAAATCTGGGATGCTAAAGCATATCGGTTTAGGTAATGCTCTTATTGACATGTATGCTAAGTGCGGTGATCTAAGCTCTTCCGAGGGTGTATACGAAGAGATGGAAAGTAAAGATATTATTTCGTGGAATTCGATAATGAGAGGCAGTATTTACAATGGGGATCCAGTGAATGCATTGTATTACTTCAAAAGGGTGAGTTTTTCTGAAGAAACAATAGACAGTGTCAGTCTATCTTGTGCCATTTCAGCATCTTCAAGTTTGGGAGAGCTGGCTCTTGGCCAGTCCATTCACGGGCTGGGAATCAAGCTAGGTTACAAGGACAGCTCGTACGTTTCAGTTGCCAACTCTCTTATTTCATTATATTCACAATGTGAAGACATCAAAGCTGCTGAAACAGTGTTCAGAGAAATATCACTCAAAGATACTGTTTCCTGGAATGCAATGATGGAAGGATTTGCATCAAATGGAAAATTTAATGAAGTATTCGATCTTCTGGTTGAAATGCAAATAGTAGGGTCGTTCCCACCTGATGTGGTGACATTAACTACTATACTTCCACTTTGTGCGGAACTGATGCTCTACAGAGAAGGAAGAACCATCCATGGATTTGCAATTAGAAGACAGATCATGGTATCTCATCATGTCATGTTACTGAACAGCCTGATAGACATGTATTCAAAGTGCAACCTGGTGGAGAAAGCTGAGCTCTTGTTCAATTCTACCATAGAGAAGGACTCGGTCTCATGGAATATAATGATATCTTGCTATTCCCATAACAGGTATTCTGATGAAGCTCAAAAATTGTTCAGAGAGATGCTACGTTGTGGCCTAAACTGCAGCTCCTCGACCGTTTTTGCTATTCTTTCTTCTTGCGACTCCCTTAACAGTCTCCATTTTGGAAAATCAGTTCACTGCTGGCAGTTGAAATCTGGATTTTTGAACCACATTCTTTTAATAAATTCTCTCATGCATATGTACATCAATTGTGGATACTTAGCTGCCAGTTTTTCAATTTTGTATGAGAATTCTGCATTAGCAGATATAGCTTCATGGAACACACTAATTGTGGGTTGTGTGCGATGCGACCATATCAGAGAGGCTCTAGATATTTTCAAGTTGATGAGACAGGAACCTCCTTTCAACCATGACTCCATAACCCTTGTAAATATCTTGTATGCCTGTGCAAACCTGGAACTGTCAAGCCTAGGAAAGTCTCTGCATGGCCTTGCACTTAAGACTCCTTTGGGATCAGATACACGGGTTCAGAACTCATTAATTACTATGTATGGCAGGTGCAGAGACATCAGCAGTGCCAAAGTAGTGTTCAAATTCTGTTCCATTCCCAATCTTTGCTCATGGAATTGCATAATCTCAGCTTTATCTCATAATGGAGAAAGTAGAGAAGCATTGGAACTATTTCGCCATATTCAGTTTGAACCAAATGAGATCACCATTGTTAGTTTTCTCTCTGCTTGCACACAAATCGGTGTCCTAAGACATGGAAAACAGGCCCATGCCCATGTGTTAAGGACTGGCATTGGAGATAATTCCTTCATATCAGCAGCTCTTATAGATTTCTACAGCAACTGTGGAAGATTGGACAGTGCCTTACACGTATTCAGACATGCAAAGGAGAAGTCAGAATCAGGTTGGAATTCGATGATTTCTGCATATGGATATCATGGAAAGGGTGAGAAAGCAGTCAAACTCTTCAATGAAATGTGTGAGTCAGGAGAAAGGGTGAGCAAAAGCACTTTTGTTAGCCTTTTATCTGCATGCAGGCATTCGGGACTTGTGAAGCAAGGCATTTGGTACTATGAGTGTATGTTGGAGAAATATGGAGTGCAACCTGAGACTGAGCATCAAGTATATGTGGTTGACATGCTTGGGAGATCAGGTAGACTGGATGAGGCTTACGAGTTTGCTAAGGGGTGTGACAGCTCAGGTGTTTGGGGAACTCTCCTAAGTGCATGCAACTATCATGGAGAACTCAAGTTGGGAAAACTAGTTGCTCAACATCTCTTTCAATTGGAACCTCACAATGTTGGATATTACATATCATTGTCAAATATGTATGTAGCTGCAGGAAGCTGGAAAGATGCTACCGACTTGAGACAATCAATCCAGGATTTAGGTTTAAGAAAAACCGCAGGTTACAGTCTTATTGATTTTGATTTCTGATAAAATGAGAGTTATTTCACTTCGAGGTCAACATCACCTTGGCATAATAGCAATATTTATAGATGGATACTATTACTTTCAGGCCAAATATGTTTTTACACCCACTTTATATTCCCTATTTTCTCATTCAAAAGTTCACTTTTCTATTGACTATAATACTCCTACAAGTGGATTATCAAATGTTTCATTGGATTAAAAAAATATTTTCATGAACAAACCATGGTAGTCGATGATTTAATTAATTGATAACCGATAACTTACTTTTAGTTAATAAATTAAATTTTAGTAAATGTTACACAACATAAAATAATATAATTGCATAAAATTTATTTTATGAATCAAATTTGTATTTTTAAATAAAAATATATTATTATCTAATTATAATTTAAGATATTTTTATAAATAATTAAATTCTTACAAAACTTTTTAATATTTTTATTTATTTTTTAAAGTTGTATAGTTTTTTTTATTTGAACATATCACTTTATTTAAGATGCAAATGTATTCACATTTTTATTACATTATAACGTACACACATTCATATATATATATATATATATATATAATCAAATTTATTTTTCACTTTGCAATAAAATTGAATTCTTCAATTTTTATGACATTATATAAAAAAAAACATTAGTTTCCAAAATATATAATTTTAATCTTTTTAAAGCTTAAATTAATAAAAAATAAATAAACAAATACTAAGAATAATGCATTAATATTATCTATGAAATTAAAATTAAAACAAATAACAGTAAAATACCAAAGGATGACATGTAATAAGGAAAAGATTAAATGATGTTTGAAAATTCCAAAATGTCACTAAAATACATTCAACATATCTATAAAATTCTTTAATCACTGTAAATTATAAGTAAACTAAACTAGTAACAATCTTATTATGTTACCAAATATTCATATTTTGTAGGTTTTTTAGTTATTTCTTATTGCAAGTGAATGAAATGAAAAGATACGAAAATAAAGATAAATGAAATTATGAAAAGTTTTTTGTGTTCTCTTCAAAATTTCTGCTACGTCCGATCATCTGTAACCACAAAACAGGATGATCCACAAGAAGGTCGGTCGAAACTACGGTTTTAATAAAATTGTCGGAAGAAATCACAACGAATATACTTCTATTGTATTTTGTCTAACAGTTGAATCATTAAATCGACAATAATCACCATTTTTCAAGAGGAAAACAATATTCATCAAGATTAACAACTTTCTCAACGGCGATATATTCCAAACAGGAGATATCTAACTAAATGAACCCCATCTGACGTCATGATGTTCCAATGAATTTGGGACATTCAATGAAAATCTCGACCAATTAAACCCATGTAATATTCAGATTCACCCACCCAAGTCGTAACAAAACTGGTGATAAGTATAACTGCAGTAATATAAGGGTAAATGTACAAATGCACCAACCAACATAAGCATGTATGCAGGCTCTTCTATCCACCGAGAAAGATTCCATTGGTAAAAATGGAAATCTTATATTTCAAGGCATCAAATTAACTAAATCTGAGATCCCATGAAAAGCTCAAACTGATGCAATGTTGTAATGGTGAAAGAACAACTGCAACACCACAAAATATAGTCAGTTTCCATGTGCTACGTAATGCATTCTAAGAGGAATAAAAATGCACAAGGACGAACCAGCCTGAGTATGGAATCAGTCATCAAGGTAATAATAAGACCCAGCAGACTTTTGTTCTCTGTCCTTGGTTGAATCAAGTTTGTTAATCCTTGGGCGAAAATTAGTTGGGTCCCTTCTAAATGTGATATCAAGATGCTGCAGAAATGAAGGATTACATTATATATATTATGCATGTATCAGCAGCAAAAGGCACAACAGATAGAACGGAAAAAGGTATAGGAACCAAGGTATGAAACTCACCGATAAGAAAAGGTTCATCCCAGACAACAATGATTGAGGAGAATTTGCAACACAATCAATTGATGGTTGACCGGCATAAACAATAACTCTGTCTGCGAGATAAGTTGCCATGATGAAATCATGCTCAACGACAAAAGCCGTTTTCTTTGCATGAAGAATAAACCTCTTGATCACTTTGGCAGCATGAATTCGCTGCTCAGAATCTAGATATGCACTTGGCTCATCTATCAGATAGATATCTGCAGGCTGTTATGGTGGGATAGCAACAGATCAGAAACAAGAGGCATGCATGCATCTTAAGGGAGATTAAAGCACACAACAAAACCAAGTGATACAATTCAAACAATCAGGCCACATAATTAGCATGGATATGTCTACAGGCCACTGAAGTAGAACAGTAAGGCACCAGGAACGTTATTTCTATCTAGATTTAAGAGACAGGAGGCATGCAACAAAACCATGCAATCCCAAAAAGTTGCAACGGGATTAGCACCAAACTCATTTTCACCACATGGAATGACACCAAACTTGACATTAGTTGCCTATAGAAAACAGGAAGTATTCAAAGTATGTATAGAGGAAAGAAATATATGAAAAGAGCAATAAGGATTCAGGTAAATAATCTCAAACAGTTATCGTGGATGAAGCTTATAATACCTTGCCAAGACAGAGACACAGAGCAACTCGCTGCAACTCTCCTCCAGAAAGATTCACAACTTCTTGGTCCATTAACTGTTCAATAAGAAGTGGCTTCATCACATCTGAAACAAACTGGGGATGAGTATATGCATCACGTATTTTTTGATGTAGCAAGTGCCTAACAGTTGATTGGAACTTCGGACTAATCTTCTGAGGCTTGTACGAAACATTAAATTCAGGCATCTCCACATCAGATCCACCTTCTATGCTGTCAGGTTTCAATAAACCAGCCTGAATAATACCAAAGCAAGGTGAAAACCAAAGCAATACAAATTACTCAGTTTCAATGAGAACTGCATATGACCAAAAGAATACCAGCATACGAATGAATGTTGTCTTTCCTGTCCCATTCTCACCCAGCATCACAATAATCTGAGAATCAGTAAATTCTCCTTCAACTACACGAAGTCTAAAATTGCCTTGAGTTTTGGTCATTGTTGGGTATTTATATCGAGCATATGTCTGAGCTTCCTCAGCACTTTCCTGTGGAGTCTCAGCAACCTAGACACAGCAAAAGAGCAGGGTGCGTTTGATAAAATTGAAAAACTGGATTTTAAAACTCGGTACTAAAACATACAGTAATGAAATATAAGCACTGATTTATAATGTTTAATTTAAAAGTATTTCCCTTTTAAGGTGTAGAAAATATGAGCATCTAATAATATAAATGATGTGACACTACATGAAATAATTTTTGCCAAATATATTCGGTGAACTCCCACATACAGAATATTCAGTTTTTCACTCACATTTTTTGCATGTTGAAACAATCACCACTAAATTTCAGCACTAAATATTCTCATTTACCTCACCAGAATGGTTTGGAATAATAAGCAAATGAGAGGAAGGGAGATGCATGATGCATAATATACCTTGAAGGTTAGAGAATCGTCCCGGAACCTCAGATTTTCTGTCGGAACAAAGCCAGCCAAGAAGATGTTAATTCCTTCTCTGACAGAGAAAGGAAGTGTCACCACTCCATATGCACCAGGTTTGCCATATAGACAGCAAATAAAGTCTGATAAGTAGTCCAAGACACTAAGATCATGCTCTACAACAATTACATAACTGGAAAAAGAGAAACAAACATATTCAAATTCATATTGGAAGTAGTTTGGTGAAGGACATATAATACAGACATTTTTAAGCATGTAATACTAAGAGAAAAGGGCAAAAAACCTATTAGGCCTGAGCAATGATCGAATAACTTGTGCAGCTTTCAGCCTCTGTTTCACATCAAGATAACTAGAAGGTTCATCAAACATGTATATCTCAGCATTCTGGATTGCAACAACCGCAATGGCAAACCTTTGGAGCTCACCACCTGAAAGATCCCCAACATTACGATCTATAACTTGATTAAGCTCAAGATCTGCACAAAGCTCCTTCTTCATGTCTCTCTCATCTTTCTGGTCTAGCACCTGGCCCACATTTCCTTGCACAGCTTTTGGAATATGGTCAACATACTGAGGCTTGATGATAGCCTACATAAATCATATACAGATATATTAAAATATAAATAGCTGTGCAAATGTGGTCAACATACCAAGATTGGTGATACTATATATAAAAAGAAAAGGCCATATTTTAATCATAACACTGTTTTGGTGTGATCTGGAAAAAAAATTCAACTAACTAGATTTTAATGAACGGATATTTAGAAGAATGTATGCAAGGCAAAAGTGAGACATCACGTAAGGACAAGGCAAAATTTTCAGAAAGGTTGAAAATTAAGTAGGATAAATAAGGAGGGATTACAATGCCTTCAGTTCAATCACACGTCTTTATATATTACAAGGCCTTCAAATTTTGTATTACCATAATAAATATGTAGGACAAAACACAAATTATTCCATTCTTGAACATTACATTAATTTCAGGAAGTGAATTTTCAAAGAATATTAACAATGGATGAATTTCTCACATGAGCATGTATGGAATTAAAACAAGGAAAAGACTAAAAGAACTGAGGCACCTGGCGGTTGACTCACTTATAACATTATATTAGACTTCCTCCCTCCATATCACCCCTTTTTCCTCCAACTACAAACTAGTCAATGTTTAGTCTCATAAACTTGGATTGACTATTGACCCATATCCCTATCGATTAGTGGCATTTGATAAGCTAACGTGTATATGTGTTCTACCTTAAAATATGCATTTTGTGATACGTACTGAGACAATTTATTTCTTAAAATATGGCATTTGATGTATCAATCAATGTATGACACAGAGTCATTCATAGTAATTTAGTTAATAAAAATTAAAACAAACAAAATAGAGCTATGGTTATAGCATTAATCAACTTGTGCTCTAACCATTCAGCTTTATACTTGAACTTGATTGTTTACATTTTCTAATGATAATGAACTAATTAACTATTTTGAGATTTATGATATTAACTTTCGATACCTATATATTAATTTTAAATTTATTGCAATGGATAGTTGCCTTCCCACCCTAAGCTGCACTCCCCCATAAAAAAAAGTTGCAGTACAATAATAAACTCTCCTAACTTCATTCCCATATAACATTATCAATATCCCAATTATGTTCCCAATCCCAAAATTAGGTCATCTCTCTCAGTCAAACCAATTATAACATACTAGTTCCAAGGACTAACATCACACAATTGACAATTGCTCGGATGAGTAGAATAATGGGAAGAAGAAAACAAATCCAGATCATTAAATCACACTGGTATCAATGAGCACAATGTCTAGTCAGTATTAGACTGCCAGATACTAAACCATTAAGACATCACGGCATGAACACGTATTAAACAGGGACGCAGACTTCACCTTCAAATCATCCTCGAGGATTCGAGTAAAGTAATTCTGCAATTCGGATCCTCGAAAGTATGTCAAAATTTCTTGCCAGTCAGGGGGATTCTGCCACCAAAAACAAAAATCAAACAAGAGCAACCCAAAACCCAAACAGTAAAGCAGTAAAGAAAAGCAAGTTCCGGCTATTACAGTAAATCGACCCAAATTCGGCTTCAACTTCCCAGCCAAAACCTTAAGGGCAGTGGACTTCCCAATCCCATTCGTCCCGACCAATCCAAGCACCTGCCCGGGCCTTGGCACCGGCAACCTGCCACCACAACGCAATACAACACAGTTTATCACAAACAACAAAACCCACAGTCTCAAATTTCTACTACAAATCAACACGGCAGACTAACCTATGCAGCTTAAAAGTATTGGGACCGTATCTATGAGTAGTATCCTTATCCAAGTCCTTTGGCAAGTTAATAATCTGAATAGCTTCAAAAGGACATTTCTGCACAAACAAACAACAATCTCATCACATAAAAAAAATACCACCTGAAAACACAGTAACAGCATCTCCAACAATACCTTAACACAGATACCGCATCCAATGCACAATTCCTCAGAAATGTAAGCAATCTTCGAAGCTGAAGTAACCTCAATACACAATCTACCTGTAATGACAGCGAGTCCCCGTAAAGCCGTCCGAATTGAGGAAATGAGGAAAATTAGGGTTTGGCATGAAAGGGGGAAGAATCAGATCTTACCGGTTCTGACCACTGGACAACTCTTCTTGCACTCCTGGCGACACTTCTTGGGCTTGCACCTGTCGTTGCTAACTATGGCAATACGCGTCAAGCGATCGGCCATGGCGGTGGAAGAGTTGAAGAGAACGAGATTCGTTTACCCTTTCAAAAGGAAGAGAGCAGAGCCGTGACAAAGGAAAGGCGTGTGGTAAGAACGTTACAGAAAAGCATATAGCATTAGGGTTACCTGCTTCAACCTGCAACTGAAATTGGGTATATGGGTCGGTTTCACTGTCGGGTCGGTTTTACACGGATTCTTGTACTAAAGTCTTACTGTATAAACATGAAAGTCTTTTTAATCATGATAATTAATCACAATAATAGTATTTGATTATAAAGAACTATTGTTATTACATAACAGATTTTCTAATATACTTTAAATTTCTTACAAAATAATAATTTTAATTTGTATATATTTATCATGTGAAAAGTGTTTAATATTTAAAAATTTAATATTAAACTATATATTATTTTTTTATTTTGTCTTTACATTTCATGTTCTTTTTAATTATTTCTGGTATTAATGGCAATGACGTTATTGCTTTAACGAGAGTAAAAATTCATCCTAGTATGAATTTAATAATTATGAAATTTTTGGAACATTTTCTTATTCATTGTTATATTTATATTTGTCTTTTCATTATTTTAGATATTAATTAAACACTTTTTATAAAAAATAAAAAATACAATATATAAAAAATTATATTAAAATGATATACATGTTTTCTTTAATATCAAATATTGATAAAAGTTTTATACTTATATATAAATACCAAATAAAAATATTAATAATTACTACATATGTTAAACGATTATAAAAGAAAAGTAAAAATGATAATGTGTACTTAAAAATAAACTACAAAATTTTGAGAGTAAACTATATTAATATAAATAAAGTGTTTTTACATTACTTAGCTAAAGTTATATATATATATATATATATATATATATATATATATATATATATATATAAAACTAAAACCAATATTCTTTAGATATCAGTTTTTCTCTTACATCATATATGTATACAAATTATCTTTAAAAAAATAAAATTGTTATATTATACTCAAGAAACACTACAGAACAACTGTATCCAATAACATATATTTAAATTAAGTTATATATCGGTAATTTTTTAACTTAATTTAAATATAAAAAGTATGAAAAATATTTACATTTTTTCAATAGTAAACATTATGCACTGTAAATTTTATAACATAACATTGTCATGAATTATGTCTAAAATAATTTGTAATCATTAAAAGTATATCTAACATAATTTCTCATTAAATGAGAGTTAAAAAGTGACAGTGCAGTGTTTAAGATGGAACCACTACAAAAGCTGTTTTGTTGAAATATATATTTGAATTCATAATTATTGGGTTTGATAAGATGTTTCTCAATAAACCATTACTTAACTCATGACAAATCTTTGTAGTTCTTTTATAAATAATCCTAATATGAATAATTACTGAAAGAAAATTATATAGAGATGATACAAATTTAATAAATTTATAATAAAATTTAATAAATAAGATGAAAAGATTATTACAACGAAAATATTACTATCATTATTTTACTGTTTTCTTATTTCTAAGCTTATGTCATAATTCAAAATGTTATACACTACCTCACTAACAGACACAGTTAAGATTAAATTACAACTATACTTTTTTAATTGATTATTTCATGTATTTTCTTCTTATTTTACATTTAACATCGATAACTATTTCTTCAGTTTTATAATTATAACAATCAATAAAATAATATTTTTATAACTATTTTTTGTATAACGTTTTATTATCTTACTTTTAATTTTTCTTTTGCAACTTTGATTTATAGTAATTTATTCTGATCAGTTAAGAAAATGATAAAAGAAGTGCAATGTGGCCTTTCTCTTGCTCATGTAGTTACACCAATATCCAACCTTTTTTTATATTTGTCAATGGCTTGATCAATGATTTAATTAATATTATTTTTATTATATGGGTAACCTCGTGGATTTTTGCTTATGTGTGGTTATAATCTACAAAAATCATAATTTAAATAAGCATAAATAATTTTATAAAAAATTAAGAAATTTTGATATTATTTTTATATTAATAGATTATGCAATCACTTTTTATTAAAAATTATACAATAATATATTTTATTAAATAATGCAATTATTTAAATTTGAATAAAAGTAACATCGTCTAGTTAAAAATGTTTCAAAATTATTAAATATTTATTTTTTTAATATATATATATATATATATATATATATATAATAGAATAAAATTATACTGAAGAATCAATGCAGTACCCTGATACCAATTCCTGCAATCTATTGCTTTCTGCTCTTATAAAATAAATAAAGCATAGTCACAAATCGATGCAGGTCATTAATTTATGTTGCAGTACTACTCCAACTTTAGTATTCATGAGCATTCTATACCAAATAGTTGACCAGAAGATACAAAGGCTTACTACCATTAGGCCATTAATTTATATGTTATGTTCTTGCCTTCAGAAAAAAACTAACAGACTTAACAAGTCCTGAAATTTGAAGAATTAAAATCATCAACTTAAATTATTTTTATTTTACATAACAATTTTATAAAACACCTTTTAATCCTTACACAAAAAAATAAAAGATATAAGTTGCCATTCACATTACTCCATAGTAGATAGAAACAGAATAACGTATATCATATGTAACAAAACGAAATAAACATTTAAATTTAAAATAGACATTAACCATACATGTCATATTAATTTTATTATTTAAAAAAGGTAAATAGAAAAATTGGATGCGCAGATCAAACTGTCATGGATCAAGCCTAAACCTCTACAAGGGGAAAAGGAAGACAAAATGACGATGAATAGATGGTGTCAAGACAACCCTTTTTTACTTTGTCCCAGAATACTAGTTGTTATATATATAAACCACCCTTGAACTATTTTAACCAGTACATATATATATATACACAACATATAGTATATACAAGATATAAACCATACATACAAGATATTGGGTTTAAGGTCTTCTTATAAAGACAGTCATGAATCCATTATCATTTCAGTAAAATCAACCCAGGCTAAAACTAAAATGGTACACACAAGAAAACACAATCGACATTAATCAATCCTTTGCTAAAGGAACTGCAACCTCAGCACATATTATCCAGGGATCTATTTGCCGTTCATAAGGAATTGATGATGCATCTTTGTCTGACTAAAAAACAATTAAAAACACTAGAGTTCCACCAAAGTATGGATGGACATCAAACAAAGTAGAGTTTATTTATAAAGGCAATCCGAACCAGCATTTAGAACAGCTGTTGCATATACTCAAACTATCATCATTTCCACTTCTTGAACATACCCTTGCCGAACTTCCCGTGCTTAAATTTTCCATGCTTGCCAAATTTCCCATGTTTGAACTTGCCATGGTTTTTGAATTTGCCGTGCGGCATGTGTCCATACCCACCATGTCCACCGTATCCATGGTGACCATGGTGACCGTGGGAAAGATGATGAGCTCCATAGGCAGCTGCTGCTGCCGCAGCACCACCTGCAAGCAATGCTCCTGTCCCCACACCGCTGTGTCCAGACCCATGAGATCCTAATGACAAAGCATGAAAATTAGCTTCCTTCAAGTATATTATTAAAAAATCCAACAGCTGGGAAAAAAGTTCTAAATAGACAATCCATTAGTCAACTAAGTTTAAATATAGACAACTAATTCCAAATATAGCAGAGGAGTGTCACGATACATATTGAAATTTTGAAAAACATTATACTAGACAATATATATTAATCAACAATTGAGAGCACCAATGTGGCCATAAAGCATTAACAACCCATTAACATGGGTCAGAGTTAACACAGACTCATCCATGAATTGTTTATCAGGAAAACAATTTTATGTTATATGAAACTTTTAATTTAAAAGACACCAGTATGCCAATAAAATCATTTTAAATCACGAGCTCCGTGTAACTTCAAGAGTTATACAATTGAATTGCAACCATTTGTCCATTAAAAGATTAAAAGATTTGATACAGATATATAAAAATGAAGAAATAATACCATGTGGAGCAGGATACCCATGTGGAGCAGATGGAGCAGGATAGCCTTGTGGAGGGTAACCAGAAGAAGGGTAACCCCCAGCAGGAGGATAACCTGCAGGAGGGTAACCTGCAGGGGGATATCCAGCTGGAGGATAACCACCTTGTTGTGGAGGGTAGCCACCAGATGGATACCCTTGAGGAGGAGGATACGCCCCTGGAGGAGGGTAGGCCCCAGAAGGATACCCATGGGCAGAGTGGGCTACCCCATAAGCCAGATTTGAGAACAGTCCTTTGTCTTCTTCATCATGCTTGTCCTTACCACCTCCCATCTTTCAAAGGTAAAAGCTAAGAATCTGTAAATTAAAAGAGTAACGCATTAATCACGTATATGTAAAGAAAACAAAAATCACACAAGACACATACAGCTTTACAAATTAAATAAAACAGGCATTCTCCAATTCAACACAAACATTAAACAATCCCCTACAGATCTTGCGCGCAAAACCGAATTTTCACAATCTTTATGGGTTAAGTCATTGTGAACACAATAACATCAAAAGGTGCGATATTTTAGGAGAAAAAGTTATCAGACAACATTAGTTTAAGCATCACTGAATTATCAACCATAACACAAAAACATTGAACCAGCAGTCCTTTATACATCATGAATTAAAAGAAATATAACATCGCAAAAAGAAAAAAAGGGGAGACTTGCATGCAGATGAAGAAGGTAAAAAAAACACAATTGAATGAAAATTGGTATTTAAGGGTTCCAAATAATTGGGAAAATATAAAGAAAAAGAAAGAACTCACAGATTCAGATTTTGCAGAAAGGCGAGGAAGAAATTGAAAAAATGAAAAGAAAGAAAGTGAGAGAGAATTTGGTATTTATAATAATAAGTATTATTGGAAATAAGAAGGGGAAAATGTGTTTATATATATGGTCAAAAGGACAGTTGCTGAGAGGAGTTAGCGTTACGCGTCACCAACGCGCATAAGCAATCAAGCCCAGGTGGAGATACACATGGAATTTCTACATATTTTTTTACACTAATTTAATATTATCTTTCAATTTTTTCTATAATTATCATTTTTTTATATTCTATATTTATAATTTATATATATATATATATATATATATATAAAGAGAATTTTTCTAGTGTTAATTTTTTTTATTTTTACCTTTTAAGTTATAGTTTTATTTAAATTAAACTATTTTTTAAAATTAAATAAATAAAGATCAATTAATAAATAATAAAATTATCATAATTAAATAATAAAAATTATCATATTTATTTTATAATTATAATTTTATTAATTCTTGTTATAGAAAAAGTGAAAACACGCTTGTGTTTTACTAATAATTATTAAATAAATGTAAAGTCTGTTAAAAATTTATTATTTTTTCCAAGATTTTCCTTTTCCTTAACCCTTCCATATTTTTGGTAAGGAAATTACGAATGAATTATGGCAAAATTACAAAGTTGTCTATTTATGTACAAGAAAAAAACAAATTTGGGGAATATAATAAATTATTAATTTACAATACAACTATGAAATTTTAAACTTTTAATTTTGTGGTGGAAGTGTGTGTAAGTTTTATCTTTAAGTTGTATAGAAGAAAAAACTTAGATATATGAATTTTAAGAAATTTAAAGTTATAATTAGGCTCGATTATTAATTATTTAGTAACTTTCAACTGAATCCTTAATTACTTTTATTAATTTATTAAGTTTGAACTATTAAATTTTTCACTTATGTTATTTAAGTGATTGTTATTTTCATAGTCATAATATATTATTTTCTAATTTTATAATTTTATAATTAAATAAATTAGCGGGACAAAAGCCAAATAAGTATGGTTTTATTTTTGAAAAGTTTGACTTATACAAAAATATAAAAGCATCTGCCCAATATGTCTATGTCTCTGTCTGATTCTAATTTAGAAGCTGAAAGAAGTTTTTTTTTATTATTCAACCCACCTGGCTACTCTATTGAGGTAGGAGATTCTAATTTCACCACCACCAATTTAAAGGAAATAAAAAAATCTAATAATCTTTTTTATATTCACCAAATTTGGTTGATTTAGCGTATCCAATTCCATTCTAAAAAACAAAACAAAGAATCTGATTCATTTATATTTATTTGAGAGGCTCACAACATTTACTTTTGTATTATTTGGAAAGGGAATTTTAGAAGGATAACTCATTTTCTTAAAAAGTTTAAATATTATGAAAAATATATTATTAGATAAACAATTATAAAATAAATTAAAATTTTGAATTATAAAAGCAGTTAAACTTTAAAAAAGTTTAGAATTTTAAATTTCATAAAAAAAGAAAAGTCATTACATTGTTATTTATTTGGACTAAAATGAAGATATTATTTGAGTGTTTATGTTTATCGTTTAATATTATCTAAGATTTTCTCGATTAATGTTTAAATTTTATTTTTTTATAAATGAAAATCATTTTTTATTAATATTTATTGTTGGAGTTATAATGACTTTTGATCTTGTCATTAATATTTTTATTTTTCAATAATCTGTTATGATTTTTTTAATACTAGCTAGGAAAACTTCAGTCAACATTAATTAATAATTGTCTGTGTTAATTTGGAAAAAAAGATTGCTTGTCAGGAAATTTTTTTAGACCATCATTGATCATGAAAAAATTTCAACAATTAAAAAAAGACATTCACAAACTTTAAAAAATAATATCAATCAGGATTAACTAAAAACATCACCTTATTAATATTTTTAATCATCAACAAGTATTTAATATTTAAAATTTTTTAGTAATTAAAAAATTTTGTCAAAAAGGGAAAAATAAAACTCAATAAGTATAAAGTGGCATCTAAACAAAATTTTTGAAAGATAACATTCATTTAAATCGAGGATATTTGAATGTTTCAAAAAGGTTAAGTTCTTTTATTATGTAACCAGTATTGTAGTGTCATTGCAATATAAAGTGTTATTGATCAAAACATGCACGATTAAATAGAATATAAAGTGAGAAACAAGTGATTTTTGTTTCCTTTTATTATTGATAATATATTTTAGTTTTTTGAAGTTTTCAATTACCTAAATAAGATCTTTATATTTTCCAAATCAATAATACTTTTGCGACAATTAATAGAAGGTAAAAGGAAATAATTTAATGAAATACTAGTTCAAAAGGGATTTTTAAGAGAACTTTATCAGGAAATGTAGAGGGGAAATATGACTTTATCCAAATAATTAGATTATTTTTTAATTCAATCATATTTTAAGATTGATTCAATAATAATTGTAAGATGAAAAAAGTTATCATGTACTGATTTAAACAAAGAAAAGAAATAAAAAGTCTATACTTAAAAATGCTTGACATATCTACTAGCACTGATCTTGTCAAGATGAGATATATAAGAACAGTACACAGTTTTTCGTATGCATGTGTTTAGTTTATGAAGAGTTTAAAAGAAGTATCAAAGTTCCAAAAAGAAGCCAATACAATAACCCTAAACACCGGCTTTATCAAATAAAGACACCCGACTAAAAACTAGTTTAACTATTGATAATTTTCTTTCAATTTAGAAAAAAAATATAAAAGATAAAGAAACAGAGAAAAGTATCAAGAATATCTCGTTAAGAACAACGATAGAGCAAGATTTCCATTTCAAATGGGATGTTATAATATATAAGAATAAATTAGATGGAGTATTAATTCCTTTTTATTAATTTAAAAAGTACAAGTACTTAATTTAAGCAAATAAAATAACAGGCACCAAAATCAGTCACGTAATATACGGATAAAACCCAATTGGAAAATAACAAATTAAAAATGTCACTAATTATTAATTTTGGAACATATCAAACCAACTATTGCAGTAAGGAGAGAAAATAAAATTATCTACTTAAGTTCAACTATACATACATTAAAAGGATGAAACTAGTAACATATAAGACAAGACAAAAGCAGAGTTTTATAATCTTAAACTACGCAAGTATTCTTCTGCCACTAGAAACTACAGCATATTTAATGCTAAACACCAAATAGGTAACTGATGAAGCATAGGATAATCCAGTATAAAGCTCAAAGCAGGGATCAACAAAACCTCAAAGTAGCTTCAAGCTCCTTTTCATCAGCACAATTGTACCCCAGCAAATAAGCTCGTGCTGTTAAAATGGAAATATGCGTCAGAATAATGAAAATACATTCGATGATGCGCAAGGGATGGATTTTAACAACTCCAGATAAAAGGAACGAAGCCAAAGAGATAAGTTTACCAAAACGGCCAGATCCCATAAATGGTTCTGCCTCATCAGTTCCACCACCTTGCTGCTGCTCCTGAAATTTCAAAAGAATAAGAAACATTAGGAGGTTTCACAAAAGTAACCATTACCTTATTTTTTTATAAATAGCCTAACTTTGTTTAGGGTATAAATTTATTATATATACTGACCCCTTTAAAAAGATCAATTTTCATGGATATGTATTCCAGTAAACAATACAGAATATCATGTTAAAGAACATTCACACTTACAGCATCAGGCTCCATTTCGGAAGGTGACAACAATCTATCAAAACAGTGACCTGATATTGTACATACCAAAAGCTCGTTTGTGGGATCCATAATTACTTCTCTACATGTATCGTCACAAACTACAAAAGAAAATAAGCGCAACATGTAAGTTCCACTCAGCCAAAGGATTTAATGTTTAATGTAAAAAATGTTAATTAAAACACGTAGAAGCATTGGCATAGATAAAGCTCCCACCATGAACTTGTCCAGTCTTCTCACAAATAAATACATCTCCAATTTGGTAGTAAGAGCAATTTTCCCCAGAACAAGTATGATCAGCCACCACTACATCACTTAGGCCTCTGCTGCTTTTCCATGATGCCACTTGATCAGCTAATGTTTTGTCAAGAATTATCCTATCGTCCTTCAACTTCATATGAAGAAAAAAGGGGGGCAAATAACAAACAGTTAAGAAGCATCTATTATATAGATGTATGAGTAGATGGATGAAATCAATATAAAAGATGCAAATTTAATTTCCAAAACAACATTAACATAATATTATAAAATCTCAATCAAGATAGACATTGGGAACAAAAACAAATAATCATTGCTATATAAAATTCAACTCTGTCCTTTCCTCCCCCTTCGACTGAAAGGAGAGACACTTGTGGATCATGAAAAGTTGTAGAAGGACTGGAACTATTAATCTAGGTTTTCTTTAGATAGCTGAAAGGATCTCAATGTATCGTATAAAGTTCCACATTATAATAGTTTCCATCATTACCTGTGAAGGAAGAGGAGCTTGACTTCGCTTAGCTGCTTGCATTTGAATGTAGTACTCCTTAAACTCATTTTGGCAGTTCCTAACAAGTTCAACCATGTCCTCTCCATCACGCTGCATAATAATAACAAAAGTTGAGAGAGATCACACCAATTCACGAAATACAGTTAATTAACTCCATCCAAGTTTCAGAGAGTAAAGATTAAAATACATCCGTCAACGTGGGTTAAGTATATTTCAATTTATGCAATCAAAATCCTCAATCAAAAACCACCAACTGGTGCAATAATGAAATACTACTAAAAATAGCAGAAATATATGTTGTGCAAACACCTGAATGTATAACTTCTTCCATGGGCATTCCCTTAACTTCCGGGTAGGGGGGAGAAGACCCCATCGCATACAGTACCTGAAATTTTTTTACCATGACGATAGCCATAAATATGTATTTTAATAATACATATAGGTAAAAAAGGAAACATAACTAACAATAACTTAAAAAGAGGAGAACCAACTCCTCAGAGCCAAGCTGATAAAATAGGGGCCGCCACCACTTCAAACAGGGGAGTTCCGTCTCTCATACCCAGCAGATATGGGACTGGCACTCCTGAGTCAAGTAGAACATCAAGACTAGCTAATTGACAGTGATCAACTCCCAAATCGAAAAAAACTATGTAAAATCCAAACCAGTCCACACAACCTAATTCTAAGCTAAATCTCTAACAGATATCATATCTTAACAACACTTTGAAAAGATGCAACTTAGAGTAGGAAACAATATGTACTTACAGACGACGCCACAGTGACTCATCTGATGCAGCACAGTTTAGAAACCTACAGACTAAGGAACAAGAAACAAGATCCTGCACCCATAGAGAAAAAAAAAAAGTTAGCTAATTCATATACCAAGGCAGAGAAGAAAATAAAATTCATCCACATTGAGTGCCACAATTAAAGGGAGTTCTCTATTAAAAATAACTTTAAAAAAAAAAGTACATTTCTATACACACAAAGAAAGAAAAACTACTTATGTGGTACCTCAGAAGACAGAAATTTAAGGATATGATGGAAAAGCTCGGGTGGAACTTTGCTGAAACAACCAGTGTCAATCCTTCTCGGTAACACCGTATTGTTGACAACAATGCTCTTCTGTGTGCGAGATGAATCAGAAATTTCTTTTCCTTTAGTACTTTCATCCTCCTCTACGCGCTTTCTCTTTGCTTTCTGTTCCTCCCCAGTTTCCTCTTCCTGCAACAACATGCACTCAAATTAAACCCACCACCAGGCCTAAATTTCCTATAGAACCACCACAAAAACAAAGGTTCTCTCTGCGAACCCCCAAATCAAAACCCTAATCAATCGTCTAATACACAAATAAAATTTAAAACCATAAACAGCCACAATACCTTGTCAGATGCCTCCGAGAGAACCTCTGATTCCAGAAATTGGGCCAGAGTCTCGTCCTCGTCCTCGGAGAAGGTCATGGTGTCAAGGAACCTTTAGGAAGGTGCAGAAAGAAGATTTGTGAGAGATCAAAGGGAAAGTGAAATTGAAGAAAGACCGCCCAGTCAGAAAACTAAGAAAGAATTCCGGTGGCCGGAATTCAAGGGACGGTTGCGGGAATCAAAACCAAGCGGCAAAAGAGAAAAGAAGATGGATGAGATAGTGCAAAACAGAATGGACGGTTGGATTTTCTCGAATTGACCCGACCCGATCTTTTGGCATATGGGCTCTGTCGGATTCTTACTTATGTTCTTTAGATCAGATCTTTTCCTGAGTAAATCTAAATATGTTTGGAACTCACAAAGGTGTTCATCAATTATTTATATACAGTAAAATTTAATATACTTTATATTTGTCATTTATTTTTAAATATCATATCATTGCCTTAATTTACACTCTATTTTTTATCCATAATTTTACATTATGAATTTATTCTAATTAAATTTAGCTTAGAATATGTGAATATTAAAAAAGAAAAATGACATTGTGAATTTATTCATATAATTAATCATTTTGTTCATTTATTAACCTAATTAATTGTCTCTAGTAACAATTTTGTATCAATTTAATAGTATCTAAATATAAGTACGAAATTTGTAGTTATGTATTTAATGACATTGATTTTATTGTTTCTTTTAAATTACGTATTATAAGTTTTTAACAAGTTTTATATTTATAAATTAAAAGAAACCTCTATTGGTTAATATTAATAAAATTCATTACATGTACTTTTAAAAGAAAAATAAATTAAGTTTCTCCAATTTCAATAAATTAAGTGGTGGTTCATCACCTATTTCTTTCTCATCTTTTTTTCTGATTGAGTCCAAAACAACCAGCACTGTGCATCTTAAGCCTTCATTTTTTTTAACAGATGAATAAGGCGATAATAAACTACCTATTTCATTTATAATTTGTTATAACCATGAGTTAAAAAATAAAAATATTTTTTAATATTATTCTTTTAACATATTTTCAAAATATAATATGTACTAATTTTAGTATTTTAAATTATATTAAGAATATAAAATTTATTATATTTTAAAAATACGATAGCGATTAAAAAAATTGAACTCCAAAAAATCTTATTAATTTTTTGTGCAGTTGAAAATTTTATCAACACATTTAAATATGCGCATGGTTTTTTAGATATATGTATACTAATTTTTGAGAAGACAATTGCTTATAGTTCAGTCCCATAAATTAAAATATTAAATAAATCAACTAAAATTGTTTTTTTAAATACAAATATCTATTTTTAAAATACTAAAACATATATCAGAAAAAAAATATTGTTAATCAAATATTGTAATTTTTTTATATTAAACTAACATAAACAAACGGCTTTAGCCAATACATATTTTAATTTAAGTAGTAATATACGTATAGAGAGACTTATATTCATATGAGATAGATAACTTTAGACCTAATCTAACTTGTTCATCTTGAGAAATGTTCATTTGACATGATTGGTCTGTTTAGTTAAAGAAGAAGTGAGGATTGTGTGATGCAATTTCTTAGGGGTCTCAACGAGCAATACATTAATGTTAAACTCCATGTTCTTCTGTTAGATCTCATTTCCTCTATTAGCAAGATCTTTTCCTATGCAGTCAGATAAATCTTCCGTAAGCTCTTGCAGTAGTATATGCAGAGAGAAAGACTGAATTATCTTTATACTTTCTCACCCGTCGCAAAGAAGCTATAACATTATTTTTCATTCATCAATGAGCATAATACATGAATTCTTTATATGCCACAAATGTCAGTCATGAATGTGCCAAAAAGAGCATAGTGAGCTGACTCAAATTATTTCAAAGGACACCAACACAATAATCAACTTTTCTCAACAGTTTGCCACTGAAACTCACTCATCACATTATCATGCAAAATAGCAGATTGAGCAAACACAAAATTTCAACTTTTTCAAAAACCTAAATTGGGTTCTCAAAATAAGGACAGGCGTGTGGAGGACCTACTTCTTAGAAGGCTTCCCTTTCTTTTGAGAACCTTTCCCCTTTGTACTATCCATTGAAGAATCCATGTTACTTTCCTTCACATTAATGACACCCTGGCTGAATTCCGAAGACAGGATCTTAGCAATCTCAGGAAAGCCAACACTGTTTCTTCCACGCAACAACGATTGCAAATTCTGCTCCCAAATCTTGTCCTTCTTAATACCAGGACTCTGCACACCAAACATAATGCCTTAAATTTAAGGTAACATAACCAACCAGCAATCAAAGTTATATAATCAAGTGTTGAATGAAATTGGAGAAAAATAAGTGAGGTGAGGGAAGTGAACCCGGAAATTGTAGAGTTTGATGAACTTGGAGATAATGAGGGCAATTTCGGAACGAGAGTGGCGAGGGATACCGAGAAAGTTGCAGAGTTCACTTGAAGATTTGCGGATCTTGGTGGTGCCTGTGATTTCTGCCACCGCTTTCGCCACCGTGGACATGCTCCTTCGACCCAAGGATCCCATTTTCTCGACGTGTTGCTGCTGCGACCACTCTGCCTTCGGAGTTCAAACCACAGTTCTAAAAAATATGTTTTTTTTCACTTAACTTTTTATTAAAATTTAAAATTATTTCTTTTTCAAATTTTTGCATTAATTTAGTTATTAAATTTTATAACTGTGTAAATTTTTAATTATTTAATATTGAAACATGTACTGGTCACCCGGCCCGGCTTCAGGCCGACCCACAGGACTTATGGTCGGCCGGCCACAGGGATAATCAAGAGCATAACGGACGGCCGGTCATCCCCGATGACCGTGAGGTAGGTTTAATTCTGATAAGAGTTTAACATGTTTGGGCCCTGATTAAAAGGGTATTGGGCCGTGATTAGTGAAGTCTTAATCACAGGCCCAAAACTAGCTCTATATATAGAGGTCAACTAGAAGAGGTAGGTACGTTAAATTGAATAGCATTTAATACTGCGAACTTAAAAACCGAACGACCATAATCTAACTTGAGCGTCGGAGCGTCTTTAACAGGTACCCGACCGGCCAGTTTGGAGAGGAGACTTAGGGTCGTGAAGCGGCAGAGGAGCGGACGGCTTGAAGGAGTGAGAAGTAAATGTGTAGGTGAGTGTGACCGGACCCACCACCGAAACATTTTGGCGCCCACCGTGGGGCTCGGGGACGAAAACCAATGGTGACCACGAGAACCACTAACGCTGACGAGCAGGGAGAGATGATGAGGATGTTGGAGAGACGTTTGGATGAGATGAGGAAACAACACGAGGAGGAAATGGCGGCGGTGAGGGCGGAGTGCGCGGCGCAGATCACCAGGGCCATTGCCGCCCGAGGTGAGGATGATGTGGACGATCGGAGGCAGGAGAAAACGGTGGTTGGGACGAGAAACGATAGAGAGGAGCACAGTAGCGCCCCCTCCCGTGAGGAGGAAAAACGGGAGAAACCGACTGGTGACAGGGACGAAAAGGCATCGCCGCTAGTGGTCGAGGGACCGTCCGTGCCCGTCCCTTTCGTTCAGGCTATCATGGACGTGCACATCTCCGAACAGTTCGTCCCACCTCAGTTCAAGATGTACGACGGTACCACCGACCCGGACGCCCATGTCAAATCTTTTACTAACGCCATGTCGTTCTGCACCGGATGTGATGCCATCTGGTGCCGGGCCTTCTCTCTTTCCTTGGAGGGGGAAGCTTTAGAGTGGTTTAACGCATTGCCGACCGGCTGCATAGCCAGTTTCGAAGGGCTGGAGGCTATGTTTAAAAAACAGTTTGCCGCGTGTATAGCCAGGGACATTACCGTCGTCGACTTGATGAATCTCAAGCAGGGAAAGGAAGAACCATTGAAAACCTTTATGGACCGATACCAAAAAACCGTCCGGAGGGTGAAGGGATTGACCCTAGAATTGGCGTTGCAACATATCATGCCGGCGTTAAGGCCCGGTCCTTTCAAAGAAAGCGTGTGCCGAACGCCACCCAAGACGATGGAGGAACTGCGTGAACGGGCGGCTGACGAAATCAGGGTGGAAGAGATGAAGCAAGGTTACCAAAAGGAGACTCGGGAGGCTAAGGGAGAGAAGAGTGAGGGGAAGAGGACGGAGAACCAAACCCATCGGGCCGGGGGTCCCAGGCCTCGGGACGGTCCTCGAGGACCCCGTTTTCAGCAGTATACAACTCTGAACGCCCCCCGTGCCCAAATACTCCACGAGGCTTTGAGCACCCAGCTGTTGCAGGCGCCGCAGAAGCGTCAGACACCGTTCCATGCGGACGGCACTAAACACTGTTTATATCACCAGAATTGGGGACACGACACTGAGGATTGCGTCACCCTGAAAGACAAAATAGAAGAGTTAATCCGTGCCGGGAAATTGTTGAAGTACGTGAAGACATATCGGCCGGATCGTTCGCCCGTGCGGGAGCGAAGCCCCCGGAGAGCAAGTCCTCGACGAAGGGAGGATGGAAGAGGTGCCCGTGACCGGAACCAGCAACACCGACGGCAGGAGCACCGTCCTGATGACAGGAGACGTAGCCGGAGTCGGGGAGGGGGGAACGACCGTCCGTTGCGAGGAATGATCAACACCATTTCCGGAGGATTTGCCGGCGGGGGTTCCTCATCCAACGCCCGTAAAAAACACATCCGCTTGCTACGGTCGGTCCACGCCGTCGATGCCCCCAGAAGGACAATGCCCCCCATCATTTTCACGGACGACGATTTCCATGCGCCCGACCCCGAACAGGACGACCCTATGGTGATAACCGCCGAGATCGCACGGTATGGGGTCAGGAAGGTACTGGTTGACCAAGGAAGTTCGGTCAACATCCTTTACTGGAAAACTTTCCAGCAGATGGACATATCAGAAGACCTGATCGTACCGTATAATGAGCAAATTGTTGGATTTGCGGGAGAAAGGGTAGACACAAGGGGTTACGTTGATCTGCTTACCCGGTTGGGGACCGGCCGGGAGGGGGACGAGAGGAGAGTTAGATATCTGCTGGTGGAGGCGAATACGTCGTACAATGTCCTCCTTGGACGACCATGCCTTAACGCATTCGGGGCTATTGTATCGACACCGCACTTAACGTTAAAATACCCTGACCATAAGAGGATCATACGCACGGTCCGAGCCGATCAGAAAACAGCCCGGGAATGCTATGCCGCCGGGTTGAAGCTGTACCCCAGGGAGGAAAGGAGGAAGGCCCGCCGCTCCGAGGTAGCCATGGCCGACCTAGACCCCAGAACGAATACGGAGGATCGGCTCGAGCCGATTGGAGAAACCAAGCCAGTAATGATAGGCGAAGACCTGAACCAAACCACGGCGATTGCCAGCGGCCTGGAGGCCGAGGTGGAGGAGCAACTTAGAAACATCCTCTGGAATAACAGAGATTTGTTCGCCTGGACAGCGGCCGACATGCCAGGGATTCATCCCTCGGTGGCGTCCCATAAACTATCATTGTTCAAGGAAGCTCGGCCGGTGTCCCAGAAGAAGCGTAGGCTTGGCGAAGAAAAAAGGAGGGCGGTCGAGGAGGAAGTCGGGAAGTTGAGGGAAGCGGGTTTTATCCGGGAGATAACGTACACCACGTGGTTGGCCAACGTTGTGATGGTGAAGAAGCCGAACGGCAAATGGAGGATGTGTACGGATTACACCGATCTCAACAAAGCGTGTCCCAAGGATTCTCATCCTTTACCCAGCATTGACGCCCTTGTCGATGGGGCCTCCGGCCACAAAATTTTGAGTTTCCTGGACGCTTACTCGGGATACAATCAGATACCGATGTACGCGCCCGACCAGGCGAAGACGGCCTTCATCACCGAAAAGGCCAGTTATTGTTACGAGGTCATGCCCTTCGGGTTGAAGAACGCCGGGGCTACCTATCAGCGTTTGATGGACAGAATGTTTACCAAACAGATCGGCCGTTGCATGGACGTATACATTGATGATATGGTAGTACGGTCGGGAGGAGCAGAGGCACATATACAAGATTTGGAAGAAGTTTTCGCGCAGATCAGAAAGTATGGAATGCGTCTTAACCCGGCCAAATGTACTTTCGGAGTGTCGGCCGGTAAGTTTTTGGGTTTCATGCTGACGTCGCGAGGGATCGAGGCCAACCCGGAGAAGTGCGACGCCATTATAACCATGAAGAGCCCGAGCACCTTAAAGGAGGTCCAGCGGCTGGTCGGTCGATTGACGGCTCTCTCACGTTTCATTCCCAAGATGGCCGAACGAGTGCGTCCCGTATTGCGAAAGTTGAAAAAGGGAAATTCCTGCAACTGGGACGACGAGTGCGAGCAAGCATTCCGAGACGTCAAGATGATACTTCAAAACCCTCCGGTCATGAACCGACCGGCTCCAGGAGAAGAACTGCAAGTGTACTTGGGAGTATCGGATTCAGCTGTGAGTGCTGCATTACTCCAGGGCGGCCGCGAGCCCAGGCTGGTGTATTTCGTCAGCCGAGCGCTGCTGGATGCCGAAACCCGATACCATCAGGTCGAGAAAGTAGCTTTGGCTCTCCTGCATGCGGCGAGAAGGTTGAGGCCGTACTTTCAAAGTCACCAAGTAGTGGTTAAGACCGACCACCCCATATCGAAGATTCTGAGAAAGCCCGACCTCGCGGGCAGAATGGTCGGTTGGGCAGTTGAATTGTCTGAATTCGGACTTCGATACGAGCCTAGGGGGTCGGTCAAGGGCCAACACTTGGCGGACTTCGCCGCCGAGCTACCGTCGGCAGAAAATGAGGATTGGAGTCTATACGTGGATGGAGCATCCGGGCGAACGGTCAGCGGGGCCGGGGTGGTATTGGAGGGGCCTAACGGTTTCCTCCTCGAGCATTCTTTGGTGTTCAAGTTCAAGATCTCCAACAACCAGGCCGAGTACGAGGCCTTAATAGCCGGTTTGGAGCTAGCCCGTGACATGGGCGCGAGAAAGGTGACTTGCCGGACCGATTCCCAGTTGGTGGTCGGTCAGATGAATGGAAATTTCCAAGTAAGGGAGGAGAACCTGCTTAAATATTTTCACCGGGCGTCGGCCTTAGCCAGAGAGTTCGAGGACATTCGAATTCAGCACATTCCCCGGGAGCAGAACGCCCGGGCAGACGTCCTCTCCAAGCTCAGTGCAGGGAAAGAAAAGGGCCAACTCACCACGATTATAAGGCAGGTCTTGCTCCAGCCGTCCATCGAATGCAACGCTATAACAGGGGGCGACGGGACTGACTGGAGGACGGAGATCCGGAAGCTGATGAAAGCTCAAGATGAGGGCTCAACACTATCCGTCGCCGATACCAAGAAGATCGCGCGGTTCGTAATCATTGGGAAGGATTTGTACCGGCGCGGATATTCAACGCCGCTGCTTAAGTGTCTCGGCACGGAGGAGGCTCACTACGTGATGAACGAGCTTCACCATGGCATATGTGGATTTCACACTGGCCGGAGGGCCCTGAAGGGGCGTGTACTCAGGGCCGGGTATTTTTGGCCGTCCATAGAGGAAGATGCGAAGGAATTTGTGGAGAAGTGCGTGGGATGTCAGGCTCATGCTAACAACCCGCGCGCCCCGCCCCACGAGTTACACTCCATTGTATCCCCTTGGCCTTTCGCCCAGTGGGGAATGGACATCGTCGGTCCATTCCCTCCCGGCCAAGCTCAGAAGAAATTTCTCCTCGTCGCCATCGATTACTTCACTAAGTGGGCGGAAGCCGAGCCGCTCGCCACGATTACAGCAGCCCAGGTACAGAAATTTTGCTGGAAGCTGGTCTGTCGGTTCGGTTTGCCACGAACCATCGTCACCGATAATGGCCGACAGTTCATCGACCGGAAGCTGGAACTTTTCTTCCAGGATTTGGGCATAAAACACACCACTAGTTCGGTCGAGCACCCGCAGACGAACGGTCAAGCCGAAGCCGCGAACAAAGCCATTGTTCTCGAATTGAAAAGACGTCTAGGGGAGAAAAAGACGGCCTGGGTGGAGGAGTTGCCCGAGATCCTTTGGGCGTATCGTTGCACGCCCCACGGCACCACCGGGGAGACGCCATTCAACCTGACTTATGGAACCGATGCCATGCTGCCGGTCGAGTTAGGAGAACCGTCTCTACGTCGGCAGTTGGAGGATATACATTTGAACGAACAAGAGCTCAGAGTGGAGCTGGAAACTCTGGACGAGCGAAGAGACCGGGCGGTGTTGAGAGCGGAAGCCTGTCGGCGTATGGTGGAGCGGCGATACAACACGAAGGTGCGACCTAGGAACTTTAATGACGGAGACATGGTCTGGCGGAAGACCGGGGAGGCCAGGAAGAACTCGTCCCATGGCAAGTTGGCGGCCAAATGGGAGGGTCCATTCCGAATCACCGAAGCACTGGGAAATGGTGCCTACCGTTTGAGTAAACCGGACGGGCGGCCCATACCGAACACGTGGAATGCCTCTCATTTAAAATTTTACTTCAGTTAAAATCTTTTATGTATTCACATTATCTATGTAATGAAATTCGCAGCATTTTCCAAGTCAATTCGGACCAACGACGAAACGTTTAACACTGACCTCGTCCAAAACGCGAACGCAACACCTTTACGGATTCAAGCAATCGAAGTCCAGGTCGAGGAACGGAATTATCCTCTCGACCTGGCCGGGGTGGTGAACGGCAATGCCCTGCCGCCCTGTCTTGCGAAGTCCAGGTCGAGGAACGGAATCATCCTCTCGACCTGGCCGGGGTGGTGAACGGCAATGCCCTGCCGCCCTGTCTTGCGAAGTCCAGGTCGAGGAACGGAATCATCCTCTCGACCTGGCCGGGGTGGTGAACGGCAATGCCCTGCCGCCCTGTCTTGCGAAGTCCAGGTCGAGGAACGGAATTATCCTCTCGACCTGGCCGGGGTGGTGAACGGCAATGCCCTGCCACCCTGTCTTGCGAAGTCCAGGTCGAGGAACGGAATCATCCTCTCGACCTGGCCGGGGTGGTGAACGGCAATGCCCTGCCGCCCTGTCTTGCGAAGTCCAGGTCGAGGAATGGAATTATCCTCTCGACCTGGCCGGGGCGGTGAACGGCAATGCCCTGCCGTTCCGACTCACGAAAAAATCGTCCTGGGACGGTGTATCAAACAAGAACAATACGATTTAAAAGCAAAAACGGCGTAACTTGCATTAAAGACGAATGAAAATGTTCATCGCATTAAAACAAAAGGGGAGGATGTACATAAATCCGACGTCCACAAAATGCGCCGGCTTAACCAATTAAGAGGACAATGTTCAAAAAAGTAAAAAGTATATCCCTTTCCCCCGGCTATCTAAAAACCTAATCCCCGGACACTACTGCCCGGCTCGGTCATCGTCCTCTTCGTCTTCGGCCGCCCCATCTTCCTCCGCCGCCTCCCCGATCGCTTCATCCGGCCCTGGAACAGGCCTCATCTCCCCGTCAAAAATGTCCTGGGCGATGTCAAAACCGACTGTCATGGGATCGGCCTTGAGCAAATAAGCCACTTGACGGAGGGCTTTGTTAAAACCCTCTTCGTGTTCGATCTGAACATCAGCGCGAAGAACCGTAATGGAATCATTGGCCGAGGCAACCTCTCCGGCCAGCCGAGCAATCTCCTCCTGTTGCTCCTTTTCTTTCCCCTCCGCCTCATGGAGGGACACCTTCAGTTGGTCATTCTCCTCGGCAACTTCCGAGAATCTTGTCCGCAAGCCGGTTAATTGCTTGGTGAGAGTGGCCACCTCAATGCAGGCGCCTTCATACTTCTTGGTCAGGGCCGCCTGCACTTCTGTGCACTTTGAGTGCTCCAAGCTGAGCCCGGCCAGCTCATTCCGAAGGTCTTCATTTTCCTTCTTCGAGGCCGACAGCTCATGCTGAATTTCCTCGGCTCCGCGTCGATCGGCGAACCGGTTGAGATACCAGTTCAACATGGCGCCGCGACAGTTGAACTCGAGGGCGGCTTTCGTAAGTTCCTTTTCAGAAAGAGATTCCACGATCTCCCTCTGGGCAGAATTCATCCGGAAGTCTATCCGGTCACTCACGCCAAAGGCGGCGTCAAGCAGACCCCCGGTCAGAGGGCGAGGATCACTGCCCTCTCGCCGACTCCTCTTAGAAGAGGATTCTCTGGATTTCCTCTTCTTCTTGGAGGACGGGTTGGTATGAGCAGAGGGAGTGGCCTGAGACGTGCCGGCTTGTCCGATAGGATTGGCCTGCGCGGAAGGGATGGTGGCCGCCGCCGACGATTCAATTTCCACCACGGGAACTTGGTGGGCGGCCACGGTGGTCTTCGGGCCAGCAGCTCCCGCGGACGGCGTGCGGGATTCGGCGGCCGTGTTCACTTTGCTGGAGCCGGCCTGGCCAATTTCTCTTTTGGGAGGAGGAGGAATAAAACTTGTTCGGCGAGGGGTAGGAAGCGCCATTCTATCTGCAACAAGAAGGAAGATTCAGTTAAGTCGACAACGAACTTATAAGAATACGGGTAAAAATAGCATACCGAACGCCACGCGGGTAAAATCCTCGTGGCAAAGACAGCCGACCAATTGTCGGGCATGGAGACGGCGGGGAAGGTCGTTGATGATTTTCACGGCATCCCGTTCGGCGGGGGTCATGTCATCGGTAGAAACAGCACAAACCCTGACGGGGTTCTCGGTCCAGTAGTATGGAAACAGAGGTTCGCCGGCGGAGTCGCGAAACTGGGAACGACCGGCCTCCTTTATTATTACTTTAAAATAACTAGTCTTGAACTTTTTGAAGGAATCGGCATACGCTTTGAAAAGGCAAGCATCTTGTACCGATGTCAAGGAAACCCATCCGTGTTTCGGTGGTGGCCGAACATGAAAATAATGGAAGAACACGTTAAGAGTGGGCGTGATGCCCAAAGCCGCACACGTCACCATGAACGCTTGGATGCAGGCCCACCCGTTCGGGTGCAACTGGCAGGGGGCGACGTTAATACGGCGAAGTACTGCCGCCTGGAAATTGGAAAAAGGAATCCGAACGAACATCCTAGTAAATAAAAAGGTATATACATAGAAGAAATCCTCAATGCTTGACTCTTTCCCGTGGAAGACACGTTCGTTAGGACGACAGACGCCGAGGCGTATCAACCGGGCGTCCTCTTCGTCCCGAACCACAAACGACTGGTTGGACCAGGCCAGTAAGTCTCTCCGGCTTCTAATATCGGTTTCATGGGCCGCTACTTCGGATGACGCCCACGCATACCCATTTATGGCCGGCCACCCCCCGGCCGGGGGCAGATCCATTCCGTCAACCACTACTCCGCCTTCCAGGAGAAAAAGGATGGCGCCATGCCAAACTCGGTCACCTCCCGAACGCGAGGAACCTGAGTTCGCGCTGGACGATGACCCCCCGCCACTGTTGGAGGAGCCCCCACCGTCTCCACCTGCTGACCCTGTAGAGGAAGACAAGGAAACCGTAGCCATTTATTTACCTGAAGACAAAGAAATCTTTGAGAGAGCCGACGGTCAGAGTGGTAAAGTAGAAAGAAAGGTGAAAAATGAGGTAACAGTCCCCCCCTATTTATAGTGAAAATTTTTGAAACCGCCCATGCATCTCCACCGTCGATAAGGACCACGATTAAAGGCCCAGATTGAAGGACTCCTCCACTGCCCGAGAAACTCAACCAATCCCAAAGCGACACGACTTCTCCCGCCCAAAGTTTCAAAGTTTTCCCGCGCAAAGTTCCAAAACGTTTTAAATGCAGCGGAGACCACGCGCTTAAGACTTGGCCGGCTTCTTTTTTCCGCTCAAAGTTCCAACTCAAGGTTCCACACCATTCTAAACCCAACGGCAACTAGTTGCCTAGGGCTTGGGGGGCTTGATGTACTGGTCACCCGGCCCGGCTTCAGGCCGACCCACAGGACTTATGGTCGGCCGGCCACAGGGATAATCAAGAGCATAACGGACGGCCGGTCATCCCCGATGACCGTGAGGTAGGTTTAATTCTGATAAGAGTTTAACATGTTTGGGCCCTGATTAAAAGGGTATTGGGCCGTGATTAGTGAAGTCTTAATCACAGGCCCAAAACTAGCTCTATATATAGAGGTCAACTAGAAGAGGTAGGTACGTTAAATTGAATAGCATTTAATACTGCGAACTTAAAAACCGAACGACCATAATCTAACTTGAGCGTCGGAGCGTCTTTAACAGGTACCCGACCGGCCAGTTTGGAGAGGAGACTTAGGGTCGTGAAGCGGCAGAGGAGCGGACGGCTTGAAGGAGTGAGAAGTAAATGTGTAGGTGAGTGTGACCGGACCCACCACCGAAACAAAACACATAATTTAAGTTATTATCACTTTTCGACACATTTTATACAGTTTTAAAAATAAAGAATTATATTAGTAACAAATTTAAAAAAAAAAATTGATTTCAATTTTTACTAAATATTTAATATATAAAATTAATACGAATATTATTTATAGTAAGTGTGTATAGTTTTCTTTTCTTTCAATTATGTATTACGTTTAAAAAAAAATATTCTTGGAGATGGGATAGATTGTTATCATGTTTAAGAAACAATTACTCTTTTTTAATGATTTTTTTTCATGTATTTATTTATTTCTTCTTAAATAATTAGAAAATATATTTTGAATAACTTTTATAAAATTAGTTTTTTTAAGAAAATTTATTCTTGTTATAAATAAAAATAGACATCAATAGCTAAGTGAATATTTTTTTTGTGGTTTGTTTTCAAATTAATTAATCTTTTGTGTGGTATGGTCTTAGACAAAACTAAGGAAGATAAAAAGGTTTTCATCATCTTTTCTTATACCATATTGTCAAACACATAAGTGTCATGATTTAGGAAAGTGAAGAATTTGTTTTATTCATTCTCAAATTTCATATAAGTAAAACTAAAACAACCTTAATAGAAGTGTTGATATAATACAAAACTTATTATTGTAATTTCAATTGACATCTATTTTATATGGATATGGTAGATATTCATGTTACTAAACACAAAAAAAAAAAGTTTGTTTCCAACAATGGAAACTTGAAGTTTGGGTAAAGAGTGATTCTCCTTACACCTCCTTAACCTCGTCTTGCACCTCCCAATTTTATTTTAGTTCCAACTCTACCCGTAACTCTATCTCTCTTAGAGCCTATGAAGCATTTTTTGGTTTTATAAAAATTTGATTTTCTCAGCCACATCTCACACCAAACCAAACCCTACACCTCCATTGTTATTTCTTCTTTCTCTCTCTCGTCGTCATTCCCTTCTCCCCTCCTCCTTCTTTTTTATCATTTTTGAACATATAGCTCCTTCCCCCAGTCTTCTTTGTTGCTCATTTGTACATTGTGATGTTAGCTTTTTCTCATTGCCACCGCATTACGAAGTGCGGATCTGGTGACGCCGCTGTTGGATCTGCGGCTGATGACAACCGCAGGTGGATCTGCGGTTGGTTTTCGGGGTACATGGTTGGCGCACTTGGAAGTGCGGTTTTGGCCTTGGGTTGTCCGCAGCTCGATATGCGATTAAGGTGAAACGCAGTTCGATTTGCGATTACGGCGAACCACAGTTCGATCTACGGTTGTTGTTTGTCGCCGCACTTGCTTTGCTCAGGTTGCACCGATTGTTTGTTTCTTGAGTTAGGTTTGTTAAATTTTTTTGCAGCGATTGTTTGTTTCTTGAGTTAGGTTTGTTAAATGTAATTATCTACTCATCTTTGAATTGAGTACCACCACCGGGAAAAACTAGATATTCTCCAAACTTTACTACTCAATGCTGGTCTTTCTTGTACTCCACCAGCTTTGGACGAGGAATGTTATAGTACCAAATCTGAAAATAAAGAAAATATAAAATTCCTCCTCCATTGACTTCAAGAGTATAAAAGACTCAAATGGGTAAATAAATGATTAAAGAGTACCACAATAAAAATTTATTCAACTTTTATGAATCTCACCTTATCCCTGCTCTTAGGCCACGGAATTGGGGCTTTATACCCTTTAGGAAGAGGCAACGAGCAGTGAAAACTAGTCTCAGGGCAATGTCTTTCCCTGTGCTCCATGTGCCTCCTCGACTTAAGAGCCTTAATGGCCAAACAATTATCCAAACATGGTATAAAATCAACATTCTACGGGTCCTTACACAGCTTCCAATCAATGGTCACAACATCCTCCTTTGGGGGCAAACCTCAGTCTTCTTCAGCAGTGACATTGGTCACATTTGGAGGAAGCTCTCGCTCTTTCAGTTTTGAAGCATGATGAGGAGGTGCTTGGTGTTGGATAATAGAATAGAAAGTAAAAGGGTTTGAGGTGGTGCTGGAAGTTGAAGAGGAAGAACACGACTATGAAAAAGATTATTGTTGCAAGTGAAAAAAAGTGCAAGAATGAGAAAGGGTGCATGTACTGTGCAACATAGTTGGTGGTTAGAGATCATTATTTCATCATTGCTTCTATTTTGACTTTAATTAATGAAGGGTAAATAGATAAAATGGAAGGTGCAGGATGAGGTCAGACAGGTGTAGGGAGAATGACTCTTGGGTAAATATGAGAATGACTTTGTAAAAACCAATGTATAAAAGCATGAAAATGTCGTAACTTTGTTTGGACATGAGGATGAATGAGTGAAAACATATGGATTTAGAAGAAAAGAAACTAGAATATGAGATATTTTAGACAAAGGGTAAGAGAGTTGAAAGTGAAAAGAAATGAAAATAAATTTTATTGATGATTTAATAAATGTGATAGATAAAAAAAATATAAATGATATAATTATAATATTATAACTTTAGTTTTATGACTAAAATTAATTTAAAATAAAATATAATTAGTTTAAATCATATTGAAATAAAATGTAAGTTATTATTTAAAAATATAATAATTAATGAAATTAAATTTAAATATATTGTGATTGTGGAAATTAAGTTAAAATAAGTGAGAGTGATTAGTTTAAATAATATAAAATTTTAACTTTAATTGATGAAAATGTTTTAAATTAAAATGTGATTAATTAAAATTAAAGTGTGAGGGATTTGTAAAAAGCTTTTGTTTTAATTGATGAAATTTAAATACGATGATTGAAAAGGAAAATTGATAAAATGAAATAAAAACATGAATTCAAAAAGTTATAAAATATGAGTAGTTAAAATTGCCATAGGATTAAAATGCGTGATTAGTTAAATAAATTATTTTAACCATGTAATTAATTTTAAATAAAATGTTAATCAAGATCTTTAATCAAATCAAATAAATCTAAATTGAACTAATTGTCAGAGTATATGTAGCAAAGTTGAACCATTTGATGTAAGAATTTGATGATGATAGATTATATTACTTATGATGTAATATCTTTTATATATATATATAGTTTTAATATTACTATGCAAGCATCATAAATTCAATATAAAAAACAATTGATTTAAAAAAGCATATAATTTTTTTAATATAGTTGCCGGACCATAAGTATAACTTCAAAATTTTATATACAAAAACTTCCTGACACTTACGGCAAAAGGGTATAACAAAAACAAATTTGATGTCTAAAATAAAATATCATCTTACTCTAAGCTTCATTGCCTCACTCTCCAGCACTTCCTTAACAGAAAGATTGTTTTTTTTCACACCATTTTGATGGTCGTTGTAAAAGAAACAAAAGACAACTAAATAAACACAAAAAGCATAATAAACGAATGTACCGATAGGTTAAATATAACATTTAAAATATATCAGTTTATAAATCACACATATTAAACATTCTATATATACATACATCAATATTATCATATCACATTATTTTTCCTTAAAACTCTCTCAAATATCTCAATTCATTGTCTTCATTTCATTTTAACATCATCATACACATAAAACACACATAAATGAAATTATTCATCATAACAACATAAATAACATACATGAGTCCATTTACATCACCTCAAACCAAATAAAGAATAAAAAAATACAAATAAACATACACTACATTGTACAAGGAGCACTCAATGCCACTCATCGCCGCTCAATGCACTGGAGCACATGGTGCCACTATTGCGCTAGTGCTCGTGCCATGACACTGCCCCTTAGGCCACACCAGAAACCACAAACTTTAATAACGAGTTTTGGGAAACTAATGACATATTCAAATGACCAATTTGATATTTCTAACTCAGTAAAGAGTTCTAAAATAGTTTTTAATGTCAGAGTATATACGAATTTGCTTAAATTGACAAGTTCCTCAGTTTCTTAACTCAACAACAACCAAACAATTTGAAGCCAAGCAAAACAATTTCAACTCATCAAATTTCACAACAGTTCAACAACAAATTACAAACCAAACTGGCATGCAATTTTATATCTTCAAACAATCCATAAAACTAAAATAAGGTAATGAACTTCTCACATATAAAATAACTCTATTTGTTTCTACAAACCACAAAATCTTGATCAAGTGCGTCTTTAGAACCATTGATCAATAAAGAACCTAATAGAAGACTTAAATAATGCATGTGACAGAACCAAACTCACATACAACGGAAAAAACATGAAACTAGATAAAAGAACAAAAACTGACTTACTCTTTTGCAAGGATTGATTGGACAAAATCGAAGACCTTATCACAATGATCACTTAGGCACTTTCTGATATTTAAACAGATAATTATAAAATCAAAAGAGATGATAAATAATTCTTAGAGAATGAATTTTTTTAGATATACTATATGTTTTAAGTATTAAAATTTATTAATAGTAACGCTGTTTATAACTTTAACTTTAAAATAACTAAGTCTCGTTATTTAAAACATTTTGTCAGTTTTAAGACTTTATTTTCTAAACTCTTATACATATAACCTATCCGAAAATAAAATTCAAAACAAAATTAAACTACAATAAATAAAATAAAAATAAAACAATAATATCATTCGTTTGTAAAAGTTTTGAAAGTTGTCAAATATTAGCTAATTCCAATTCATGAAATTTTATCGATTCGATTCTATTTCAAAATAAGCACATATATGAAACAAAACAAGCTAAAAACGTCAAATTACCTTTGCATAAGAGTTTTTTTTTTTTTTCGCTTTTCTCACAAGTAAAAGAAGTCCTAAATTCATCATTTGACTTTTTTTCACCGTGGCACACACGTGTCACTATTATAATCATATTTATTATAATTTCAGTTGACATCACTCTATTTTTTACCACAAATAAAACGAAAGGAAAAGAAAAAAAAAACTTAAAAGTAATATTTGCGAGTTTTATACATAACTGTAGGCTGTTCTTACCCAATAAAGATCCTATACGAGCTCTCTTTAGAATCTTACCCAATAAAAATCCGCCACGTCACCACTAAATGTACGCACTCGTAGCAATCGAAAAGTTCCGTGGGATCATCGAGGAGGAGGGAACCCAAAAGCTTAAACCCTCTCACTGACGCTCTAGGGTTTCGTAATTCCAGAGTAAGGTTTTTTCGCAGAGCAAATATGGCGCTAACTAGGGTTTTCGGTGCGACCGCTGGCAGGGCATTCATGGCGGCGGCGGCGAAGAGTGCGGCCAAGGTAAAAGCTTCTCCATCAGGCGGAGCAGCTGCAAAACCCGCGGGGAAGAAGACAGCTACGGTTAGAACCAACACCGGCATACAGAAGGCGGTTCCGGTCTCTTCCGAGCTCGGCAACTTCGTCGGCGCTTCTGAAGTGTCGCGAACTGTTGCGGTTAAAAAAGTGTGGGAGTACATCAAGCAGCAGAATCTTCAGGTCTTGTTTCCGTTCTTGCTCAATGCTGCTATTTCTCTCTGCGATCTTAGTTTTTCAGCTCATTTTTAAATTCTAGGAAGAGGCTATTTTCCACTGTAGAAAAAATGAAACGTATTTGGGACTTAGAGATTGTTTTGGTGCTTATCATGTGTTAGATAATCGCTTACAGTGACTGCTATAGTGAGTGTTGTTTATTATGTTTGGTATAATAAATTTTGAATTTGTTCGTGCTTCTTAAGTGAGATTACTAGCAGTGGTGATTCAATGAGGCTAGAAATGGCTTGCCTTTTGTCTTTTAGGGTTTAGAGTCGTGGCTCTGACGTGCTTTGTTTTGTGTAAGCCGTTGTTCCATTTATTAGAATTAAATGAGGTAGTCATTTGGTCTTAGATTTCATAAAGCCTTCGCTCTAGTTGCTTTCGAGAAAGTCTTTCATTGTAGTCCTTTTTAGCTTGATTTTTTTTACAGCCCGTATTGCACCAAAAGGAATTTTGCAAATGGAAGACTTTTTGTACAAAGATGGACTAGAGTGAAAATGTTGTAAATTCAAGGAAGGACTAAAATAAGATACATATAATTGCAGGGACCAAAATAGGGGCGTAATTGTTTTTGTTAAGAGGGTTATAGATTAGTTACTATTTGGTGATAATTTGTTTCAGGAGTGGGATAGTTTATGATTATTTATCAGCTGGTTTCTGGAGTTTCTGTCTGATCCTTATCTTTGAGATAATACTTGCTAAGTTTATTTGTGGTGTGAGTTGCTAATGGCATTATTGATCTTGTTGGCTTTATCCTTCTTTTATGCTGGCATCTTTCCATCATTTTATAATATGTATTTTTTTTTCTTTCTGTTATCAAATAAGTGGAAGTATTCGTGGTATTATTTATAGGGTGCGTTTGGATTTCAGTTGGGAAACCCAAACCAGCTTTCATCTTAAATTGAACAATTGTACAAACATGTATGATAATTTTCTTCACATTCAGTTAAAAGCAAAATCAATCTCCAACTCTATTCGAATCAAAAGTTACAGGGAGTTATTTTGTTGTTAACTCCAGCTGAAGTCCAAACGCACACATAGAAGTAGGATAATATATTTTGTCTTTTCAGTGTTGTCTGTCTTTACAATGCATGACAGAGCTACTCTTTTGCAGAATCCTTCAAATAAGAGGGAGGTCTTTTGTGATGCAAAGCTGAAGACAATTTTTGGTGAGAAGGATAAGGTTGGGTTCACAGAGATTGCTAGATTGCTGTCTAGTCATTTCGGGAAATCAGGCTGATATTCAGCTTTGAAGGTACACTTAATGATGGAACTTGTTCCAGTATATTAAATAGGTTATTTGGTTTTCAATTAACATGGTTTGTGGCCAACTGCTAAGAAACATGGAAATTTGTGGTATCGGACTGGGGGGTTTTGAAAGTGGTGTTATTTTGTCCACTCACTGCTTTCGCGTTGTTCGGGCTTAAGTATATTTTAGATATGTGCATGATTTTTCCAAGTCACATGTCATTCAGCATTGTTATTTTAGAATCTTACATTCCGTTATTCGCTATCGTCATGACATTTTGGATTTGAATTAAGGATATGTATTTTTTAGGTTTAATACTTATTTTGGTCCCTCCTTTGGGAGGGTTTGTTCAAAGTGGTCCCTCATTTTTTCAAAAGTTCACTTTAGTCTTAGCTTTCGCAAAAACTATTCAAGGTGGTCTTTTTTTGTAACGGCGTTAACTTGACTAACGACAGAGCTGTCAGGTAGCTAATGTCTGATGATGTGGCATTGTTATTTGTTTTAAAAAAATAATTAATGATGACGTGTAAATGAATATAATTAGGGTTGGATTAAAAAAGGAATTATGGATAATTTGGAGTAATTAGGGAAAGTGATTTTCGTCAGATGCAATTAGACAAAGTAATTTGGCATAATTTCTCGCCTTCTCGAAGATTATCAGATGCTCCTGTCACTGGTTTTCCCTTCTCGGGGATTATCCCATAAACAAATCCTTGTGCCTTGCAAACCTCCATCATCTTCAGCATGTACTTCAAGATTCCATCTTGAGCCCTGGATATCTTTTTCCTCCTTGCCTATTCTTGAGTTTTAGAAGAACACAAGAGAGGGCATTTCCATCAAAGTTCATCCATAGGCCATAAGCCAGTACCTTCACCGCCACCAATCACTCATAATCCCAGACATTCATCATTAATTTCGCTTTCGTTTCTTCCTCTCCCTCCTTTGCACCTCTAATCACCAAACCGAACCAATTGCTCGCAGCCATATCCCCTACCTTTTCTCTGTCGTTTGCTATTACACAGCAATGTGTAAATCAAGGGCTGGATTTCGATTGAACGTGGCGGAGGTGGGGAGGCAAGGCTTTGCCGTCATTGGTGGTGCAACGGTGTTGGGTTTTCTGTGGCCTGGGCTGTTGCGGAGGAGCATGCTGGCGCGATGATGGAGAGGACAAGTGAGTTGACGCGACGACCATGGAAGTCCGCGATTTGGGGTGGCGTTTTTCTGTCTCGCAAAGGAGATTCAAGTGGTGGCTGCCATGGCTGAACGACTTGGGTTCGCGTTAGCTTCCGGAGGCGCGACGGTGGCGGCAGAGAAGATTATCAGATGCAATTAGGCAAAGTAATTTGGGGTAATTTCTCGTGCTCTCTCTCTGACCAAAATCGGAGGTGGGTCTCCGCGCTTGCAAGGTATAGAATGATTAGCTTGGTATTTGGCTATGGCAGCTGGACCATTTCGATCGAATCTGACCTTATCCTTCCACCATTCACGAAGATTATCAGATATCCTTGCCTGTTCTTGAGATTGTGTTTGCTTCACCGCATCAATTCCTTCCTTAGATTTACTCTGCTCCTTCAATCGCTTGAGATGCATCTTGTCCTTCCACATCCTCCTTTCAAGCTCATCTACCCCAATTTCTTCATCACTGAAATCATCCTCAACTATCGCCTCTGGATCAGTTTGTTGGGCGCTGATATCCTCGTCCCCGAGGACAATAGACATCGTGTCCAAATCATTACAAAACCCCATATCCTCAAACATCATCATCATTTTCCGAGGAAAAAATAAGGTGGAATCCTAGAATCGGAGGTGGCGAAACAGAGAGAGAGCACGAGAAGGAGAGAATCTGGAACCCTAGAATCGGAGATGGCGGTGAGATCACCAAGAAATCCCAATCCCAATCGGAAAGAAATCCCAATTACATCGGATGAAAATCACTTTGCCTAATTACTCCAAATTACCTTAATTTCAATTTTAATTTTAACCTTAATTTTATTATATTTCTAAGTCACAATTAATAATTTTTTTTAACACATAATAGTCAGCTGGCAGCTCTGCCGTTAGATAAGTTAACGCCGTTACCAAAAAGGACCAACACTTGAACAGTTTTTGCGAAAGCTAGGACTAAAGTGAACTTTTGAAAAAAGGAGGGACTACTTTGAACAAACCCTCCCAAAGGAGGGACCAAAATAGGTATTAAACCTATTTTTTAACAAATCAAAACACAAAATTTTGTAAGTGACGAAGCATGTACTTTTTGCTTCAAAGATGACACGCGTTCAAAGTAGTGAATGCTCAACCAAAAGGCACATCATGTGACTGACCAATTATTTGCATCACATGAATCCGAGGTGACTGATATTCATTAATTAACTGTGGATTTGTGTTAATACAATAAATTACACTGATTCAGTATTTTCCTTTTACTTTGGCTATATATGTATGTATGTATAATGGTTTGTGCATCCCTGTAGGCAAATTTGCCTACTATATTACCAAAATGGGTAAAATTAAAGTCAAAGGGAAGTCGTGGGAGACTAGAACAACTTCTAATAAAGAAGTCGTGTCCTCCTGCACGACTTCATACGGTTCATTTGACCAGTGTTGAAGTCGTGCATGCCAAAAACGACTTTAAGACATGGTAATCGATTATCAGATACTTAATCTATTACCAAGTCATTTTTTACAAAAAAAAATTAAAAAAAAAAATGACCTTCGTATGGGAGGTTAACGACTTTTCTTATTAAAGTCGTATATCCCCTCACGTTTTTACTTTTTTAATTTTTTATTAATTATAATCATTTATAATTTGTAAATAATGTTTTTAAATATATTTAAAATAATTAAAATTATATCTAATTATTAATTAATTTTTTTAATATTATTAAATAAATAAATTTTATATTCTAATTATTTTTGTAATTAAATAAATTTTTATAAAATATTTTTAATTAAATAATTTATAATTATTGTAATTATGTAATTAAAAATTGAAAAAAAAATTATATTTCATTACAATTTATTTTTTTTGAATTTTTGTAATCATAGAATATTCTTTTTGAAAATTATAATTAATTAATAACATTTTTTATTATAAAATATTTAATTAATAAATACATTAAATATAAACTATTTAAATTAATAAAAAGCAAAAAATTAAAATCGCAGGGGGTTGACGACTTGCTGTGTGAAGTCGTGCACCTCCACACACTTTCACTTTTATTTTTTTTTATTATTTAAATTAATTTATAATATTTGAACAATGTATTTAAATGTATATAAAATTATGTATAATTAATAATTAAAGTTTTTTAATATTATAAAATAAAGGCTATAAATTTTATTGTTTTAATTATTTTTATAATTAAATTAAATTTTTTATAAAAAGTATTTCAATTAAATAATTTTTAACCATAATTATTGTGATTAAATACATAAAAAATGTATAAACTTATTATATTTAATTATAATAAATTTTTTTATAATAAATATTTGTTTAAGTAAATTTATTATATTAAAAAAAATTATAATGAAATAATTTTTTTTTTGAATTTTTAATTACATAATTACAATAATTATAATTATAAATTCTTTAATTAAAATAATTAATAAAAAATATAAATTAAAAAAATAATTAAAATCATAAAATTTATTTATTTTATAATATTAAAAAACTTTAATTATTAATTTAAATAATTAAAAAAATTTAAAAGTGAAAGTATGTGGAGGGGGGGATTTTATTTTTTTTGCTTTTTATTAATTTAAATAGTTTATATTTAAAATATTTATTAATTAATTAGTTTATCATAAAAAATGTTATTAATTAATTATAATTTCCAAAAATAATAAATTGTAATCAAATATAATTTTTTTCAATTTTTAATTACATAAATTAAAATTATTTTATAAAAAATTTAATTTAATTACAAAAATAATTAAAATATAAATTTATTTATTTAATAATATTAAAAAAATTTAATTAATAATTAGATATAATTTTAATTATTTTAAATATATTTAAAAATATTATTTTCAAATTATAAATGATTTTAATTAATAAAAAAGTTAAAAAGATAAAAACGTGAGGGGTGCACGACTTTAATAATAAAAATCGTTAATCCCCCATACGATTTCATTTTTTTTTTGTCAAAAATGGCATGGTAATCGATTACAATTATATGGTAATCGATTACCATGCCTTAAATTGTTTTTAGGGTGCACGACTTCAACACTGGTCAAATGAATAGTGTGAAGTCGTGCCTTAGAAGTTGTCTGGACCCTACGACTTTTCTATTTTCGTAATTAAAATTTATTTTGCCTATTCTTGTAATATCTTCCTCATTTTTGCTTACTATGATGCAAAAATCATGTATAATAGTATTTTATCTCCTAAAAAAGAGTCATTATTGTTTCTCTAAATCTTGTAAGCCAACATTATTTACTCGGTTCTTTATAAATTTGAACTTTAAATCATTATTATCAATCAGCTATCATATGTGATCATGGATTATTTTCAGAATTACTTATTCACATCAATTATAAAGAACAAAACAGCTTAAGCTTAAAATGAAATAATGTTAGATCACAAAATTAAGGTATAATTTAATACAATTAGATCGGATAGAATGAAATTAAAAACAAGAATTGAAACTTAAAGGACGAAATTAAAATTTCACATATTTTTCATTCAGCCAATGAGCTTAAACATGTTTCAATAATAAAGTTAGCATTTTATTCATATAAACTATTTTTATTTTATTCTTTAATCAAGAAGTTTCTTAGCTTGTCCAATAGTTTTATTTAGAATCATACTAACAAATATATATTAAATGGCATAAATTCACTTTAGTTTATTATATTAATATATTAAACTCATTATAACTCATGATAACAAAAATAATAAAATTATAATTATAAAAATATATGGAAATTTTTATAATTTAATTATATAATTTTAATTTATTTTGTAAATGTTTTTTGTTTATTTAATTTCGAAATGATTAAATTTAAAAAATGGCTAAATAAAAAAGTACTTAAGTTTAAAAAAAGTCATTTGAAAGGTAAAATAAGAAAAGGTGACCAAAGGATGAATTTTCATAGATCATAATAGATAATGAAATTAAATATAAATAACTTTTTTAACTTTTATGTAAATACTTCTTATTTTTCACAAATATTTTTATAATTACAAAATAATTAAGTTTTAAAAAATAATTAAGTTTTAAAAAATAATTAAGTTTAGAAATATCATAAAACTGATAATACAATTATTTTAATTTAATTTTTTTATTTAGTGGATAAATTTGAAAAACAAATATGAACATTAAAAAGGAAGAAAAATCTCCGTTATATGTAGTTATAGATATACATTATTTCAAAATTTCACTTTTCTAAAAAAATTCAAAAGTTCTTGCTTTATCCTCTAAACTAAGTGTTTCTTTTAGAAGAGCTGAATCCAAAACATTGAATGAGCAAAATAAAACTTTCTTCATTAAAGAAGGAAATGAATAATGGGAAGGCCAACTGTTAATCGAAAGTGATATGGAAAACACACAAGAATCACTTACTCTGTAAATACATAAAAAGTACATTCATAAACATATGGTCACAGTGAACATAACCACGACATTGATGTTACTATTTTGGCTTGGCATCCCTTGCGAAGACCTACTATGTCTGATCTAATAATTTCTGACAGTCACAATGAGCTCCTATTCATCGCTTGTAGTTCCTTCTTGACTCGTGATGTTTCTCACGATGATCAGAATGATCGGATGAATAAGAACGCTCATATCTACCTCTTTTACTTTTATGATATCCATCGGCACTAGAATACTTCGATGAATACCATTTTTTTCTGTTCTCTTTTTCCATATCATTCTCGGGATGTTCAGAATACTTGGGCGTATACCTTTGTTTGATTCTTCTATTTTGATAATCTCTGTCCCCATCAGAATCTTCAGGTGAATAAGATCGCACAGCTCCGCTCTTCTGATTTCCTTGGTAGCGATCGAAACCAAAATTTCTGTGATGCTTTTGAGAATCGGAATGCTTATGGCTGCTCTGTTTAAACTTGGGTTGTCTTTGAAGACTAGAATCAGATGAATAAGAAATCACATCCCTGCTCTTGTTATCAGCATGATCACATGCAGGACCAAAATCCTCATTGGAAAATGAACGTCTTTTTTTTGTATCTTTCCTCTCATGCTTTGGTACATTCTTTCTACTTTGATCATCCCTCTGATTGTCAGAATCTTCTGATGAATAAGTATGCTTTCTTCTGTCATGTTTACTTTTTTTGGTATATTTCCACTCATGCTTTTGTGCATTCTTTCTACTTTGATCATCCGTCTGACTGTCGGAATCTTCGGATGAATAAGGATGCTTTCTTCTGTCATGTGTACTCCTACCATGCCTACGACGTTCAGAACCTTTGGACAAAAAGGAACGCTCTTGTTTAGACCTACTTTGACAATTCCTGTAACTGTCAGAATCTTCAGACGAATGCAAACTCTTGTATCTGCTCCTTCTATGGCCTTCTTCAGAGACCGAAGTTTCGGATGAACTTGACCTTGCACGATCTTGCTTCTTTTTCTTTACCTTAACCTTTTTTTTCTTACGTCTCCTTTCTCCATCGTCAGATGATGCTTCACTATCTGAATTTATTTGTTGCTGCTTTTTGTGCTTACTCCTTTTGGACTTCTTTGGTTTCTTAGAAAAGTTGGTTAATAACTCAGGTATATTATCCATACCAAGAAAACCTGAAAAAATAGACAATAATTATGATTTCTTATAGAGGAACATCCAAGACTTAAAGGCATTCACCAAATAAGTTCAAAAGTAAGTTGCTAGCAGATACCTCCATACTCATCAAATATGTCCTCGGCAACTATCTGCTGGTTGGGATCATCTGGTTTGAAACCTCCACGAGGAGGACTGATTCCTGGCCTCTGTTTGAGCTCCCATTTTAGGGGCTGCATCAGTTGGCAAACATGATAAAATATATGTCAACATTCTATCATCTTTTAGGAGATAAAAAACAGTACACATCTTCAATCATCAGTTGGCACAACATATAAAATGCATTTCCCAATACAAAATTGAGCGCACAATATAAAGGACATTGGTGAGAGGCACTCTCTAAAAAGACTGCGGAAATCTCAAATTGTCCAGCTAACGTTGAGTTTTCAAATTCTTCCTGAATTCATATTCTCTGCCCTTCATCTATGAGGGAGATTTTTTCCCTTCCATGTTCTAAACTAACTTTTTATGTGGATGCTTAGTTTTTATTATTTCACCACAGTATTTCACTAGAAAATTTTCATTTTCATCTTTGACAAAAGTAAAACTAGCTAACCCAAATACACCCATCAGGGATTCGACATAGTCAACAATTGGTTGCAGGTGGATTTATGTTCCCGAAGATCTTAAACTAATTAGAGACAGGGGATTGAAATAAAGATAGGCAGAAATGACAATTTTGCACATGCCATTTTCAGCATATGTGAACATCAGTTTGTAGTTAATTTTACCACAGGACAAGTTGTATTAATTCTATGAGGATAGGATAAGTATATTGCAATTTAGTAGCCTCGTACAGCAAAATTGAACCGCATAAAAAAGTATCATTTATTAAAAGAGTGAGGAAATAAATGACAAACATTTACTTCCAAAGTTCAAATTAATAAATGTCAACAAAAAAAATTATTACAAAAATTTAACGAAACTATATTCCACTGACACAAGTGTAATAATTCATAGTTAAAGACTGAACTGTAAAATCTTCAAAACAATGGTTCAATTAAATTAGCAACTGACCTCAGTAGGATCTGTGTGAGCAAGGATAGCATTCAAGGGATCATCTCTTTTCAATCTGCTTTCCTCATTAGGCATTATAACATCCTTCAAGGGACATTCACGATCACCACTTTGGTGACCATAGTTCCCACATCTTAAACATTTTACATTACGAACTTCAACTGCAAAAGGTTTCACCCTGGCAGGAACTCCTGTTTCCAGTCTAAAAACCATTCAGTTACTAAAAGCACAATTAAATAGGTTGACAAAAGTTTATAAGATCAAACAGCAGCAACTAAACGTGAAGAATACATTTCATTTCAAATTATATAACAAGAAATTTGGTTTTGTCATATTCAATAATGAAAGATAAGAAGAGTTTTACCAATCTGTCAATTACCAACAAACTGATCTAGGATGCACTTGATACACAACAGATTACGGTCACTTTCAACACATATATGGTGATTTAACATGTACCTCACATCCATGATGTAACAACTACAGATAATATTTTTTCCTGTACCCAACAAGTAAGAAATGCTCTGTGATTGTTTGAAACTGTGGTGATAACATCCAGAGTTGTTCTTAAAACGAGGAAGAAAGAATAGTTTCCTCTAGTGAATTTATGACTTCCAATAAGTTTAAACTTCAAACCTAAATGTTACGTTCACTAAAGGATGGTGTACACGAACGAAAAGTGGTTTGCGCAAGTTTTCAAAACCCTATTTTCATTAGCTTGTACTGAAATAACAAAAAAGAAAAACCTTTGGAAAAACCAATAAGTCTACTCTATACTTTCAAGTTCCAACATTGGGCATAATATAGAATCCATCTTGGTCTAGAGCCTAAATTGGTAAATATTGTACTTCATATTATCCTTATGTCAACTTTAAAATGTTTTGGAGTCCTGCCCAACAAAATAACAAGCCAGTTATCCAAGTGGTTCAATGATAAGTAATTTAAGTTTCACTCTGAGAATTGTTTGACATATTTGAACCCATAATTGAGACAACAACAAAAATCCGATCTCCACGTGCGGCAAAAAGTATAACTTCCTAGACTAAGACTCAATTATGCTTCTGATTGACAACAGATCAAGCAATCCAACCAAATTAAAATAAGCACATCATCAGATAGTTTTTTAATATCTCATAAAACCTATGATGCACCGGTACATCAATTTGTATCAAGTATTCATGTCCAACACATGTCCTTATCCGTTACTTTAGAAGACTTCACCCTCTAATATTTTTATGATGACAATAATTTATACTTTTTTATTTTGAAAATGTTTAATACAATTGATTTTAATTTAGATTCACACAATAGCAATCAAATATTGATCATATTTTTAAAAATTTTGTATATTTTTCAAAATGCACGGATTGTATCCTATCATTTTAAAAATAAGCGCATATCAGATCTGGAGCATAACAAAAATTCATCAACACAAAAGGTTTCAATCCTAGGAAGAGCAATGCATACGCAGGCAAGGAAATAATACAACCGCACAAACCACAGAAAATAAGAGCAATTGACATACCTTGGTGCATTTTTAAGAACTTCGAATTCTTCTTCTGTCGGAAGAGGCCGCCCAAAAACATCCTTGGGCCTCGGTTTTTTCTTCTCTTCATTCAAATTCGTACTCTGCGGTCTGGGAGGCAAGAAACACGAGTATATTCAATCATACAATAACTTAAACTAAGTGACATAATAATTCCATTACTATTTAACACAAAGTAAGCGACGGAGGAGGTACACTGAAGAGGAAGGTCCATCATCGTGCTGAGGTCCCTTGTCCATGTCCTCTCGTTTCTTCTCATCATTCATCTCCGCAGCTTTGGCGCTTTCGGCATTGTAACCTGGAGGACGAACGTACATGAAACTAACAGCTTGCATAAGCTCCACCTACACAAAAACCCTAATTTCAATAACAAGCCACGAAGAAAATGAAACTACGAAACACGAAGAGAGAAGATGCGATGTGAACCTTTTCCTTCTCCTTCTTGGAGATGAGAGCGGTTTGGCGAAAGAACTCCTGCTCCTGCGCGAACTGAAACCGCAAACAGAGAGTAATTAATTGAAGGACGAATTGCGGTGGAATGGAAGGAATAAAAGAAAACTTACCTCGCGAGAAACCTCTTCGGCGCGGCGTTGGCGATTGGCGTGGGTTTGTTCGGCAATCCACTTGCGGCGTTGGTTGGGATAAGAGAGAGGATGCCATGGCTTCTGGTTAAGATAGGAGTGGCTCCAGGCGGTGCCGGATTTGGTCTTGTAATCAACTTCTCCGTTCGCGATTCGCTTGCTCAGCCTTATGCCTCCTTCTTCCCCCTCCATCACATAGATTCTCGATTCTTCTTCACCTCTCTCTCTAGCACTGTCTATGTTTGACCCTTCTTCATCTACTAACAGAATGATGAATGAAAAATACTGTAAAATCTCGTCAATTTTTTAAATTCAGAAATAACTAAATTAGATTTTAAATTGTTTTTTAGATAAATCAGTAGAAACATAGGTGTATAGAATAAATCATTTTTAGAATTTTAATATAGATGATTTTTTTTATTAGAGTAGATTAATTGGATTAAGCAAAATAATTATACAACTTAAAGATAAAATAATTTATATCAATCAAGATAAAGTTAGTATTTAATATAAAAATATTAATATTTTAATTACTTATTCTCAATTTTTAATCAGATAAAGATTTTTGTTGTTGTAAGAATGTTCTATTTTTTTCTTAAATGTATATCTGGTTAGAAAAACTGCTCCTAAAATTTATATATTGTGACTAGAACATATAAAAAAAATAACAGTTAAAATTATTTATTTATAAGTTCAGGCTAATATATTTTAATATAGTTCCTCAAAATAAATAACTATTTTATACTTTGTTGGAGATAAATTAAGTATGATTAGACTTTGGGTGTTGATCCCTGCACCTTCACAGTTTGGAGCTACACCTTTCCAATTTTTTTTTTTATTTTTCTTAATTCCAAAACTAACATTTTTGTTTTTGTATTTTTACTTTTATAATCCTATTAAAAACTAACTCTAATTACTTTACTTTGTACACATTTACTTTTACATTTCGAAAGGAAACATCTTCTTCTTCCCGCATTCAGACCCACCCCCCACCTTTCACTTTCGAAACTTTTCTTCTTCCCCCATTCAGACCCCACCCCCCACCTTTAATTTTTCCCAAAAGCTTTCATTTAGGGTTTAAGATTGAATTGTTTTTTATCTGCCCATTATTGTTTTGGTTTGTTTTGGGAAGAAAGTTTATGGTGTTTGCGTTAGACGCGTCTCTGTGTATTTAGGAGGAACAAGACAGAGGAAGAAGATAGAGCTTGACGGATGTCGGACATCCGTCCGTTTACGGATACCCAGAAACGTTTACGCATTTATGCTACTTTTAACGATAAATTACATACCTACGCCGATCTCCGATCACGTATCTCTTTCCACTCTTCTTTCCACCACCACGCTTTAGACACCTTCAGACACGACGGAAAAGAGAAGAAGAATTGCCAACGATTCTCAGAAGAAAAAAAAAATTCACAAAAACCACCCAAATCAAAACAGATAAACCACATAGTAAAACGTGAAAAAGAAGAAAGTTAGGTTTATTTGTAGATATTAAAATGATAATAAATATACAAATTAGATTTATTAAAGGGTATAATAGGAATATAAATAATTATTAAAATTATAAATAAAAAAAGGAAAGATAAAAATGAGACGGGGGAGGTGACAGTCCAAAGTGAGGAGGTGCAGGTATCAACGCCCCTAGACTTTTGTTGTTTGTTTACATAGCCAGATATAAATTACTAGACCTTTTCATGTTACTTCATAATTCCTATCTACAATCCCTTAAATTTTTATATTTTGGAATGTATAATTTAAATATATATTTTTTATTTTGGATTATAAAATATAAAATAAAAATATATTCTGAATTACATTTTATAATGAAAATTTATATTTAGATGTATTCTAGAATTTACATTTCAAGATGCACAGTGAAGAATATAAGAATTTGTGAGAGGGGTAGAAAGAAAATTTTAGAGGTGCATTAAAAAACTGACCACTTTCGGGTGCAATGGGGTTTGGGTCTAATATGCCAGTATAATAGTAGACGGCTATTTCTTTCTACACTTCAGCAATTTCTTTTTGCATTCATCTTAAGTATAAATTTTGTATTATGAAATGTACAATTGGAGATATATTTTTTATGTCGTATTCTAAAATATATAATTTAAAATGTAAAATTCAGAATTATTCTAGAATATAATAATATATTTGTATATGTAATTCAGAACACAACTATATTTTTTATTTTAAAATGTATATTTCGTGATATAAAAAATTGTTTTTGAGATTATAATTCAAAATACAAATTTTGTATGGGATTGAAAGAAGAAGTGTCTAGTTCTTTTACACATCTTTACTGAGATTGAAAAGCCTTAACTGTTGAAATGTTTTATGATCTTGAATTACATATTTTTTTTAAGGTTGATTTATGGGTAAAAGTTGAAATGAAATTTTGGAAGAAGAAGTTATTGGTTTAACTCCTCTCACTAATATTTGAAAAACAGAAGGTTTGTTTGAAAGGTGAAAGAGGTGGTAGGTTCGACTTCCATAATAACAAAAACAAATTAACATTTGCTCATAAAAAAAACATATTTTGAATTCAATAATAAAAATATGTCTCATAATTTTCTTCATTATTTTTTATTGGAAAAGTCAAGACCATTCATGACTAAGATTTTTTTTTTCTTATTGTCATCTATTTTGTTTATTTTGTTTTTTTTCAAGTAAAGTTGTTAAAAAAATTAAATAATGTGTCATATGTCTTTTTTTTAATTTTAAAAAAGTTGTCTACATGTCAAGTTAGCATTATATCATATGACAAAGTTAGTATGTCAATGCCTTATATTCAATCGAGTCTCAATTTTAATTAATTTTGTTCAATTGAGTTCAAATTTTCGTTAATTTTGTTTAATTCAGTTTCAATTTTGTCACTCTCCAAATTAACCAAATTTAATTTTTATATAAATTTTTATTAAAATTTACATTTTTATTAAATATTTCTTTCATTAATTTAAATCAATTACTATTATATTATTGGAAGGACACTAATTTAACACATAACACTAGTAATAACTTGACACATGACACTAATAGTGACTTGATACATGATATTAACACTGTCACATGACAAAATGTTTATTTGACGCGTGGATGAATTTATTAAATTCAGAAAAAATGTAATTTATTTAAAAAAAAAATTAAAAATGAAAAAAAAAAACTACAAACTTACACGTGAAACATAATGTTTAACTTCTGTTAATGATTAACCAAATTGATAAAAATTGACGAAACACAAATAAAAGACATCAAATTGAACAAATGAAAATAGAGATTAAAATTGTATTTAAGCCTATTAATTTAGTTATTTAAGTTTTTAGTGTTCTTCATAATATATATTTGTGGTAAGATGAGATTCTAAAAAACTAAGGAAAACATTTGTTATACATTATTTAACAATAGGGCAAAAGGATTATTGACAGTGAATACTAGACTAATTCTTTACTAGTTTTATTATATCGAATAACTGAAATGACAATTAATTAACCAACAAAAAGACCACTTAGATTTGTCTGTATATGATCCATTTTTGTCGAGGATGAAGAATAATGTTTCAGGGTTGTGACAGTTGAAAGTTGAAATCTGATATTCGTTATTATGTTCTTAATTAAGGTAGCACTTTTGTGGAGCCTAATTGTCCTAGGCCTCTGTTCAGTTTGCCTTCAGTGCAATTTCATTGTAATTTTTCTACAGATAAGATTCGAATTCAATGCATATAGACCTTTAACTTTATATGTGATAAGTGCATGCATATATATTTATGATATATCTCATCTTATACTGAAACACATCTTTGCTCAGACGTCAATTTCTTTAACTTTCGGTTTTGTTTTTGAATATGTGCAATTTGCTGCAAACATAAATCGAATCACTCAATTGGCTTCTCAAAATGCAGCCCTTTTGAGGTCCCACTCACATGTAAATGTTTGAAATGAAATGAATTGTTTCTCATTGGATTGCTGCAATTTGTAAAGATTGCAGACTATGGTGGCATCTGGTTCCTAAGCCAACTACCGAATCTTTGTTCTTTACTTTTGACCAATTTCTTGCTTAATACCACGATTAACTGAATGCTAGATTGTTACTTAACATCTCTCGATGATATCATGATTCTTCTGTGGATAAAAGTCACATTCTTCAAATTTTGTTTATTCTTTGTAGTTGTAACTTCTTGAAACTTTCGGTTATGGCTACCAGCACTTTGGATATGTGCAATGTGCTGTAAGGCTTTAAGCATAGCATCACTCACATTGACTTCTCTATCTCAGCATGAAGCCTTTCTGAGGTCCCACTCACACGCAAAATTGTTGAACTAGACGGCTTCTTACAGCAAATTGGAAAGATTGCAGAACTTTGATGGTACCTGGTACCTAAGCCAAATTTCGAATCTTATATTTCATTTTTGACCAATTCTTGTTCAGTATCATGGTTAACTGAATGCAAGTTAAAGGACATCTCTTGACGATATCATGATTCCTCCGTGAATAAGTTTCATTCCTCAATTTTGTTTATTCTTTGTAGGTAACCAGTGACAATGTAGGAAATCAAATAGCATATTCTTCCTTCATCATCTCATCTTCCAAGGAGTGCATTATGTTCAAAATAATGAGATGTTTTGAAACTTTTTAAGTGTATTGATTTTCCATTGATACACATTCTGCATGTGGGCATGCTTTTGCAGAATAGGAAAAGCATGTAATGAGTGAGTCTTCGAAGTAACACATTAATGGAGATGAAAAGGTAAATTTGGGGTAACATCTTACTAACAAGGAAAATGAGTTCGATTTTTACCTATGTATAGAGCTTCCACTATGTGTACTCATGTTGTAGATTCCCAAAATAAAACGATTTTGTAGTAAATAAACAATAGGAATTAGATATGAGCCTAACTATATAAGGAATTGACACCACTCTCTACCAAAAACCTTAAGGTAATGGGTTAACGGGTCTTTCATCTTTATATAGTGTTCTACTTTCTCATTTCTATCCAATATGGGACTTGGACTCGCACTTGCATTTCCAACACATTAAGAGGTTTTGTTGATGATCAGAAAATGAGTAGATATGATTGGAAACTTTCACTTCTGTTGCTTGAGTTAGGTGGAGGCCAAATTGGACCACAAAATTATCAGACTTCACTATTGTTTTTTTCTATTTTTATTGCTAGACTTCTATTAATATACACATTTTGGGTTGTGGATGGCAATGGCATATAATAATGACTCCTTTTTTGCTTCTGAACGTAAGCACAGAGATAACATTTTCTATGCCGCAAAAAATTCACTTTCTTAACTTTGTTGATTTATTAAACCATCATGGAAAGCCTGACTATGATAACTTAAGTTATAACTATGCGTGCAGTACCTTTTTCTTGTTTATGACTAAATACCTAACACTTGAACACTTGGTGATGATGAGCAACGTCAATTGTGATAAAATAATTATGTTCAAGTTCGATGGAATCGATCTTAACTTACTTTTATCTAATAGTGATCCGGTTCTGCTTCTCCACATCTCACATTCAGCTTAACTCCAAAATATATATCCTTCTCCAAATTTATCTGCTAATTGAGTGACAAGCCGATTAGAAGATCATATATTCTACAATTTGTTGGGAAATTTCACATAGTTTGCCTCAATTTGAGACTTACATATTTGTTAGAAAATATCATTTGATGTCAATTGGTTTTAAAACATTCTACTTGTTTCAGATGTTACAGTTTTTAACCAAAATTTTAAGCAGTCATTTTCTATGTCCTACCTCAAAGTGATTAGAGTGGATGATGCACTATGTTGAAGTAGACTCATGGATCTTAGGTATCCTTTTTTATATAGATGAAGTATGAACCTGATTTCAATGGTCTTCTTGGTAATCACTTTTCATAACACATTGCCATCCATCCACTTTCAATTATTTTATCAAGCTGAATTTGATGTCCATTAACTAGGCTTAATCTTTGATTATCATTTGGTTTTCAATTAAGCCATCATTTATTCATCATTGGATGATGAATAACACTTGGTTAGTTGGATCAATTTTAATGGTATGCTAATTCTTCTAAGCACTCCAACCCACCATACTCTTTAATCATGAGTGAAAATTTCAACAAAACCTCTGATAATTTCCACTAAATTAGAAAAAGAGTAAATAAACAGTGTGTGCACTGAGTGTAAAGTGTTTTTACACAGTCATTCATTCACAGACTGCCATGTATGATCAGTGTGTTGAGTTTTACAATGACTATCTTTAGAATCCTTCTTACTAAGTTTTTATTGATTGACAATATAAATTTTGTTTGCTCTGATAAATTAGATTAAATTCTTCGTTGAGAAAATGAAACAACAAACTTGTGGTTTCAAATGCCTGACAATGATCTACAATTGTGTTTGAGAGCATTCAGCCTTAAACTTCTGGACGTTATCTTTGACCTTTATGCTGATTAGAATGCAGTGTTATTTCTCTTGCTTCTTATCACGTGGCATACATAGACACATTATGTAGTTGAATTTAAGTTGAAGAAGAAACATAGAGTTAGTATTCTCTAATCTATTAAAAATAAGTCTTGTACATTCAACTCAGTCAGGGAGAGTTGATAAAATTTCATTACTTGAGTTCCATCGAAAGTCTAGTATTCTAGCATTATTCCTCGGTTGACTTGTACAAAAACTCTTCAAGTTCTCGTGCTGTGTGTATGGAAGCTCCGTCATAATTTTGATCTACCTAACTCTATGCAGTGCAAAATAAGCAACTAGTCGATAACCCACCAACATCAGGGCCATAATGCACACATCAACCCACAAATGATTCAAGCCCATTGATTTGATAGGAGGAAAATCTGCCACTTTGCACAGCTCCCCCTTTGAACATTCATAGTAGTCATTTTCATTGTACTGGACACCTAAAAGCAGCTTGTAACAGTAGTAGCTATAGCTTAAGTACTTGAGCCACACAATGAATGGAGGAATCTGTTGTATATAGTACCCTCCAGCAATGAGAAACACAAGGGTTGTCACAGAAGCTAGAGTAGTTGCCTGCTTAATCTCCATCAAAATAGCACCAAATGCTAGGCCAAGGCTTTGAGAGACAACAACACTGTAGAGAACCACAAGAAGAGAAAGGATAAAAGTCACAGGATCAGGTTTAAGCCCTCCCATCCAATAGATTATGAAAACAAATGCAGTTGGAAGTGCAAGCTCCAGTGGCAAGTCTCCTATTGTTCTGGCAAGAAAGTAGGAAGAAAGGCGATACATTCCTGATGAACGTTCCTTGATCAGCATTCTCCTCTCTTGAGGGAATGTGAAAACAGCATTGTAGAGAGGGTAGAATCCCCAGAAAACAGAAAAGAAAAAAAGCAAGGCAACCTGCATTACACATACAGTGCAACCCCATATTAGTCCCTCTTAAGGGTTAAAGTTTACAGAACAAAAAATGTATAGCCAAGCAATATTAATCATAGTTTGACTTCTTGGAGTTCGGGAAACACTGCTTGAACTTGAAAATGGTGTGATGTTGACATGAATAAGAAAAGGAACTCGATCAGATTAAAGCCCTAATCATATATGTTACCACAACTTTTTTAGTTGTTATTAATTGGCTGTCAATATCATCAACTGGAAAAGATAAACTTGAAGCAATTCCTACTTACCCGATCTTCAATGTGTGACTCCGGAGTATGCCACCACAGTAGTCCACCAAGAAAAGCGACACTTACAACTTGGAATATTCTCAGCCTGTTGAAGGCTTCATACCTTCGCTCCTTCACACCCCTTTGTAATAGTACTTTGAACTGTTGCCACCAGCTTGTGCTCCATTGTTCTGGCTTTATCGAATTTCCTGAATCAATTCATCAAAAGAGACATTTCAGGCCACTGGGACTAATAATAGAGCTATGATTGTTTTCCCCTTAAAGATAGAAAAGAAGACCTACTTGCACAAGCATCTTTTGTGATATTTTGGTTGTTCACTTCCATGCTGCAAATCTCAGCTTTCAGCCTCGTAGCTATATTCTTTTCATAAGCAGAGATGAGGGATTCTCTCACCTGTTTCCTCTCTTGTTCCAGTCCTTCACTTTGTTCAGTTACTTGCTTGGAGTCTGGGGCAATCCCTGCAATGCATCATAACATTGTTAGTGTTGCTTTCTTCGAAAGAATACAAAACCATACCAAATTTGTCCTACTTGCTATACTATGACTCATTTTAAGTGGAGTAAAATTTAGAGTTCTACCTCGAGTGGACAAGGAAAAAAATAATAGAGCCAGTTAAGCAATGATAAAAGGAAAAAGAGTGTGTGCCCAGCTTCCACTTTTGAAGTCAATTGGTTTTATAGTTATTAACTCTTATTGGAAAAAAAGGAACTGAGTGTGAAGCAAATGATTACTGTCCATTACCGTTGGCAAGATCAAGCAAGAGATCAGCTGGATTGACAGTCACACATGTGGAAAAGCCAACAGAAGAGAAGTAGTCTAAGGCAGTTGAAGCAGGACCATAATAGATGGGGCAGCCTTCAGAGAGCAAGACCACCTTATCAAACATATAGTAGAGCCTACTAGAGGGTTGGTGAATAGTGGTGACAACAGTTCTACCCCCACTAGCTAGGCGCTTGATTGTGTTGAGGATTCTTTGTGCTGTGGTGGAATCCAAGCCTGAAGTAGGCTCATCCAGCAACAGGAGGCTTGGGTTGATGAGCATTTCTTGGCCTATGCTCACTCTCTTTTTTTCTCCTCCTGATATTCCTCTAAAAAGTGGGCCACCTATCATGCTGCTCCTGCAACGAGTCAGTCCTAGCTCAGTGATCACTCTCTCTACATGTTGAACCTTTTCATCTCTGCTCAAGCTGTTGGGAAGCCTCAGAAGTGCAGTGAAGACTAGAGTTTCAGTGACAGTTAAGTGAGGATATAGCACATCATCCTGAGCCACAAAACCTGTTCTTCTCTTCATGGCACCAGAGAAAGGTTGCCCGTTGTACGTGATCTTACCAGATAGTTTGCCGCTGAGCCGGCCTCCAAGTGCTGTGAGAAGCGTGGTTTTGCCACTGCCCGATGGCCCCAGCATAGCTAGTATTTCTCCCGGACACACCACACCAGTAATTCCATTCAGTATGGTCTTCTCCTGGCAAGTCCATGTACTGCCCCAGCATCCTCCTTTCTGCTCTAGTTTAACTTTGTACACCAGTTCCTCAAACTGCAAACCAACACACAAGAGATTAGCAACAACGTATTTTTTTTCATCAATGTATGCATAGAATCAATGCAAGTGTGGGACATGAGTATTAAAGGCGCTCTTGTTATGGGACTGGTGAATTACCTTCAGAGTTATTGGGTACATAATGAGTTTTGGAATAGGTTGTTGTTGTTGTTCATTGGTTTGCATGGAATGAGAAAGGACAGTTGAGTTATGGGACTCAGTCATCTCTGGAGGTCCCTCCACAGAGTTAAGACTATTACAGTATTCTGGCTTTGGTGCTATGCAGTTCTGTGGCATGACTAAAGAAGTAAGGGATTCACAGTGTTCTGGTGAAAATAATGGTGATAGGGAGGGGGGAGGGGTGGGGGAGGATTGAGAACTGAGAGAAGTTAATATATTGCTTTTAACTTGATGTTCCAATGTGTAGCTAGGAGCAGCACATAAATATATAGCAAGGACTAGGATGTGCACTGTGTAATAATCCCGTATATAGGCCACCCTTGGATGGTGGAATCCCACCTTTTTATCTCAAATTATTCTATCACGACCATGCTCACCAAAAAACATAGAAATTCTGAACCGTTGCTTAAGATCATTCTTGCTTTTTCAATTTCTAACACAATTCTTTTTCACGGTTTACCTTTATTGATTTCACTGTTTTCTCATCATAAAGGTCCTGGTTGAAATTGGCTCACACGAATAGAAACGATTCATACTACAGTAGCTAGTTGATCCACATGCATACGAAAAAATTCACTTCTATCATAGGTTCAAATATCTTCTCCCTCTCTAGGTTTTTACATCAATATTTTTCACTAGTCCATGAAATGATGCCTAGCCACATCACAAACAAGAAAACAAAAGGATGACTACAGAGTTGCTGCATCAACTTTTTCATTTCTGGTGATATTGGAGGGATTCTTGTTATCGTATTTATGCATGTAGCTGCTAATAAAAAACTAAATGCTAGTACCACCTGTTATGACAACGATAGTATTTTTGTTTCATAACTATGTACTGGCTCAATGTTTGAAGCAAGTGGGTCTCTTTAATGCTTTGTGATATTACCCTCGAGATTTTTAGCTATCTGTTGGATATGCTTTGTTCATTTTACGCTACCATTCTTTTCCTTTTGAAGATGATTGTACTGTGCATACTAGGTTGTGGACATGTGAAAATAGAAAGCAATGAACATTTGAATACTGTTACAGATTACAATATTGTGACCATGATGGCTCCTGGACCATTTCAACAAGGGACAAACAAATTCAATAGAACAAGCAGTAAACCATGGTGAATAGTCCTTTGTACACTTGTGTCAGAATTTTTAACATTCTTAGTTCTAATCATTTTGCCAATCCCCCTTCCTTTTTCATAGGAAATATGGATACTTTCGTATCCCCTTAATCTGCAAACTTAATATTGTCATGTAGCATGACCTTGAAGTCTTAAAGATTTATTTAAACTTGAGACTGAACAAGTTTTTGAAGTAAGATCCAAACTCAATATCTTATGTCTATCAAGTAAAAAGTGTTTTGGTTAAGCCTCTTCGTACCTGAAATATGCTATATCTTTCTGGAATCCGATTACTGATATGTTCTATAAAGGTAAAACGTGAAAACCATTACAAAGGAAACTACACCATTGATCAGAAATTTCAATTCATTTCCATCATATCTGTCTTACATGTGAACACAAGAACCTATGACTACCTTACGGTTAATGACATCTATTTCTGCATGGATTTATTTTTTCTTATTGAGTTACTTCTTACCCTCTAAAAGATTTGTATCCTAGGAAGAACTAATAAGCACAAGAGATGGTACATTGTTACCTATTGACGTGGGAAAGAAAAGAAATACCTTTTTAAGGATCCTGACATCTGTGGTTGGTCTGTCATTTTTCTCAACCGCTTACAAATAAACATGGAATTTAACATCTTTTTAAAATATGAATGGATGAGAAATTTGGTTATTTTCATTTAAAAAAAATATCGTTTAGAATGTTATTATTATTGTTATTATCAATTGGTACGTTTTGAGGACAACGACATGATTTTGTCTCCCCCATGTGCTTGGTGTTAGTTATGGTCAAGCAGTGAGTAAAAGAACCCTCCAAAATGAAACCAAAAGTGCGTTATATTCTCTTGCCTCTTTACTCTGCATGTGATAGCCATCCATCTGGAAAAAAAGAGAGAGAAGAAAATGAAACAATTTTTTGAAAACTTTAAATTCCTCATTCCCATGACAACTCTCTTTGCCTTGCAAGTTTTGGTTGAACAGTTGTCATGTGTCTGGTGCAATACAAGGTGATAATAAAGTTGGATGCCTCACAGTGAAAACTTTACATTCCTGGAAGTAGAAGAAGCAAGAATAAATTCAAAAGAATGAAGAACAGTAAAAGGGTACGTGAGGATTTTACCACTATCATTAAACTTGTCTAGCTATGTATATATACTACTTTATTTTGGATGATAGTAAATGTAAAGGTGAAATTAATGGTGCATTACTTTGCAAAGCTAAGTGATTCCTATATGAATATATATTCCCTCTAGCAACATGGTATTGATCATAAAGCTCTGTTATTTTCAACATTCGTATCACCGAAATTCGATATGACTGTTTTTATTATATCATTCTGTGTTATCATATCACTGGTGTTCAGTTAAAAGGCAAGGGAAATTAAGTGTGATGCTGCTAACCAAGGTGTTTACTATTCACCCCTTTCCTCTTTTAATCTAATACTTTCCATTTAATCTGTATGAGAGGAATGATTAAAGGTAGAACCCATCAATCAGATTCCAATTTCTGTCCATAAAAATAATTTATTTTTTCTTTTGGAAGAGCACTCAGATAAATGGTATCCACAATGGGTCCGCTGGGAGGCTACCTTTTCAGTGTGGAGCACTTCAGCATTGGCTTCTTCACACTAAGTGCGCACATATGTTTATATATATATATATATATATATATATATATATATATATATATATAAATGTGTTTTCTGTCATCAACTTGTGTATTGATTTATGTGTATAGATATGCATAATTAAATTAATTAACCCCTTCTTTCTTCCACTTGGACCCTTTGCTTTTTCACATATTCTCATATTCACACATCTTCTCTGTAATTAACAGCTTACAGTCTTACCCCTGCACTGCACTGCATGGATTCCCTTGGTTATTTTTCATGGTATATCTGCTCTTAGCATGAACCACACAAGCCATGAATTTGAACCTTCTTGAACCATATATAATGTGGAATATTAATGAATTTCCATTTGGAATGTCCTCCTTTTACATCAAGGGTCTAAGGGATTATATTATTATGATAAGATTCATCAGATAAGTGTCTGGTGTTATGTTAGTACCTTTGTTGCAAGATGAAACAGGATTGCGTTTTATTAATCATATATTCTATTATCTTGTTTTCATAACGGATAATAAATTGGTTCAGTACTGTTTCATTTGACTATGCTTATTCCATAAACTCTGATCGAGACTTCTGCTGGGGACTCATATCCATGGAACACTCTGGTGTACATATTTCCCACAGATTTTTATGGGGAACAGATATCAAGTTTCACCAAACCATCATAACACATTTGGCCACACGATTCCCTGTTCTAGCTTGTAAACAAAATGCATAATGCACAGTGAATTGACTGTGCAGCATGCCTCACATTTCAATGTCGGAGAAGATTCCATGATAGACAGGGAAAGAGTTGAAATTGTTTGCATGATGTTAATGTTTGTGTTGTGTTATTTTTCATCAGCGATGAGAGAAATGCATGCATTAAACAATCATCATTCTCACTAACTCAATGCTCCATAATGTGTGATGAATTCCCTTTACATATGATTACTCACATAGGATATCAAAGTTTGGACTTAAATCAGAATTATAATTATAAAGCGTTTAATAACTAATAAAAAACAACGTATCGGAAGACCTTAAATTCACGTACAATTAATCAATTTTTTTTAATTAATTATGATATTTTTTACAATTCTATAAGATCTGAAAAAGAAGAAAAACAAATTTTATTTTTGATATTTTTTAAAGCATGAAATATGAAGGTGTAATATAATATCAACAACAATAACAAAAAACAAGTTCAATCAAACAACAAACAAACAAGTTAAAAAAAATAACAAACAACTTCAATAAATAAGTTTTTCAAAACTAACCTTGGTTCATCATAATAAAGTGTTACCACAAGTTTGAGAAAAAACAGAATGTGCTTATGAAAGACAAGAACACGTCAAAACAAACGAAAATAATACATAAAGTAATTAATTAACATGCATTTGTATCAAATGAAAAGAAAAATTATATATGTAATCGTCAAACTTCATTCGAGAAAAATTTGAACAGAGAAGAAGGTCTCGTACACAAATTACAATTCTAAACTATATTTAATAATTGTATTTATTTACAAAAATATCACTGATAATTTTTAATAACCATTGATGCTATTTTTGCATGAGCATTATATCTTATGATTGTTATTTAGATCTCAGAGTTTAAGTTCAATAAATTTACTCAGTCAAACTTCTCTTCGTAAAATAGGTGACTATTTCACATTGTGAATGTTAAAGGCAAAATATAATAAGTTGAATTTTTTGAGGGAGGAAGTTTAAAGGAAAAATGTTTTATAAAAAGCATTTCCAAAATTTGTTTATTTTACGTAAACTGAAAATATTAATTATAATGTTTAGAAAAAGAAATATTTTTAATAAAGGTTAAAATATAAATCGCTTTTAGAAATATAAAATTAAGTTCTTTTTCTATTTTTATTTTACAACAAGTTAATAAGTTGGGTTTATCATAAGTTTAATTTATTGATAGATTGATTTTACTTTCAAAGAGCCACTATTTAGTCCTTGATTACTTTATTTTTTGTATAGATTTGTATTACTTTTAGATTCAAATTTATAATTTGGTGAAAAAGTTACTTATATTTGGTTGTTTTAAATATTTAGTTTTCCGTATGAGCATATTTTAAATATTTAAGGATGAAATTAACAATTTTATCTTTAAGCTCTCAGCGTAATTTCTTAAATAAGTTAAAACTCAAACTTAACTAATTACCAAACAAGTCAGTAAAATTATTACCCTGATTATACTGACAGTGTGGCTAAAAAGTAAAAAGGTTTTTTACTTTTATTTTTGTTTTTCAACAATATCATTTTCCAATTATTTTTGTTTTAACTGTATACTATTTATGATATTTAATTTATTATATTAACATTAGATTTAAAGAAATTGAGATTATTAATGATACTTTTTATATTACTCTACTTTTCAATTATTTTAAAGTTGTTAATTTTATCGGTTCATTTAATAGCAGGTTGGTAACGAGTGATAACTTATTACTTTATGATATGTTCACATCACTCGAGTTAATAGCAATATAGTTTTAATTGTCATTTTTTTAATATTTATCTTTGTATTTGAAGATTCAAAAGTTTATAGAATAACATTTCTTAATCTTTCCACAGTTATTTAAATTATTTAATAAATTATAAACTTCTCAAATTTTAAATATTTTAAAAATTATTTCTTTTATCCCTTACATAGAAATATATTTAATTGAGTACGAATAATATCTACTCATTATTCGATCAACAAAAATTTCATTTATTTCTTTTGTCGTCGATTTAATAAAAATATTTTAAAATTCATCAATATTTATAGATATTTTTAAATATTCAAAAATATATATTTTATAAAATTTAAAATAAAAAGTTATAAAAATATATAAAATATAATATAAATTAAAATTTAATTTTAATTAAATTTAAAATTAAATTATTAAAAGTATATAAATTATAATATAAATTAAAATTGTTTTAATATTTTTTCGAATAATAAATATTTTAATAGTTAATATGGTATCTATTTTCAATTCATTTATATGTATGAAAGTCTTTATTATCCACTGATAATAAATATTTATAAATACTAGTTATATGTCATAAATTTTATTTATAACTTTTTCAATCCCTATATCTAACATAGACTAATAAAATAAACTTTCATATTTTCTTAAATTTTACCGTCATGTTAATTTTATATCTTCCATTTTATATAACTTATGCAATGTATCTAACATGTCAACTTCAACACATCAACATCAAGTTAACCTTTCTTTTATGATCTACACTGAACATAATGAAAGAATCATATATATATCTTAAACTTTTTTTACAAAATAATATTAGTTTTGATTAAAAAAATGTTGAATTACGTTCATATCTTAAACTTTTACATCACTTCTTGATATAATAAGCTATATAAAAGGTTCGCCTTTATTTACCTAAACATCATTACGTATTTTTTTAGTTGTCAACAAACATTAAATGAGTGTTTTCACAAGAGTATTAAAATTTAATCATATCACACTAATCATATAAAACTGTAATTGCATGTATTAAAAAATGTTATTGCATCATAACTTTAAATTTTTTTAATATTGTATCGTACTAAATATCCAGACGATACCATTCCTATTTTGAATGCAACCATATGTTCTTAGAAAAAGGAGGAAAATTAAGCATCATATCCTTGAAAAATCCTTCTCCCTCTCCTAAAATAAAAAAGCTAAGTGAGCAGTGTAAAAAAGATGAAAGATTTAGATACCCTTCATCACTGTCTTTAGGATGCCACGATATTGTTTCAAACAACCTTCTTCATATTGCTCCAAAGCTCTATCTCTCTTTCTTTTATTCAATGCATCATGCTATTAATCATCTCTTAAATTCAGATTTATATGTATTATTAATTTACCTTGCATGTATTTTACTTTTTTTAAAATATAAGATGTTGAGTTTAAATAAAATGAGAAATATACATTATGTATTGTATAGAATTAGATCTTTCTCGACTTACGATCATGTATAAATAGAAATTATTTATATCGGATCAAGCTAATGAATATTGTCACGATTCACATCTAAAGATGATAATACGTCAATTAAACATTACGATATGATATTTATTATAGTATTCAATCCTTCTTAAAATATGAATATATTTCTAAAAAGGAGACAACAAAGATACACTAAATTCATCTAAGTAATGGTTTGAGGTATATAAAAGTGATTTGTCAGCCGGTAAAATGTTTTCCAATTTTCATACTATACTAAACAATTGGTTTATTTATATGCTGAGTTGAGTATCAAAATATCTAGAAATATCCTTTCTTGTGGAATAAAAATTACATAAAAACATTTTAGATATTTAAGTAAAAATGCAGGACAATTCGATTCCACACAAAAACATACTATAAGTATACTAAAAGTGTAATTTTTACCATATATGGTTGAGCAATTCAAATAAAAGTTGTTGTTTGCTTCACACATTAACGAGAATATAATTTTTTAAAAATGATTTATTTTCAATCGTTAAACAAGTTCATTTAGGATCTATCAAATTGTGTGTATGTGTATATTTAAAAAAATTTACCTTCTTAAGTTTAATTTATAAACAATATAAAGCAGATAACCTAAGTGAAATGAGTAAACATGAATAATATAAATCAGAGAGATATTTTCGTTTTATTTGTATAATACATACATACATATATATATATATATATATATATATATATATTGATGGATTTTAGAAAAAATATGATATGAATGAAACATGATCTAACTTCTAATTACTTTATTTTCAAAATTAAAATCTCTAAGATAATTTAGACTCATAATAAACTCCTTACCATATTTATATATTATTTTTAATTACCTTGTTAAAAAAATTATTTTATTATTCAGTTAAAAATCTGAAAAGTATAATATGTTAGTTCATGTTTCTCTTTTCCTCGTCCAAGGGGACTGTATCAGTTAGGTTATTGGGCCTTTTCCTCGTTCATGTTTTTTGCCATCATAAAAAATATTGAAAAATTCGATAAAATTATTAAAAAAACTCAGACGTGTTGTTGATTTGAATGAGAAAGACAAATTATTATAACATATGCTTATTATGTTAATGAGAGAGACTTTTACATATTCATTTCATGTGTAAAATCTTAGTTTTTTACCATTTATTTATAATTATGTATCCCTATATTATTTATATAAAGTCTTGTAACATTTAAGAAAATGATTTTTTTTAATAATTATGTATCCCTGTATTATTTGAGAAAAATGTGTTTGTGTGCGATGTTGACAAAAATGTTAACCAATAATTATGATGATTATTATGATAATGTTGAGACTATAGGCCATAATTTTCCACTTTTATATAGTGGTTTTGGCGTGTCACTGTGCTGCATTATTTTCCATCTATGGACACACGTATCTTTCAGCAATAAGGGCTTCCTCCTTTTCATCTCTTTCTTATTAAAGAAACAAAACCTTTTGCAAACTAACTATATTAAAAATAAAAAATAAAAATTGGTATTTTATTTTTTTACGTTATCAATAAAAATAAATAAAGAATTATTGTGTGATTGAAGCTGAGGAACGAAACGACGAGTAGGGGCCGGGTAATGTGTGCATTTGAGGAGGAGAAGGTGTCGTTTAGGAAGTTAGAAAAATGGAGTTAGGAAGCTGACACGTGGCACCCACTCCCATTTTGTAGTGGAGCAAAGCTTCTTGTCGTTTCCTCGTCTAATGCTGATTAGGTCTCGACACTCTCACGCGCATCTCCCACAAATCATTTGCTGGCGCGTGGGTTCCACTCATTTTCATTATTATCTTTTTTTTTTTCACTCACCCCGATCAAATGTCCTTTAAATCCTTGTTATTAGTTAATTAAGCCGTTTTAGTGATAATATTGTTAAGTAGATTGAAGATGTAATCAACGTGATACTCGAATTTTATATGAGATTAAGATTAGGGTTAGAAGTGGATTCTTACAAACAAAATCTATGACTACATAAAATATCTTAAATATGTTTTAAATTTTTTAATTCTTTAATTTTCAACGAAAATTAAAATTAATTATTTTTAAAAACGTTTACCCAATTTAATTATTTAATTTTAAAAGTACATAAATTAATTTTTTTTACTAAATTTTCTTAAATTTATTTGATGTTTCAAATAAAAAACATATTAAAAATATTAAATAAAGTTAACAATTGATTAAAAAAATTAAATTTATTTATTTTTAAATTTAAAAAGCTAAATTAAATCAAATTTTGAAGAGGAAGTTATTCTAATTTTCATTACAAATTTATATCAAATATATATTTAACGCAAAAATCTATAATCATATATAAATACAGAAAATAATAAGCAAATGAAGTGGTCTCATTTAATATTCACATACCATTTCTTATTTCTTAAAAAAATAATATTATTTGTTTTGATACAATTTTATCATATTAATTTAATTAAGTTATGAACCCATCCAAAGTTAATTTTAGAATGTTATTGTGAATTTTGGAAGAATAAAATAAATAATAGTTAAAACTAATTGTACGGCTGTTTAAAATATAATTTAATTTTTTAAAGTATAAAATCAATAACTACGCATTTAAAGCGATGCGAAAGAAGTGGTGACATAACAAACCTATAAAACATTAAAAGATCCCGATTTGTTTGATAAGTATCTATCTCTACGAAAGCTGTGTTCCTCACTATTAAGATATTTGTTTGACTTAAAATAAACTAACATTTTTGCATATATTCACCCATTTAAGGATATACTTTTTAAAACTGATGCAAAAGTTAGCGTAATTTAAATCTCCTTCATCAGAGAAAAACGTCATTACTTCATTAACAAAGTATGCATTCTTATTTTTAACAATAAAAAAAAACATCTTGATCACATACCTAAAAAAAATCTTTATTAATCATTGTAACTTTGTTTTACAAATAGTATAAAATAAAATAATGGTAGAAGTGAGTTTTAGGTCTAATTCAATCCCACAAAACTAACTTGTAAGATGAGGTCTGTATTCCACTTATATTGGTTTAAACCATTTAGTTGTCCCTATTTTCGGGAGGTTTTCCCATTTTGATCCCCGTTTTATTCGAATCCCTAATTGAGTTCCTATAATTGCTGATTAACTTTTCTGCACAGCTGGGAGGATGACCTATTAATTTCTATAAACGTGACCTATTTAGAGTTGAAATGTGGCATGAATTAGAGTTGAAATTGATTGAAATTAGCACTTATGGGACTCAATTCATGCCACGTTTCAACTCTAAATAGGCCACATTTATAGAATTTAATAGGTTATCCTCCCAGCTATGCAAAAAAGTTAATCTCGTTAGCTAAATTTAACGGCAGGGGCTTAATTGATTGAAATTAGCACTTATAGGGACTCAATTGGGAATTCTAATAAGACAGGGATCAAAATGGAAAACTTCCCCAAAATAGGGACAACTAAATAGTTTAAACCCACTTATATTTTATAAATAAACCTTATCTCTAGTCGATGTGAGACTTCCAACAAATACTTCAAAAATTAAACGTAAATTCAGACTAATAATGAAAGAAATGGATATCACTTGTAAAGTCATGTCTTTTTCTTTTAGCATTGCAAATAAAATGGTTGTCATTTTCTTTGTGGTTAAGTTTAAGAGCTTTTCATATCTTTAATTACAATAATTGCTGCTTTTAGTGTTGACCCCTTTCAAACCCATAGGACATATATACAAAAAACTTTTTCAAAAATCGACGTACGATATCACATAAAAAAAATAAAATCAACGTATGATTTTGATGGGGTTTAAAAAATGGTGATAATGCTGAAATCTTATATCAGCTTTTGATTAAAATTGCAAAGGACAACATTGATATAATCAAAATTGAAAAACAAGTGGACGATGTTTCGTTATTTTTAATGCCCCACGCATCTTTGTTATGTACTCATCTCTTTGATGAAGTGGTTTGTATTCACTTGTTTGTATATTGTACAATATCCTTTGCCATACTACATCAATGTCTGATGTGACATAACAATTGATCCAAAATCCAACCTGTGAAGTAATTTTAAAGCTTATATATATATATATATATATATATATATATATATATATATATATATATATATATCAGTATCTTAAACACTGGGAAAACTATTGTAAATATATTTATGAAAATTTTATTTTATAAATTAATTTTATAGAATTGAGTTAAATTTAATGTTTATTTTTAAATATGGTATTGTTAAAAATACTAGAAATAAGGTCAATTCATAATATATATAGATAAATACAAAATTCATCTTACAAGTTGGTTTTGGAAAATTGAATTAAGTTTAAAGTTCACTTATAATTTATAATTAAAATCTATATTTATTATTTGTTGAACATATCGTCGAATCATTCATTAATGTCTAATATTGTATAATTACATCAAAACTAAATGTGATCTCATTCATAATGTTTGTCAATCAAATCAATAAATCAGAAGAAAAGGGAAAGAGAGATGCTAAAGTTGCTGGTGCACGAGTGACTAATCGTTGCTTAGCCTTTAGTTGAAATTCCTTTAGAATACAATATATGGAGTAAGATTTGAATATATCTTCGTATTCATTTTTTTAAAAGAATGTTTTAATTTTGACTCACGTCTTTCATGAGTTGATGAAGAAAGCAAAGGTGTGCATTCGATTTTATAAAGTTTGAACAGGTTATATGTTAATTGAAGTTTTAATATTTTTCTACTCATAAAATTTTCTAGTGTTAACATTTTTTAGTTAAAATTTCTGAGTTGGATTCAGTTATTATTTTATTTTTTAAAAAAATATTCATACCAATTTGAATTTCATAGTTAAATTTAATTATTTAAATTAAACTTTTAATAAAAGTTATTTCTTTTAAATATTTTTTCTTATGATTGTGAAAAGTTTCTATCATTTAGTTTTTTGTTTTTGGTTATGGGAATTAAATGATGATTACATTGCATTATGGTCATTAACGTATATATTCATTAAATGAAAATGAAGTTTTCAAAAGCTTTGTTTTTGTAAAATCCTTTACAAAATTGAAGTTTATCAAATAACTTTTGTAAAACACGATATGTTTTTTATCTCTCAATCATATGTTTATAAAAAATATTATTTTATTCATTATGATGAATTCTAACTTTTATTTATAATCCTCCTCTCCTTTTAGATATTATTGTTGTTTAAATGTAATGTTTTTTTATCTTAATATCAAACTAAGATGTATTTCATGATAATTTCACACACAACATCATCTATAGGAATGATGTATTAATTTAAATGATTTATTTCCATTTCTTTATTTAGTTTAAATCTATTCATGAAACTTATTTCTTCAAAATAAATATTCATTTTTAAAAGGTTAAAATTTATTTTATTTGTACATTTTATTTAAAATTGAAAAATACTTATATGATTTATATAAAGTAATATAGTTATTTGTATAAAAATAATTTTTATTTTATTTGTTTCTATCTCACCTAATAGACATATTAAAAAATATGATTCAATAAAATTTTTTAAGCTTTTTCATTATTGAACAGCTTAAACTTACCTCTATTTTTATTTGAGTCATATTTACATATTATAACTAAATATCAACATAGTTGAATGTATTATTATTACTTATTACATTATTATTATATACCTTAAGTAAGTATTATTCTAATAGAAGTATAGGTTTACCATCCATGTTAATCCTATCAATATTTTTTCAAAGAATACTAATATGATAAACACTAATATACATATTTACAAATATTTTAACTTTTTTATTGACTAACGTAGATCCATCAACAATACAAAAATCTTTTCTTGATGATAAGAACAATCAAAATTACTCTTAAAATTTTATCACCTATTTACAAATTCAGGCTTAAAATTCATATAAAAACTTTATTAATACTTATCACTTTATTAATACTTATCACGAAGGAGATCATGATTTTTTATCAATACTGATAATAATATTTATAAATATTTTTTCTTTAATTTTTAAGGTTTCTTGTGCAACTCAACAAAAGTTAAAGAGGACATTTTAAAATGTGTAAGCCTAACAACATTTTGAACTCAAAATATTAATACCAAAAAGAGAATCTTTGCTTTGTACATAAACTTAGCCTAAACTAGAGTATAGTTACTTGTTTTAGTAAAAAATTCTTACATTGCTGGTAATTGAAAGTCTAAAGCATCTTGTAAAGTTTATGCTCAAAGTACTTTTGGGCGATCATAAGAAGGCTAGGTGCAAGAGAAAGATTTCTCACACTTCAAATAAGTTTTTCACCATTTTTTTTATCTTAACTTTTTTTTTTCTCAATAATTTTTCTCTCTATTATAAGATAATAATATTAACTGATGATGCAATACTAATATGATTAGTCACATTGTATAGTGTGTGAGAATACTAATATGTTTTTACTTTTGTAAAATACATTTTTAATATATGTGATAAATTTTAACTATTTATAATAGTTTGTTTAATTAATTCAAGTAAAATATTTTTATAAGGTTGAATTGATCTTATAAAACCATTCTTAGTTATTGATATTAAAAAATAAATTTTAAATCTGACTTAAATTTATAAAGTAAAATTTGTATTATTTTAAATTGAATTTATCTCTAATTAATATGATATTTCTAACCATTAGTATTATATTTATTTTCATTCTCAGTCTATGAAGATGATACCTTTAACTTTAAAGTTAATATTTAAAAGAAAAGAAAACAATTTTATAAATCATACATATATATATATATATATATATATATATATATATATATATATATATATATATATATATATATATATATATATATAAAACTAAATATTGTAATATTGACCTATTTATATTATTTTTACGATAATTTTATATCGTTCAAAGTCAAGGTCTAAATAATTTAAATATTTATTTATTTATTTTTCTTTCAAATACAAGAATAAATCTGTGTCGAGATTTTAAATCTCTAAAGTGTACAATTTTTCATGTGTAATCAGAATACATATTAAGAGACTTGATTTTTTTAAGGTAATATAATTTAATTACATGATTAATTAATAACCCGAAATTTGAATTAAGTCATTGTTGATTTGACCAAAAATATCTCAACTACATATACATATGATCTCGAGAACCTTATTATACATAAACAATATTTTATCATACATAAGAAAAATGCACGTAACTTCATGAAAAAAAAAACAAAAGAAAGGGAAGAGTAAAATAAGGTATCTCCAACACATGAACCGAAAGTGTTTATATTTTCATATCATTTTGATGGTGTTAATGTTACTTTTTTAAAAAAATTTCTTACAAGACCCACAACATATAAGATGCTCTAACAAGGGGTCAACTTTGATGCAAAAAATAATAGTATAAAAATATTAAAAGAATAATTTTGTTTCGAAGGGCATAATTTTTAACCTTTATGATGATGCTTCCTAATGATATCAAGTCATTTCAATAGAAAAAAAAAAAAAGGTGTTATCCTAGTCCTATTTTCTTTAGTTTTCACGCTCTTTCGGTTCTTTCTATCTTTGCTTATTCTACAAATAGAGATTATGCATGGGATAAATTCCTTGTATTAGTGATATACTTTACAACTCATTAAAAAAGAAAAAGAAAAATTGACATAGTTACAAAGTAATCGATCCCAGTATCTTCTCAATCAAAATCATGCACATATGATATATTAGTTGAAACTTGTAGCAGATGATATATTAGTTTAATTGGAAGGGAATAATTTTCTCGTGGAAGGGATTATTCAAAAGGTATCTTAGATTTTTTAAAAACATCTGAACCAAACTAAATTGATATTGAATTGCACAAAAATAGAAACAGAATTGCTTAAAAACTGCACTGATATGTTTTGTTTAAAAATTAGGTTTAATAGGTTCGGAGGTCCCTATATTTGGGGGTTTGTTTCAATTGGGTCCTCCAATTTTTGGAAGTGATCAATTAGGTCCCTAATTTTGTCAATTTGAATCAATAAAAGCCTTTCCGTTAAATGCACTTAACGCCGTGAAGTTTTTTAATATGTGGCACGCTGACGCTTCCAGGTGACACCATTTCAAGTATATAGGTGGATTATAAAAGGGTGAAATCTCTTTTCACCCTTTTATAATCCACCTATGTACTTGAAATGGTGTGAAGCGTCAGCATGCCACATGTTCAAAAACTTCACGGCGTTAACTGAAAGACTTTTATTGATTCAAATTGACAAAATTAGGGACCTAATTGATCACTTCCAAAATTGGAGCACCCAATTGAAACAAACTCTGAAATATTGGGACCTCCGAACGTATTAAACCTAAGAATTATTACCACACTTTCACTGAATTATGATATTATAAAATATAAGGTATGTATCTTAAACAACTCATATATACTTTAAACAAAATATATTATTTTAATTCAATAATTAAAATTAAATATGTTTTATTTTTGTAATTTTTCATACCAAATTTGATTTTTTTTTCTATTCCAAACTTTAATACGTTTGGTCCTCAAACTTTTGTTGACGTTTGGTCCTCAAAATAAATAAATATAGTTTTTATAATCTAATTATAAAATTTTGTTTACGTGTCCATCATTTTGATCATTTTTTAGTTTAAATTTCAATCATAAACAGTGTGTAACAATAAAAAAAAAAGTTAACATCCTTAGTTTAAAAAAATTAAATATATTCATTTTTAAAAGTTTGAAAGTAAAATAAACATAAACAAATTTCAATTTCACTTAAGAATTTAAAAACTAAAACATATTTAATCATTTAATTTAATTTACTGAGATCACGTTATAATAAGGTATTGAAGATTTTTTATTAATTAAAAATAACTATATTATGATATATAAGTGAGTGTAAATCTCATTTTATAATATAATTTTATAACATTAAGTTTGATTTAAGTCTATTGGTGACATGAAAATCATTTAAAATTTATCTTTAAGATACTTTATTATTTGTTAGACTATTCGTTTAAACCATTTTACAATTTACTTCAATTCTTTCAATAATTTCAGTTGTAGATATTAGTCAAATTTGTCCACTCCTGAGACAATTGGAGTTGCCATTAATATGCTTTATTCATGTTAAAATTCCACATAGTTTAGCTGTAAATTTATTAAATTCGTGTATCTCATAATTGAAAGCAATACAGAACATAACAATGATGATGGGAGCTCTCACGTTGGGGGAAAAACATGACCAAGTTGCATGTTTCCTTTTGGACCACGGTTAGATTCGAGACGCATGTCCCATTGTCAATGTTTCTCTAAAAGTTAACGCATGAAGAACAGGTAAAATGGTAACAAAAATCTTTTTATGGGGTTGTGGAGATCCGAGTCACAACATACATATCTACCTAAATAATTTTTCTCCTAAACTTTGACTAAATATGTTTCTATTCATATATATGTATAACATAAAATACTTAAAATTTTGAGAAATATATAATAGAAGAAAACTACTAAAGTACGGTAGAAGAATGATTAAGTAAGATTAAGAGTGAGTGAGTGTTGAAATAAGTAGGTTTATTATATATATATATGGGCACTTTCTTTAATAATGGGTTGAAACTGATTGCGGCACTTGCACTGCACTTTCTATTCTCTTTGTAACTGACATTAATTATATTATCTTTGGTCGCAACTGCATTCCTATGTTGTCAAAAAGAAGATGGGAATTATTATTAAACAATGACCACTTTGGAGGATCACTAATTGACTGGTTCAGTGTAATTAATGATTTTATTAGCAACATTGCATGTCATCACAAGAATCAGAAGAAGTAGAGTTAGAAAAAATAAAAAAGTTAATTAGCTGTTGCAAAAAGATGCATTTTGGTTGTTATGATGTTGTACTTGAACTGGTTTGAAGCTGAGAGTTCAATGATTAGTGGCTGTAGCTAGGGCTATTGTTGGTTTTGAGGTAAAGTAATTAGTGAGGGTTAATTAAGGTTAATTTGAGAGTAGAGAGGTTAATTAAAGAGAGAAGCATTGGAGCATAATGGCACTGAGAAACGGAGCCCCACATGCATGAATGAAAGTGGGGATGATGTGGAATAAGGTAATGACAGAAAGGGTAACCGGCAAATCTCAGGTGCCACTGCAAGATTTTGAGACAGCAAAACCCACATAAAACACGCGCGTGTCTCCCTTGTTCCTTCCATTATTATTATTATTATTTATCATTTCTCTTTTTCCCCATAATTGATGAAATGATGCATAATATATTGAGGGATCTAGAGATATAGACGGGCCATGATGATGGATATATATATATATATATACACGTATAGTGTATATGAGTCAAAAGAGATGAAAAAGTTAAAATTGAATGTAGATGTTAGATTTGTTGAAAGTGGAGAAGCACATGATAATAGGAATGATTGTGTGTATTGAATATCCGTATGCAGCAGCCTCTCGGCAATGTGCTACTTGATACGCTACAAAAGCATGCGCAATATTATATGCCACAGTGTTGCACTTCCACACATATCTCATCTCATAAATAATACACTATCCCTTCTTCCATTCATTCACTCATTCTCACGTAAGCATTTCACCCACCATGATGCATTTTCTATAACCAATTTAGACTAATACTCTCTCGGTTGGTGAGGTCGAGTGTCTCAGTAACTCTAGATACCTTCACAATTTTTTTCTATGTATTGTTTGGCCGTCTTTTCAAGTCTTTTTTCTCATTCTGCCGTTTAGAAGTGTATCTGTCAAAGATTTTCCGATACTTAAGTCAGACTGTTCGTACGATAATCTGAAATCAGTAATTATTATACAGTAAATGTAAACCACAAACCTCTTATCTTTTACTCCTAATTATAGATTTTGACATGAACATGAGATTAAGGAAGTCTTAATTACAGCCAAATCCCAACCTAATACATCTAATTACCACTTACCTTAATCCTCGTAAAAAACCTAATCACGGTCTCGGACCGACCGTTCATCTTTGGTCATCTGACCTAAGTAACAATTTCTATCGCGTCCAATCATTAACGGTGATTTGGTTTCATGGCCAGACAACGTTTTGGAAGAGGAGGTCGAGGCCGTCCGGACCATACGATACAAATACTATATTATTTTTGTATCACAACTCTTGAGAACTCAAACAAATTCCTTCAAAATTTCAAGCTTCCTTTTTCTGTGTTTATCATTTTCCTGTTTTTTCTTCCATGTATGGACAAAAGTGGTTCAGTGATTGAGTATATATAATTAATATTTATTATTTTGAGAGATGATTTGATTTTCAGTCTTTTGCATATCACCAACATTTCAAATTCAGTTTCCCTGCTTCCTTTTTTATTAATGGATTAGCTTTCCTTTTCTTTCGATATCCCCAGTAAAACCTTTTTCTGAAAGAAAAATTATCCCGTACATGCTCAACTTTTGGCATGAATAATTGAATATTTGTCAGTAGCTTTTGCTTTTCTTCATATATATAATAATCTTAAGTTTTGAAAATACTAAATGCAAGACTCTAGTTTTAAGAGTGAATTAACTTTTCTAGGTGATGTCTTTTGTTTACTACGTTTTAAACTATCATCAATACACTTATTCGATTAATGTATAGCATAGGTTTATAGATTATGATTGATAATTTTGATGTGCAATCGAATATGAAATATTAATTTGTTATATATATTTGACTCGTAAATGGATTCCCTCTTGGTCTTCTTGATTTGAAGTACTGAAAGAAAAAGATAAATAAATTGGTATACTGTTACAAAAAAGGATGAATTGATATAGTTCCCTTTTAAATGTAATTATGAGTGTGAAATAATGAAAGCAATAGGAGAAGACATCTTTGGATTCCCTTTAGACCAGGTAGGTCAATGCTAAACCTACTCATATAATTCATCATCAAATTCTCATTCTAAAAATTCATTCTCTTTAATTTGATTTCAGTATATGCATCGCTAATGTATCTCATAATCTAATAATCAAATGTATATTTTAGTGATTAAATAATTAACACAGAGAAAGTGGTAGCTTAAAGAATGATTTACGGTACCAAGTTTGAGAGAGAGATTTTTATGTTATGATAAAATATTATATAAAAGTAGAAAAACTTGAACTAAAGGACGTGATAGCATATATTTTGTGCAAACTAGCTAGAGAAGCACTAATTCTTGCTCCCTTGCTTGGTAGGCCAGGGAATAATTATTATTTATCACCGTACCACTACTCTCTATTACTTTCTTCTTTCTTCTTTCATCTATACATACAAATCTATTCACATTGTTTCATGCTTCTTTCTTCCATCGTTAAACTATTCATCTACATCATTCTCATTGATTATTCAAAGTCAAGTTATCAAAATCCATCTTCAAAAGAATCATCAAAAACTATCCATACCAATGATAAACAAAACTAGCTATATTCAATGTTGAGGTGAAAGAAAGAAGACAAAAGAAAGAAGAAAAACAGAATTTGTTCGATTACAAAATTACAACCGTTGATCTGAATAATATAGTACTTGGTCTGTTTAACTTTACAGCTAAATGTGACAATGTCTATGTATCTCAATGTCACATGTATTGTGTAATGTCGGACTCAACAAAATATCGCGAGACAACCATGAAGGACTAAAAAGCAGCCTCTTATTTTTCTTAATGCATGGGCCTAGAACATTGGGCTAAGGCCCATCTTATTTTTAAAGGCCCAATTGTCTGAGTGGAGGAACTGTGAAGACACCCAATGTTCGTGTTTTAAAGGAGGGAACTGTGAAGAGTGAGGGTGAGACGAGGATCTGTTTAGCATGGTAGCCCAATAAAACTCGGGGCCATGTCGAAAATAAGCCTGTCAACTTTGAACCCACGAGATACGACCGGTGTGCATCCTGAACCGGGTTTAACGAGCAAAATTGCTTGAAACGAAGAAGCTAGTTAGAACAAACATCTGAACCGAGATCGTAGAGGAGGAAGAAGAAGAAGAAAAAGAGAATGGGAACGACGGTGGCGGGTCTAGCACCGGGTCTGTCTCGGAAACTGAAGAAGGTTCTAGAATCGAGGATCGACACGCCTGATCTCTTGTCTTCGCTCAACACACTCTCTTCCTTCTACGACGAGAACACTCCTCAGACGCGTCGCAACCTCCGATCCACCATCGAGAAGCGCTCTCTCTCCATCAACCACGAATTCCTCGACGCTTCCCACACGGCGCAGCTGGTAATTCTACTTCCGCCGTCGATCTTGCAAATCTTCTCTCGCCGTTTCCTCGCTTGCTTCCGCTGTTCTGATCCGGTTCATTTCTTTCTGCATTTGCTTTGCTAGGCCTTGGATAGCGTGGAGAGAGAGGTCGATGCGCTCGCTGAATGCTGCGACAGGTTTAGATTTCTGTTTCGAAGTCTTCGTTAGTTGCAATTCCTTGTTTGCGTTTTTATCACTCGTTGATGTGTGTGTGCTTGATGCCGAATGATGTTAAGTTTAGTTCCTTAGTAGAATGATATCGTAGGAAGTGTTTATGTGGATCCTAATTGCTTAGTGTCCAAGTAATTGACTGCGCATATGAAACGAGCACATTGCGCTGGAAGTTCTTAGTGTTTAAAAATTTGGGATTACCTGTACCCATGCCCGGTTAACGTGGGGATTCCCCGCTATAATTGGTCTAAGTGTTGTGTTGCAACGTTTTATAACACTTATTATTAATCACTTGTTTCTATAGTTTTATAACTCGGATGAATGTTAGGCTCCACATGCAGACAATAATTAAAAAGTAACTATAATTAGTTACAAAATTAGGTTGCTCAGTGCTGTGGCGTGTGTCTAGAGGTCTAGTTTTAATTTAGAATGTTTCCTATCACTTGATACGAAGTTCTTGGGATTTAAGTGGGTGATTTGGGTGAAAAGTTTGCTAACTTATTGCACAAGGAAGGCAGTTCCACGCTAGCATGCATATTAGAGATGCGTATGGTATGTGATCAACAGATTTATTTTTTGTATACCGTATGGAATTAGCAGTGCTGTGCCATGATAACCAGGTTCCGAGTCATGTCTGTTTGGTACTATAGCAATTTGTTGGGGTTAGGATTTTAACATATCAGTTTTACATTTGAAAACTGAAACAGTCTCATTGTTTTTTCCAATAGAATAAATTCTTTATTTTGGCACTGATCAAATTTGAGGTTTTATTCTTTTACAGGATAGCAAAGGCTTTGAATAGTTGTAGTGCTAGCACGACTGACATTATCAGTACCACAGAGAGGCTCAAACAGGAGCTTGAAACTACCACACAGCGACAAGAGATTGTGGCATGTTTCTTACGTGATTATCAGCTCTCCCCTGAAGAGGTTTAGATAAATGTTTAATGACTTGAACTATGGCTATGTGAATTAAATGAAATACATGTATTAAAACCTTACTTACAATTAGTCGTTGATTATCTGTAGATAAACGCACTTAGAGAAGAGGAGCTGAATGAAAACTTTTTCAAGGCATTATCTCACGTCCAAGAGATTCATGCCAATTGCAAAGTATTGCTAAGGACGCATCATCAGGTAATCTGTTTGGATAGACGGAGAAGAGAAATTTGTTAAGATGGTTAGAATATTTGAGTTAGTTTCTTGAGGTGTTAGTTAGATATAAATAGGAAAGAAGGAGAGGAGAGGGCGGAAGGAGGTGAACTGTTGTAGATTGAGCTTTGTTCTTTTCATTCTATTCTATAAAAACCTTTCTTTTCTTGCTCTTTTCAATTCTTGGTTCCTAACATAATCTTCTTGTCATCTCTATCCCCCTATATTATGTGTTGTTGTGCAATACTAAACCTGCTGTTTGCAATCTGAATTCTGAATCCAATTTGCGCATATAATTATGAGTTTAATTTGGAATGCTAGTTATTCTCTCGGGCAATATTTTCTCTCGTTTACTGAGTGATTATAGTTATGCTAGCTCACTGTGCTGCAAAGCTGGTTATAGCGTTAGAATGATGAATGTGGAATTAAATCTAGAAATTTGAAAAGTTAAGGAGATATTTAGAAGAGTGGCACAAACAAGTTGGTACAAATCTTTGAGACAATAATGAAAATTTCTTGGATGCATGATCTCTGTATTCTCATTCGTTTATTTTAAGTAATTAATCCTTAATCACCTCTAGTCTTTGTTGTATGAGTTCCAAAGATTCCCATTATTGACAACTCAAAATAGACAGTAAGATGTTCTATAATTAAATGGAATTAGATAAAATTTATTCATTGATAAATTTATATTCGTACATCTGAGTTATAGATGACCAAAGCAACTAGGTCTTTCTATTTCTTCATGTCAATAATCATTTTGTTGTGCACTTTTTACCTTTCTGTGAAAATTTTCACTTTATATATATTTTTTTCTGGGAGGTTTGCCCCATACTTAGCTGCTACTTTATTCATTTAAAAGTAATTTACAATTTTATTAAATTAAGAAATTTCATTGCAGCGTGCTGGTTTAGAGTTGATGGATATGATGGCTGTTTATCAAGAAGGTGCTTATGAACGCCTATGCAGGTGAAGATTCATCTAGTTCAGCTTATATGGCTAGACTAGAACATGAATTGTATTTTATCTGAGTTACTACAAGTATGAAGTATGAATTTTATTCTCTGTATTGTTGATATAGATGTCAAGGATAGATGTTTGTTTCTTTTTACTGAGATCAACTAGATTTTTCATATATATAACTACTTATAATTTTCATTTCTAGGTGGGTTCAGGCCGAATGTAGAAAATTGGGGGACACTGACAATCCGGAAGTTAGCGAGCTTCTGAAAACAGCTGTGCGTTACCTCAGGGAAAGATCTGTCCTTTTCAAGTATTGTGCAGAAGAGGTAATTCTGTCGTTGATTTAATGAACTGGCTCTAAAATCGATAGGTCTTGTTTTTCTTGGGATTTCAAATTTGCCATCTTCCATGTTAGTATGGAGATATTTTGCATTCTGAAGCATGTTGTGTTACATCATCTATTGGTGTTAATTAAAAAGTTGCTAGTGGACCTTGCATCATAATAACATAATATTGTTATTCTCTAATTATGGAAACTTGGACCTTAGTTTGTGCATCAGAAATTATTGATTTGCTAATTTTGCAGGTTGCTAATATGAGACACAATGCATTATTTAGAAGATTTATAAGTGCTCTTACGCGTGGAGGACCTGGTGGATTGCCTCGACCTATTGAAGTTCATGCTCATGACCCACTACGATATGTGGGTGATATGTTAGGCTGGTTGCATCAGGTATGACATGAAAGACATGTGGATGAAGGCTTGAAGCCTCTTCTGAATGCTATTATTCTGCCGTGACTTATTTGTTCATCATATGCTTTTTTGTATGTGTGCAGGCCTTGGCATCTGAACGTGAACTTGTAGCTGTGTTACTTGATCCAGATGCTATTATTGATTCTGGATCAAAGCAATTCACCAACAACACTGAGAATGGATCTGGGAAGACAGAATCTGACTTGATGTTTGTTCTTGATAGAATTTTTGAAGGAGTATGTAGACCATTTAAATTGAGAGTTGAACAAGTTTTGCAGTCTCAACCAAGTCTTATAGTATCCTACAAACTCAGTAATACACTTGAATTTTATTGCTATACTGTGAGTTGTCTCATCTTTGTCCTTTTTTCTTGATTTTAGCTATCCCATATCTTTATATATTTATGACTTTTCACGATCTTATAGATTGCAGATTTACTTGGGCGAGAAACTGCACTTTGTAATACACTATGGGCACTGAAAGATGCTGCTCAGAAAACATGTTTTGATATTTTGAAAGTTCGAGGGGAAAAGCTTTTGCGATATCCCCCCCTTGTAGCTGTTGATCTTTCCCCACCACCAGCAGTGAGGGAAGGGGTATCTGTACTTCTTGAAATAATTGACACCTACAACAGCATGATGGTTCCTGCTTCTGGCCAGAAACCCACTTTTGGTCCAGTTGTATCTGCTATACTGGATCCAATAATTCAGGTATGCTTCTCAATCTGTTACCTCCTGTTGATAAATTGATAGCATAATCGTTCTGTGTAATCACGAAAGAAAAAGATGTGAATTTGTAAATATTGCTATAAAATTTGACCTTGGTAACATAATATGGTCACTTGCGTAATCATTTGAAAATATTTGTGCTTGACATTTTAGCTATATACATGACACAGTTAGCTGGCGTATAATTCAGATATAGCAGTGCTGCCATTGGATTCCTATGTTTTTTTTTTTATGAACTTCAGAATTTTCTTCGTGGCTCTTGTGAGCTAAATCCTACTGCCAAGGATGTCTTAAATGGCTATGGGTTGGACTGCTAGTTATTTAGGATTTTTTTTTTTCTGTAACTTGGGAATTTGATTTTGGGTTATACTTTTTTTACATGTCTGGTAAAAGTTAATTTTGGGAGAAATAATCACGGCAATTGTTTCAGTTATCATAGAAAGTTGGCAAAATAAGCAATTGTGTCTTTTGAAAGTTGAACCAAGTTGGCATCTTTATATTTAGCAACTGTCTTAACAATAGACCCTTGCTGTAGACCCTTGAACTATTTGGCTTTAGAGTGATAAGAATCTCACTCGAAGAGTATTTGATATTGTGTTGTAGGAGTACGCTGGGTTTGTTTTCCCTTCGTTACCCATAGTAAAACATTCCAATTTGAAAAGAGATCTAGATTATGGTTATTCATTTTCCATTGGCTGTTTATTTAATAAGTCATTGGAGATGAGAGCTTTAGCTTCCTATTTGTTGCAGATGTGTGAACAAGCAGCGGATGCACACAAGTCAAAAGTAGTCAGCCATTCATCAAGGAGGAGTAGGACGAGTTCTGATTCTAATCAACATACTAAATCATCAGTGGATGCAATCTTGTCAAATAGTAGCTCTGCTTCATCCTCACTGGTCCGTTCTTGCTCCTCTTTTTTTTTTTTTTTTTTTTGAACTTAATTTTCCCTTCTCTTGAGTTTTGCCGATTTCTGCTTGTGGGATTTTAGTGTATATTTTTTCTCTTTAACAAACTTCAGTTTTTGCTATACACTTTATTCCTCTGCTTTTTAATAAACCTTTATTCCCATTATATAAAAAATAGAGAGAGAGAGAGAGAGATAATGCTATTGGGCACTAATTAAGAAAACAAAAGTGGAGAGTCTTCAGTGGAAAAGAAAGTAAATTTCATATTGAAAATGCAGATGTCATGTAATAATTTTGTAAGTAAATAGAAACACTTAATATATTTATATTTCTTAATCAGTCTCTTCAATATACTCTTTAGTAAGACAATATAAATCCCAATTATCTGCAGTTTTTTGCGTCTACATGTACTTTTCATTTGCCAGTTTTCTTTTTTTATCTGCATTTGCTATGTTGGTACATGAGTTTGTCTACACATCCTTTTAAGATCAGTTCTACGAGCAATTGGATGAAAACTTTACTTGGAATCTAGAACCTGAAGTTGAAGTAATATGTAACTTTACTGAAAATTATGTTGTAAGTGTATAATTTTGTGGACCAACGAATATAGTTCCATACTCCGTTATTCCAGGTGCGTGAAAGGAATATGGGAGAACTTAAACATATATATCTTTATAAAAAAAATTAAGTTCCTTGTGGAAGTTTAATGCAGTAGAATATCTTTTGTTTCTGTGCGACATTTGCATTAACTCGTGCCATATGTTGACAGACTAGTGAAACTCCTTCAAAAATCTTTCTCATTAACTGCTTGTGTGCTATTCAACAACCTCTATCTGGATACGAGGCTGTCGCTGATTACGTGAATAGACTCGGAGCAATGATTGATAATCACTTACGCGTTCTTGTGGAAAAAGAAGCCGAAGCAATCTTAAGAAGATGTAATTTGTCAGAAAAGATGCGTCTCTTGCAGAATTCAATACACAAGGAAGGGGAGAATGAAGTGGTTACCCCATTGGCTGAGAGGGAGGACACTAGTCCAGCCATTCTTTCGGAGTGTTTGAAAGCTCTGTTTGGTCTTATTTTGGGGAGTGAAAGTTCCCTGCCGGAATTTGAGCAGATGCAGGTTCCAAGATTGCGTTCTGAAGCTTCTATTGGCGTGGCCAGGTCATTGGCCGAAGCTTACGAGCTTATTTATAAGGCTATTATGGATCCCAAAAATGGTTATCCGGACCCCAGGGCGTTGGCAAGGCATCCGCCTGATCAGATAAGAACTATATTAGGAATATAAGTTGTCTTGCTTCGTTTATTTCTTTTGCTCCGATCTCTTACTCAATATGTTCATTTTGTTTGCTAATTACGTATATAAACTCTTCTATCTCATTTTGGATTGTACTGCTCTACTATTAAATAATTCTGTAATCTACTATTAGCCTTTAAGACGCTGTATTGGAATCTTTCATTGTTGTTGATGAATATAATTTCATTGAATGAACTTTCGTGTTATAAACTTCCCTTAGCACAATACTTTCTTATAAAAGTTAGGGGTTTTACTTTAAAAGACTAAAATATCCGTAAGTTGTATCTGAATATCCAACCCTAATTCTTCTCCAACGTTCATCTTAGTTTTTCTCTCTTGTTCGTTCCACCCCTTCATTGCTACACCGACGCTGGAACTGCTCCCATTCATGCATTCTGCGGTTGAGCATCGTTTTGTTTTTTATTTTTCTTCAAAAACTTTTCATTTTCTCAAATCATTGGATCATTGTTGTAAGTAGTCTGGTTTAATTTACCTTCTGGATTGGCTAATTAAGAAAATTCCTCAATTCTTAACATTTTTGGATTATGATGGAGTTTGGAAAGGGGAGGTGTCTATTTATGTAATGTCCTGGTCATTTCAAAACACCTTTTTAGATTGCTTGATGCGGAACATGTTTTGGACCTTTTGGGATGACTAGAGTATATAATGTGTTCTAGAAAGTCTAATTCAGAATACATATTTCACATTTTGAATTACATATTTCAAAAAGTATATTTGTATTCTAGAATGCTTAATTTGGAGAACATATTTCACAGTCTGGAATGGACAATTTTAAAACGCGTTCCGTATTAGATGTTTTTTTTTTTTTGTAGTAGATTTCGAATTATGTGCACTGAAAAATTCCATTCATAATTGGGTAATCTATAAAAGAAACAAGTGCACAAATCATTAAAAAAAAAAAAATCCATTAGTGTTACCCAATAATATCGTTTACATCTAGGGTAGGCCAACCAACTTTAAATTACCACCAAAAAATGCCAGAATCCTTAAGCTTATAGCAATTGAGTTAAAAAACACTATGGAGAGCAAGAAAAGGAACAGAAGGAGTAGACAACATTGAAATAAACTTTGAAGGGTAGTGATAATATTAAATGTTGTTGAGGTGAAGGCAGTAAAAGTATAGTTACCATTAGTAGTTCCATTTGAGTTTTTTTATTTAATTTGCTCCACTAGTATAGTATTTACTACATTAATCCACATACCATTGTTTATTTCGTCTATAACTATATATATAATATCTTTTTTTTTTCTTTTTTCAAATATAATTATTTATTGATTTTTTAAACATTAACGGTTATTTTGACATATTTTTGTATAAAACTGTTTAGCAATTTCTTTTTTTTTTATTCATTTATTTTACGAATTTTATTAGTGTTTGTTTCTCACATTGAGGTATTTCTTCTTATCTCATTGCCTTTATCTTTTCTTTTAGACTACTTTGACGTTTCTTTTTCTTTTTCCAGTATAAACATGATGAGTCTTGAATTTTTTTTGTCATAATTTAATTTCACTGTACTACTTTGAATATTAGGTTCTTGCGACAATTCCATTCTATTGATTATTTATTTTGAGAGCGTGGTGCAGTGTTATCTTGTGGTGATGTTTTTATTTATCATATTTCATTTAGGTTTGTTCACGCTTTTCCAATTATATTGTTTTTTTTTATTTATGTCAAACTTATTGAAAACAAAGTGTGGCACATTCCTATTTGGATAATCATAACATCTGAAAGTGGTAAACTTTTGACACCAAATACGTGTCACACTGTTATTGGACAGGGTGATTTTTTTTAAAAGAAAGAGAAAATGAGATGGAAATAAAAGGCACTAGATGGTTTTTGGTTTCATGGGTCTCATTTGGTGATTTTGAAAAAAAAAAAAGCCCTCTCACCTACAAGCAGCTTCATCCACAAGCTTTGTCACCGTTGAAGGAGTTTGTAGTTGGCCGAAGCGCTGCTGTTGAACAAAACTATATAGGCACGGTCGTTCACCGTTAGGAGCAAACGAACCCAAAAAACGTTATTGGAGGTCGTTTTTCAAGATTGCCGCCGTTCGTTTTGGTAATGCTTAGTTTTTGTTTGGTGGGTTTTATTTTTTTTAAATTTTTTAGGGCATTTAAGGGTTGTAGTGTTATTTGGTTGTTTGTCGTGATAAAGTTTAATGTGGTTTGAAGTTTTTGTTGAACATTTTGTCTCCTTTAATCCCTAACCACACCTCTCGTCCAATTTGTTGAATTTGATTCCCCTTTTGATATATAAGAAAGAAAGTAATGTTGTGTGTGTGTGGATTTGGGGTGTGGGTGGGTGTTAAGTCCCTAAATTTCACCATTTTTGTGTTAATATTCTTCTTTAACATAGTTTAGTTTTTAATTTTCTAGAATTAGTAGAATTAAGGTAGTTTAGAGTAATTAGGAAAAAAATAGGATTTTTGTTAAAATAGTGTTAAATTTGTTTTTTTAGTTAAATAAAATAGATTTTTGAATAAATAGGTTATTTTAATTTTTAGAAAAAGTTCAGAAAATAAAAATAAGAATTTCTTTTGTTGTTATAGAATTTTTTTTTTCTTTTTGCTGTATAATTCTTTATTTTCATTCTTTTTACAGGATTAGCTCTTGGAAAATTGGGCTAAGCAATCTGGGCCGACAATGATTTGAGAGTGTTTAATCCTCTACCTCCAACACTTCATTCTACATCTCCAAAAATTCCACTTTTAACTTTCTGACATCTCATCCTACATCTCCAACTTTTCAAAAGTTTCATTTTTAATTCTAATAAATATTTTTCATTTTCTTTCTCTCTCTTATTGAAAACATTCTACACCACCTTAATAATAATCTAATTTAATTTAAAATTCAAATATTATTTAATATGTTAATAATTATTAAAATATAATTTATATTATAATAATAATTATATTAAAAAATTGAAATATAATAATTAAAATAAAAATAATAATAGTAAAAATAAAAAATAAAATAATAATAATTAATTTAATTTACTATATTAAAAATATATTAAATTATATTAAATTATTAAATTAAATTAAATAACTATTATAATTAAAAGAAAAAATAAAATTTTAAAAAGATTTGTTAATCGGATATGGAAATCCGATAACATATAGTTCGGATATGGATATCCGATGAATATTGTTTTTAAAATTTTGTTTTTATTTAAATTTAATAATTATTTAATTTAATTTAATATTTTAATATAATTATTATATTTTTAATATAATAAATTAAATTGATTATTATTATTTTATTTTTTATTTTTACTATTATTATTATTATTTTAATTATTATATTTTAATTTTTTAATATAATTATTATTATAATATAAATTATATTTTAATAATTATTAAATATAAAATTATATTAAATAATAATTGAATTTTAAATTAAATTAAATTATTATTAAAGTGGTGTAGAATGCTTTTAATAAGAGAGAGAAAAAGTGAAAAGAATGTAAGATAAGATGTCAGAAGGTCAAAAATGAAATTTTTGGAGGTGCAGGATGAAGTGTTGGAGGTGTAGGATGAAACACTCATGATTTGAATGGTTTGGGCCTATGTTAATGAAGTGCCCTAGTCAAAAGACCAATTGGTCAGACATTGAGGGCCAAATTCACTCACTCAAAACGCTGTTGTTCGTGAAAGATTATGTTGAAGGTGCTGCGTTGATTAGGAAAAGAATTCTGATGCTTTCAATGGGCTGATAGTAGGTGCGCACAAGCCCAAAATGTTGAAGTTGAGCTGAATTACAACTTAATGAAACACTGTGTTTCAAGCAGCGTTGAAGGCAAAACTGGAAGATGGGTCTTTAGTTCGTGCTTCAATTAGGGAAAGGCATAATAGGCTTAGATTTGGGGATTTCTCCCAATTCTCTCAACACCTAAAAGCTAGGGTTCGTGGTCAAGCGAGGTGGAGAACTGCTGCGACGAAGCATGAAGCTAGCTCAATGGGCCATAGGAAGACAACCCAGAAGAAGCTAATCGGCCCAGAAGAAAGCAAATCGGACCGGAGAAGCTTGATCATCAAGAGCACGTGCTGAGCTGGTCGACGGTTGAAGAAGTTGTTTCAAAGTTCGTTGGAGGACACTCGAGAGTCAGTTTTTCATTCCTCCCCTTTTCCCCTTTTCCCATTTTTTGTTGTTTGGATTTTTCCCTATAAAATGGAGGTTTTGTGAAGTGTAAAAACACAAGTGGTGGGTGATAGACACCGCTCTCGACTATACGCTCTAGACTCTAGGTTTCCACATTCTTGCTCTAGTTATAGATTTTACTGCTTTCTAGAGGTAGATACATTCTTTGTTTCATTGGAATTCTCGGGGATGATCAATGGGTGACAGACTTTGAGTTCTCTGGGATTTCTGGTATCTGTGTTTTTGATTTCCAGTTCTTAATAGAAGTTGCTCTTTCAATTTCAGTTTCAATTTACATTTCTGTTTGCACTTTTAAATTTCCAGTTGCATTGATTTAGTCTTGATCTTTTATGATTTCAGTACTTGCATGATTTAGAGTATCATTTTAGGGATTTTGGATTTTGTTAGACTTGGTTTTATTGCTTTATTTTAGTCTCGATTCAATCTATTTCAATGTTTTCTTTTCCATTCGAGATTTATTTTCACGCTTTGCAATATAACTTCTCCTTGATAGAATTAGGATTCTTCAATTGCGCATTTCGTTCTTTGAATACACATTTTCATTTCTTATTTTGATTTTTAGAATTTTAGATGATATGCATTTTATTAGGTTTTGATATTTTTTTTTTTTGAATACATAGTTATATTATATTGAAATAAATAAAACAATTACCGTTTAGTGTAGATTTATGCATTAGTTTCATGCATCCATTCATTTCTAATCACTACTTCCACATTTCTTTCCTGCAGTATTCCAGAATTAAGCATTTGGTTTCTTTACTTGTTTTACATACATATGATCTTTAGTTTCTTTAGTAGTCCATATTTAGGTTCAATAGTTTAATTTCTTAGCATTAATCATTTAGATAGATACAATCATGCATTGCATTATGTTTTCTAATTTATTTCTTTAGATTTCATTTTATATTTTTGCCCCACCTAGTTTTTAGTAAATAAGTAAATAAATAGGCTATAATTCTATAATTCTAAACTTAATAAGTATCAAGTCCACGGATTAGACCCTAGGTTACCCCTATACTACATTAGTGGGGAATTTAGGTTTATTGAGATTTTAGGCGACAAAAATCCTTTCAACAAATGGCGCCGTTGTCGGGGACTTTGGCGATTTAAGTTTAGATTGTAGAGTTAGCCTTATAGGTATCTATTTTTGCTTTTCTGTTATTCTGTAATATTAGTTTCTGCAGTTTAATTTGTACATAGTTTCTATTTTTCATGCTATTTTCTTGTAGCTTTTTAGTATAAATTTCTGAACAAAAGCCCAGAATGAGAACATGGTGTACTTGTATTCTCTGAATATGTGAATAACCAGTTTGCTCCTGTAGCTTTGAGTGCTGCATGACCAGGGCCAACCACAGCCCTCTCTATACATTGGATCCAGAGATTGGCAGAACCAGGTGTTAAGACTTTGGCAAGCGTACCAAATCGTTACAAGTAGTAAACCGGTAAGACCGGATATCGTTTCCCAAGAGACTCGGTTACTACTCTACTAACGTATAATTACTAACTAATTTAAGTTAAAGAATGGTTCCCTTTAATTTGAATTTAGTGCAATGAAAATAAAAGTAATGCATAAGTAAAGGTTTGAACTAATTGAGGCCAAAACACTTGAAAATGAGATGATTGATGAAAATATGGAATGGATATGTTGGAGAATGATTTCAACTATTACACTCCTATGCAAATACACAGTCACTACTTCTTCAATTAGCTTGCTCTTGTCAACTTGCTAAGTTACTTAAACCCAATCCCTTGGTGAGAAAGCCTAGGTTCATTTGTTAAAAATCCCAATTCCTTGGCAACCTAACAAGTTCACCTGCATTAAGAAAAGAAGTTTATGACAACCAAAGGTCCTAGCTTTATCCCTAGACACTATTTCCTTTAGATGTTTAGTCCATTTTAAGGTTCACCCAACATTTCCCAACATTAAGCAAATCCTAGGATCATGCTATGGTTGATCAAGTCACAACAAACATTAAGCAAAGAACATAAACACTAACAAGTAATGATAGAAGCATATATTCATTCAAAACAAGTGTATTTACAATGGAGTTTCATAGTTTACATCATTCCCCAACAAAAAAGAACTTAGCTCTCCATGTGGAGAGCTTGAGCTTACAATGGAATAGAAGGAGACCCAAGGAGGAAGAAGGGTGAGTTCCCACAGCCCAAGACTTGCTCCAAGAGGTCCAAAATGAAGTTTCAGAGCTTCAGCCGCCAAAAAGTTTCAACCCTCGAAAACTGTGTGCCTTTTATAGGTATAGGGTGCCAAGTCAGCAAAAAGTCGCGCCCAACGCCCTTTTCTGGGGCACCCAGGCGCCAAAACTATGAAGAAAGTGTGAGCTGAAGGGCGCTGGGCGCCCTTTGGGGGCGTCTAGGCGTGGTAAATTGGCAAAAACAGCGCGTTGAAGGGCACTGGGCGCCCTTTAGGGGCGCCTGGGCGTCACTCGTGCAGGGAAACATCTTCAAAACTTCATCTTCTAAGCTCTTCCTTGGTTCTCCACTCTTGATAACTTGAATGTCCTTCCAAAGCACACAAAGTTCCTACAAAATTTGAGGAATTAATGATGAAACTCAATGTGTGTGTAACCTACTAAAGCTATTCACAAAGTTAGATTAGATAGAGGATTAAGCGTGTTTCAAGCATCGGGAGAGTTGATTTGGTAAGAAAGTTGCACCATAGATAATGGTAAGAATTACTGTTATCACCAGGAAAGGGATCAAGAAGGAAAGAATCCAGAGTAGATCTGAAAGCGCTGGATCAATCTTGGAAGTGTTAGATTCATCAGAAATTGAGGAGATGGATACTGGACCAAGAGAAAGAACATTGAAGGAGTTGGCCAATCAAGACATTGGGTATCAGCCCCTGTGCATTCAAGTACCTCACGTCCAAGGAGCTCCCACCTTTGATTTAAGGTCTGGATTTATCCAGCTTCTTCCCAAATTTCATGGGTCAGCAGGGGAGGACCCTCACAAACATATAATGGAGTTCACTGTGATCTGCTCAACCATGAGACCACTGGACGTACCTGAGGAGATTGTTAAAATGAAAGCCTTCCCATTTTCCCTGCAAGATGCTTCCAAGGAGTGGTTGTTTTCACAACATATACCTATAACCAGTTGGGGAGACATGAAGAGAAAATTTCTGGAACGATTTTTTCCAGCATCCAGAACAGCAACAGTGAGAAAGGAGATCAGTGGCCTTAGGCAGCTGCTTAGAGAGAACCTATTTGAGTATTGGGAATGCTTTAATAGACTGTGTTCCACCTGCCCCAACCACCAGATCAATGAACAGCTGCTGCTGCAGTACTTTTATGAAGGGTTGCTGCCTCAAGAAAGAAACATGATAGATGCAGCAAGGAGTTTAATTGCAAACATGGCTGAAAACTATCAGCAGACATACGCAAGAGGTGGCAGCAACAAAGGAGTCCATGAGATGCAGCTGAATGCAATCTCTGATGCAGTGAAGAATAACATTTTCAATGAAAACAACATGTTGCTGGGAAATAAAATACTGGAGCTGATTGAATTAATGAGGCAAATGACGCTTGGAGGCCAGGTAAATGCAGTTAAGAGACACTGTGGGCTGTGTGCATTAAACCAACACTTCACTGACCAGTGTTCTCAACTTCAAGACACCACTGGAGCTGAATCAGTGGCAGCTGCATTCCAGAACCAGCAAGGCAGCTTTAGACAGAACAATCAGCCATGGCAGACCCACAATCAGCCACAACATTACAACCATGCTTCTAACTCTCAGCATCAGGGGTGGAGAAATATGATGAATCCAAGATATGAGCCTCCTCCATATAATCAATAGAGTGGACAACAACCAAATGGGTTAATCCAGAACATGAACCAATATACGCAGCAAAATAGGCAGAATGCATCATATGGAGGGCAGAACTAGCAGTATAGGCAGACTCAACAACAAATACAACCCAAAATGGACCCAACTCTAGAGGCAACAATAAATGATTTGAAGATGCAAATTGGGCAGCTGGCTCATGCAGTGAACGAATTGGTGAACATGAAATCAGGAAGCATACCTGCACAACCCTTGGTCAACCCAAAAGGAGAATCATGCAGCTCATAGAGGACTTATGGAGAATAAGCTTTCCTTGCTTTTCTTTTTCCTGTTTTCTCTGTTAATGAACAATCTGAATACTATCAATTTTTGAATTTTGTTTCAAACATTTTTTTGCTCAATTATGGTGTTGTTTTCATTCTTATTTCTATTCTGTTTCATTCTGTTACTGTACTATACATAAATTTGTATATCTGTGTTGTTAGGAAGCCTTCCTCACTCACACATTGAGGACAATGTGTCTCTTAAGTGTGGGGGTGAGAAGGTATAGTTTTAATTGCTGTTTTTGCTTTAATATGCATCTGTTAGTATGAGTTTTGGAGCAAAGATAGGTGTAATTTATTTTTCTTGTGAGTTGAATTTTGTTTAGTTTTAGTCTGTTTGAGTTGGTAAATACTTAGCTTATAGGTAGTGTAAATATTCATACTTCGTTTCAGTTTATAAATCCTTAGTTTTAGATTGTAAATACCCAGGTTTTTTTGCTTTTATAATTTGTTGTAGACTGGGCTTTATTTTTTTTAGAATTCATAGTTGTTTGTTGGATTTTCTTTTATTCTTGCTTTCTGTTTCATATATTGTATTAGATTCTTTTCATTTCAAAATCTGTTTTAGCTTCTTTAATTTTTGTTTTAGCATTAGCAATTGTCTTAGGAGTTTTTCATTTTCATGTTCTTTTTTAGTTTTTGTAAATAGGCATTTATTTCAGGTTTTTTCCCTTATAGGTTTTGTTATGAGATTTTAATTTCTAGGTTCTGTGTGGGAGTGGGGGTGGGTGTGTGTGTGTGGGTGGGTGTGGGTGTGGGTGTGTGTGTGTGCGTGGGTGTGTGCATGTGCGCGTGCGGGTGTGGGTGTGTGCGAGTGCGTGGGTGCATCTGCGTGTGGATGGGCGTGTGCGTGTGCGTGGGCGTGTGTGGGAGTGTTTGGGTGTGTGTGGGTGTGTGTGCGTGTGTGTGCGTGTGCGTGTCTGTGTGTGGAGGGGGGGTGTGGGTGTGGGTGCGTGCGTTTGCGTTTGCGTGTGGGTGTGTGTGTGCGTGTGCGTGGGGGTGTGTGTGCGTGTACGTGTGTGCGTGTGTTTGTGGTTGAGTTTTAATTAATAATTGGTATGAAAAATTAACATAGGAATTAAATTTGTGTAGTGAAAATTTGGTATTGCTTGAGTCTATTTGTGACATAAAGTATTTTAAGTAGGCTCTGGAGGTGAATTTTGAGAGGAAGTTAAAATATTTGTTTAGGAAAAGTTGAGGTTTTGAATGCTATATGTCGCAACCGGAATCGCGACGGAACAATATCCCAAAAGAGAAAACGAATTTGAAAAGAAATTTTGGAGTCGCCATTATAGTTTATTTTGGAAAACTATAAAAAAACCAAAAAAATGGTAAGGCACAGTTCACGAAAAACAGATATTGGGTTCGAGAGTCGGTTACGTGTAGGGAAGGTATTAGCACCCTACAATGCTTGTCCGAAGACAGTACCTTTAATTAAATACAAGATGTGGTTTTCAAAATGTTTAATTTTCCCTAAAAAAATAAAAATCAAAAGAACAAATTAAGTAAATATTAAAAATAAGATGAAAGAACAAAACAAATGAAATAAAAAGAATAAATAATAAATAAATAAAAGAAAATTATAAGGTGCTAAAATAAGGAAATGGGGTGTTCAAACCTAATTTGTTCCTAAAAACAGGTTGGGTCTAAGCCCAATTGGAAACGGGTGCAACTTAGCATAAACAGGAGAGCAAAAGAGTTTTTGTCCGTTTTTTTTTACTTGGCCCATATTGGGCTTAAGCCCAAACAAGGAGGGGTGTGCGATGAGGGCAAGGGGGTGCAGAAGAAAGAAGAGAAAATAATGAAAAATAAAAATAAAAATAAAAACAGAAATCCCTAAAACAAAACAAAACAAAATAAAAAAAATAAAAAAGAAAAAGGTTGAGAAAAATGTGGCCCACAGATCCAGGCCCAAAATCCTTTCCCCCCAGATCAGAAACCCCAAGGGGGTCTCACACTCTCCTCCCCCATTTCACTTAACGCGGAACAAGAGAGACCCAGGGCCTCTCACTCTCGACGACCTAGGGTTAGGGCTTCCTCCTCGAACACCGCCGGCCATCTGACAGCCAACGCTCCCATCTGGCCAGCCTTGGCGTCGCTAATTGCCACCTCATCGCCGACCACCATACAACAAACCGTGATCACCACCCTAGCGCTGCCACTCTCAATCAGACCTAACCACCACGCCACGACCTCCCTCTGTCTCAACGTCGCACACCACTGCTCACCGCCTTTTACAAGCCTCAACCTCGCCGGCGATAACAGGTGCCACCAGAACAACGACTGGCAGCAGCGTCCTCGCTGCCCTTCTCTCTTCTCGCGCAAGATACGCGACAATCTTGCCTCCACTCCGTCCGCAGCGTCGCCGGAAACCACCATTGACCACGACGTCCAACTATTCCTGACCCTTCTCAGTGCACAAGAGGGAAACGTCCTCACTGTTTCGGGTCCGACCAGTTGACGCCGACCCGCGCTGAAGGAGCTAGCACTTGCACGAACCTTTCACCCATCTCTGAAATTTCTTCCCGATGCTTTCCTATTAGCGATTGTCGAGCCCAGATGCAAAGGGAAAATCAATCTGGGTCGTCTTCAAGATTGAAGAGGAATTTCTGGGCTTGATGGAGTCACCTCCTTTGTTGGCAGTTTGAGATGAACAGAGGCAAGGATTCCATCATCTAATTTGGTTTATGATTGCTGTAGCTGATTCAGGGTGCTTGGGCTTGACAATGGTAATGAAGATAGAAGAGAATAATGAAGAAAACGAAGGTTGTTCTGTGTGTTGTAGTGTAGAGGTAGTTGCGTTGATGACAGGGAAAGTAGAATACGGGTTTGTGTGTGTGTGCTGGGAACTTATTTCTGTTCTTGGTGTTGGATTTTATCGTTGTGGCTTTTGTGTGCAGATTGAGGATGGTCCGGATCATCTACTCTACACGCTTTCTTTTTGTTCATTTATGCATTTTCGTTGAGTTTGATATCTGGGTTTTGTAACTCTGTTTAAGCCATACCTGTTGTGCTTAAATTAACTAAGGTAGTTCTCTTGTTGTTGACTCTATTGGACACAGGGAAAAAGGAACAGAGCACGGGATTTTATTGTTCATGTGACGGTATCATACACGACACGATTATACACAACATAGTAGGAAAATATTCAATGGTAGTCATAACAGCAATGCAACAGTATTATGTTATAGAGTAAACAGCCAGTCTCACTAAAACATGGAGTTCAAAGAGACATTACTTACCTCTTGAAGATTAGATTGCCAATGTGAACCTTGCAGCTCCAATGGGTACCGTTTTCCTTGGACGGTGAGCTTCTTCCTTCCCCTTTTCGTGAATCCTCCGGCTCCAGCAAGATGATTCTCCCTTCCTGCTATTTCTCTATGAAGAACTTTGGTTACCCTCTTTCCAAAATGCCAGTGTCCTCTCGTAACACTCTGTTCTTTTTTTTTATGAATACCTCTTTCTGTTGCTTTTCGATGCCCCCCAAATTTCCTCAACACCAAAATGCTTTAACTGTTTCCTCTGCCAAAACCAAAATTGTCTCTCTGTGTCTGCTCCCGCAAACTTGCATTGTCCTTTTCCAGACCACGGACAACATTGTCGCTTTTCTTCCACAAAACGGCAAAATGGGGGTCCAATCTTCTCTTTTCTTTTTTTAAAATTAGTTAATGCTTAACTAATATTAATTGTATTTAATTATGATAAGTATATTGAAACAACACTTAAAAGAAAAACTAAAAACAAAGATTAACAAAAAAAAAATAATAATAATAATAATAGAAAAAATAAAATAAAAATAAAAAAATAAAAAAGCATAAAGAGATAAATAAAATGAGTAAAACTAAAACAATCCAGACAAAATAAAAAAGAGCAATAAAAATAAAAGTGTAAATCAAGATAAAAACGTATGGGAACACAGTAAAGCCTAAAAACTAATCCGGACGAAATTCAGTATTGACACTATAAAATTGTGATAATTCATGTGATTAAACACATTATATTTTATGGTTCTTATAGTGCTAAGTCTCTAGAAAGTTCTAAAGGAGAATTTGTTGCTTGTAAATGAAATGATTTGATGACTACAATTTCTTGCTATAAGCTTGACTCAACTATGATTGGTCGTCTGAATATGCAAATATTGGGATTCATGTTTTGTTATGAAAACAAACCATCAGTTTTGGTATCGGTGTTTGGATTATAGCCAAACAGTGATAATATATTTCTTTAAATTTTAAAAAGTTTGTTGAACTTTTCGTTGATGATTTTTGTGTTTATGTTGTTTTTTGGTGCTTTTGTTTTCCAGTCATGGATTGCATTAAAGAAGAATGTTATACCAATGTAAGTAAATGTGATGTAATGAAAATGTAAATGTTAGGTTTCAAAAAGGGAAACCTAAACAGAAAGCACTCTCTCTCACGCAGACAACGAGAAAGAATGAAAGAATGTTTTTATTCACAAGTATCACCAATGTACAATGAACGTGCTAGGAGCCTAACCTCCCTCAACAAGGTTCAGAGAACCTGTTATGCAATATTCGAATCACCAAAAGTTCCCCCCTCTGTTAAGCAGAGGTTATTTATACAATGGTTTCCCGCCACCCTTCTCACTATCACCTAACTGTTAAGTCAGTGAGGTTGTTTAGTTCTTTCCCTCCTTGTATAAACGAGCCAGGGCCTAACATTACCCACCCCCATGTTCAACCTTGTCCTCAAGGTTGAATTCTGGGTACTGTTCGCGTATGGTAGCCATGTCTTCCCACGTTGCTCCATCCCGGCCCCCTTCTTGCCATTCAATCAATACTTGAGGCACATCCTCGTCTCCCCTCCTTATTTCTCTCTTATTCAGTATTTTTGTCGGCCAATAAGTCGACCCTTCTCCCTGTAAATCTTCTGGCAATTCCTTTTCTACACCTTTGTCCCCTACTGCTTTCTTCAATTGCGATGCATGAAACACAAGATGTATACGGGCCGTTTCTGGTAGTTTAAGCCTGTAAGCTACCTCGCCTTTCTATTTCGTTCTTCAATACGTGGGGATATCTATAAGGTCTCACGTTTATGGGGTCAACTCCCTCCTTCAACGGTATCTTATGCACCATCGCTCTCTCTGGTGGTAATCCGTTGGGTTCTCAGAATACTCCTGCATACTAGTCCAACACCCTCTTTAACTCCCTCCGTTGGAATTCGGTTAACTTTTGATCAGTGCCTCGTTCTTCCCCTTTTTCCATTTCTCCCAATTCCCACATCAGCATCCATACCTCCATTTATGTTATCTTCAACAACGCCTCAGGAGTTACCAAACTTCTTGTTAGTGTAGGAGCTCCTCTGATAGTTACCCTTCGTCCCTCCTGGTTGAATGTCAAGGTCAGTCTACTCCAGTCCAACATCACTTCTCCCAAAGTGGCTAACCATTCCACGCCCATAATCACATCTACTCCCCCTAGTTCAAATAGGTGAAATCGGGTGGTAACATCCACGTCCCCCATTCTCACCCAGTATGGTCCCGTCTCCTTCGTGGTCAATTTCAATGCTTCCACCACTTCCCTGCTGATGAAGTTGTGGCTTGCGCTACTGTCAATCAAAATTAACACCTCTTTTCCTCTTATCTCTCCCTGTAATTTCATTGTCTTAGGTTGTGTCAGCCCCCCTGCCGAACAAGATGAAAGTTCCATTTGTATATGGGTCAACTCTTATTTGGTTTTGGCCTCCTTTCCATCCTCATCCTCTGCCAAGATCAACATTCTCAAGCCCCTTTTTGGGCATTGATGTGCCGGTCCGTTTCATACATTCGGCGTAAGGTAAGTTTCTAAAGCTTCTTCCGCAATTTTCCACACTGTTAGAGCCCACCCCACTCGCCTGAGATACCTCTCTGCGCATCGACCCTCCGTTCTCTACTGGTCTCGTTATGTTCGAACTTTGTCGTGAGGGCTCTGCTCTTATCAACGCCCCTATGGGTTTATTCTAGCTTGTGGTATTTCTCCCACTTCCTCCAGACTTCGCACCCCCGTGCAAAACCTCCCCATCGCGCGCCATATACATCGCCACCATCAACTCGTGCGGGTCGAGTAATCGCACTTGATTACGGATAATTTCCTGCAAGCCTCCCATGAAATATCCCAGCAAAATCTCTTCCGGTAAATTCGACGTTTGACTCACCAAGACTTCGAATTCTTTGATGTAATGTTCGACAAAATTGGTTTGTTTGATGGTGGATAATCGTTCAAAGACTATCCCCTTGCTCCTGTCTTTGAATCTTGCTACAATTGCCTCCTTCAATCCCACCCATGATTGGTTTTGGGCCTTCTCCTTCCAAAACTGAAACCAGTAGCTCGCACTGCCTTCCATACTTACATACGATAATCGGACCTTCTCCTCATCTTCTGATACTCCTTGCAAATCAAAAAATTGATCCGCTCTATTGATCCAGATAAGTGGATCCGATTCGTCGAAGGTGGGAAGTTCCACATTTTTCCTCCAATTAATCGCGCCTTCAGTCCGGCCACTCCCTTCTCTGCTTCCGTTCTCCCCCGTCTTCTTTGCGTTTCCATTGACTGACGCTTCGCTGTCCTCCGGATAGGGTTCATCTTGACGCCGACCCCTTCCCGCCAAGGCCTTCGCAATTTCTTGCAATTCTTGACGAATCGTTGCAGTCTCAACCTTGATCCCCTCGACCGCAATTTCCACCCCTCCATCACGTTAGCTTTTCCGTCAGTCTTTCCCACCTTGTATAACCTGCGCCTCTCAGTCCAAGATCCAGCAGGTCAGACCAAATTGTTAGGTTTTAAAAAGGGAAACCTAAACAGAAAACTCTCTCTCACGCAGACAACCAGAAAGAATGAAAAAAATGCTTTTATTCACAAGTATCACCAATGTACAGTGAACGTTCTAGGAGCTTAACCTCCCTCAACAAGGTTCAGAGAACCTGTTATGCACTATTCGAATCACCAAAAGTTCCCCCCTCTGTTAAGCAGAGGTTATTTATACAATGGTTTCCCGCCACCCTCCTAACTATCACCTAACTGTTAAGTAAATTAGGTTGTTTAGTTCTTTCCCTCCTTGTATAAACAAGCCAGGGCCTAACAATAAATGTTGGTTTGAATAATGTTGGTTAATAATTGTTTTTGTTGAAAATAATATGTAGTTTCGATTGCGGGCGTGGTGTGACACCAAGTGGTGTGATCAGATACGTATTGGCCAAACTCCATTCAAGTGGTGTGTTCATATGAATAGACCGATTGACTTTTGCACTCCTTTGTTGAAGGAAATGGTGACCCGGTGGGTTGGCCGCAATGAATGCTTCATTTTGAAGCAAAGAATGATACCTTTTACAGTTAGTGATGTTTGCATAGGTCTAGGCCTGGGTGTTGGGGGATTAGATGTGAATTTTGATGATAATGTTGGTGGTGTCGTGAATAATTTTCTTCAAAATCATTTAGTTCAAAAGAATTTGTAAATAGGGTAAAATTGTTAATATAAAATAGGCTTAAATGCTTATTTGGTCCCCATGTTAAGTGAGTTTTTTCAGTTTAGTACCCGGTTTTAAAAGTGTATACGTTGGGTCCCAAAGTTTTGAAAATTTTATAAATCAAGTTCTGTTATATTAGCAGTAACGGAGTTAATTCCCATATGACGTGGCGAAAAAATATGCATCTTTTTTCTCTCTCTTCTGTTTTTCCTACAATGTTTCAGCTTTTTATTTTTTTTTATATCTTCATAAATATTTTTTTTCTCCCTCTTCTTCCTTTGGAATCTCTTCCTCCAGGATAGCCGGATCTCGGTGAGTTCCCTTCAAGTCTCGCCTCACTCGTCTCACGCTTGGATCTCTCCTCGAACGTGAAATCCTTTTCTCCATCAATAACTTAACCCACCTCACCGCCTATTCTTGGAACTCAACAACTTCTCTGGAAAAATCCTCAGCATCACCGTCAAGCTCATTTGCCTCAACGGTGTCATTTTCCGACCTCTCCACCTGCATCCAAATGCAGGTGTCATTTGGATCCAACAAAATTTTACTTCAATAAAATCAATGAGACATATTGGGATTATCCACAAGCGGAGAAAATAGAAGACAAACCTGCATCCAAGGATGAAGAGTTTGTGAAGGCAATGCGCCAGAAATGTTTGGAATCTAAGATATTTAAGAAATAATGGTCATAGAACTAATTGTTGAAGGAAGGCACATTATCAGTAGGGGAGCACAAAGAAAAACAGCAACAATAATCTTTTCAAATAACAAGACAAGAAATCACTTCCCAAAATATATAAATCATGTCCAGGAACACATTATTATATTTGATCCCAAAAGAACTTTACTATGTTCAGAAATAAGGAACGAAAGCCAACAAAAATCCCAATGCCCAAGGAAGCTCTAACATCCTTTCCCACTACTATGCAATGGCGGATTCTTCCGAATCTGACCTCACACACCAAAAAATGAAATCGCCACCACTGGTTGGAGCAGGTATGGGAACATCTACGCCCACCCAGTTGTGCAGCAAAGCAATCGCAATGATGGAGATGAAAACCTTAGCGGTTTGAGTGGAAATGATGTAGTGGTGATGAAGAAAAAGGGGAAGGTTAAAGCTCAGTGGATGTGCTCTGATTGTTGGCACACAACAGGCAAACGGTGGGGGAAAAAGAATAAAAATAAATTGGAAACCATTAATATGAAGGAGAGAGAAAAAACTGAACACACCAGAGGAGAGAGAGGAAAAATACTGATTCATCCGCCACGTCAACACACAATTAACGCCGTTGTTGTCAACTTAACGGTCATGACTTCATTCATACAAATTTTACAACTTTGGGACCTAATCTATGTCCTTTTAAAATTGGGTACTAAACTGAAAAAACCCGTTTAACATAGGGACCAAATAAGCATTTAAGCCTATAAAATAATGAGTCTGATTTCGATTGTGTATCTTGTTTGTATATTTTACTTTGTTTTATTGTTTTTTACTTTCCTAGAAAATCGAAGGTAGTTAGCAACATGCCTTTTAGAGTATTAGAGAACATTGATAGTTAGTATCAATATGATTGGGCAAGAGTTGTGCATTCATATGTCATTAATAGTTTAACAAAGGGGTCAATGATGATAAGGAAGAGTGACATAAAGGACTCTATAAGGATTAGTAGCAATGCTGCATTCAGTGAGTAAAATCTTAGTTTTTGGGAAACATATAATGGACACGTTTCACGAACAATGTTGTGACTATTCAACAAACCTTTTAATTGTGTATATATTTGTCATGCAGGTATCTCTTGAATGAAAAAAAGGCAAACATATCAATCAAACATATCTACATATATATTTTTTGCTTTTTCAAATCATGGCTGCATCATCCAACGCAGAGCCGTCAAGAATCTTGTGGGAGTTTGTGACCATCCACCTAATAAATTTGGTAAGCATGTTGTTGTCATATAATTATTTTCCATGTATGTTATTTTAATGTTGATGCGTTCTTTTTGTAGGATTTTGGGTATGTTGATAGGCATTTTGCGACTGCTTTTGAAAATAAATTAGGATGTACGTGGTCGTTGGTGAACAACAATAGTCACACACATGTGGTCACTTATAACATAAATACTTTAAATTCTAGAATAATGAATGAATGATGTGCAATTAAAAACATGTACCCTCAAAAGCTTAATCATGCCACATAACTTTCTTATATTTGGGTGACAACATTTTGAAATAATAATTTATTTCGGTCCTTGCTCTCACAAGAGCAAGAAATCATTCATTTATCGTTCTACTACAGATCCTGAGACATCATTGTTTGTTGTCAAATTGACTAAATCATAATGTCAAGGAAGTCATTTGATATGTCTGCAATACTTTAATTTTGCTCATTAATTGTCAAAAAAATTTTAACATCATAATGTCATTGACTTCATATTACTTCTTGCACAGGACTTGCAAAGTACATTTGGGAATTTAATCAGGAACAAAGGGTTCATAGCGATTATGCTCCTTGGTTATAAAAATGACATCATGTGCAAAGTTTTAGTTTTAGAGACTAGGAAATTCAACAAAGTTTGGAAAATGATGGAAGGAATTTTGCACCCAATTGGCTTGAAGGAAGGTGACATTTTGGTTTTCGAGGTTGAGAACCATTGTATTGTAATGATATTATAGTTGAAGTTCACATTAACGGATGTCATTGTAATGTTATACACACAATATCAGTGTAAACCACAAAGGACATCATCAATTTATATTTATGTTCATCATCAATTTAAGGACATCATATAAATATTTAAGGACATTAACATAAATTGATGATGTCCTTTGTGGTTCACACTGATATTGAGTGTAAAACATTACACTGACATCTGTTAATGTGAACTTCAACTATAATATCATTCCAATGGTTCTCAACCTCGAAGACTATAACGTCTTCTTCCTTCAAGTCATATTGAGTGCAAAATTCCTTCCATCATTTTCCAAACTTTGTTGAATTCCTAGTTTCTGAATCTAAAACTTTGCACATGATGCCGTCCTTATAACCAAGGAGCATAACCTCTGTGAACTCTTTGTTCCTGATTAAATTCCCAAATGTACTTTGCAAGTCCTGTACAAGAAGTAATATGAAGTCAATGACATTGTGATGTTAAAATTTTTTTAACAATTAATGAGCAAAATTAAAACTATTGCAGACATACCAAATGACTTCCTTGACATTGTGATTTAGTCAATTTGACAACAAACAATGACGTCTCAAGATCTGTAGTAGAATGATAAATGAATGATTCCCTACTCTCGTGGGAGTAAGGACCAAAATAAATTATTATTTCGAAATTGTTGTCACCCAAATATTGGAAGGTTATGTAGGCATCATTAAGCTTTCAAGGTATATGTTTTTCATTGCACATCATTCATTCGTTATTCTAGAATTTATAGTATTCGTGTTATAAGTGACCACATGTGTGTGACCATTGTTGTCCACCAACGACCACATATATCCTAATTTATTTTCAAAAGTGGCAGCGAAATGCCTATCAACATACCTAAAATCTTGCATAAGTATGCAACAAAATTAAAATAACATACATGAAAAAAAATATATGACAACAACATGCTTACCAAATCTATTAGGTGGATGGTCCCAAACTCCCACAAGATTCTTGACGGTCCTATGCTGGATGATGCAACCATGATTTGAAAAAGCAAAAAATATATATGTAGATATGTTTGGTTGATATGTTTGCCTTTGTTCATTCAAGAGATACCTACGTGACAAATATATATACACAATTAAGAGGTTTGTTGAACATGCCCATTAAATGTTCCCAAAAACTAAGATTTGATTGCAACATTGTCACTAATCCCTATAGAGTCCTTTATGTCACGCTCCTTTATCATCATTGACCCCTTTGTTAAACTATTAATGACATATGAGTGCACAAAAGATTTGATAATTTTACTTTTTATTAAATATTATTTAATAAACCAAAAGATTAAATATTTTATTTTTTATTATTAATATTGATAATATCATTTAGTAACTTGAAATAATTTAATAATATTTTATTTATGATAGTTTTAATATAATTAATAATAAAATAATTTAATTGACCTCATCAATTATAATATTAATAAAATTACAAAAAATGAAAATATTTATAATAAAATAATATTGTGAAATACACACAAGTATTGAAGAGTGATGTTTTGAAAGAAAAAAAGTGACAAATAAAAACATGTATGTGTTTTCACATATTATTAGTGTGTAATATATATCTTGATCATATTTTTTGTAGCTTGTAGGTGCATATAAAGTTCTTTAAGCAGTTGGAGTTGTCTAAGCACTCTTAGAACAATTTGGTGTTTCAGAGGTAAGAGAAGCTAAATATTATTGTTAGGGGAATAGAATTATGTGTACATGTTTGATGGTTTGTAATTGATTGAAATTGGCATTTTAGTTTGTTGAATCGTTGCTTAAATCTGTTTAGGGAAATATGATTGTATGTTGTTTGAATCGCTTAATTTTGGTTGAAATTGATGTTGAGTTAATGGACTAAATGTAACACCCCTAACGGAGTGCCACTAGAAAATAATAGAATCCAAAATTTTACGCCAATTTTTTTTTTATTTAAAATTAACATCGCAGAAATAAAACTCAATGGTTCAAGCGTCTTAGAACATAAAGTTCAACCTTACAATATCAAATCCATTATTCAAAAACAAGAAATAGCTTTAAAACATGATAAATTCCCCATAGCAAATTCCCAAATCTCTCATCGTGCTACTCCAGCCTTGCATTATCTGCAACACCATCTACTCCCGTATAAGTACGATCATTGTAGGTGGAACCACAACCACAAAAGTAAAGGGTGAGTAACTAAGGACACAACATCGCATATAATTTCAAAGACAACATCATAACATAGACTAAATTAGGCATCACATCACAACACTTCTCAGTATTCAACTCATAACTTAAATCATCACCACCCAGACTATCATAGTCATAACATTACAATACATCATAGTATTAAACTCACAACTCAAGTCATTTACACAAGCTTATGTTCTTTCCTTGAATTTTGTCGTACCAAACCTGTTTCGCAAAACAGGGCGATTCGAGCCGCCTTCCATCGCAACTTCAGGCCTATCTCCCCGACTCCTCAAGGAATTACGAGTAAAAACTTCGGTTAGGCGCACCCACCGAGCACTATACTCACACGAGCCGAAGTCATTGGGCGAGACATTCAACCCTCTCTAGTCCTCGCGCACGAGAATAGGGTGACACTCGAATCTCAGTCTCCGTAGAGAACTCAACACACTATCGTATCGCAATACGAACACCACCGGTTCGACAAAAATTCTAAGGAAATGACAGAACACTTGCTCTCACAACTTCACCATCACAACCATACGCATATCACCCGCATATTCAAAGTCAACCAAATTCATTGACCATCAATTAATAAAAAAAGTACTCAAATAATTAAATCAATCAATTTTTTTTTTTACAATAAACATAATTTAATTATTTTCCTACTGCGCACCCCCATGAAATTATTAATCTCACCCTCCGTCCACTAGAACCATTATTTCTAGTGCACCCCCGCTTTTACTCAAATCACAACACATAATAAAACACACTTTTTCATGTACCCCTTTTTATTTTAAATGCACCCCCTCTCTTAAATTTACCAACCCATGTGGACTCCATTAAAAAAAAATCAAACTTTATTATTAATTTTTTTCTCTCTCCAAATGGACCCCACTTAAAACATTCATTTTTCACTAAAAGTTCTCTTTCTCTCTCCTACTCTCCACTTTTACGTAATCAACCTTCTCCCTTTTCTCTCTTTCTCTTTTGTTTTCAATTAAAACACAAAGTTTCATTTTTCCTATCTTTCTCTCTCAAAAACCGTGGACCCCACTCCCTTTTCTAGCTCACTTTTCTTCTCTTTCCTAAGTTAAAGTTTATGACTTCTCTCCCATTCACAATGAAGTTTACGTATGAATCTCTCCATCCCATGTTACATTTTCAATCTTCTCTCTCTTGCCATTAACTCACGGTCCCACACCACTTTACCATCCACACTTTCATTTTGTTCTTTTCCTACACATCCTTGCTACAATTACGTAAATTCACCACACACCTACACCTACATTTCTTCTTTTGACTTTTCAACCCCAAAACCTCTCTCATTCTCCTCTCCCATTTCAAGTCAAAAACAAGCACCCATCTTCCTTCCTCTTTTCACGTCAACCATGCAACATCTTCACCATCTCCCTTTTTTTTTTCTTTATATCTAACATTTTCCAAATGAACCCAAAGCACTCCCCCATTTTGTTCTCATTCTCTTTACGTTAACTTTCATCAATACCATGTACCCCAACTCACCAAAACATCACCTTCACTCCTCTCTTTCTCATAACTCCTTCCTTTCTCTTCCAACAATGGAAGAAAATTCTCAATACCCTCTTACTCACACTCTTGGTCAAAGAGTGTAAATAAGTGCCCCACAATATATAATTCATGCAAGGTAACAATAAACAAGACATACCATAAAACATGATTTTAAGTGTACCCATGATATTTTTCATACACAAACAACACCCCAATTCATCCAACATGTATACCCATTTCCAACAACAACACCTTTTCATAAAATATAACCATGTATAGTCCATTATATCACCCATATAGTAGAAAAACGAAAATGAACATGTATACCCATTTACACAACAACACCTTTTGGAAAGCTAGCATGTACAACCCAAAGTACACCCCTTTACCATACCAAAACGAAAATGAACAAGTGCCCATGCACAATTCCCTCCATGCAACAACACATGAAACTTGAACACAAAATAAAAGTGCATGCATCAACATGTTATCATGTTACCTTCTACCCATCATACACCATATTATGTCCCAAGTTAAACCCCTTACCTCTAGTTCCAAGCAAGCTTCAACAGTTCTTAGGTTTCTTTCCTCTCTAGACAACAAGCTTCCACTCTTCTTGATCTCCTACAAGTGACGTCCAAGACTCCAAGACTAGGGTGACCACTTTCTTTCTCTCACCACTTGGTTATTCCTCACATAGAAATGTTTCTCTCCACTCAACTTACAATTTTTTTTTTCTCTCTTTTCCACTCTCTCACCAAGTTTGTAATACAACCTAACTAACTTAAAATTACACACTTAAATAAAATCAATCCTAAACCTTTCTAATCCTTAACTCCCTACTCAAGGTCATTCCCAAGGGCACCCTTAAGCCATTTCAGATTTTTCCCATTCCTAACTCCACATTAACACCCCATAAAACCTCTCTTTAATGTGTGTAAATGGTAGGTTTAAAGTGTGTTTAAGTGCCTCTATAATACCCATTTATGGAGCCTACCATTTTTAATGCAATGTTTAACCTTTCCAAGAAACTCCAAAGTCACTTACAAGCATCCTAAGTCTAGAATTCAAGTGCCCAACCATGCAAAGAGAAAAAAAACCATAGAACCATGCAATCTTCTCCTTAACGTAAATGAGAAAGAAGAGTAACCCAACTTTTCCTTTAAGTTTGACTTTTCAACCATTCAAAATGAAACATATAAAATGCACTAAAAGCCACACATGGTGCAACCCTTCTTAAAATGACTTGAAGAGAACTAAATTCTCCACTTCTCTTTTAAAACACATGCACAAATATATTAAAAATAATATTACCTAGTACACCTTTCTCTTTCATCATTTAATGCATGAAACCCATCAAGGAATGGAGCAAATAACCTCCTTCACGTACCACACCAAAATTTTCGGGACCAAGCACACAACCCTCCCATGCACACACAATCACCGCTAGACCAGACTCCATTCGCTGATAAAATAGCGTAAATAATTATATTTATATACGTTTTTTAAGTTTTTTCGAAAATTAATAAGAAAATCAAAATTAATTTAATTTTCTTCCTTTCCTTAAATATTTCTCAACAACATTTCACTTCATATCATTACCTAATATCACAAAAAATAAAATACTTAAAATAAGTAATCATTTTATTTATACGGGTCTTACACTAAACATCTGGTTATTTGAGCAAATTGGTATTCACTTTGACATTGAAACATGTTTTTGGACTAAACACTAAGTCAGGAATACAATTTGGTAATCTGAATAGGTCTCTAGATCGTTAGAGCACAATCTAAAATGTTTCAGGTTTCTGGTATTGTGCTTAATGTTAGTTTTCACCGTTGAATGACCAATATGTGAATGGTCTGACACTTAGTAGTGATAGAATACTGATGAGAGTTAGTTACCACTGCAAGTCAGTAGTTATTACCATTCCTTTTCACTGAGCGGCGAGTGGGTCTCACTAAGTGAGCAAAAGTGTGAGAGCTTTGGCGCTCAATGCTATAACTGACATTGAGTGCTCTCTTTTGTGAGAGCTTTTGCATTGAGAGCTCTAGGCTTAGCACTATAACTGCTATATGAATAAAGTATGTTGTGAAAGGAATTTTAATGAGAAGTTTATTGTATTGGTTTTAAGTTGTGTATGTATTGATGTAAGGATTCCTATTAGGGGTTATCATGACGCTTTAATAACCATCCAATATTAAGTACAAAAGGGTGGGTATGTGGTGAGAGGAGCATGATGTTTAGTGTGGAGGCTTTACTTTGGCCTAAGGCGTTAACCGACTATTCTTATGTGTGGTATGGTGAAATCTATTGACAATGACTTTGCATAACAATAGAGGCCACCACAAGTTCATAATCCGCCAGAGTTTGACATCAGTACATGTATCTGGATTGTGAAGTTTAGAATTAATGATTGTATACTTTAAGATTGTTTGATATACTTGTGTTATATGTGTTAACATTTATAATTCAATTGTATGAATGTTCCTTGGTAGACTAGCTTACCCTTTTGTCTTTGTTTGTTTGTTTTCTTGTTTGATATGATTACTTTAATGGTGTGTTTCTATAGACCAGGTGCAAGATGGTGACACAACAAGAAGTATATAGTAAGACCATAGTTATGTTTTTGTAAACTCTAGTATTGCACTTTTAGTTTCAATGTAATATAACTCTTAGTAGTATATGAATCGTTATATAAATATATATATATATATATATATATATATATATATATATATATATATATATATATATTTTGTTGTTATAGTTATGTTTTGATAATTTAAATAATATCTTATATGTTCTTTTTATTACTATAATAGTTTGTTTCAAATGGAATGTTATCGTTAATATTTTATAACTTGTTGATAATTATTTTTTTAATTTAAATTTTTATTAAATATAATATAATACTGGGATTTTGTCCAAAGAATGTTATATCTTTTTTAAATATGAATTTAAATTAATTATTTGAGTGCATTTATAATTAAATATATTATTAACTCAATTATGTAAAAGTAAATTTACTGTAATACATTGTTTGCAATAATCAATTCATGTAATGGATTTATATTACTGAGCTAGGTTTTAAGATATACTTAAATAATAATTACAGTTTAAATTTAACTTTTTTAAATATATACACAATTATTAAGCTATTAAATTGATAATAAAAGTTAAAAATATATTTTTATGTCATAAATTTTGGACTAATTTTAACAACCTACACTATTAACTCAAAAAGTTTAAGTTTCAAAATATGATAAATACCATATAGTTTTCTAAAAAAATATAAAGATTTCATCTTCTAAATTATCATTATCCTAAGCTATAGGGCTTGAGCTCTCGAGCTATTGATCCTGTTTATTTTTACCTCTCACGTATTAATATATGATTATCACATTAAAAAAAAATAACAAGCAACACAAGTGTAAGTTAATGCATTTAAGAAAAGTAGGAAAAAAATAAATCATGTTGTCAAAGGTTTAACATAATTTAAAATTTATACCATAACATTTCGTACAATTTTTTTTGTTAAATACTACCTAGTTTTCCTTCTTTTTTTTTCCATCAATATTACTTAATCACTAAATCATTAAACAATTTCTATAAAAATCTAGCCAAAAACTCAAATAGTTTGTATTCATTAAAAACAACTATCCAACATCAGTCCACACAACTTTATTAGAGAAGTCCACACAACTCTATTTGAGAACATCAAACACATTTTCTTAACATGACTTAAACAAAAGGAATATAATGCTTCCATAAGACTATTGTATTGAATGAACTTGTGAAACTTGCTTCCAAATCCTCCCGTGATGTTCCAACATTCAGAACCAATGTCTCAAACCAAGGCATAACAAGGTTAACTCCACTAGTTATCTAAATATGATTCTCTTTCATATCATACAGTTTGTCATGTGAGTCTCCCTCGACTCATACTACTAGATATTAGAATAAATGTAAGTGAGATACTAGTTGAATCAAGATAGTCTCACCTCCCAAAGTTTCCTTCAATACACTTGAACTCAACCTAGATTAGCATTTTCCTTTGGAAAGGGAAATAACTAATTTGACAACTATAAGACACTAAATCTTCACCAACAATCATATATTATCAAACATAATCCAATACAATCGTAAATATATTTTGTAGCATGCAAGAAAAAATATTTAATAAAGTATCAACCACTTTTACTATTAAAAGTTACATAAAGTTATCGCCCGATGCCAGGTAACTAGTGTCTAGCAATGTTGCAACAAAAATTGCTTTAAGTGCAATGTAAGACAATTTCATCTAATTTTAGATAATTTGCATCCCCACATCAACCACCATTTTATCAAGTCATAAAACACATTTTTCGTGAATCAAATAAGGTCTAGATATTAACCAAGTTTTAATTAAATTTTTTTATGCTTCAAATTTCTCAAACATTAACCTTAATTATAAAAGTCATAAGTAGAATCACCTTACTACATTAGAAATATTCAATCAAACATTATCCAAAGAAATCACTTAGTCATACAATCACATAAATCACACTCATTCATAAGAGTTTCTACTAAGTTAACTATTCAATCACCACTTTCGTACCAATTTCATGTTAACAATATCAACCACAATTCAACCAGTCCAAATCCAACAATTTCACCTACACTTTATAACTTTACAATACATACTAAGTTTTCTTCCTCTCAATTTTCTTAAATTTCTTTGTACAAAAGGAAAATATCATAATTACTAACAGTATTTATTAAACTTACAATAACATTAACAGAAACCATAACAGTAAGTAGAAGAAAGGTAATCTGCATAAAATTCAGTCTATTCATTCTCAAAATAATTACATCATATATATATATATATATATATATATATATTCTGTGCAAAAGGAATGAGTGTGACCTAAAACCTTGGAGGATAAAAGCATATTTTGTACTACCTATTGATAACTCGTTGTTGTTCTAGAATGTCCACTAAAACAAAAAAAATTCTTCTCCTATGCTACCATTTTGTTATATTGATTACGTGGTATTCAAACTAGAATTATAAGGTTTTCTTATTAAGCATCACTCTATCATTATAATCATAGCACCTATTTTATCTTTCAACAACAACACATTAAATTTACAAGGAAAATAACTTTCATCATAATTGGTCTATACATCTCTTTCTATATTCAATTCTAGTCCAATACCCCAACCCTCTCAATACCATTACAATTATACCTTAACATGTTCTCAAAACACATTATATAAGTTCTATTCAACAATTTCTTAGGATCTAACAATTCAAATGTTTTATCATCATACAATACATCAAAACTAAAACATGTTTGCATCAATTAGACTCATAAACAATTTAAATATTCCCTATATTATAAACTCTCAATTTAAAACAATTTATATAATTAGCTTCCCTCACTTGTTTGATGACCTTCTATAATGGTTATAATACATCCCACACAATTCACAACTCAAAGGATCATCTATCTACACCAAGAAACATTTATTTGACGATTGAATTATATCATTCAACTTATAAAACCATATAAACTCAATTTAAACATAAAAACACTACATACAACTAAGCGAAGTAATATACACTCACAAATCATATTGAAAGAAAAAATAAACTTACACAAATAATACTCCTTAAGAAGAATATTCTACTATATTTGCTCTTTAAAAAGACAAAAGATGATCAAAGAAAAACAAAAAAGAAATAAGATGAGTTTCATAAACAATAGTTGTTCTATAAAAACTCAATATTTTTATAATCTTTTTATAACTTAAACTTTTAAATATAATTTTTTTTATAATCTTTTTATAACTTAAACTTTTACATATAAATTTTTTTCCTTCGCTCTTAAACTAATTTTCTGACTTCTCGTGTCATTTGCAAAATTTATATAACTGAAGACGATCTTTAAAATGAAAAATAAACAATATAATAATTAAAATGATCAATATTAAACTATTAGTAAATATTTAATGGTTTTTTAAATAAATTTGCTAAATTAATTATATAACGTATTTAATTAAGTTGTGATGTGAGTGCTCGTAAGATGAATTAAAAATATTTTTTTTTAAGTTTGATAATATTTACAAATAATATGATTTTTTTCATGTAATGTAATTTAAAAATAATAACATTTTAAGTTGTCCAATTGTGAAAAAAACATTTAACGTGTTATAATTTAAGTTAACAGCATAAATATACATAGAGTTATTGAATGTACTAATAATTAGTTTTTTGACCTCGAAATAATTTTGTAAAGAACATTAAAACCATTAATATTATTTACTAAGATACTAAGAATAATCGATAAATTTAAATTAAAAAGCGAAATATTAATTAGAGTAGATGGACAAATAAAATTTATAAATAATAAAAATACTTCTCAATTTATATAAATTTTTATCAAACAGATAATTTTTAAAAAATTGAAAACTGTTGTCAATTTTAATTTTAAAAAATTGAAAATAATGAAATTTAAATAATATGGTGACAAGAACGATGCCTATTAATGTGAATAGTAGTTGATAAAGATTTTTTGGCACATTGCTATTTAATGATCACAAATTTCTTTTTAATAATTGAAAATTTTGGCTGACAAATGTGGCTGTCATTTTTATTATATAATTAGTCAAAGGCTGATGTTTGGCCAAATTTATTCTGAAGAAAAGTAATTGTAAATTTCTCTTCATTCTTTTTTTCCAATAAATTAAGAAAACGTAAAACAAAAATTCAAGATTTATTTTTAAACACTATTAGTTCAGAAATAAAATAATTGCGAACGAAAGAGGTATTTTGTTAAGAATAAAATAACATTTTTTTCACTTTATATTTGTATTTATTTAATTTTATAACTTTTCTTAATTTTTATAAGATACTTCTCTTATATCAAACAATTTTAAAAGCACTTTCTTTATATTTTTTTTATTTAATTAGGAATAGATAAATACAAGATGCGTATATATTTATATATTATTCTCTTTAATTTATATTTTATTTTTAACCTTGCTTTCCTATAAATTTCAATTTCTTTTTTCTTGGATCTTGTGTATTACAACATTTTCAATGAAGGTTTTTAACAAAACTAATATCGATAAAAATTGCTTTAATATAGTTTATAAATATGAATCTTTTAAAACTAAAAAACAATATTTATATAAGAATATTTTAAAATTCAAAATAAAACAGTATTTTTATTAAAAAACATTTTTTCTATATAGAAAACTATTTCTAAGAAAACACTATACTTTCCCGTACTTCTTACACGTCCCCACATCAGATAAGATCCTCGGAGTTGTTGGAAAACTACTTGTATTATTGTTTAAATAAAATAAAGTCAACTATTTATTTAATTCCGAAATAGTGAACCTTTATACATTTAAAAATAATTTTTTTTATCCATATATCTGCTTTTTATATTCTATTTTTAATTTTTTGGATTTTATAATTAAACTCACCAGTACTAAAAAACTGTTTAAAAATAACATGAAAATTAAAAGTAAAATTCCTTCCATTTAATCTAAAAGTAATGAATTATTAATATTCGTGCAAATCTAAAGGAAGCTCAAAACACATCACATATAGCAGATTAAATTAGTCAAATATGATTGAATTTACAAATTTTCTGTAATTAAAATAAGATTCTTTATGAGTGAGGAGGAACCTGCAGATATTGTTCTATTGAAAAAGATACTTTGACACGGAGAAATTTTTTGACACTCATATGACACGCGGTAGGGCCCAAACTTCTTGAATGTACTGAAGGGTGATATTGTCATTTACACACTAAATGAAACGCTATGTTTCAGTAAATTCCTTCTCTGTATTCATTTTCGTTTCTTTGATTTCACATTTGGACCAATTCATTTTCGAAGAGCAATCTGCTAGGGTTTGGGCTGCGAGAAGTGGAAGAGGAAGTTTTTGTGCTGTGATAGTGTTGGGGTGATAGAGAACGCGAGAACTCCATGGGTGCCACTTAATCGGAGGTTGTATGCTTCTTCTTCGTTTCTTCTGTTGTCATCATTTTTGTATCTTTCCATTTCTATTTGCTTCATTTTCGTGAACCCTAGACTAAAGGGGGCAAATTTGATTAGTTTCCCTGTTTCACAAATTTGATTGTCCTTTATTGTAACTAAATTTTGATTTATGACAAATCTGGTTTGCTTGATTTGTAACTTGTGTCGTGCCTCACATGCGTGCGAAATGCAAATACTGTTTTTCGGAGGGATGCATTTGTTAGTAGTGTTATAGAACTTTGTTATTATGGAGTATATAAGTCTTACATTGAGTTGTATGCAATGTTCGGTGGAGTATATAAGTGTTTGATTATGATTTCTTAATAGTTAGCTTTTAAGGATTCTAACCAACGAGGGAGTTGATTGAAGTGGATTATTTAAGCATTTGGTTTCTTCTATATGGTTTATATAATGTCATCAAAATCTTGTTTAATTAGTTGAAATGCACGTCCATTGACAACTAACTTTTTGTCGTCTCTTCATGATAGGTGGCTGCACTTGTTCCTAAATGTGAGCTTGATGAAACGGGGTATGCTCGCATGAATTGATGAGTCAGGCACTTCGGAAATTGAGCCATGCCTTATCACTTTCTGAAAGTATATTAATTTTTATAAATTAGGTATCAGCTAAATTGTTATTAGGTATGTTGTCTATTGTCAATTTGTTTTTGATAGGCACACAAGAGATTTCATTGCTAAAGGTACCCTTGATACTGTAAAACACGTATAGCAAAACCTTTAACGAAATAGTTTAGCCATTGTTTGGAGAGATGAAGCTTTTCATGATACCGAGATTAACTGTATCACGCTTAAACAACTCTGACAACAAGTAATGTAAGTCTTTTCAGCTCACAGTCTTGCTTTTGGACCAAAGTTGTGTTATTCAATATAGTGAGTTTGATTTCTTGACTTCTTTGATTTTAGTTAAATCGCTATTTTTCAATTGCACCAGTACATTTAGTTTTTGTACTTTTGATCACGAAAGTTTGTGTAAGGGAGCGTGAATTTGGTATTCTTTGTTTCCACTCTTTTTCTACTTTAATCAGACTTTTCTGTGTGTTTGGTTTTTCTCCTGTTAGTATTTAGAATTAAAGTAATAATATATTTTTTCATGTGTTTACCATATTATTTCCAGGATGGTAGCTAAAGCAATAGATGTCACATTCTCAAATGGAGATGCACTGGATTTCTTGTGAGATTATGGAGTGTACTGGAGGGTTCCTTTTTTTCTGGAGGCCATTGATCATCCTGAAATAGGTCCCAACTTAAAAGTTGGAAGTGTAATAATCCTACAAGATGTAAGTATATGGTTTCGGATCATTAATAACTTATTAATCTTTTATTCCCACAAGAGTATATGGAGTTAACCAACAATGTTTTAACAGGTTTCAATTTTTTCACCAATGCGCAAAACATACTATCTTAACATAACTCTTAACAATGTTGTTAAGGTAAAGTTTACAACTGTTTTGTATTCTGCTGTTCTATATTGGTTTTGAACCTTTTTGACCACTTTGAATGGTACTCACTTTATGTGTAGGTTTTTGCAAGTGATATTGGATGCCCAATTGATGAACTAGTTCGTCTATCAATACCAATTGTTAGTAACAAGCTTCCAACTCGTTCCGTTGATGACATCCTTAGCAAATTGACTCCACATGTTCACAATGACAAACTTGAAGGCAGTGAAGCTAACAAGAATAATTAAAAGTGGAAGAAACTGAGGACATTCGTAGTTTGCTGATTTGAATTTTTGTTTTATCCTTGTGAGTTTCATTTAGGGTGCGTCTTTAGAAGGCTTTGTTATGTAGTACAAATAGTGAAGTACCAAAGCCAGTTTCATTAATGTGTTGTTTCATTAATGTCTTGTTGCTTTAACTGGTAATGTAATGTGTGTTATGTTTTCATATGATGTTGTTATTAAATAAAAAAAAAATTTGACAATGTGTTCTTATGTTCCTTCATTAATGTGTTGTTCACCATTCAAAAGTGTTTAATTGAATCCCAATGACCAGTTATTATGGTCCAGTAAGTGGTTATCTCTTAAATTGTATGTAGTTACTTTGGAAAGATGTTTTGTACAACAATAAAATTGATTTAATTGAATCCCAAAGACCACTTTCTTGGTGCAGTAAGTGGTTACCTCTTCAACTCTATGTGGTTAGCTATGGACTGCGTTTTGTACAAGCATAAAAGTGTTCAATTCAATCCCAAGGACCACATATGTGTTGGTGCAGTAAGTGGTTATCTCCTCATTACTATGTGGTTACTTTGGAAAGATGTTTTGTACAACAATAAAATTGATTTAATTAAATCCCAAAGACCACTATTTTGGTGCAGTAAGTGGTTATCTCTTCAACTGTATGTGGTTAGTTATGGACTGCGTTTTGTACAAGCATAAAAATGTTCAATTCAGTCTCAATGACCACACATCTCTTGGTGCAGTAAGTGATTATGTCCTCATTACTATGTGGTTACTTTGGAAAGATGTTTTGTACAACAATGAAATTGATTTCATTGAATCCCAAAGACCACTTTTTGGTGCAGTAAGTGGTTATCTCTTCAACTCTGTCTGGTTAGTTGTGGACTACGTTTTGTACAAGCATAAAAGTGTTCAATTCAATGTCAATGACCACACATCTCTTGGTGCAGTAAGTGGTTTTGTCCTAATTACTATGTGGTTACTTTGGAAAGATCATTTGTACAACAATATAATTGATTTAATTGAATCACAAAGACCACTTTTTTGGTGCAGTAAGTGGTTATGTCTTCAACTGTATGTCGTTAGTTGTGGACTGCGTTTTTTACAAGCATAAAAGTGTTCAATTCAATCTCAATGACGACATATATCTTGGTGCAGTAAGTGGTTATGTCCTCATTACTGTGTGGTTACTTTGGAAAGATGTTTTGTACAACAATAAAATTGATTTAATTGAATCCCAAAGACCACTTTCTTGGTGCAATAAGTGGTTACCTCTTCATCTGTATGTGGTTAGTTATGGACTGCGTTTTGTACAAGCATAAAAGTGTTCAATTCAATCTCAATGACGACATATATCTTGGTGCAGTAAGTGGTTATGTCCTCATTACTATGTGGTTACTTTGGAAAGATGTTTTGTACAACAATAAAATTGATTTCCCAAAGACCACTTTCTTGGTGCAGTAAGTGGTTACCTCTTCAACTGTATGTGGTTATCTCCTCATTACTATGTGGTTACTTTCGAAAGATGTTTTGTACAACAATAAAATTGATTTAAGTGAATCCCAAAGACCACTTTTTTGGTGCAGTAAGTGGTTATCTCTTCAACTTTATGTGGTTAGTTATGGACTACGTTTTGTACAAGCATAAAAATATTAAATTCAATCTCAATGACCACATATTTTAAGTGATTTAAATTGTTCCACTTATTTTAATTTATAAATGTCAATATTAATTTGGATAGATCTGCACTAATGTATGGTTTTATGACTATTAGGTGTGTAAATGGTAGTTTGTATTTTTATTTCATACTTAAACTTTGTAATCAATGATATTTTCTTTTTAGTCAAGGGAAAAATCAATGATATTGCAGGTCTTGTGAAGTTTCTTCTTTCAATCTGCAATCACACCTGCATGACAAAATCTCAAACAATTCGCAAACCAAGCTAAAATTTTCCTTTGCAAAAAAATGTACACAACAAAATATTAACTATATAAGCATTTCATTGCCCAAATTATCATGTACTAATCACTCATATTTGATGTCATTTGTATTCAATTTGTACATTGATTGTTCCCCTGCTTCTGTGCATTCAACTTGGTGATGTTGTCCTAGTTCATGACTTAATCAATGCCTAAACCATCCCACATTTGTTCAATATCATACTCCGATGAACATTATCTTCGTGTAATACCTACTGACAAACCATCTGTTGTCGCACCAGTTGTAATTGTTCCTGTCATAACAATAACGTTGTTTAATACACTTGAAAACCTTTTATCATAAATCATATTGAAATGACCATATACATAATAAATACAAACCGTTGTGTAAGCGAGCATTTTATTCCCATCAAATTTTGGTGTGTGGTCCCATAACTCTATATATTTAATCACCAACATACCACAATCATACCTACACATTAAACAAATATTAAAAACAATTGGTTATATGATAGAACCCAATATATTGGCCATTGACAACATCAATACAATAAAGATAATGCTATCATCAACCTATAATAGGATGCAATGCAAATGTACTTACAAATTGAGATCTTAACAAAACATTCAATTGAAATGGTTGAGAAGCTCTTAAAAGCAGCAAATCACCAAATCAAATAAGTTGCTACAGGGACAGCAGCAAAATGATTAAAATCATGAATAAGAGCCAATTCCCTAAAATCACCAACATTTAGAAAAATCAAAAACATTATACTGGAATTAATATTAACATAATTCAAACCAGAATATGGACCAGAGGGACAACAAACAGCAAATGAACACTAAACCTGAAATAAAAACTAAGTACACTACATTAACAACTATACTAAACTACTAAAGTTGAACTAAGAATTCAAAAGGAAAACAATACATATTCTGGTACATAAGATTTCTTGAAATAAATAGAGCCACAAAACAAGCTGCATTTCTCCAATATAACAGGGATGCTTTACGTGAACCAACCACAATACACACAGTTGGTGAAGTAATAATAATATAACTAATTTGTGCTTCAAATATTAGAAGTTCATTCATCAATTTGAATTGTGAATATTGTTGAAATGTTGGTGATCTTAACAGAGGACTGAGTGAATGGACTCATGACATACATTATATATTTTGAACTAAATGATCTCAAGTAACCATTTTTCATAAATTGTGATACCAAAAATTTGATGGGTGTACATATCCAGTGATTACTTTATTATAACTCACAAAAGCTATATTATATTAAATTTTTAAAATTTTATAAAAGTTTTGCCTAAGCTATTTATAAAAGCTATTTATATTTCTTATCCTGAGTTTACACAATCGACTTTACTACTGTTATTTTTCCGCTATTGTTTTGTCATGCATCATCGTTTACACATCTTCTATTTTCAAACAGGAACTTCGCAGACACATAGGACCCATGATAGGAATTAAATTTCAAACAAAAGGGTCCCATTTTCGCTAAATCATCCATAAATATGCACAACCACGACTTCTTCTTTTATTTAACCATACGAAATCAAAATCGAAAAACCTGAACAGATGAAAATAGAAAACCCTACCTCAAACTCACAATCCAGATATGTGATTAGGAGCGGCACGAGCAAAATCTTCACAACTCTCAACTTCACAGCCACCAAAAATCTCCACAACCAACGATTGAGAATGATGGAGAACCTCTGAAATGAAGAACGATGGAGAAACTTTTTCAAACGAAACCTAAATGACATTTTCAATTGAGAATCAAAACATGAACAAAACGCATTTTTCATTTTTCCAATTTTATCCTCTATCAAAATGTAATTTTTTTTTAAGGAAAAGCTGACGTAGGCGCGTCAAATGAATGTAGGTGACACGTAGGCGTGTCAACCTACTGTTACTCATTGTTCTATATTCGAACTACTATTCCACTTCAGATGTTTTTGTTTAGTATAACATTCTCTTTCATGATTAGCATTCTTAATAAAACATTGTGATTAGGTTTTTATGTGTAAAGTATCTATACGCAAATTGTACTAGGTATTCATATTCCTTAATATAAAGTAAGAGAGTATTACTTTATATATGAGTTGTCTTGTCAGATGGTGCAGAGATTACTCATAATGGATTACGATTATACACGTAGGATCCACGGCATTGATTAGGATAAGACTTGTAGTACCTCTCACAAATCCAGAAAATTGATGAAATCAAAACCACCGTTCAACCCTGCTTAGCCTAAAGATTGCTACTTTTTGTTCTGTTCTTGTAAGATTGTTTTCGAAGCTGGAAGAAAGCATAAGATTTGGTGTTCCTCCATTCTCTGCTCACGTTTTCAAGGAGACATCCAACCACCCCATTTGAGATACTGTAATGGCAGAAGGTTTAGAATCAACGGGAGTTGTATCAGTGAGGGGTAGATCGTGGAAAGCTCATATGGGCATGACTCTGTCGCAGGCATTCTATGGTGGCTACCATGTAATCACAAAAGTGGCCCTTAATGTTGGGGTCAACCAACTAGTTTTCTGCTTCTACAGGGATCTCCTTGCCTTCACTATTCTTGCTCCTCTCGCTTTTTTTCTTGAAAGGCATGCTCTTTTTCCCCTTTACCTTCAACTGTTATTGATTATGTTGTATTGGAAGATAAAGAATCTGATTGCCATGCTATGAGAGAGTGTAAAACTTTTCTCCATAATCTCAAAATAAATTGATTTTCTTATAGAAAGTATTTGGAGAAACAGTGTTCGAGATTTTCTGATTTGTTAACGTTGTAAAAATTCTTTATAGACATGAATGTTTGTTCGTTGGCCTCTTGCCTCAACTTTTACTGATTGATAGAAATTTGGATAATTTTTTACAATTCTTTATAAGGTTGGATCATATGAAATTGAGCCTTAAACACCTTTGTAGCTTCGTTCATGTGGGGCTGTGGTTTTCTTCTAATTCGCAGTTAGAAAAATATATGCGATTGGTACTATATACTGAGCATATGCTAATTTGGGCAGTAGCATGTTCCTAATTGTTAAAGATGAATTGTATGTTTTTCTCCAAAGGGCTGAGCTTTTGGAAAAAGTTGATTCATGAATACTTATTGGAGCAATTATGACCAAAGGGTGTAGGGTAAAATCTTGCATCCCTCATTTTTCTAATTAATTCTTTAATTTCAGCAGAAATTGCGTGATAGGACATGCTAGAGAAGTAATATAAAACCATTCTCAAGTTTTCATCTCATGCTAGAGACGTATATATATGGTTAAAGGTTAAAATGGGTGAAATTGACTTTTAATGTCAATGACACAGAATCTTGCTCCCTAATTTCATGCTTTGGAAAGTGTGAACTCCTGTTTGTGTAAAGCAAGCTCCCAAACACACCTGTGATAGTTGGTTCATGATACTAATTTTATGAAAATGTACTCTGTAGAATACTAATACCTTTTTCTTTCTGCTAATTTAGATCATTCTTGGTGTTTAGATCATAATCATCATCCAATAATTGTAGAAATTTTCTACTTATACTTGTCTACTGATAATGGTTCCAAGGACCTGTCTTATGATGACCTGTTTTTGTGCATTTAACTGGATACACAGTCAAACTTTAGAAGTGGAAATTTAACCTGAAACTTTTTTTGTGCTCTCTTATGAGTTAGTATTTTCTTTATTTCTGATATGTGAGTATCCTAATTGTACATTTTTACCATACTGGCTGTAGACGAAGTAGACCACCCCTTACCAAGAAGCTATTGATGTCCTTTTTCATTCTTGGATTGACCGGGTAAGAATTCTTGCTATATTCACTTATTTCTTATTTTTCTGATATATGAATGGTATAGTATTTTATTGCACCATAATATTTTTTTCTCTCCATGATTCATCATCAGGGTATTTGGCAACCAGCTTTTGTTTCTTATTGGTTTAAGTTATACTAATCCAACTTATGCTGCTGCTGTACAGCCAACCATTCCAGTTTTCACATTTTTGTTTACTTTGATGATGGGGTCAGTTTCACTCTTATGTATTTCTTCTTAGTATTCAAATGTCTATATTAAAATATAAAATTTATTTATTGATCATTGATTCCTTTTTTTTCTAGTAAACAGAAAGAAATGCACAATCATATTGTTAGTAAAGAAATTTGTACATCCATGAAAATGTTCACACAGACCAGAACACAAAATAATGTGTGCTTAGCAATCTTGCAGCATAGAAAAACTGAACTTGCTCAGATATGAAGGTTGGGCAAAGGCTGGAGGAACTCTTATCTGTGTTTCAGGAGCCATATTTATGGTTTTCTATCGTGGTCCAGCTGTGATAGGGGGTAACGAAATGGATCAAGTTGCACAAATTAAACCAAGTGGCAGAGGCCAGGCAGAGACTTCGGGATGGTTATTCAACAGTTATCTTGATATTGGATTAGATAACTTTCAGCTTGGGGTTGTGTTCTTGATAGGGAACTGCATCTGCATGGCTGCTTATCTAGCACTTCAGGTATCCTTTTGTCTATATTCATCAAAGGACACCTACTAAAGTAAAAGTCCACTAGATGACTGCTGATTATATCTGTTCATTTCTTCCTCTATTATCAAATTACCATGCTCCTGCTTCTGTTTATTATTGCTTTGAATTCTTCTTTCCACACCAATGTTGATGATATCCATCAAGTTGTTCTGTACAAGGCTTTTCATTGAGTCTTCTGAGGTGTTCATGTATCCCAAATCAAGGGGGAAATGGGATGAGGTCATATATGTTGCAGTATATTGATTTATTCATCCTGAAAGCAAAACCCTTTAAAGCACACTCTTACTTTTGCTCCTATTTCCCTCCATTTGGAATACACTCTAAATAAATCACACTTTTTTACCACATCACAACACTATCACATGTTTCTTTCAAATCTTTGCATTAAAACAATCACTTTGTACTTTCTATCAGATGAATTTACTTATTGCTACAAACACCAATCTTTAACATCACGTAGTTTGTGAGCTGATTTATTATGATCTTTGGTTATTTTACTTGTGAGAGTGTTGGCCCGTTTAAGTTCTTGCCATTAATTGTTTTCAGGCACCATTATTGAAAAAGTATCCATCAAATCTATCTGTCACAGCATATTCATTTGCCTTTGGAGTTGCACTGTTGGTGATTGCATCATTTTTCATGGTTAACGACTCAACTGACTGGATTTTGACACAATCAGAGATACTGGCTGTTGCATATGCTGTGAGTCACTGGAATTTTAAATATATTTTCGTTCACATGACATGACACATCACTAACAGATGTCTGTGTTGCTTCTGCTAACTTTAGTTCTGCGTTGCTAATAATTATATAGCCACTTTCATGTCTAGCAGTCTAAAATAAAGAGGAGAAAGATTAGATCAAGTTTTTCATGATTCTAATAATAAAGCTCTTTTTACTAAAACCTCAGCACGTCTCTTAATCGTAATGCATCTTTGTCTGGATCTGCCTTATCATTTACTAATTCTACTGAATTAAATATTATTCTAGGGTCTTACACTAAATCACATCAATGTGTTCATGAAAGTTGTAATTAAGTAACATGACACTGGATATAAACTACTGAAGTTGAGCAGCGAAGGGTTTCTATTTTAAGGGATGAAAAGAAGTTCCTACATAGTTTTTAATTGATTCAACTTCTAATGGATTATTTGATGCTTTATTAACATGTAGATTTCAAAAATTTGTTCAGGGAACTATTGCATCTGCTCTTAACTATGGAATAATTTCATGGAGCACTAAGATCTTGGGGCCAGCTTTGGTTTCCCTTTACAATCCTCTTCAACCTGCATTTTCTGCCTTCCTTTCACAAATTTTCCTTGGCACTCCAATTTACCTGGGAAGGTATACCTCTCCTTCCACAAATTTTCTGCCTACTCATCAATTGTAAAGGGTAAAACTCAAAAATAATAAAAAGTATAAAGAATACATAGAATACAGACACACTAACTGCAGAAAAGTTTCTTTTTTTAGGAGCTTACTTTTATTCTTGTCCTTGTTTTTTGATCCATGTGATAATAGCATCCTAGGGGGATCTTTCGTCGTTGCTGGTCTATATTTAGTTACTTGGGCATCTTATAGAGAAAGACAAGAAACTTATGGAGTTACTCCTAATGGCTCTTGGATCTCTGAGCCACTTCTTCATGAAAAAAGTGAATACCAGAGTGGTCACACTCAGGGTCCTCCAGCGTAAACATCAAAGCCAAGCTCATCAAATTCATTATTCAATAGAAATGCGTTGTGAAAAGTTTTCTCATGATTCTTGAATTTCTTGTTGTTATCAGTTTAAATGGTATGCTTGTATTTTATATTATAAATGTGAAATGTTGTTTGAGGACAAACTGGGAATGTGAAGTGTATTATGATATTCATATCTTCCCAATTTTGATATCCTGTTAAATTTAACTGTCAACAATTCTGATATAACTCTTCATTGCAGTGTAAAAGTAATTGAATGATTTGTTCTGTTTCATTGGCTTTAATTAGCCATTCATTAAGAAAGGTGAGAAAGAGTTTAAAGTATATAAGATGAACTGAAGTAAATAAGAAATCAAACCAAATTTGAAAGCTCATATTTGACTAAAAAATTACAAAGTAAAAGAAAATACAGATATTTTGATGAAAAAAATATATAAAAATAAACATTAGTGAATTTTACTCTATTTTTATTTTATTTTCTGTTGTCACTTGTTGAAATGACTTTGTTACTGGATAAGAATGTTTTTGTCTTGTTGAAACTTCTTCAAACAATTTGAGATTGACTATGGTTTTATTTTCAGAGACTTGCCTCTTGAGAATAGGAACGAGGTTCGAAAACTACAATTAAAACAAAATAAAAACTACGTAAAATACAAAGGTTAATAAGAAATTAAAAATAAAAAATTAAGTATATTATCACCATTATTATTTTTATTATTATTTATATTTAGATACTTCGTATTATATATTTTATTTTAACTATTATATTATTGAAAAGGTTTATTTTACTATTTCCAAATTATACTGCAATATATTCGCATTAATAGGTGAAAAATTAGCCAAAATTTTATTTATTTTAAAATATTTTTGCACTATATTGTGTATTTTAACTATACTATTATATCTTAAGTTATGACTATTTAAAAATAACTTATTTTAAATATATATATATATATATATATATATATATATATATATATATATATATATATATATATATTACAAATATATAAAATGTAACTGCTAAACATAGTTATAACACCATAATATATATTAGGACTTAAACTACTAAGAATAATTATATTTTAAACAAAAGTTGTAATGGAGTATATCAAAAATTGAAAACAAAATAAGAAAACCACATCCTATTATACGCTTTGTTATTGTCTCTCATCTTCAACCTAGTTATCATTGTTTGTCATCTTCAATCTAGTTAGCTAAGACATTCTCATCTACTCAAACCAATTAGGTCATTATTACAAACAAGAATACAAACACACAAAAACAAATATAGAAGAATAAACTAATTGTACCAAAAGAGTATACATAACACAAAATACAAATGTTAATTCATAGATAAAGATATATCAATAAATATCCTAAGGTATACAATAATATATTCTAGACTTAACCATCCATATTTGTATTGATATCAAATTCTGGTGAATTATACACTTGTAGTGATGAAATAACTCATCTCCAAAACTACCACGCAAAATTACAAAATAGCATAATCATATTATACAACATATTTCAACACACAATTTAACTCATTCAAAACAACAATTTCATCTAAACATAATTCTCTTTATCCCAACTACAATTTTAGATCAAATTCAACATGCATCATATAAATGATGAATTAAGCCAAAACAAATTTAGTGGATAGAAATATAAATAAATTTCAACTATTTCCATTTAATTTAATATCATAAGTTTATAACTGTCCTTAAATTAAACACTATTTCTAATAAACATAACTAAAGATAATAGTTTAAAAAATTAGGCTTTTATATAAATTTAAAAGTTAAATAAGTTTAATTAATTTAAAATGATTAGTATTATTGTTTGTAGATAAATTATATATATATATATATATATATATATATATATATTGTTTATGAAATTGAAGTTTCAGACTAATATTTTTTCTTATAACCGATTGATAGAGGAAAGTTTATAAAAGTATCTTATCATCGAAAATTTTAAAAAAATAGTAATTAGAAGGGGAAGAAATCATGCACTAAGATATAATTTGATGATCCTGAAGTCCAAAATTTGAGAAAGTGTATCAAATCTTATCCTATTCTTGAAAATGTCAACACCATCGATAATTGAAGTGTTTACTTATTTATATATTCATTATTATTAGTTTTTTTGTCGTGGATTGTGAACTAAGCATCAAGCATCGGGTTTGGTGTTGGCATCACTGTTTCAACGATCGAACAACTTAAACTAACCACTCCATTTGGTGTTTTAGAAGTTGTGGGATTTGTTGCAGAGTGTGGATTCATTTCAATGGCGACTGTTGGAGTTGGAGCGGGTGATATATGGAAGTCCCATGTGTCCATGGCGATGGTGCAGCTTTTCAATGGTGGCTACCATGTCATCACCAAAGTGGCCCTTAATGTTGGTATCAACCAGTTAGTCTTCTGTGTATTCCGCGATCTCATTGCCCTTTCCATCCTCGCACCCTTTGCTTATATCCGTGAAAAGTATGCTCCTTTTTTTCTTTCAAATCAACTACTCAAAAATGTGCTTGCAATGTTTTTCAAAACCTATGAATATGCTCCCTTTTGTTCTGTTGTTTCCCTCTGTTGGATGCGATTTAAATGGATTCCTCCCTCACACTTTGGCCTTTTTCTTTTCTAAGTTTATTTATCATGTTATTGATCTACCTTCTAAAAGAGCTGAGTATTGGGGATACATTTCCATTTGGTTATTGGATACTTAGATCGGTTTGGATTGGATGCTTAAGCACACTTGTTTGTTCTGCAATTTAGAGGGTTGGTGATGTCTGCAACACTCTGATTGTTTGCATGTGCTTGATACAACTTAGGGGAACTGGGCCGTGTTATAAAAATATTTCTCTGATGTATGTTTTTTAAACCGTTGGAGTGTTTGGAATGTAGGTAACTCTAGTTGTATGACAATTTCCGTTCATCTTCATTGATATCTGGACCTTTCTGCCTGATAATTTAGAGCATGCTTAATATTTAAGTAATATTATCATATAGCTCATGCTTTCTTTGCATTGTTTTGAGGGTTTTAATTATATTCTAAAATATGGTTTTAACATTTAATGTGTGTTTGTAGACAATTCCGTAGTTCCGTGATTGCTACATAAGAGGATGATAAACTTTTTTTTTTTTTTTGTGTATGTGACAGCATATATTCCTGTCCTGTACATTTAACCGTGCTTCACATTCATTCTTTAGATATAACATTTTAACTTGCTACAATTTTTTGTTCCCTCTTATGTCCTGTTATATTATTCCTTTTCTTTCTATTCAATGGATATCTTGATCATACCATGTTGGACTGTAGACAGATTCGACCACCCACTACTAAGAATCTACTGGTGTCATTCTTCTTTCTTGGATTAACTGGGTTAGGCTCTTGATACTACTCATTTCCCACTTCCAGTAGATATAAAAATACAGTGCTTTATTGATGCATTCTTGATTCATGATCAGGATATTTGGCAACCAGCTTTTGTTTCTTATTGGTTTAAGCTATACTAATCCAACTTATGCGGCTGCCATACAACCGTCTATTCCAGTCTTTACCTTTATATTGGCTGTGATGATGGGGTCAGTTTCATTTCACCTGTATCAGTTATCCATTTCAATTTGTATGTGTTTGTATCCTATTACTCAAACACAACTGCACACTCTCATTTTTATTTCATATATATTTACATTAGTACACTAAAGCAGATACACCAGGTCACCGAATTACTTTTATCTGTACAAACGTTTTCATGCAGTACAGAAAGAGTGAACTTAGTCAGATATGATGGTCTGGCTAAAGTTGGAGGAACCATCATTTGTGTTTCTGGTGCTGTAGTGATGGTTTTGTATCGTGGTCCAGCTTTGATAGGATATGCGGATATCAATCCTGCTATACAAAATGAAATAAGTGCCAAAGGTCAGCCAGAGCCATCTGGATGGCTAATTGGTAGTTTACAGGACTTCGGGTTAGACCATTTTCATCTTGGGGTTCTGTGCTTGATAGGGAACTGCATTTGTATGGCTGCGTTTCTAGCCATTCAGGTATTATCTTTTTTTGTCATATGCATAGGTGACTATTGAATAATTTAGTGACCAATGACATATGTTGCCTGTTACCCTTTTACCAAGTCCCAAACTTCTCTGTGCATTCACCTGTGAGGCTGAGATGAATCTATATGCTCTTGCTTTTTAGGGATCTTCATTTCCACTAAAATCCCAATGATAAGAAACTTACGATAATTGGTCAATTGTCAACATTCCAACTTCTTTTTGTGTCTCATATGGTTTAGGATAAAGAGTGTAGACCTTGGATAGTTGTAATTTGGATAATTGCTTCTGTTGCAAACATTTCGTGCATCTCCTAATTCTTTCCATGAACATGGCTCCCTTCCCTATAATAATTATCTTCTTCGAGTTTGGAGGTATATCAAAGTAAGGTCCACTAATTTTTGGTCAAGCGTTTTTTGAATTATGAATAACAATTTCTTCCCTCCCTCTCCTCAATCCTCGTGTATTGAAACACACTCTTAATAAGTTTACCTAGATTAGATTGGATGACTTCTCCATGCTCGTCATGCATATTAGCACCAGGTCATTGACTCATTACTTATTCCAAGTTTCTTTATTCATCAAATTAGTATTGCTGATTCTTAAACTTAACTGATTAATTTGTTGTAATCTTAGGTTCTTTAACATGTGAAATTATTGGTGTTTCTGAATTGTTACCTTTAACTGCTTTCAGGCACCAGTTTTAAAAAAATATCCTGCAAACATATCAGTCACAGCATTTTCATACTCCTTCGGAGCTTTACTGATGGTTATAGTGTCATTATTCATGAATTATGAGGCAACTGATTGGACTTTGACATCATCAGAAATCCTTGCTGTTATGTATGCTGTGAGTCACTAGAACTTTTAACAAATCCAGTCTGAAGAGCTTTTTTTTGGTTATTAATGATACTTTAAAATTATTAGAGTTGTCTTCCAAATTTGGCCCTTTTTTATTTTTTGCATTCTTGCATTCAACACATTAGGCCATGTTAGTCAGGGAAGTAATGAGAGGGGTAGAAAGTGTATTATAGAAAGAAATTTAAAACAGAAGCAATTAAGTAGTTAGTTGTTGTGGGGGGTGAGAAGGTTTTTCGTTGCTGTGCAGGGACTGCCCTGTGTGAAAGGAAGAATTTTCCCTTGTTAGTAGATACCTATGTTTTGAGTTGATAATTGTTGAATAATACAGAAAAGGGGTCTTTTTCTACGTTTTCTCTGTCTTGTTTTGTCTTTTCTATAGAAGGCACGAAACAGGCTATCAATTATTGCCTATTGCTTGCTTGGCAAGCGGAAGCATTCTCTCTTGTTGAAGTGGAGTCAATGTTGTAATGTAATGGTCTTTGTTCATAATCAAAGTTGTCCAAGTTTTGGGGCATACTATGAGTAGTATGAAAATCAGAAAATCTTGGTACGAAAGGTTGTTCCTTACATGTCATCAGAGGGAGCATAATCTTCTTACAGATGATTTTCAAAATTACAAGAGTATATAAAGATTTACTTTTATCTGTTAGTTATGCCTTGAAAAAAATATTCTCCTCTAGCTTGCCAGGTGAAAGTGGTTTTACTAGTTTATATTAGTTTTGGCTTTTCTCTTTGGATAACATTAGTGTAAAAGCTTTTTTAACTATTTTTGTGAATTATTTGGTGTTACTGTCACCTTCAAAGAACAGGTCTTATGCTTATTCCGTCTTGCATTTGATGATTGATGAAGTATTCCCCAATATATTTTTTTCTTTTACTTTTACGATTTGTGAAAGACTTAAGTTTACATATCTATTCATATTTTGATAAATCATGTTAAAAATCTTTCTTCTTGACATCTTGTACAGTTGATTTTGGCTCAAAGGTGATGACAACAAAAAGCAATGAGAGTATTTTCTTAAAGGCTGAAAAGATTGAAGTATTCCATGTTCTTACAAATATTTTGGTAGCTTTTTAACATAGAGATCTTGACATATATTTTCCTTATCTGTTCAGGGAACTGTTGCATCTGCCCTTAACTATGGACTCATTACATGGTGTAACAAAATCTTGGGGCCAGCCATGGTTTCCCTTTACAATCCGCTTCAACCTGCGTTTTCAGCCATCCTCTCCCAAATTTTCCTTGGAAGTCCAATTTACTTGGGAAGGTAAAGCTCCTTTTATTTCCAGTTGTTGATGTATTCTGTTCTAACTTGAAGGAATCTTTCTTTAGCATGACGGTTTGAATTTAATTTAGAAGTTTCTTATTATTCTGTTTTAACATGCATGTGACGACAGTATCATAGGAGGTTCTTTTATCATTACTGGTCTATATTTAGTTACTTGGGCATCATTTAGAGAAAAACGAGCATCTCTTGGAGTTGGAGTAGCTAGGCCTTCCTCTTGGGTCTCTGAACCACTTGTTCATGACAGAATTGCACTCCAGAAAGGCCGCGCTTTCTCTGGGTCCTCCTCTGTTTCCTCCAAAACCTTATCAGCTTAAGGAGATGAGTTATTAAATGCCAATCAATTGTAGAAATTGGTCTCGTGGTTCAAAATTCTGTTACTGTTACAATTTTGTTACATGAATTGGTATTTGATTATGCCACTGTATTCCGTGACAAACTGTCCATGCTGTCATGTTATACCGGAATTTTGAAATCCAAAAAAAGTTTTATCTGAATTTGGTGTGCAATTTTGAAATGGAATATATTCCTTCTCTTCCTGGAATTGTAATAACCCTTTCAACAATCTAACATTAACCCCAAAGAAAGGTGAATTTTGTAAAACTTATTGGCAACACTGAACAATTCAAATAAAATATTTTACAGTTTGGATCACTTCTATTGTTTATACTTGTTTTAGTTATGGGATCGTGGTTATATGTTCTTCAAATTCTATGTGTCTCTTGGATGGTTTGTCTTGATGTTCCGTCCAAGGTCATACAGTACAATACTTTAACATAGTACTACAAAACAAAAGTTTAATTACCATGCATTACATTATTAAATCTAATAAGTTTATTATTGATAAATAACCGTGTAAAAATTGTTTACATAATAGATAGCCTATTTTCAACATGAAAGATTTCTTAGGTTGTGTTGTGTCGCAGCAAAGGGTTGAGCCACATGATGTAGACGTGGCTGTTGATTCCGATGGTGAATGATTATATTAGGCACAATAACAGAATTAAGAAAATGTCATTAGGATTGTGGAAGTGAGTGGAGATTATATGTTACTGAAAGTGAATGGGGACAAAATGTGTGAATGTCATTGATTCAATATTCTCTTCCTTTTCTGTTTTCCGCTCTGAAATCTACCTTTTTCTCACATTGTATTATGCTTATTTCAGTCTTGAACATACTAAAAGGAAAAAGATCTCAACACCATAAACTAAAATCCTAGACTCATCAATCATTATAACAAAAGGTTTATTTGGAGAGGACAAATAAAAAAACAAAGATTTGTTATCAGTAATATGATTTGTGGCTTTTGAGTTGAGAATCCCAAGACCACGAGAAGAATATTGAGTTTGACCAATAAAAGATATACTTATGCATGCAACAAAAGCAGTTAAAAACTAAAGGCATGTCGATCCTTATATCATTTGAGAAAGTCATTGAAAATGAAAAAATTTTCAACGATATTAAATGGAGGAGGATCCATAGTAGATGATTATGAGGGGGGATCATATTGAGCAACAACAACAGATCGAGGAGGATGACCATGTAATGCATAACACCTGTCAATCTTGTTGCCTAGCTTGTGATGCTATTTTGCATGCGAGAAGGATGGTGATGATCGTATTGAGATGCCAAAGCAGAGGAATCATTGACAGGAGTAGGTGTATCATTGATGGGTTTACATGGCACACACAAAAGGGTGGAACAAGTAGAAGTAAATATTTGGGTACAACAAAGGAACCTAAACACGAACATGGGAATATTCATAGCAAGTCCATGTAATGCAAACACCATGAAGAACTTTGATTGTTGCTCTATTTCTTGGCATGAGTAGAGGCAGGAGGTAATACTTCATTAAATTCATGAAATAAAGCATGAAGCTTACTTAAATTATCAGTTATAAAGTATTGACGTTAAGGAACAACAACATTGAAAAGATCCTGACAGATACCATAAAGACGTTTAGTATCATTGGTATATAATCATTTCTCTTACTCCGAAACTTTAGAACATGTGTCATAGGCACAAAACATTTATGTTACAGAAGACTACATTTCCAAAGGAACCTTAGACTCTAGATACCATATTGAATATATTGAAAATTAGGTATAAGATTAATATCCCTTGCACAAAAAATAACATAGGGTATTGCGTTTATAATAAACAAAATATGGGTTAAACCCAAAATACAAATAATGATAGGTGATAACGTTATTTTCTACCTTTTGGTGTTGAGTTTTGTGAATAAAATCAACTTTCCAATAGCTTTTATCTTGTTTAATCCTTAAGTTTATCTTTATTTTGCATTGTTCTATGTTTTAGTTGTTTTATGTTTGTTTACCTCTAATATCTATTTTGAATGTGTGAAATAAGTCAATAGGAACCAATTCTAGTAGAGGAAAACAGGTTGGAACTCAAAGAAGCGTGATTGGATAAGAAAGAATGATTTTTAGACAAATACTCATGTTAGGTGGCACTAGAATCATACCTAGTGTTGTAAACATGAAGAAATGATTCACTTGTAGGATTATACTATCATGGACCACCCTTAGACAACAAAAAAACCACCATTGGGCGCTAAAATGAGTCGTTGAGTGAGCTAGCTACTCGCTGATAAAAAATGATAGCCCAAACTTGCAGTATTTGAGTCATTGGGCGAAAATATGGCTCGCCCAACAAATTACAAGTCAAAGAGCATCAATTTTTAGGTCTCGTTAAGTGAGAATGAAGTCGTTAAGCGAGTTTGTTGACCCTGATATGCGAAAGTGAATATTTAATCATGTTTTCAGGAAGGTTTTGTGGTGGATTTCTCATTTTTACACAAATAAAATCACCTATAGTGCTTGAGAGAGACTTTTGGTGGCTGTTTGGAATAATGAAAAATTTCCCCTCTTCTTCTTGGGTTTCCTCCTTCATCCATTGTGGTTTTGTACCTTTTAGAGTGGAAGAGAAGGATGGGTTGCAAATTGGAGGTGGAAATGCAAAGAAGAGGTGCGATTGAAACTAGGAGCAGTTGCTAGGTGCCTTGTGAAATGACCTTTATATTTTTCATGGTTTCAAATTCTTTTCTATCTCTTCAATTTGTAAACCCTAGGTTCTCCACCATAGAGAGTTATTTCTATTTATTGATATTAGATGTAAAATATTAAATTCTTGAGTAAAATTGTGTTGTTGATATATACATGATTTTCCAATTCAAGTTAGTATTTGATTTTCATGTTTAATGCTTGATGTGGATTCTTTTCATGCTTGTGATTCTTGAGATGTTGGAAAATATCTTTATAATCTAAACTTAAAATTAAATGCCAAATGGATGTTTGTACCTAGGAATAGAGCTTGGTTCATTAGTAATATTAAACTCTTGACATTAAAACGTGATTTCACTTGTTGAGGATTAAGGGATTAAAACTTGATGAGTAATCATAGACCCAAAGTTTCTAGAAATAGAATTTGAATATGTTGGTGAGTTGATTTTGACTTAAATATGAAATTAAGATATTTATAAATGTACCAGAATGAAATAGATGAAATTTAGTCTTGATAATTGTAAATAGTCTGTTTTAAATGTCTTGTTACATATCATTTGTTTAATAAAAATAAAAAAAAAGTTTCCATTATAAACTTTATGATCTAATTGAATACACCAGTTGTTGTCGAATATTACTTAAACCCTTTATTACTTGTTATGTAACACCTATACACTTACAGTGTAATTAGTTTTCCACTACCAATATAAAAAAAAAATATAACAGATAAACCTAAGATAAAAAAATAAAAGATAATATAATTGGAAGCATTCCAACAATAATATTTAATCAAATCCAAATTCATATATTACCCGTGTAAATATCTAAATTTGCTTTTGAATAATGTAAAGGCCATGGCTCCTAAGAATTATGAGGAATGATCGTGTTCGTTTTTGGAGAATTAATTTTTGAAAGTAAAACAATATATCTATACTCAATTTAGTGTAAATCATACTCACTATTATCCTTTTACTAAATTATATTCCCAAGCTTACAATGGGATAAAATGTTCCCAATATATAAAAGTTTTAAGTCTTAAGTTAAATAATTTAGAAACATATAAGGATAGTAATATTTTGAATATTACTGTTATTACTATTATAATTATTATTCAATTTTTATAAAATTTGACCAAATTTTATGTAAATATAATTACGCTTTATAAAAGGCACGTTTACGTAAGACTATTAATGGTGTGAAGATGAGTATAACTTATACTTCTGTGAATCGATTTCTTTGTAGTATAGATAATCAGCATTCTCAGGTATTTTAATTAATGTATATTTTTAACTAATATTAAAATTCCTAGATACTTTTTTCAATTTATGAGATACTCGTTCGTCCATTACAGTCAAAATATCATTAAATAATATAAAAAAAAAGTGTCATTACTTTATGATTCAAACATAATATTCTAATTTAAATTAATTTTTCTAATTCCCGACTTCATAGATTCTATGTCTAAACGAATTTAATAAATTTAAAAACATTAACTAACTTTCTTAATCAACACAAAAGTTAATTAGTTTTATTTGCATTTAAATCCATAAGTACAAATCTGACCGATCAGTATCCAAGAAAAGAGAAGAAGGTTGTGGTTAAAAATTACATTACACAAAACATGTAACAATTCATAAACAATAACTAATTTTTTTCAGTTTTAATAAAAAAAAATATATTTTAATAATTGAAGTCACCATTATTTCCCCTCTCTCTTAAGTCCAAAATTCAGCCTTCTTACACTGTTTGTAATGGAAGTGCATTGTAGCAGTTTAGTCTCTGAAAACTCCGTCTTCGTGATTCCTATGGATCAAGAAGACGACGCAACCCATTCGCATTCTTTTGGTTCTTTCTCTTTCCCAACGTTTGCGCTCTAATCTGAACCCAGCGGATCCAGATCCACCCATCTCTCAAAAATGGTAATCAACCCAAACCCTTCTTACCCCTAAAATCCCAATTCCGGAAATGCCATGTTTTCTTCATCCCCCACCTAACCCCACTTCTATAATCGTTCTGGGTATTCTCCAATTCGCAAAAAGACATGGTCTTTGCTAGAATTGCTTCACTTGTCTCCACCAAATTCCCCAATTCAAACTCCTCCTCTTCTCTATCCAACAACATTCGAATCTCTTCCTCTCTCCAGGACCTCTCCTCGTACCGTCATGTTGATGCCACGGTACCCCTTCACAAGCTTCCAACACCCTCCTCTTCCTCGCGCCGCAGATGCCTCAAAATCGCACTCTTCCTCGCATCGTTCTTCCTTCTAACCTACCTCCTCTTCTTCCTTCTTTACTCCTATTGGAACCATGGTTCCGGCAAGTACTACGTTGTACTCGATTGCGGCAGCACCGGCACGCGCGTTTTTGTCTACCGCGCTTCCGTTCGGTTCCAACGTCGTAGCAGTCTTCCAATTGCTGTTGACTCCTTGAGGAATAGCTTGCACAAGAAGCCTCGTGGTCGAGCCTATGATCGAGTGGAGACCGAGCCTGGAATTGATAAACTAGTGCGCAACGTGTCTGGGTTGCACAAGGCGTTGAAGCCGTTGCTTAGGTGGGCCAAGAAGCAGATTCCAGTTCATGCTCATAAGTCTACTTCGTTGTTTCTTTTTGCCACTGCTGGGGTGAGGAGGCTTCCGGTTATTGATTCTATGTGGCTGTTAGATAATGCTTGGACTGTGCTTAAAAACTCTCCCTTTATGTGTGAGAGGGATTGGGTTAGGATTATCTCTGGCCCCGAGGAGGCTTATTATGGATGGATTGCCCTTAATTATGATAATGGCATTTTGGGGGCTAGGCCTAGGAAGGCTACTTATGGCGCACTTGATTTGGGTGGCTCTTCTTTGCAGGTCACGTTTGAGAGTGATCAACAGATGAATAATGATACTAGTTTGTATGTTAGCATTGGATCTGTTAGACATCATCTCACTGCTTATTCGCTCCCGGGGTACGGTCTGAATGAGGCGTTTGGTAAGTCTGTGGACTATCTATATAGGAAGGAGTTTGCTTTAGGTAATTTTGATTTAGGTAGTAGTGGAAATATTGAGTTGAAACATCCTTGCTTGCAGGATGGGTATAGGGATGAATACTTTTGTTCTCGTTGTTCATCTGATAACAAAGGTGGGAAAGAATTGGGTGGGGGTGGACGGTTGGGAACTTCATTAGTGCTTGTTGGTGCTCCTAATTGGAAGGAGTGCAGTGCAGTAGCGAAAGTTGCTGTGAATTTGTCTGAATGGCATGATCTTGGCGCAGGGCTTGATTGTGCAGCGCAGCCTTGTGCATTGCGTGACAATATGCCTCGCCCCTATGGACATTTTTATGTGATTTCTGGATTTTATGTTGTATTTAGGTTTTTCAACTTGACTTCTGAGGCTACTCTTGATGATGTGTTGGCAAAGGGTAAGGATTTTTGTGAAAAGAGATGGGATGTTGCAAAGGCAAGTGTTGTTCCGCAACCCTTTATTGATCAGTATTGCTTTAGGGCACCGTACATTACCTCTCTGCTGAGAGAGGGTTTGCACATTAATGATAATCAGATAAGTGTTGGCTCCGGAAGTATCACCTGGACACTTGGGGTTGCCTTGTTGGAAGCTGGAAAGGCATTTTCCACTAGATTTGGGATTCGTGATTTGGAGTTGTTCCGGATCAAGATAAATCCTCTTGCTCTTGTGCCTATTTTGTTACTTTCTTTTATTCTACTTCTTTGTGCTTTATCATGTATTGGCAAATGGATGCCAAGGTTTGTCCGGAGACAATATCTTCCCATTTCCAGGCATAACAGTGTTTCTGCTGCTTCTGTTCTTAACATGCCATCTCCTTTTCGGTTCCAGCATTGGAGTCCAGTGAACTCTGGTAAACTATTTATTTATGCAAATAATGATCACTACCAATCCGAAAGCTTGATAGATCTAACTGTTTTGTTCAAAAAATTTCTAAGGAGCATAGAAAGTAGTCTGTTTTTGTTGTCTTTTTAGTTCATACTATTAATTATTAAATGTATGGAATGATGACAACGTTCATTCGTATATCTTGGATGCCACTGCGACTTGTTTTGGCCATGTTTTCACCAATTGTCAAAGCTTGCTGTTGTCACAAATGTGCATGCAATAATTGTAGAGTTAACCTCAATTCGATTTACACATATGTTACTGCAGGGGATGGAAGGTCAAAAATGCCACTCAGCCCAAAAATTGCAGATTCACAACAAAGTCCGTTTGGTCTGGGGCATGGGCTAGATGACAACAATGGTGGCATCGAGCTTATGGAGTCTTCATCGTACCCATCAGCCAGTAATGTCTCACACAGTTATTCCTCAAACAGTTTAGGGCAGATGCAGTTTGACAGTAGCAACATGGGTGCCTTCTGGTCCTCCTACAGGAGTCAGATGCATCTGCAGAGTAGGCGATCGCAGTCTCGAGAAGATCTCAATTCCTCATTGGCTGAAGTTCATCTGGTCAAGAGTTAGGTCAACTTCTGAAAACATCGGTATGATTTCGACAATAACATCCTTTTTTAATACATCATTGTTTCCTTTGAGTTTTAATTTATCAAATTTTCCGAGGGATTCTTCTCTGTAACATACTAACATCTGTAAGTAAGTGATAGTCAAGTAATACATATTTTTTGTCGAATATTCTTTCTGTATTTAATTAAGATTTCCACACATTTCCCCCTAGTTTGTAAATTTATTGTAAATAGCAACAAATTTCATGGATTGTTGATCATAAGTTGTAGGCCAATTAAACGGCAGTGCCCGACCAAGATGATTTCTTTCTTGGCATTGAGTCGCAACAACATCCACGAGTTGTTAAGCACAAACTAACACTTATTCTATGCAAACTCTCCTTGGTGGCTTCGGAAGACAAGTCAAGCATAAAGCCTGCCATGATCCATTCATTTTGTGACTGTTCCTATACCATTCTTTGAACTCATTAACAGCTATTACCATAGAGAATTTCTAGTTTCATAACTGGTGACTGATGACTAGTGAAATCCTCACCGCTTTAAAGTCAAATATGCTACTGAATTGACTTAACATGTTGCAACTTTCCAAGCTACTTACTGGCTTCCCAAAGGAGGAAAATAATTAGATACAGTATCTCAGGTACTGTATTAGATTTGGAAGTGAACCTTGATAATATGTGATGACATTTAATGAAATAATTTACAAATTCCATTGGATAATAACAATGCCAAAAGGACCATGCATTCAAGTTCTGCATGTACTTTGATTCATTTTCTACTAATTTTGTTCATTGATTCTGATGTCTGACACCAAATTATACCTCAGTATCTAACTTTTCTTCTAAATGTTAATATTTTCAATGTAATTTTTTGTTTAGAGTTTAATAATATTTGATCAAGCAACCATACGTCATCCATTTACTATAATTGGTGAAAAGTACCACGTTTACTTCTATTTTTCGTCGAACAACGGATCTGGTTCCTAATATTGCCATAATCAATTAATTGTGACTTTTGAGGTAGAAAGTAAAAAAAAAGAAGGTAAAAATAGTGAACAAAGTGATTTAGACAAAGGGAAAGTGAGTGAAAGATAAGATTAAAGTTTGTAGTAGATTTTGTTTTAATGTAATAGAATACATTTGGTTGTATATTAATATGTTTAGAAAATAATTTATACATAAATTTTTTTAAATATAAATTAGAGTCAAAATTAAAATTAAAATTAAAATTAAAATTAAAAACTATTACAAAATTCATTAAATAAAAAATATATACATTAAAATAAATTATAAAAATTTAAATGAATTGATTTAATTTTATTAATGTTTTTATTTTAATTATTTATATATTTTAATATAAAATATATATTAACAAAATATTAAATTTATTTCATTAATTATTTTAACATTTTTCATTTAATATTCATTTTATAATAATAATAATAAAATACACTTGTAATATTTAATTATCATATATTACATATGATTTTTAAAATATGTAATTATTATAATAATAAAATATATTTGTAATATTCAATTATTATATTACATATCAATTTTAAAATATGTAATAATATTAAATTAAAAATCAAATGATTAAATTTAATTTTTCTTACGAGATTAAGTATTTAATATTAAAATAATTTATTTTACAAAATATAAAAATATAAATATTTTAATTATTATAATATAAAAATAAATATTTTAATAGATTTGTCCATATGTAATAGAGTATTTTGGTATTATGCTTTATACATGGATAGTCTAATTTTCTGACTTTTCTTCATCCATGGTGTTTCATTTTTGGAGACCAACATACCTAACTACCATTAGACTTAACTGCCATTACTTGTCTACAGAGAAATAAATGAAATAATTATTCTTAGATATATGATTTGTGATTAGTAACCTCCAAAATCATTCGGAAAAGACGAACATCCAATATCACATATATACCTTATTCAATTAATTTTCGTATGTCTATTTTTCATATTTGTTATAGTTAGCATTATATCACAATATTAAATATATTGCTACCAATGGTCTTTCAACTTTTTATTTAACATATGAGCATTTAACAAGTATTATATAATAATTAGGGATAAAAACAATAGTTTTTATTTTTAGAAAAAATAAAGTAAATATAACGGTAACAATAGTTAAAACTTGTTCCTTTTATGGGACTAAAATCATGTGTAAGCATAATATTTTTATGGAAGAAATAGTACTAAATTTTAAAAAATTAAAATACGTAATATTATGGTTGAAATTTCCGAAACAGTGTTATTTTTATTTATTATTCTAATGTTTGATCTACATACATCACATCCCAATTTTATTCTTAATTTAAATATATATATATATATATATATATATATATATATATATATATATATATATTATAAGAGTAATTACACCCACTTTATTCAGGACAATGTACTTTACAACAACAATGAAGATTATGTATACATATATGTTCTTATTTTATTCTTAATTATGTTTTTAAATTAAAAAAAAGTACAAATTACTTATGAAGATAGTAACTACACAACTTATAAGAACACCATACTATAAATTATTTAAATATTTCAACAACATCACTACAAATAATGATATTTTGAATTGGCATGCAATTTTTAGCAATATTAAAAGTTGGAAAGAAAACGGTAAAATTAGTACTGGTTCTTTTTCTTACTTTTGAGCATTATACTTCTTTTTATACGGAGAAAACAACAAAAGTTATAAATTTATAATAATGTTCGATGTAACATCCCAATAAATATATAGAGTAAAACTATATTTTATTCTAGGAGTTATCAAAAATCATATTAAAGAACAGTAGAGAAAAGAAGATTAAATATAACTAAAGAAAGATTGGATTAAAACAACTTGATCAACCAAAATATACAAGTTGTAAGATTTACAAGGTTCACTAAGTTTAGGACGGACGGTTTTACAAAACAGAGTAATCGACCGTCTCAAACAATATTTACAACAGATCAAAATACAAGCTATGGACCGGACGGTCCAGCAAACTGCTCGGGCAGCACCTCCAAGGGTTGCTCTTCCAATAACGCTTCCTCCAAAGTCTCCTCTTGAAATCCTTCTGCTCACATCCAAAAAGGATGATCATTGCATTTGAGAAAACATGTCCGAACGGTCGGAATACCGAACGGTAAAATAAAGAAAACAAAAACACGTAGCAGGGTAAGCTTATGAAGAATTCAACAATTCATTTATTATATAAACACCAATCATCAATATTACAAAGCACTTCCTCAAATAAAATCATGATAGAAACATCAACAATCATCAAATCATTTAAAAACTAAAGTCCGGACGTATGACCCTGTATGCTCGCCGCTCTCTGCACCCGGGTGGACCTGGCTGGGATACACTCAACAGACCGCCACCCGAGGTTAGTCCAATGGAACCACCTCGGTATAGAAATACCCTGAGGCTAGAGGACCTCCCGCCATTCCCACGCATGAATTACCCTCCTCTACTTGAGGTGATGTAATCACGGAATATCGGAATAGAGTCGGAACTTGAGCCTATAACCACGGTCATACTAAATCAATTTACTTCAAACATGAGACATTCCTCCTTGGAATTCTCTTATAATTCAATCCAATATAACCGACAACTTAGTATCCATTTAAAGTAAGAAACTCAACAGAACGTAGATAAAGAGTAATTTGACTGATAAAACCGGACGGAAGATCAGTGATGGTTCATCAACAGACGTAACAAATAAAAAAAAACCGGTCGGGATAATAAATTTAGAGTGTACTCAACAAAAGAGAATTCCAACTTTAAAGAGAATCGAATAAAGAAATTATTAAGGGAATCAACTGACTAAAATGAAGAAAAACGGACGGTTTATGAAAGACAGATTCTCTCCGGAATATCGAATATCATTACTAAATTGAATACTCTGTAAGAATCAAGACTCGGTAAAAGACCGGTCGTTTTATCAATTGAATACTACAATTTGCAAACCGGATGTTCTGTGTAAGACAGAAAATCTGAAATGACTGACTTAATAATATGTGTTTGGTGCAGAAATAAGAAAATCAATTCAAGGTGTGACGGGAAACCGGACGGTCATAATGACCATTCGATTATAAAAGTAGTTTGACTAAGCTCTTATACTCTCTTTGAAATTTAAATATCAATAAATTCATTTCAACACAATATTCAAACTTTCATTTTAACATATAGAAATCAAACATACCAAAATTCATACATTCAATCATATAACAAACAATTCTTGAATAATCATAAACTCCCCTTACCTCTTAACTCCAGCTAAACTTGTACAGTGGATGGATATCAACTAACTCGTCTAAGTTCCAATTTCTAAACATGAAGTACAAGAATATAGGTTCAGAAGAAATAATTTAAAGATACATGCAAGCTTTAACAGCACATGCATGTGGAAAAACTAGGAATCCTAAAGGGTTGGACACTTACCAGCTCCGAACGAACTTCTGTTTGGTACAGATTGTAATTCTTGATGCCAGCTACCAGTTTTCTTGAATGGAGCTAGTGATCAGAGAAAGATTTGAGGTTAGAAATTTAGAAAGAAGGTTTGGAAGGTTTAGAGAGAAGGAGGAGGATTTTGAGATTTCAGAAAAAGAGATTTGATGAAGAAGAAGAAGATTGCATGCAAAGAGAATTTGCATCTTTTTCATCTTACCTTCGAAACCTGCGGTCGGCCATTCCCATGATGCCACCTGGTTTCCACTACCAACATCCAGTCTCTCCAACTGACGCCACCTGGTCTCCACTCACAGGAATTTTCCTTGCTAAGCCGTCACTGCACGGATTACGAGATAAAGGGAAATTAATTGCTTGCAGAAACTTGTCTCCCACTCACTCAAGAGAGACCGGCCGGTCGCCACGTGGCCGAGCCAAAACTTTTGGATTTTATGGGTTGTGACATTCGAAGTTCACTAAACAATACCTATCACAAGTCTTGACGTTATAATAATGTATTTATTCTATACATATATTAGACAAGTTAAATAGGTTATAGTAACTGATTTAATTATTAAGTAAAAAAAAGTAGTACATTTAAGTTGATTAACACTCAATGAAGAACACATGATTGATTTAATTAGGATTAAGTATGTTTTTGTCTCTTAGCTTTGAGTCAAAATTGGAATTAGTTCCCTTCAAAACTTTAACCTAATTTAGTCCTTTAACTTTAAAAATGTATGAATTTAGTTCTTTTAACTAAATTTTATTAACTTTATTTATTTTTTTAAACGGGTTTTTATTTAATATTGAAGCAAACATGTGTCATAAACAACTCAAATGCTATCATGAAATGTGCTTGAAACATCAAATAAATCTAACAAAATTTAGTTAAAATGACAAAATTCATATATTTCTAAAATTAAAAAACTAAATTAAATCTTTCGAAAGAAACTAATTCGAATTTTCACCGAAAGTTAAAAGAAAAAAAAACATATTTAACTCATTTAATTACACTAAAATGTAAAAGAAATTGAAAATATTTTTTTAACAATTATTTTTTGATAACTTTTTTCCAACAGTATTTTATGATTGGTCCAATAAATTTAAATAAATTAATAAAACAAAAAAATTGTTATGAAAAATTCTTAACATCAAATTGTTATGAAAAATTGTTATCCGATGAGAAAAAAACATAAAAGTTATAAGAATTTCATCTATGAATTATTTGCACATTGAATTGATAGAAATATGACATGTTGAACAATGATGTATCCCAGGTGGTGTACGATAAAGTTCTATCTGCTGGGAACCGCCGATCTATGGCATAGATCTTGTCGGATCTCTACGTTACTCTGTTTCTTTCGTACCCAACTCCTTTATTTATTTACTTCTTTACCCCTGTCATCAATATCTCTGTGCTACCATGTAACTACTGTGAATAATGGTGAGAACGGTGAATAATGATGTTGAGAAGGAATAATAATGGTGCCATGCTATACATCATACACTGACACAAGGCCCACACGTCATTCATCACAACGGCCCCACTTTCCTAAGATCACTTTCCTTCACAAACAAACCATGAAAACCGTAAGGAACCCGCCGTGGAAGCTTCACCTCCGCCACCACGTCCAGCTCCGGCGACTTCGTGTCCATCACCAAGAACGTCGACTCTCTCTTCCTCTCGTCGTGCACGTATGTCACCAAGTACCCATCGTCCTCCTCACCCCCTTCCTCCTTCGCCACGAAGAAAGGTTCCCCGCCGTAGCACCCCTCGCCGAACATCCTGCATCCCACCGTACAGTCCCTCCGCTCATTCGCCTTCGACACGTCCAGCTTCACCACCCCCGAGATCTTCGGCATCGGGTCTCCCACCGCCGCGTAAACGAACCTGTTCTTCTTCCCAACGAATGCCGGGTTTACAACCGCGAAATCAAGGTTCCGCGCCGACACCGGTTGCCGCGTCACCATCCCCGTCTCCAGATCGATCTTCACCTTCTCCACCATCGCGTGAATCAGCTCCATTCTTTCCAGTGCGTGCTCCACCGACAGAATATTTGGCGCCAACAGTACCACCGTTCTTCCCCCGTCCTCCTCCCACGCATTTATCGCGTGAATTATATTAAAACCCGGCACGTCGAACCACTTCATCTTGGATTCATCCTTAGCATCACTGTAATAACAGTTAAATCCGAAATAATGAAACTACGTTTATATACAGTTGAAAGTGTTAGGCTTGTAGTGTGTTATAGTACTGTTACACACATCTAAACTAATCAGAATTTAATTTCTATAGTTTGCGTGGATACACACACGTACCGAGGAAGGATTCCAATCCTTGGGACCTTGGAAGCGACGGAGCCGACGGGGGAGCCACCGGCGATCATGTCGAGAGGATTCATTCCGAGCTGAATGTCGCAGAAGACTGCATAGTTCTTGGTGATGGCGAAATCGTGGAGAAACGAAGGTGAAGTCATGGAGAAGATAGGCACGTCGTCGTATTTGTTCCCGTTAGGGTCAAAACGGAAGTAAGTTAGGAACGGGGGAATGGGACCGTAACGGAAGGCGAAGCATTCCCCTGTGTCGGGGTCTATCTTCGGATGCGCCGTCATGCTGACGGTAAGTTTGCCGTTGAAGTCATAACGGCCGATTGTTTCGACGTCGCCGTTACTGGTAACATTGACAGCGTAGGGGAGATCGGATTCGCCTAGCGCGAAGAGACGGTTACCGAAGAAGGCTAAGCTGGTGTTGGCCAAACCAAAGCCATTAGAGGGATTGAACTGTCCGGTGAGGATCCTCGCCGCGGAGAGAGAGCCACGCGCCGCGGAGGCAACGAGGGAGTTGAAGCCGGAGAAGACATTGGGGATGAGAGGAAAACCAGCGTCGTTTTCCATGGTGTATTTGTAGGTTTTGACGTAGCGGCTGCAGAGAGTGGGTTTGCCTTGGGATATGCGTAGCGCATGTAACATGCCGTCGCCATCGAAGAGGTGATAGGGTCCACGCGGGAGGAACTGAGGGTTTGGGCCGTTTCGAATGTAGGCGCCGTCGAGGCATGGCGGTAGGGCGCCCTGGACGACTTGGCACTCCGTGGGAGGGAGTTCATCGACGGGGGCGAAGTTTTGGGACAGGACGTGTCTGGGGTCTAAGGAGGGTTTGAGCGGAGGGTCAATGAAGTTGTTGATGATGTTGTCCAACGTGTTCAGCATTAGCGCTGGCGCCCATGAATTCGTTTTCCTCTGCGGCGTCGTTTTGATGGATGGTACTGGGTTCGTTTTCGGTGGGGGAAGGGTGGTGGTTTGGGGTTTTTCTTCTGTTTTAACGGTTGATACTGCGGTTTTTAGGAGAGGGTTTGGCGGAGAAGAGACTGGTGGTGGTGGTGGTGGTCCTGTCACTATGACTGGTTTAGGGACCATTTTTGTAGGATAAGGTTAATTCTTTCTCTGTGGCTGGTTATATCGGTTGAAGAACACGCTTCTTCTATATTATTATGTCTCTTACATTCCTCTTTTATATATAATAAATTCTTATCTATATATATCTAATTAACTTTATTTTCATTTATTTAGAAAAAATAAAATAGATATTTTCATTTTCTGTGGATAAATTAATTATATTTCCAATAAAAAGAAGCATCCAAACAAAACATATTGTTCCATCACCACTTGTTTGTTTTTCATGGCAAGTAAGAGTGGCTATAAATCTTGTGAGGTCCCTGTCTATGTATATGACTTTTTTTAACATAATTCTATCTTCTTGATAAAACAAATTTATCTGCGATATTTTAAGTAACAAGTCCATTTCACTACTCAAAAAATCAATTTTTCTTTTCTACCGTTCAAGAAAAATTAAGAGATATATTTCACAAAAAAAAATTTATAATTTAAAAAGAATAAAACATGAATATGAGGTCTCTAGGAGAATAAAATTTATTATCTTCAAAATGTGATAAAAAAAAATAAAAAACAAAATTTAAATCCACCAAAATTAGTTTTGATGTAAAATAATAAGATGGAATGCATATGGAAATTGTGGTGACAAATAAGTCTCTCAATTGACATTTTGTAGGTGCAATTCATAATAATAGATTGGGTGGTTATACAGTTAACAACTAAGCGATTTATAGAGAGAAATATCAAATCAAGGCACTACATGCCATGTAATTAATACGCCATAATTGAGAAATCAAAAATACCATGACAATCTTTTTCTTTTATCGGATACAAAATTGATAAAGAGATTTTTTATATGTTTGATGGTTGTAAACGGGAATAAAATGTCCCCTATGATGGAGATAAGAAGACAGTTGTGTGGCTCTGGTTTTAGTAACATTCGACTTCACTATTTATTCAAAGATGAATCAAATCATAAGTGGAGTGTAAGGTACCACCATTGCCACTCAGTTGCTTCACTTTTTGTGGTCCACAACTTCTATAACGTCCTTCTTGGAGTTTTCTCTTATATTTTAAGATGACAGATAATTTTTATATTTCACTGACTATTTAAATCACTTTTACCATGACAAAATAATTTTTTATAAATTTGTTAAATGTTTTTTTGGATGTCAATCTTTGGAGCCCAATCTCTATGACCAACCCAAAAAGCGAATGCGACTTCACATTACACCAATCAAGTCATTTATTTTACTTTTGTGAATTTTACTCTGTCTCAACTACCACCAATCACCTTTTTCTATATATAGCGCATTTTAGTTTGGATCCCGATATTTTGATACCATATTTTTAACACTCTTTTAACAACGCTACGTGTCAGCGTGTGATTAGGTATGGATTTTAAAAAAAAAAGTGAAATTGTGACGTCATTTTGGAGGCAGAGCTTTGAAGTTTTTGATTCCAAGTTTGTCCTTGTCCCATATTTCTCTGAAATTAACATTGTCTTTCATCCTGTTTCATCAAATATGAAAAACTCATTCTTCCCATTTCTGCATTCGAACTTGGGTTTGCTTTCGCCCTTCTGCTGCCTTCACTCTCACCATTTTATTGCCTTCGTTTTCGCCTTGGTTGTTGTCGTTGGCTGTTAGCCTTCGTAAGCGGAGTGGGTCTCACTGTCGTTGCGTCTTTTGGTTCGTGGTGTGTTCGTTTTGCGAAATGGCGAGTTCTTCTTCCAGGATAAGCGCGTTAATGGTTTGTGGGTTTTGGAGTTTAGGTTTTCATATATTCAGTTTTGGTTTTGTGTGTTGTTTTTAATTTAGGGTTTTTAATTTTTGATTTTTGGTTTTTGTATGCAGTTGACAGTTTGTCACTCTGTTTCAACCAAGTACATATGTGGTTTGAAGACCACATGAAGGTGGACACAGTGTACCACATGAAGAACCGTCCATCTCCCCGGGAGGCATGTCCACCGATCCTCCTCCAACAAAGACATATGTGAGGATGGGGTCACGTAGGCGTTACAAGAGTAGATCGCTTAGGACTCCTTACGTAGGATTGTTTACAATAAAAAATGAGTGAACTGTGTATAACTTTGTATAACTTTTGATAGCTTTCTTAGGACATATGTAACATGAACATATTTTTTGTAATTTGGTTTTTATTATGTTTAATGTGAAAAAAATGCAATTTGCCTTCATCGTCATATTGTTACTTAGATAGTGAATTGCGTTTCAAATTCTAAATGGGAAATCTGGTTTTGTTTGAATTGTTAATTAATAAAGTTTTCATTGAAATGTTGTATTAATTTATTTGAAGGATGAAGGAAAGAAGGATTGCTTTACATACATAAGAAATGTGTTTTGTGAACAAAAAGAACTTAGTGCATGTTTTAGAAGAAGTTATGCAGAAACTGTTCTGGTAATCGTTTACCACACTGTCGTAAACGATTACCAGAGTTGTTTTCGTGATTTGGACACAAAGTTGTTCACTGAGAACCCATATTTTGTTCACAGGGGACCACACTATTAGTTGCTGTTTTTTCTGAAGTTTTGGACCTCTTTTGGTGTCATGTAGTTGTTGGGAGGTGTTGTAAGTGTGCTTGTTCATGTTTGGGTAGGCAAGGAAAGTATGATATTGAGTGCAAGCCCCCAAATCATGTCCTAGAAGAATTTATGCAGAAACAGTTGTGGTAATCGTTTACAACAGTGTCGTAAACGATTAGCAGACCTGTTTTCGTGATTTAGACACAAAGTTGTTCACAGAGAACCCATATTTTGTTCACAGGGGACCATGGTATTAGTTGCTTTTTTTATGAATTTTTGGACCTTTTTGGTGTCATGTAGTGGTTGGGAGGTGTTGTAAGTGTGCTTGTTTATGTTTGGGTAGGCAAGGAAGGTATGATGTTGAGTGGAAGCCCCTAAATCATGTCCTAGAAGAATTTATGCATAAACAGTTGTGGTAATCGTTTACAACTCGTGTTTTGGACACAAAGTTCTTCACAGGGAACCCATATTTTGTTCACAGGGGACCACGGTATTTGTTGCTGTTTTTTCTGAAGTTTTGGACCTTTTTGGTGTCATGTAGTGGTTGGGAGGTGTTGTAAGTGTGCTTGTTCATGTTTGGGTAGGCAAGGAAGGTATGATGTTGAGTGGAAGCCCCCAAATCATGTTCTAGAAGAATTTATGCAGAAACAGTTGTGGTAATCGTTTACAAGACCTGTTTTCGTGTTTTGGACACAAAGTTCTTCACAGGGAACCCATATTTTGTTCACAGGGGACCACGGTATTTGTTCCTGTTTTTTCTGAAGTTTTGGACCTTTTTGGTGTCATGTAGTGGTTGAGAGGTGTTGTAAGTGTGCTTGTTCATGTTTGGGTAGGCAAGGAAGGTATGATGTTGAGTGGAAGCCCCCAAATCATGTCCTAGAAGAATTTATGCAGAAACAGTTGTGGTAATCGTTTACAACAGTGTCGTAAACGATTACCAGACCTGTTTTCGTGTTTTGGACACAAAGTTCTTCACAGGGAACCCATATTTTGTTCACAGGGGACCATGGTATTTGTTCGTGTTTTTTCTGAAGTTTTGGACCTTTTTGGTGTCATGTAGTGGTTGAGAGGTGTTGTAAGTGTGCTTGTTCATGTTTGGGTAGGCAAGGAAGGTATGATGTTGAGTGGAAGCCTCCAAATCATGTCCTAAAAGAATTTATGGAAAAACAGTTGTGGTAATCGTTTACAACAGTGTCGTAAACGATTACCATACCTGTTTTCGTGTTTTGGGCACAAAGTTCTTCACAGGGAACCCATATTTTGTTCACAGGGGACCACGGTATTTGTTGTTGTTTTTCTCAAGTTTTGGACCTGTTTTGGTGTCATTTACTGCTTGGGAGATGTTGTTAACGTGTTTGTTCATGTTTGGGTAGGCAAGGAAGGTATGATGTTGAGTGGAAGCCCCCAAATCATGTCCTAGAAGAATTTATGCAGAAACAGTTGTGGTAATCGTTTATCACAGTGTCGTAAACGATTACCAGAGTTGTTTTCGTGATTTGGACACAAAGTCCTTCACAAAGAACCCGTATTTTGTTCACAGGGGACCACGATATTAGTTACTGTTTTTCTCAAGTTTTATTGTCATCTTATAGTGGATAATAATGTTGCTTTACTTGATTACGGAGACAAGACACAATTTTCAATAGTTCACCCAACTCCATTCATTGTTCAGAAAGCATAACAACACTTGTGATGAAATATAAAAATAACATAACTTGAACTTAAATTGTGGATGTCTAATGTGGTTCACACCGATATTGGGTGCATAATAAAGTTCTTCGACGACATGATGGAGATAAGACAACATTTTGAATACTTCAACGTAGTTCATTCATTCATTCAATGAAACCATAAACAAAGTTTTATTCAAAACATAAACATGACAGAACTCGAACATAATTACTACTTTTGTAGTGTAGTTCACGCCACCAACGAAATGCGCAATGGTCCGTCAACGACAACGACACACCAACCTTTCGCGAGAGTCACACAACCACCCACATCACTACACTGATGGTTTGACCCACACGGCGGCAGTGACGATGAGAGAAGGAAAAAACCCAAGACCGAAAACGACAGAAACGAGACAAGGAGAAAACCCAGGACCGAAAACGACAGAAACGAGAGAAGGAGAAAACCCAAGACCGAAAGAGATGGATAAATGGTGCGAGACAAAACCTAAACGAAATAGAAGATGAGAAGACCCAAATAGCAAGTGAACAACAAAGATGATGAGTGAAGCAAAGAGAAAGAGAAACCGTGAAAATGAAGAGCGAGAAATGAAAATTCTAACATCTTCAAACCCTTATGTTCCGATTATGCCCCTACCTGAATATCAGAAATTTATTTATTTTTTCAAAAACGAGGGCCAATCAACGAACGCCATGTGACATTGTCAAAGTTGTGTTAAAAATGAGTGTCAACGTATCATTTTTCTTTTAGTTTCATCAACTTTTTTTCTTTCAAAAAAAAAACCTAGTACCTATTGATGCTATTAAGGGAGCTGGACTTTGTCTATCTTATTTCAAACATCGTACTTCATGAGAGAGATATGCTATTATTGGATGAGGTTGCGATTACCCTTTTAATTTTTTAGCAGTATCAAATCAGGCTGTCTCACTTACAATTATGAAGAATATCCTATACATTTGACCTTGTATTTCACTTCAGCTAGGTTTTAAACTATACTACTTTTGTTCTTCTGCCTGAGTATTTCGAGGCCTCAGTTTATACAATATTATGCAAATAACACGTAGATATTCATTCCTTTTGAAAAATTCTAAAGCAATTTGAAAAAAAAAAAAATATATATATATATATATATATATATATATATATATATATATATATATATATATATATATATATATAAGAAGGGCTTGGGGTATCCATTCAACATTTTTTTACACTGTTAATGTACAATAATATACTTTCATACGGTTAATTCATGTTTGAGTACTGCCACAAGCAATTCTTAATTTTTTAAGCAGAGATTCCCGGGGCTGCATTCCAGCTGCCTGCATCTGATACAGAAACTTAACAGCTTCGATGTAGAAACCATTCCTTGTGTAACCCGAAAGCATAGCATTCCAGCAATCAACCTTTTTCTCCTCTCGGATCATCTCAAACACTTGTTTTGCATCTCTCAAAAACCCACATCTTCCATACATGGCAATCAAACTACACTGCACGTAGTGATCCGAGACCAGCCCAAGTTTGATGGCATCAGCATGGACTTGTTCACCACATCGTTCCTGATTCAGCATCTTTCCACACGCCTTGAGAACACTAGAAAACGTGAAGCAGTCCTTCTTCACCCCTCGCATTCCCATCTCCCTGAAGTCGCCAAAAGCCTCAGAGAAATGACTTTCCCTGCAACCACTAATGATTTTAGCCGTCCAAGTCAGCGTGTTATGCCGCGACACCCCATTGAAGATAGCACTCGCATCTTCCAGGCTCGTGAATCTCCCGTAAAAGTTTATCAAAGAGCTGCTGAGAAGCACATGATCACAAGTACCCAACTTCAACAACCATCCATGAACTTGCAATCCCAGAGGGATATCCAAAGTGCATGCACAAGCCCTGAGAAGACAAGCCCATATCCACGGAGGAAACTCCAACGTACCCAATTGCCCTAACATGTTGACAAAAACAGCCTTAGCCTCCTCATAATCAGCATTATCATAGTACGCAACAAACAAGGTCGCCCAAGAGTTGAAGTCCCTCACACGCATTTTGTCAAACATGTGGCGTGCATTTTCCAACAGGCCACAGGACACAAACATAATGAGAATCCGATTGAGGAAAGGCAAGGGGGGTTTGATGCCGCTCTTGGAGATGTGGGTGTACAACTCAATGGCAGTTTCTGGGTCACCGGAAACAGTGCACTCTTTTATCAATGAGGTATAGATGTCAATGGGTATAGGAAAAGGTAGAGCGTCCATCAAGTGCAATATGTCTGAGGTTGTAGCCTCTTTTCTTTTCTTTTTCTTTGGCTTCTTCATGGTGAAAGTAGTTGTTTGAGGAATGAGGGGACGCGGAAAAGTGTGAATGGGGTAGCGCAGCGGTGGTAGAAGCTCGAGTTGATGGCTGGGAGAAGGCAAACTACTTGGGTTGTTGTTCTTCAGATCAAGCTTTTGGTCGAAGAATAGGTGGTGGGTTGGTACTGTTGCCACAGGTGCAGTGATGCGTACCATTCTTCAAGTGATGCGTATCCTCCTATGAATGTTTCTTCTATCAGGTTGCTGTCTCTTCCTTTCCAGAAATTAACAGAGCACTTCAAAATTATTTTTATTTTAAAGTATTTACAGTTTCAAACAAAAATTAATACTTTTTTTTTATTTTAGCTTAGAGTAAAAAATACTGTAAATTAATATATTTAGAAAATAAAAAATTGCGTACATACAAACATTTCAAGCTTCTTAACAATGAGGTTATTTTCATAAAATAATTCATGCCCAAGTTGACTCTTTTTAATCTCACTGTTCTTTTCACTCATTTTATCCACAGTGCAATAGCACAAACAAACACATTATCATAGCTACTTAATTTTTTTTTCTTAGCAAATTTGCTTCCAATACTTTTCTAAAAGTTATTATTATTATTAAAAATAATGATAATAAATGAGTTTGAAACATGTTACACAACTACTAGTCATACTTTAATACATGCGAAACTTAAAGTCAATAGCTTCTTTCATCACAGTCTTATATAATGATATTATCTTTGAAGAATTTAATGATAATTATTACTATGACACTGCACTAGCCTTATTGGAATAGTTAACATTTTTTTGGACATCACACATTAACGAATGGGAGTAGTGAAACATGACAACTTCTGCATCTATAAATAGAAGGTTTAATACTTATTTTGGTCTCTCTTTTTGGGGGTTTGTTTAAAGTGGTCCTCCCTTTTTTAAGAAGTTTAATAAGGTCCTACTTTTTGCAAAAACTGTGCAAGTTAGTCCTTTTTGCTAACGGTGTTAATTCTGCTAACGGCAGAGCTGTCAGTTGGCAAATATTTGATGACTTGTACAAATAAAATTCGTTTTAGTCCTCATATTGGTTTAAAAATGTTTAATGTGGTCCTCATATTGGTTTAAAAAGGTTTATTTTGGTCCCCTTTTACTAAAAATGAAAATCATCCTTAGAGACAGTAAGCAGCTTCACAAATTTGTCAATAGATGCTCTTGTGGAAAGTTTGGTGGTTTTCTAAGAAAACAGTAGCTAAAATTTCACGTGTTACAATCTAAAACTGATGCGTTCGTTTTTCACATCTCCATACTTACTAATATAACATGTGAAACTACACTAATAAGCTTCAAATTATTGTGATTATACTTTCCCAAAAGGTTAGCGCATGAATTACTAGATCACATGTGAAATCTTTAACATGTATTAAAACAGGACCACAATAAACATTTTTAAACCAATACGAGGACCACAATGAACATTTTTAAACCAATATGAGGACTAAAACGAATTTTATTTATACAAGTCATCAAATATTTGTCCGCTGGCAGCTCTGCCGTTAGCAGAATTAACGCTCTTAGCAAAAAGGACTAACTTGCACAGTTTTTGCAAGAAGTAAGACCTTATTGAACTTTTTAAAAAAAGGAGGACCACTTTGAACAAACCCTCCAAAAAGAGAGACCAAAATAGGTATTAAACCTAAATAGAAATAGAAAAAAGATAAACAAAAAAAAAAAGTAACCCATTTTGAATATGTGGTTATCTGGTAGAAAAAACCACTTAGGTACTAGCAAAATTTAAGAGCTAAAACCAAATTCTAAGAATTTTCAACAAATAAAAAAAATATATTGAAAAGAAGCATCGTGCACTCCACGTGATTGTGACAGAGATAATTATGCTGTCCCATGGCTATCATCAAATAGATTGTCCACGTTGTTAAACATGACAACACTTAATGGATTCCATTCAAGAAACCAGAACACATTACGAAAATGAGGGAATTGATCTGCAGAAACCAAAAGCAAAATTCAAGATTTTAATAGATAAAGAAACATATTCAACCTTATTATTCATAATCATTTTTATCCCATATTTTAGCTTTTTCATATAACACACTTAAAAAATAGTCTTCTAAAATAAAACAAGAATATAATAATCGCCTCACTTCAGTAATACAGAACATTTTTTCCTAACAGAAACATCCATAATTTATCTTGAGAACAAATGCTAAACAGTTTATGGATATTGCAGAACACAAATGTATAAAACAATGGGTTGTTTGTGGCACTAGACACAACACAACCTGTCTTGGGACAATTTGCTCAATAATACAGCAACCCCAGCAATAAGGCTGAAAAGAACATGGTAATGGGAAAATGGGCATCATGTGTTAGAAATGAAGGACAAAATTGTGTTGGCACTAGGCAAAGTCATGTCACCGTCGAACAAGTAGCTGCACGGTTTGAGAAATAATGTTTTCTCACACTGTTTCCTGAAGGAGTTTGATGAAGTACCATTTACTTTTGCTCTTCAGCATTCACTTGAATTCAATTCATTAAATATGGCTGGCTGAGAAATGAGAATTCATCAAGATTCATATTCGTCAGGATCTGAATCTATCTCAGCCAATTTATCCTTTAGCAATGGACTTGGAGTAGATCGAAATTGAATAGATTGTAAGAAGTTGAAATAAGCATACTTAATATCGAACTGCATATCGTACCCTGCACAAGACATATGTAGCATCAAAGTTCTGATTAAAATTGGACCTGGAACTGAAAGGGAAGGTTGGGTCCTTACAATAATTAACTGCAATTGTTAATCCTCCATCATCCGCACTCTGTCTAACATGATGGAACCACATGCTAGGCCTGCATTAGTTTGCTCCTTCAGCATATACCGCAGAAAGGATAATCAATAGGCAAACTAAAGTCTGGGTTGAGCTAACAATCTGGTACTAATGGTGATTAGTAAGCGGGGTAAAGATCTTAAGTGAGTTGGATTATTCTAGTAAACTATAAAATGACTCAATCACTGCATCCATTAAGTATACATTATTAGACGAAATGGATTAATTGAAAGTTATACTGCATGAACTAGGAACATAACTTAGTTATGTAACTTCACCTAACATCATATGCCCAATGACCTAATCATAAGTTCAAATTTACTATCTCATAGTTCGTGACTTTTTTCTCTACTTCAGAATTCAAATGAAGAGTTTAGAAGCTGTGTTATGCTCAGAAGGGGAATAACAAATCTCCTGCTCCACACAGAAATTTGTAAATAAAATACCCCGTGTTTCATGAGCTTTACATATAGCTAGATCAAGTTGCTTAATCACGAATTGAACATGTTATGGCATCACAAAATGGTTAGACAAGAGAATGGCATCACAAGATTGGCACAAATGATAAAGAACATCCTACGGAAGAGCAAGGGAATCTTACAAATAGAGAACCTCCCCGGCCTTCACAGTACATTCAAAAGGCCGAGGGCCATTGAAGTACAGAGGAAATTTGGCCATCTCATCATCCACGGTCTCATCAGAAGGATAAGGATCCACACTGCACCAAGGCACATACCTTGTTGGCCTCTCAAGCTCCAAATCGAACTCTCCTGTATCCTACAAACAAACTCAACACCCAAACGAAATCAACTCCAAAAACTGACACTTCTTATAGTAAACCCCGGACCCCATCAACAATAGCAGACAAAGAGCCCAATTCATCCCAAAAACAACATTCTGCTGAAACAGAAATGGGCCACAATGCACATCCTGCTACCTCGTTTTGCATTTCAGAATATAGTTAGAATTCTTCTAGAATATGATGAGCTGTATTGTGGTTATGCTCTTGTACTATTTTCTGTTTTCTTTTATTCCTTCTTATCCACATGTTATAGCAGTATATATGGTGTACCTTTCTTTCATCACTATACAGGGAATTTCATTCCAGTATAAAATTTATACGTTGACAGCCTCAGCATAGTTACTTGTCAGGAACTTCACATATAAATGATGGTACCAACCTATGGAATGAATACAAAAGAAAAGTACTTATTTTCTTGAATAAAAAACGATGGGATGAAAATACCGAAGAATATGTGTAAGTGGCAGCAGGGTACTGTCGAATGTACAAGCGATGAACATCAGTGGGTGGCAGCAAGGTGAAGTGCTTCTCCCCAGTGACAACAGCGTAGAGATTCTCGTAATGATCCTTGTGGAACGAGGTTTGGGAATGTTGGTTACCAATCCAAAGGTTCACAGCTTCGGGCTCAGAGCCAATAGCTTCGGTGGCCCAACCGAGGTGGGGGTCACAGTCAGCGGCGAGAGACGAATACTCAGAGCGAAAGCAATCGTTTTGTTGCTGCGCGTAAGCCACAAGCTTGTGGGGTTCGGAATTGGAGATGAGGCTAAGGGCTTCGGGGAAGGGCACGTGCTGCACGTGCGCGGAGGCGAAGCAGAGGGAGGAGTGGAGAGGGGAGAGGGCGTCGGCGGCGCCGGTGGGGGTGAGGTGGAGGGAGATGGTGGCGGCGGAGAGGGTTTGGGAGAGGTAGGAGTGGTTGGGCCAGGAAGAGAGTGCGGGCCAGTGAGAGATGGCGTTGGAGATTATGCATGGTTTGTTTGGGGTGATGAAGTCTCTCAGGAACTCAACTGGGTTAGGTGGAAACTCTAGTCTCTCTACTCTTCCACTGTTTCCCAAGCTCAAATCCCTCACTTCCCTCCACAGTTCCTCTATCTCCTTCATCTTTCTAACTATCACTTTCTCAGCAACACGGTTCTAGAGCGTTTTATACGTAATGTGGGGTTTATGATAACGTGAAACGAAAATGGAAGCAGGTACATAGTTTTTGATCGAGATATGAAATTTATGATTCGTTTCCCTACGTTCTGGAAAAGTTAAACAACCAGTATAAAACAGGGCCATTGATTCTATAGCATTTTTCATTCCTCTGCGCTCTTTTTGTACGAGACTACATTTTGTTTTTACAATTCAGTAAATGGTTAGATCGTCTTTTGCTTTTTAGGTAAATCATAAAGGCAATGATGGCTTGACAGCATTTGTGGCAAGGACAATAACTGTTTAGATACATAAAATATGTGAAACGTAATGCATTTGTATGAGATTTTGCTGAACTGTAGCATATATTATACAGGTTTGGTTGCGATACAAGAAGAAAAAACTCGACTGTTTAAATGCACAACTCAATCTATCCATGGGGTGCAATCTCAAAAGTAAAAGCTGTGTTGTTTCTCATCCAAGTGACTGTTTCCGGGTCAGTCCATTTTCCTGACAATGAGAATAGGCAAAGTGGGTGTTTTGCCACACCATGTCACCATATGGCTTCAACTAGTTGTGGCCTATCTTGGCGCCATTCACTCTGTTGCAAGCATTGCAGCGTGGGATGCACTGCTCCATGATCTTCAAGACATGTTGAGTCCAACTAGCTTCCCCAAGCAGCTATGCAAGGGGTCAGGAATGAAAACCATCAGTCTTTGGCCATGTCAGCTACTCACCGAGTTTGAGGATGCTGTGTCACCAATGCGAATCCTATTTGGCAATGGCCTTGCAATAAGCCCGTCTGTGACCCAACCTACCGATTCTCCATCATTTTTAACATGGTTGAATTCCCTTTCTGCGTAATCCAGAGATATATGCAGCCTCCCACCAGGTTTGGAATCATTCAGGGTTCCTTTTCCTCCAATTCCTGCGTTCTTTTCTAACCAATAAAGGTAATTGACCTGGAACAGTGCCTTCAGCATGTCTTGCTGTGAACAGTTTTCTTTCAGTACAACCTGAACCAGAAACACAAATTATTAGACCTATGATACACAACAGCAAAAAATAAAATATGAAATAGCCTTTCAAATTGAGAAAAGAGTAAACTTGATGTACCAATGTGCTAATAATACCTCAGGGGGAAAACCATAATAAACCACGACATTTTCAGGCAATAGTTTTAGATTTTTGAAGACAGGAAAGAACAGACCAGCTCAAAAAGGAAAAGAAAAGCTACAAAATAAAAAATGAATTCGTAGCCTTCTGTTGTTTCAATGTGTATTACAGATATCTCGATACATTTGGAGCTCCCCACTACATAAATTTATTAATAAAAAAACTCCAAAAATAGATGGAACCAAAAACAAGGATAACAGCTCTAAACATTTCGTAACAACGGTAACTGACAAGAAAAATTAACTTGGCATTTTAGTTCTAAAATCTTGGACTGTTTGTTTCTTATTTTTCAAAAAGTCTCTCTTCGTTGCCAACTTACACAGAATTTTCCCATGTGCTCAGACAAGATGTACCCTTCATTTTTATAAAGCCTGAAGAGGGCAAGCACATCTTCCTTGCCGCTGACAATTTCACTGAGCTTCGATCCAAGCTGCAGACGACGTTCAATTTCTGCAGCTGCGTCCTTTGCTTCAGATGATAAAGCAATTGATTGTACCTATAACAGAAGTAAACAAGCCAAAATATTTAAAAAATTATTTTATGCTAAACATAATACCAATCATTTCTGATACTCGTCCATTCTATAGGGCAGCCTAATCAAATCGATGTTGGAAGTGTATATATGCTGTAATGTTATTGTAAATAACAGTACCTTTTATTGGTCACTCTTACATGTTCTATGTTTCTAATTCTTATACTCAACTAGCATTGAGAAAATTAGTGAACTTACAGGTGGCATAAGAACAACCACCCTATTAAAACTCTAATAAAATGCAAAATGTAAGTTTTCGAACAAGTTATCATCATAACAAGGGACACACGGACATATGACCTGATATTCCCCAGCCTGAACTAAGAAGTGATAAGGGCTATTAGAAGAAGACGGAAAGAACCTTAAAATTACACAAGCCATTACTAAAAAATCACAATATAGCAAGCAGAAACTTTTGGACCTGGAAGACATGAGCTTTCATTTCAGAGGTTTAAATTTCACAACTTTAACACACGCAATATTAACTCACCTTGTTTGCAAAAGTTGCATTTAATATGGGTACTGCTGGAAATAGTGGCTCCTCGTCATTTACATCTTTAACTGGAGGTGCCTGGCCACTGAGTAGATATTCACTGAAAACCAAACCTGTCAAAATAATCAACGAAACACATAAAGCTTTGACCTTTTGACGAAAAATCAGTCCCTAGTAGCATTTCCAGATTTCCAAGCCCTCGAAAAAATATTGCAACCAAAGAAAACTTCCAATGTTATAACAAAATTAAATCCCCACAGGGAAAACATTTCAGAATATTCCATATGATAGAAAGAAACAGAAAGACAGAGAGATGAGGGGAAGAGAGAACAAAACAGAATGGGGTGGTTTAAGGGAAAGAGGAGAGAACAGAGAAAGGTCAAACAATATGTGCACCCACTTCTGTCATAAACATTCAATCTAGATTCACCCGTCTAGAATACAAGAATCTTCCTTACTTATAGGCAGCTACCAGACAGCTATGAACTAACAATACCTGACCAACATTCCTGTGTTATTGATATTTACATATCACCATATTTCATGGACAGTATAAAGTAAACCAATTATGTCTGAAAGAGAAACAGTAACACAGCTCTCACATGATAGTGTTTAAGCAGGCGTAAGCTAGGGAGAAGAAATTACTTGCACGATAAGGATTTAAAGTCCGTAATTGAATGGATTGGTATGACTTCAGATTGCAGTACATGTGGATCCAAGTCAAGACACAAAATGAAGTAAGAACAAGGGGTGTGGAGGAGCCTATGCAGCTACCCAATCCTATACCAAGCCCAATACCAATAAACCTGCTTGCCATTCCTTGCACTTCCCCTTTAGCAATTACCTACAAATCCACCGTCATTTTCAGAAGAATATAGGTAAAAACACATATGTCAAATGAATACTCATGAATCATGTCACTTGTAGCATTAGATGGATACCAAACTAAGAAAATGAAATGACCATGGTGTTGCGTCAATAACTTAAAACTCCTAGTTAATAAAGAAGAAATGATCAAGTTTTCACCTCTGCAAAATTCCTTTGAGCAGCAAAACCAGCAAAGAAACAGCTCCTGGTAGAGGCCTGTGAAGACAAAAATCAGTACAAACCTCCAATGGTAGTTATCATACAACAAACGACCAACTCGGTAAGGCTAGAACAAACAAATTAATCACTTTATGCACACATATCATTGCTATACTTAAACACTTAGTTTCAACATGCATTGTATTCGTTTAACCATTTTACTGATACACCAGCACAATTGAAATTGAATAATCATGTAAAGTACAGATTACTACTACTACACAAGACACAGGTGGCTTGACCAACACTATCTAGACAACAAGGTTGCTCACGTCAAATGATAAAAATTTCTGGTTGGCCAAATCAAAATTATTTCAAATTGCAAGATCCGATTAGCAAATCATAATCCTAATAACTATGCTGAATCATTCACACAATTGGAAACAAAAATCAAAAGATAAGAACTTTGTGCAGATCATTATCATTATAATACTTAAACACTTCATTTCAATGTGCATCACTCTTACTTAAACCAGAACGGCTAAAACATTCTCTTCCCGTGTTAAACAAAAAGACTTGAAAGACATAGCAAAACTTTCATACACTAAAAACTGGCATAACCTGAATCAGTGAAGCAGCAGAGCGAGAGGCCCCAGCCACAGCACCAATGAGCACAAAAAACTGAGGGAAAGCGGGAGTACACATCTCCAAACCAAAGGCAGCATTTTCAAGAAGGTCAGCAAACAATCTCCACCCTTTGGGGTTAACATCAAAATGGCGACCAAAGTTTGACAACATGATCTTACTGAGGTACCCAATTCCATCCTTGAGCACCCAATTGATGGCAGCAGCAGTTGGAATAGCCCCTTTTCCCAGTCCAACAGCATAAAGCAACGATTGCGTTGCCAGCACTCCACTAATCTGGCAAGCTACACCCTGAACTGCTCTCCAAAGAGAATACTCCAAGTAATCACTCGTCACACTCTCGGGAAAACCCTCTGGAAGCATTAATCGCGTGAAGATGTCCCTGCACTTGAGCCACACGAAGGTTGCAAATTGTGAAGGCTTGAGGGATTGTAACTCCGCCAACAACCCCGGGTTTGCGGAGACAAAGACATCTTTGGTGGGGTCAGGGACAAGCCTGGTCCACTTGCCACCTCTGACTTCCCAAACAGGTTCAGACGAAAGCTCGTTGTCGGTAGAGGAAGACCAGGTTTTGGCGTTTGCAAGTTTAACCTGGAGGAGGTGGCAGAAGAAACATACGGAAGAAGAGCATAGCAGGGAAAGGAAAAGGATGCGATGAGAATTTGAATTTGAATCTGAATCGTTGGAATCAAAGGGGTTACCCCAACTACCACCGTTGCCATTGTTATTATTGTTGTTATTACTGTTGTTGTTGTTTCCGCTGCCTTGGAATAACAGAGGGAGGGCCGAAAGGCGAGAGGTATGAGAAGGAGTTTGTTGTTTAGGACGAAAGGGGACGGCGGAGGCGAAATGTGGAGGCGACGGTGGAAGACGGCGGCGAAGTGGAAGAGAAGTGAAGAGAGAGGCGGATAAGGGCGTGCAGGCGCAGCCCATTTCGGTGGTTCCGCCGGCACGGGAATAGGAGAGGAAGAAAGGTCAAAACTTTGACATCATCACATTTAGGGTAATATATTCAGTCAATGTGACCGGTTATGCTCATTGTTCATGCCGCTACTACTATCTTTGTTTTCTTCACACTGTTCGCGATCGTGTTTTAAACTAAACAACTTTAATTGAAAGATTATAGATGTAAATTATAGTTTAGAAAAATCGTTTGTTTTGCCACATGTTTTATAAATGTATTCTGATATAAAATAAATTAATAATTTTTGTAGAAGATTTAAAAGAAGTGAAAGCAGATTTATATTTTATTTACGATAATAAAAATATTTTATAAAGAAGGTGATTTTTATGAAAGGGTTAAATATGTTTTTAGTATTTATACTTTAGTAGGGCGATTTTGGGTTTAGTCTCTCTTTCAAGTACAATTTACTCCTTCAACTTTAGGAAATTCTGGTTTTTATCAAATTTTTTAACTTTAGTTAAAAAATTTGATAAAAATGACTAAAACCAGAGTTTCTTAAAGTTGAAGGAGTAAATTATAGGAGAACTGAACACAAAATCGCTCCAAAAATATAAGGATTAAAAACATATTTAACCCTTTATGAAAAGTCTCTTAAAAAAATGCATACAAAGTTTAACTAAATCTTAATGTTTCAGTTTTTATGATTTAGAAAATTGAAATAAATGGATGAAACTATTTTAAAAAATATTTTATGTAACTATCCTCGCAATTAAATACTGCCAATTACGAATAACCGCAGGGAATACTAAAAGCATACATAAAATATAAAATAAACTTTTAGAATAGAATATTGTTTTCATACTCTTGAATTTTATTTATTTTTTTATAATGTTGCCTGCTAAAGAATTTATTATCATAGCAAGTACGATTATTGTAATAACTCATTGTAAAAAATATGTAGTGTGCATTAAAATAAATAGAAATATTTAATACGTAAAATAACATCGTATATTTTCATAATGATATGAATGTTGATAAACTTATATTTAGCCACCATCATATCATAATTTAGTTATAGTGTGTTGATTAAGAAAGTTTAATTTGTGAGTAAGAAATTTTATCACAGGCGACACTCCGTGTATTAGTTTTTGAATTTTGGTACTAAGTAACTTTTATCAAGTTATATGTATATTTATTATTAAATTTATAAATGTAACTTTTTTTAAAGTTATTATCACTAGAAGTTTTTTTATATAAATAAATAATATGAGGTTGAGAAACTTTTATTAACTTGAATTTTATATTTATCATTATCATCAGATATATTACTTCACTATAGGTTTCTCACACGTAGAGTATTAATCTAGCTTTATAATTATACAATCAAAATATGTATAGAAACATAACATTCTAAAGAAAACAACATTGCTAAAATTCATTACATTGTTACTTCAGTGAACTTATCTTACTTATAGTACTTCTTCAACATAAATGGGTAATAGTTGTTCTTCTTATGATACGAGTTATTTCGAGAATTAACAACAACATACACATGTTTGACAAAAGTACTAAAAACACTAGAATTTTAAGAGAAGGGGATGACTTATGTAGTTAAAGCTACGGAAACTAAACAATGAATAAAGTGATTGAAAGAAACTGAGAATAAATTGTTGACATGCCACTTCGAGGTGCTCCAAAAAAAGAGTGAGGATTGAATTGCGAAGAACACATGTTTCTCATAAGCTATTGGAATCATCATTTGAGATAAGTGAATCCACTGTATTCATTACATCACTTGCATCATATAAAGAAAAGATACGGTCAATGAAAACCAGATTTTGGGTTCGTGAGTCGGTTACATGTAGGGAAGGTATTAACACTCCACAATATCTGTCCTAAGACATTATCTTTAATTAAATACGCGAATATGATGTGTTTTTCAAAATGTTTATCTATCCCAAAAAGACACTATAAAGAAGCAAAAGATATGTTTTATTTTTCTGAAAAATTGTTGAGAAAATTTGTTTGGAAAAGATTTGGATTTTTGGAAAGTGAACCTGACAATGACTAGCTTTGCTCCTATGTATCTCCACTTTGGATGGAGAATCAAGGATCACGTAGTTCTGGTTGTTTGTTCGAAAATGTGGATGTTTTTAATTTTTGAAGATTTTATATTATTTTGGCATTATTTTTATTTTTTTTATAAAAGAAAAAGGATAGGTTTTTAGCACAAGGACGATGAGAGCGATCACACACATGTTTAACCTTTAAAACAATTTTTGTTATACTTTTTATAAAAAAAAAAAAAAAGAAAAGGTTTTTAGTACAGGACTATGCAAGCCCACATGTGCTTAACATTTAAAACATTTTTTTGGTATTTTTTTATAAAAGAAAAAGAAAAGGGTTTTAGCACAATGACTGCTTAACCTTAAAGATAAAAATAAAAAATAAAAAAAGTAAAATAATAAATAGATAAAAAGGGTGTGGAGGTGCTTAGAGAAAGGGATGTCCAAACTATTTTTTTTAGACAGAATGAGCTTGAGCCCAAACAGAATGGGGGTGCAGAATGAGAACAAGGTGTGCGCCAAGTAGACATAGGCTCAAGGCCTAAACCCTTACTTAGGGTTGTCAGATTGGGTGTTGCTCCCTCCACCTTCTTAATTTTCTTTAATTTTTTTTATTACAAACATAACCTTTTCTTTACCCTTTTTACCCTTTTTTAATTTTTTTTTACTTTTCCTCTCTCTACCTCCTCGTATCACGACAGCACATAAAGTTTACCTCTAGTCATTTTCTGATTTCAACAATTGAAGAATAATTGTAGTTAAATTATGATGGAGCGAAGATGAAATATAACGCTAAATTAATTATAGCAAAAAGAGAAAACAGCAAAGTTTGAACAGAACTTGAACGATCCTCAACAACCTCTCTGAGGATAAAATTATCAATATCAGAAAGTATCTGATGCTCATCTGCCACCCCTTCATCATCATGACCCACCTCGTTGTTTCTCTCAAAGTCGAGGTCTTTATCACTTTTTTCATCATCTATTGCCTCTTCCACAATCAGGGACCCTTTGCTCGTGTAATTCTCATTGCCCCATGAAGGCTTCAACAACAAATAAGGAGGGTAAAGCTGGCTGCTCAAACTCTCATTGCAGCAAGAACACCTTCTTATCAAGCTATCTCCACTTTCATGTTTGTCGTGACTACTCACCCACGAAATGAAAGCGGTTTTGTGCCTCATTCCAAAGGAATTTTCATGATAGTTTGGCCGAGAGGACAAACAATCCTCACATATGTCGTTCGTTTCCGCAAGTCTTTGATGATTTGAGCAGTAACCAAGCTTTGAAATCTCAGCTGCATGAGCCTCACATATGAGATCCTTGTGGACATGCGCGCCATTTTCTTGCTACAACACGTGATCAACCCTTGAACACCAAACATACGGTGGTTGGAGGCCAACCCATTTGGCAAACTTTGTGATGAGATAACTGAACAAAGAGTTAAGAAGAAGGATGAGAAAGGATGTGTGAAGGGAGTAATAAAGTGAAAACCTCCCTTAAACGTGTTTACGGACGTCGAGATCCGTTAGACATCAGTTTTTACTTTAAACGGATGTTCACATCCGTTTTTACTTTAACCGGATATTAACATTTGTTGACGGATCCTCGTATCCGTTTAGAAGGTTTCACGACCACCATCTTCAAGCAACGCTGAGATGATTGAACGTTCTTGTAAAATTTTAACTTTAAAAATAAATTTTTACTAAAAGGATAAAATAGGAATAAAAAAATAGAGTGAAAGGTAAAAAGGGAAGAGAGATGTGGAGGAAGCAAACAGGGAGGTGCAGAGAGCAACCCCCTGTCAGATTTAACAAAAGGGATCGAGGCCCAACCAAAAGAAAATGCGGAGGGGTGTGAGAATGAGAAGGGGGTTACTCTCTACACCACCCCATATTTCTCCCTACACCTCTACATTTTTTTAAAATTTCCAAACTATCCCTTGTATTTAAAAGAATCCTACACTTTCACTTTTTTTTTCAACGGATTTCGAAATCCGTTAAAGAAAAAATTCTTTAACGAATATGGGAGATCTTTTTGGACTTCGACTGACATGGGACATCCGTCTACCTATTCACAACACACTTTTATTCTCTCAAAACAACTCAACCTATTAATTTAATCATGTTCCTATCTCTCATAATTCCTCCTTCCTATATTTTAATACTTATTATTTCAACCAATATAATGGACTCAACCAATTATGACAAAAGTAAACAATTACCTACATCACACTTATGAAAAAGTGAAAAGTGTAATTCCCCTTCCTTTACTCTCATAAAACACGTTCCAAAATCCACCAAATACAAGGCTAACTTTCCCTTCACCACCCATATCACCCTTTCTTATATTTCCTTTTCTCTTTCACACACCAACTCCCCTACACCATTTCTAAAACAACATTCACTCTTATACACTTATCTGGAACGAAAATCCCATGCATGCATTCATTCTCTTTTCATTTAAATTCTTTTTCTCCTTCCTTGTAATATTCCAGCATCTTCACTTTCTAATGTCCTCTCTTTTACCAATCTCCACACAAATACAACTCCCATGCAACTACCATTGAAACACTTATAGACTAAATCCAACCTCCTCTCATTACCATTCTCTTTCTTCTCACTTTATTTTCTTCTCATTTCTAGACTACTTACCCTACATTAAGCTCACTATGTTAGTGGAACAATAACCTTCTTTAATCCCCATTCATGGAACTCACTATTTTGGTCCACGGATCTTAACCTATCTTGATTTCCATAAATGGATGTTAAGATCTGTTGAAGCCCAAACGAATCTTCCATATCCGTTGATCTGCAGGATAAAATGGAACGTAGAGGTGTATGGAACGACATGTGGTGGTGGAGGGAGTAACCCCCGAAAGAGAAATGGGATGTGTGGATGGGTCTGTCCGATGAATTTGACCCAAGGGCTTTGCCCCCCAATTCAGAAACCTAGGGGTCCTGCTCAGATTCCCCATTTGCATCCAACGCTCAAGACCTAGAGTCTCTCGTCCAAACGCAGCTGCCAAGGGAGGTATTCGTCTCCTCCGCCTGCTCACGCACACGCGACTCCAGGCAACCGGACCGGCCACCGCAACGGCCCTCCCGCTAAGCCAAAGGCGTCGGCGGCGACACCACGCCCCACCGGAGCCACCGTCGGCCGCGGCGTCATCGCCCTCTCTCTCTCCTTTCACGCACGGGACGAAGAAACACTCTTTGGGACGCGTCTTTTTTTATCCCAACGAGACCAGCCATCGCCGATGCACTCACGCCGGAGGAAGTCGCATCGTGTACGGCGGGTCTGCCTCCACCTTCGCCCTCTTAAACCCAAGAGACCATTGCTCCCGCCGCGACCAAACAGAGGTGTCACCGTCATTCTCCTCTCTGAACTCTCACAGCCCTAAAATCTCCCTCCTCTCGGCATCAATCTAATTCCAGATGAATGGAGACTAAAGATGGGTTTCTGATTTTTATTGTGTATGTGTTTCCTGCTCAAAGATTCAATTCCTTCGTTGGTGATGGGAGGTGAACAGAGGCATGGGGGTTTAGTTTCATCATTCGTTTCTCATCATATATTTTTATACTTATATTCCTTTTTTATATTGCTCTGAACAATTATATATATCAATTGTACTCTCTCTTTATCAATGGAATAAGAAATACATTCTTTCTTTTTTTCTTATTTTGTAACATGGTATCAGAGCTTGTCTGATCTACTTCCACTATCTTTGTTGTCTGCCGGCGGTCGGCCGCTATGGCCGCCGGCAGCCCCCTAAATAAGTTTCTTTTTCAACATGTGCTTTTATACTTCAATGGGCAATCTCTAGTTTCTATCTCGCATCTGTCCAGTGTTGTTGTCCGCCGCTGCTCGCCACCAGCCACTGTCTCCGGCTGTCATCTCCGGCCAACATCTCCGGCCGTCATCTCCGCCACTTGTGCCACTGATGCACCAACTTAATGATTATGGCCAGGGAAAATCTTCATTTCAAGGTTCTTAGGCTCGTTATCAAGGTTCTCAGACTCGTTTCTCAAGGGGAAACCCCTCGGTTCACCAGTGTCTTGACTTCAGCCCCTAAAAATCTCTTCTTTTTTCTTGATTTTTTTATTGGATCTTTTTCTTCTTGAATCTTTCCTTTTCGAAGCAACTTTTTGAATTCATTTTTTTTCTTTAGTCATCTTCTTGGACTCTTTCTCTTAAATTATTTTAATTCTTTACGTGGTTTTTTTTTTCTTTTTAACTTCTTATCCTTGGATCTTCTTACCCTTGGATCTTCTTATCCTTGGATCTTTTTCTCCTTGGATCTTCTTATCCTTGGATCTTCTTATCCTTGGATCTTCTTACCCTTGGATCTTCTTTTCCTTGGATCTTCTTCTCCTTGGATCTTCTTCTCCTTGGATCTTCTTCTCCTCTTCACAATTTCAATCTTTGTTGTTCAAACTGAGCATTATGGATATATATGCTGCAGATTTAGGGGGATATTGAAATTATTTTATTCTCTATTCATATTTTATTCTTTATTCATATCTATGCATTTATGTTCATATATTTTTATACTTATATTCCTTTTTTATATTGTTCTGAACAATTATATATATATCAATTGTACTCTCTCTTTATCAATGGAATAAGAAATAATTCTTTCTTTTTTTCTTATTTTGTAACAGCTACTGGTATTGTGAGAATGGTTGACACTTCCTGAAGCAATGAACCAGGAATCCTCTGGCTCTAGATGATACTATGTGTTTGTGAAAAAGATAACAACATTTGGGATTGTTAATATTTAGAAAATGAAACTGAAGTTCCGGGTGGAATGATGAGATATTACTTCCTTCGTTTGTAGTAGGAAGAAGATGATTTTGTTTCTGAAGATCAGTAGCTGTGATGAAGTTGTTATGGAAGGATTGATGGAGATGATAAAGCCATTTCTTCTCTGTTTTTCAGGTTCTGAATCGGATGGAGAGGGGGTAAGATAACTGTGGTATATACATACATTTCTTTTGAATTTTCAAGCAACAATCATACACAAATATGGCAGAAATGTGTTCAACAGCAAGTACAAGATGAAGTATGAAATGCAGCAGACTAAACTCACCCAAGCGCGTTACTTACCTCTTAGAGCTCTGCTCTTGTTTTGTGTATCCGGTGACCTCCTCCCCTATCCTCCTCTCTTTTGGCTGGCTTCCTTTTGTTTCTTTATATGTGAACGGAGGTTGCAGGTGTGCGATGGATGGTGTCTCAGCTTGAAAAGGGAAATAATTGGGTAGAGGATTGTGCGTGTCTGCATGATGGAAGAACGATTTCTGTGTGGTTTTGTTTGTCTGTGTTCTTTCAGGTGCTAGACCGAATGGAGGGGAGGGGATGATGAGTTATGATGGATGAGTATTTTGTTTTTTGTGGTGAGCGGTGTAGTGATTTAGACTGTGAGAATTTTGTTTGGTCCAGAATTATGAAGGGTGATGATGAAGACGTAGGTGTTGGAGGCCATGGAGAATGGTCAGAGGTGAATGGTGGATCTGTTGGAGGTGAGGAATTGGGAGTAAAAGGAAAAACGTGGTTGAGTTTAGGACGTTGGGATGTGTTTGGTATGATGGGAAAGGAACGAAGGGATTGTTTTCTTCCCGCATCAGTTCCCCCTCCTTTTCTTTCTTCTATCCGCATGATTCTTTTTTTTCCTTCTCATGATTAAGGATTTAAAGAGTAGTACACTGCAAGCTATCACTAATAGAAATGTGATATGAAAACTACTTCTAATATGAAATGTGTCAAGCAAGCTTCAAATAACATGCAACCCAAGTTACTTCCTTCTCAAATGCAAGTTCAAAATCGTTATCTTCACAAATACAATAATTCCTAAGTGCAAATCAATTCCTATTGGGCGTCACTTCCATATGTTTGTTCAAAGGAAAAGTAAGTGTTGCTCCATACTTTGAGATCACATAATCCATGTTTCAAGGTCACGTTATTTTGCTTCAGTGGTACCATAATGTTTGAAGAAATCCAATGAGTTATGAAAAACACTTTCATCGTCTTTTGAGACTTGAATCTTTATCCAACATTTTAGTACCTAAGCTAGAAGTCATATAGTTCCATACATTTACAGTATGTGACTATCATCTTAATACCAAGTTCAACGATTCAAAATCAGCACTTGAACTACAAGTAATATATCATTTGAGTATCTTGTTCAATGCTTGTCTAATATGTTTATATAAAAGAGAGAATTGTTTTAACATCTCTTTCCCTCAAGCTATCAATTACAAGTTATTGCTTTATATATATATATATATATATAATATGTTACTTAAGCAACTAATTATATGATTAATACAATTCATGCATGATATCACATAGCTTAAGTGATATTTAGGCCAAGAACAATTTGAATAGTGAAAATACTAAAATTTTCTAATGAGTCTTCTTCACCTATTTGAACATTTGCATATTAATTAATAATATCATACATTGAAATAATTATTGCTTAACTATTTGTTTAAAAATCCTTTAAGAATTTAATCAATTACAAAAAGAATATATTATAATATCAATCTTACACAAATAACATTATATCTTAATCGTCAATTGATGAAGAAAAGAAAATAAAAACTCAAAAAAAAGGTTGATTTTTTCTTAACAAATATTCAAATTGTTTTTTATAAATTTCTCAAAACCTTAACCAGATAAACTTTTAACAGTTCAAATTCAGAAATACTATAGAAAATATTTCAATTTTTTTTTAATGAATTAAGAAATAAAATTTTAACTTACATTTTTTTTAAGTACATGTGGTGACATCCATGTCCATCTCCTTCTAGGCATTGGGCTTGGACTACCTCTTGGATTTCAATATGGAAACCAAAAATTATTTCATTTTCCTTTCTCCATCACATATGTATATGTTGAAAAAGCCCCATCTGAAATTAATCGAGGTTGACCCAAAAAAGAAAAACTTAGGTGCAAAAAGTCAAAACCTTTATTTCATTGTTTGGTTGGTGTCCTAATGACACACCAACGACTTGATTGAAAGGGTGGAAAAGAGAAGGAAAAACCATAAAGTACAACAATTTCGAAAATTATGAGTGATTGGTAGAATGAAAAAAAAAATTAAAAGCAAACAAAGAAAAAATGAAAATCACACATTTTTCTTCTTCAAAAGTTATGAAAAGATAAACAATCAACCAAAAGTGGTAAGATAAATTGATTATGCATTTACTGATTAATTGCATTTTATTTTAAAAAAAATAATCCTTAAAAATTACTTGAGAAATTAATTATACATATAGATAAGTGTGTGTGACGGTATAGGGCAATCAATCCTTGCTCACTTATTCATGTTTGTCATTTTTCTCTTAATGGGCAAATGCTTTTAAAAGCCTAAATACTTCTATGAATAAATCCTAAACCCTAAACAGAATTATTTATAAATTATTTGTGTACTATAAATTATTTGTATTTTATCATATGATTGTCAAATTAACTACAAATTTGATAATTAATTTTTATTTAGATATGTGTGAACGAGCCAATTTTAGAATCAGATTATCAAACAAGTAAGTCATTAGTCAATACAATTAATTTTAAAATTGATCAACTTGTAAAGTATAATTATTTATAATTAAGTCATGATTAAATTATTATTAATAAAAAATTTACTTTAAAATTTATAAATACAGATTTAAAATAAAAAATAAATAATTTTAAAATAAACTGTTAATATTAAATTCATTTTAATATCATAATATTTTAAAGATATCTTAAACACAATTTGAACAAGTGATTGAAAAAACAAAACTGGAGGTGGGGTTATTCCTGCATGATTATTCCTTTTCCTCCAGAATGTATTGAGATTATTCCTGCCTGATTACTTCATTCTTTGTTGACAATCAATGCAATGCATTGTAAAGTTCAACTGAGTATCCTCACATGGCTTCAAAGGAATTTTTAATCATTTCCAACATATATTTTTGTTCTAGTTAGTTGCCAAAAGTTTGCTTTTACCAACAACTTTCGTTGATTTCGATCAGTATTAGTTTGTTTGATGTGTGTTACAGCAATTTGGACCACTCAATTACCCTGTAAAGGATCATTGCTCTCAACTTTCTCATGTTTATCTTTATTGCAGAGAGACAAAGACAACCCTAGCTTGCACTCTTCTGGTTGTTGGGTGTAGGGTAACTGCTAAAGATTTCAGTAACTTGTCAATATTTCGTTTTCTGCAATGAAAACAAAAAAGCTTAACTGTTTGCAGGTCCAAAATGTAGCTGAAATTGGGTGTCAAAATATTCATTCAGTGAACAGTCTCGTGAATGTTATAACTGCATATTAATTGAACTCATTCATTTCTTATCATCTTCTTGCAGTATCTAGAAACTCTTGTTTTTCCTACTTTATACAGGCCCTAGCCGGCATACTCATCTTACATGTTTTTTTTTTTTTTCATGGATATGCTGCTAATACTTTAAGGTTTCACTTCTATGTAATCACTTGTTAATATGTTTATTAGTGCATGATTTGCATTCTCCAACTCTGAATGAGTCCATTTTTTGTTTCTTGTGTTTTCATGTATTTGTTTTCTTTTTTGTTTGCTACATAATAAATGTGAATGTGTATGGTTCTGTCATTTATTATTATTGTAATGCAGATTTGGATACAGCTTGACATTATTAAGAAAAAGTTAGATTTTCTAACAAGTAGGTGTGTGATTGTCAGAAACATTTAAAATTGTAACTTTAAAACATACCACAGAAGCTAGATCCAGTGAATTAATTACTATAGTAACTGGCTATATTTCTAATTATAAGAACTACTTAGTTTTAATGTGTGTGTGTATATATATATATATATATATATATATATATATATATATATATATTCACCATTTACTAATTTACTCTTGAATCTTATTGAATAGTTTTGATCAATCAACCCTTCATTGATTAACTTTAAAAATTAACAGAAAGGTTATACTCGTAAAAATGGTAGTATAATAAAAATTTGTAATTAAATAATATACAATAATTATACTATTAGAGTATACTAAAAAATAGATTTTTAATACATACCTATTAAATTGGGGTTATCAAAAGAGATTATTATATCGATCGGTATAAACCTTTGTCAAATATTATAATATAAAAAGTTAATACCGTTGATTCAGTTGTTGGACTATAATTCCATATTAGTTATCCGTGTCAAAGATTATTAAAATTAAACAAAAATATTAAAGTGGACAAATAATTTAATACACTTTTTTTAAATGTACAATGTGTCAACTTTGATTTATAATATAAACTTTTTTAGAACGGTGACATCCCAATTATATATAACAAACTTATATAATAAAAACGTCATCATTCTAATAAGGAGAACAATCACAATAGAATAATAGTTTACTAATTGATGTTACAGTCATAAAAAAATGACTGAATTTAAAACTTAAACAATTTAGAGTATTTCAAAATAATACCAACTTAAATTAAAATATGGAAATCCTAGTAAACTAAGTTGCAGTCGGCGTCTTCCAGCACTTGCTTCAATGAAACCTCTTTAAGAACATTTACTCTCATCCAAGTGGATGATTATCACAAGAGAAACATACCCAAGCAACATACAACATGAAAGTAAGGGTGAGCTAGGTAAACAAACATTATAACATATAGTACAATCAATAAATATCATCGTGCTTAATTACGTGTAGAAAGAGCAAGCAAGGCAATACAATCAAACCAAGTATCAAATACTCAACGCGACTCATCCAAATTTAGTATAACTGTCTAACTATTGGTCGTCTTTGCACTTGCATAGTTCAATTGGCCCATCCCCAACACTATGCAAGGTAAATCCCCCAATCTGTCTGTGTCTAAACTCCAAGACTATAGACGAGGACTTCCCTCTACTCTCACCACTCACACTGTTATCCTCTATATGAGTATGAACAATGCTTTGAGTGTGGGGATAGACAGACCATTTTAAAGCTCCCGACCTTATACAAACAACAACAACAGTTCTCCTAACATCACACACAGTCACCTCACCCTGAGATGACCCGTTCAAGCACAATTTCATCAATTCAATTCAAGTATATAAACATACATTCATACACACATAATACTTAACATAACATCAGCAAGAAGTTCCTCCTTAAATCTCTATTCCACATTTTCCATTCATAATTGTACATGTCGATATATCACAATCTTTAGTCATGTCATAAAAATAACTCATACATACTCAGACATTACATATTTTCACAGAAACATCACTTCTTAACACAAATTTCTTTATAGCATATTATTACTAACACTTACGTAATTTAAAAAGCTTGGAGACCCTCACCAACGGCTCCGGAAGGGTCAAAAACCCCCAGAATGAACTAAAGAACGTCCAAAACGGACGTCCGAAACTCCCAAAACGTCAAAAACATAAAAAAACACTCAATTTGTCACACATAATTCGCTCAGCGCACCCCCCCTGTGTGCTAAGCGAATTTGTGTGCAGGGGAATCTAAATTCTGTAGATTATGGCAACCCAACACCCGAAATTCGTTCTAGACCTTCTAGCCAACTTCTAAGACCCATAATTTGTGATTAAGGCTTGTTTAGCCCCCAAGTGACCCTAATTCAATTTTACCAATTTTATCATATTTTAGACCTGTTTTACAATCCTAACAAGTCACATTTGACTTGCCTAAGCTGCCCCAACACTCAACTGAAGCTCTCAACCACGTTATCTCAAAATCACTATTTCAGTTTCTCTTAAGAGACCAAAACTCTCCATTTTTACTTAGGTTTTTATCTAATTCAATTACAACAGTTTTAATATCTCAATTACTCCCAACCTACCCAAATTACAACATCAAGACTCATCCAAATCAGATTACACACATTTCACAATTTCATCATCAACATCCACAGATTTCACGCTTCTTGTTTACACAACAGTCACATTGCAACTCCAACAGTACATTCATGCACAACACATAATACACATACGTAAATATTTAAATTCAAATAAAAGTCTCATTCAAACTCACATAATCAAATAATGAAAGACCCAACTCCCCTTACCTGATTTCTTACACCACGAAACACAATATCGTTCTCTCTATGGCACCTATCACTGTTAAGTTCAACGACACTCTACAAATCACCCAAGTGGTGATAGAATTAGCCTTTGGAGCCAAAATAAATATAAATTTCAAAGAGGAGTTCCACTAGCTACATGCAACCAGCAGGTTGCATGCCCTAGGTCCAAGAACACTTGAAGAAAAGGGGAAAGATCTACTTACTTGCTGGAATTAGAAACTGTTCGGTTCGTTACAAAGACCTTTGCGCGACGATCACTTACGTACCTTCAAACCAAAATTTAAACGGTTCAATGAGGGGATATTTTAGAGAGAAGGCAAAGGAATTTTTTAGGAGGAAAAAAATGTTTTCTGTTTAGAGAGATAAGGGAAAAACAAAAATAAGAATCTGACTTTTAGAAGGACCCCTTGCTAAGGTCAGGTGTCCTTAGTCATGGGCCTGGCTGCTGATAACGGTTGAAAAACTGTTATTTTCATGTGCTATTTTAGACCAAATTACTCCCTTTACTGCTTAAAATGAGCTTGAAATAAAACAAAATTCAATAAATGAGTCAGTCGAGAGTCAAAAGCTGTTTTTAGCAATATTATGCTTGTTTTGCAACAGTTTTGATGGAAGTGAAGAATGAAGGTAAAGATAAAGGCCTTAGACTCAAGATAGAGGAAGAACATCGAGAAAAGAAGAGTTTAGAAACCGCCCAGCGACAGAATTGCACCGCTGGGCGGCCAAATGCGAGGAGTTGGCACCAAGGCAACGACGCCTAGCGGTTTTGCAATAAGAGGCAAACCGTCGGGCGGTGGACCCCTGACGCCAGGCGGTAGCGCGATAAGGGGTAAACTGCCGGGCGGCATAAGTGTGACGTCGGGCGGTTGCCTGTTGGGCTCGGGCCTGTTTTCTGTTGCGCTCTTCAGTTATAAATAGTCCTAGTGCGATTTCATTCTCATTCTTTTGACAAAGAAGGGCAGCCAGACCTACTTTTCACTCTCTGGAGAGGATCTCTTGGATGCTTAGGCTCCTTCTCATCTTTTCTAGGGTTTGCTTTCCATATCTTCCATTATTTTCATCTTGGTTCACCATGACAATGGTGAACTAAACCCTTTTGTTGTTGGGGGAACAATGTAATCTTTTGATACTCTCTTTTATTGAAACTCTTGTTTAAATTATATGATTTTCATATGCGTTTATTATCAATTGTTGGATTCTCATACTGTGCTTAAAGCTCTTATCGTTTAACTCATTCGGTAACTGATATTTGCCTTTATTGATACGGGGACGTACAGTAATGTCACGAACTGGTGAGAATTTCCTTGGTTAAGCAATACCACCCAAGGATAGGGGGTAGGACGACCAATTGTATTTGCTTCTATTTGTAATGCGTTGCTAGTTGCTAGGGGAGGCTAGGGATAGCAAGCCGGTAATTAGTAACAGGCTCTTTTCGCCGAGGGATCGGGTTAAGGGAAGGCCAAGAAAGTTTGCATAACAATTAGATGATAAAGCAATTTAAACAAGAGGAGTAAATAAGAGAGAGAGGATTAGATGAAATTGTAAACCCCCAACAACTCCATTTATTCATACTCTTTTCTCGTCAACTGAATCACTCATTGCATGTTTATTTTCTGTCTTTGCATTCACCACAACAATTAATTTTTCTTTCACAAGTCTTACGATTTTGATTCACACGAACGATAAGGCCTTTCGAGTCTTATAGGAAGAACAATAATGGGTTTTACCATTTTTATTACTTGAAACGATATGGTACACTTGCCATCCCGTTAACAGCTGCCTCTAAATCATGGGGCCCAATAGCCCTAAATTTATTTTTCAGGTCCTGACATTCTCCCTAACAACAAAATTTCGTCCTCAAAAATTAGATTTTACCTGAGAATAGGTGAGGATAGGATTTCCTCATTTCATCCTCTAGTTCCCAGGTAGAGTCGCCTGTTTTACCATCTCAGATAACTTTGACTAGTCGAACAGTCTTCCCTCTAGGTTGTTTGGTCTGACTCTCTTCAATCCTGATTGGTTGCACTTCAACTGACAGATTCTCTCTGACTTGCACATTGTCAACCTCTAGCACGTAAGAGGGATCAAGTACATATTTTCTTAGCTGAGATACATGAAAAATCGGATGCAAGTTTGTCAACTGGGGTGGCATGACTATCTTATAAGCCAATGACCCTATACGTCGCAGTATCTGGTAGGGGCCAAGATACCTATGAGACAGCTTCTTAGTTCGAATAACTCTTCCTACTCCAGTAGTAGGAGTTACTCTAAGGAAAACATGGTCCTTAACTACAAATTCTAGTGACCTGCGTCGCTGATCTGCATAAGACTTATGTCTGCTCAACGATGTCCTCATCCTCTCTTTGATGAGTTTCACTTTTTAAAATATTTTTTAGAAATGTCTATGATGATTTAAGTTGATTAAGAAAAAAAAAACTATATCAGAAATAGTTTTGTATATTACAGTATGAACTGTTTGTATTGTTAAATAATATATATTATTTTTTAAATAATATTATTTTAAAAAAATAAAAGTATAATATATTTTTATAAATTTAATTTTATTAAATGGTCAACTAATTAGAAATAATAAAGTGATAAATTTATAAATGAAACAAATAGTATATAAAATAATTAATACTTTAATATCAATTATTCTTTAATAATTTATTAAATGTTCAAATAATTAAAAATTAAAAATTAAAAATGAAAAAAATTAAAAATGAAAAAAATTGTATAGAACAAAGGAGTTAATATTTCAAATAAAAAATAATAAATATACTGAAAATACATTAGATTATTTCTAATAATGATTAAAATGTGTCTAAGGATACACATAAAAAAAAGTTATTTATTTATTTTAAAAATCAACAAAATTTAAAAATAATATTGAAAATAATGAAACTTAAATAAAGAATTTCCAAACAACACAACTACTTTTTCAAATCACTAAAAAAAGGTATATTCCCTATTTATGTATGTCAAGTAAGTCTGTCCTACTAGGAGAAGAAAAAAAGAAGATGAAATTAACAATATTCGTAATGGCAAAATTAATGTACTTTTTACTATATTTATTTCAAAATATATTTAATCATAAAAAGATAGACACCTGATAAAAAAATTTAAAAAGTTGTAAAAGATTTAAAGTTTTAGAGAAGTATTGTTTATAAGAAATAAGAAATAAATTGTTTAAAGTATATTTATAAACTTTTTAAACTTTTTTTATTTATTCTTCATTTCGCTTTAAACCTTCCTTTTCAATTTTACATGCATCAGGGAGTAGATATTCGTATCTAATAAGATACAAATATGATAAGTATGTATCAATTTTTACAAATTAATTTTACCTTTAAGAGAATATATAAGTTAGTCAGGAGGAAGGTGAAATTTTAATAAAGAATAATGTGTAATTGATATTGATTTCAAGGAAATCACTTATAATGTCCTAGAAAAGAAATTTAATAACTGAACAATTTTTCATTGTTATCCTATTTTTTTTATCATTCTTTTTAAAATGATAAAAGTCACAACAATGCTTCTGAAAAAAGTTATTAAAAATTAAAAATAATTTCAATTTCTTATTAAACAAAATTTGCAACATTTTCCTTGATTGTGAACAGTATATACAAATTGTTGGATTCAGATATTTTAAATAAGGCTTCAGATTTAAGGAATAAGGTGAAAAAAATTATATATGGAACAAAAAAACCTCACAAAAAATAATATTGGTTTATCGTAAATGTGAAATTTACCTCTTTTTATAAAGTGTTATTTTGTGCATGAGTAACAAATTCAATGTTTAAATAACTCAAATTATTTATCTCCAGTAAATACACTTTGTTAATACGTGTTACTGACTGAAAACTTTATAAAACAAAAATACCTATACAAGTACTATCTGACAGGTACGAAAATATTTTTCTTTCCTATGAAATATTTGACACATTATAAAAATAAAATAATAATAAAAAATTAAATTTTTATAATTTTATTTAAAAAAATAATTTCAATTAAAGTAAAATATTTATATGTGTTAAAGTATACATTTGTTTTACTTATAATTTATAATAAATGCATAATGTCACAACCCAAAAAAAAAAAATTCATTTTTATTAAGCTCGGTCACGTGGCGACCGGCCGGTCTCTCCTGGTGAGTGGGAGACCAAATTTGCAAGCATTAATTTCCCTTTTTCTCGTAATCCATGCAGTGACGGCATAGCAGGGAAAAAAACAAGGAAGTGGAAAACAAGTGGCATTCTTAGGGAGACTGGATGTGTATAGTGGAAACCAGGTGGCATCATAGTACTGGCCGACCGCTGGTGCTGAAGGTAAGAAGAAAACAATGCAAGTTATCTTTGCATGCAATCTTCTTCTTCTTCATCAAATCTCGTTTTCTGAAAACCAAATTCTCCTTCTTCTCTCTAAACCTTCCCAACCTTCTCTCTAAATTTCTAACCTCAAATCTTTCTCCGATCACTAGCTCCATTCAAGAAAATTGGTAGCTGGCATCAAGAAGTACAATCTGTACCAAACAGAAGTCCGTTCGGAGCTGGTAAGTGTCCAACCCTTTAGGGTTCCTAGCTTTTCCTACATGCATGTGATGTTAAAGCTGCATGTATCTGTAAAACATTTCTTCTGAACCTATATTCTTGTATTTCATGTTTAGAATTTGGAAACTTAGACGAGATAGTATTATCCATCCACTGTCCAAGTTTAGCAGGAATTAGAGGTAAGGGAAGTTTATGAAAATTCAAGATTTATTTCCTATGATTGAATATCTGATTTATGGTATGTTTGATTGTATATGATATAATGAAAGTTTGAATCTTGTGTTAAATCGAATTCTGTGACGTTTAGATTACAAAGAGAGTATAAGATCTTAGTATAAATGATTTTATAATCGAATGATCATTATGACCGTCCGGTTTCCCGTTACACCTAGAATTTGATTACTTATTTCTGAATCTAAGTTATATTATTAAGTCAGTTATTTCGGATTTTCTGTCCTACACAGAACGTCCGGTTTATCATTATAATATCCATTTGATAAAGCGTCCGGTATTTTACCGATTCGTGATTTCTCACGGAGTGTCCAGTTTAGTAAGGACATTCACTTTTCTGAAGAGAACTTGTATTCCTTAAACCGTCCGTTTTTCTTCAATTTAATCTGTTGATTTTCCATGATCAAATTCTTTATTCGATTCTCCTTAAATAGTCGGGTCTCCCTTTTGTTGATTAAACTCTAAATTTATTATTTCGACCGGTTTTCATTAGTTACGTTCATTTCTGTTGATGAACCATCATTGATCGTTCCGTCCGGTTTCATCAGTCAAATACTCTTTACTTATATTCTGTTGAGTTTCTTACGTTAAATTGATACTAAGTTGTCGTTTATGTTGGATTGAATTGTAAGAGAATTCCAAGGAGGAATGTCTCATGTTTGAAGTAAATTGATTTAGTATGACCGTGGTTATAGGCTCAGGTTCTGACTCTATTCCGATATTCCGTGATTGCATCACCTCAAGTAGAGGGGAGTAACTCATGCGTGGGAATGGCGGGAGGTCCTCTAGCCTCAGGGTATTTCTATACCGAGGTGGTTCCATTGGACTAACCTCGGGTGGCGGTCTGTTGAGTGTATCCCAGCCAGGTCCACCCGGGTGCAGAGAGCGGCGAGCATACAGGGTCATACGTCCGGACTTTATTTTTGAATAATTTGATGATTGTTGATGTTTCTTTCATGATTTTATTTGGAAAGTACTATGTATTATTGATGATTGTGTTTATATAGCAAATGAATTGTTGAATTCTTCATAAGCTTACCCTGCTTTGGGATTTTTGTTTTGTGTATGTTACCGTTCGGTATCCGACCGTTCGGACGTTTCTCTTCACTGCAATGATCATCCTTTTTGGGTGTGAGCAGAAGGATTTCAAGAGGAGTCTCTGGAGGAAGCACTACAAGAGGAGCAACCTTTGGAGGTGCTGCCCGAGCATTTTGCTGGACCGTCCGGTCCTTAGGCTTAAATGTGTCTATTTGTAAATATTGTAGTAGACGGTCGGTTAAGTTATTTTGTAAAACCGTCCGTCCTAAACTTTGTAAACTCTCAACTTGTATATTTTGGTTGATTAAGTTAACTTAATGTCAACTTTCGTTGTTTAGATTTACTCTTCTTTTTCTCTACTCTACTGTTCTTTAATATTATTCTTGATAACTCCTAGAATAAAATATAGTTTTGTTCTATATATTTATTGGGATGTTACACATAACCATAAATCAGTTAAATATTAAATAGAAAGCAAAGTATAACTGAAAACAAATAATCAATATTATATTGAATTTTAAAAATAACTAACAAATAAAAAACATTTATTCTAAACAAAACCAAAAATTGAAAGTAACTGTGGAGTACAGTATCAATAGTTTGTCGACAAAACATACCCCAGAAGCATTTACATGTACCAAACACTTATCCCACAAACATTGAATTCATGTGCAAAGTTCTGAAAGCTCCAAACATCACAATGAACAAACAGTACTTATAAATAACAAGTCTCAAGAAGAAAAAAGAATTGTAGAATTGATAAATATGATTCCAAACATAACTTTGATGATGACAGAGTAAAACATTTCATATCTGAGATAAAAAAGAAAAGAAGCTCTCAAGCAGCAACTTTTTGGCTGATTATAAGATTACTTTTAGATTTTATTTTTTTAATATTAAACTTTAAACTTCAACAGGGTTTACAATTTTATTTCTAGTTATATATATGTTGTCAAATATGAATAATTAAAAAAAAAATGAGATAATCATATAAAAGAATCCCTTGTAGCTTTTTACAGACTGTATAAGATTCTTTGATTTTTTAACACCTTTCTTACTTACTTACTGAGATTATTGGAGCATTAAAAAAGACAGAGATTTGGTATCCAGCGAACTAAATGAAACTAAAAAAACTGTTTCCAATGAACTGTCTCTACTCTACTTTTATCCTCAAATCAGTGTTTTTCAGCAAGTGAATTATTTGGTGAAAGAACTGATTTTAATTTTCTATTTTGTATGATAATTTTCACCCAAAGTTTATTGCTTTAAAATATACAAGTTGATGGTTTGAATAACTTTATTAAATCAAATATAACATTGGACCCACAGAGGTCTGTGCTGGAAAGTGGAAAGGGAAGTGTGAGAGAAAGAGAAAGCACGAATTTTTGGGTGGCCTCTTCCCGCCGGAGACAGACAGGGACAAAATTTGCACAAAGACTGTGGGTCCCACTTTGCCTTGTTCAAATTGCCTATTCATTGTTTCTACATTTTATATTCTCATACGGCACACAAATTTAAATAAATATTCTTCAAAACATAAAACTAAAATATGCAATGTATAGCTTCACAGGGTAAACAAAAGGTTATTTTTCAGAACATTAATTATTAGCTTGACCAATTTAATGGAAGTTATTGTGTGTTATCATTAACAATAGTAATGAATATTGAAATTATTACATCTCTGCAATTATATGGCAGGGGGAGTTTTTTTGTTTTTATTCTGTCCATGTGTTTTCGTAATGGCATACTTTTTCAAAGGAAATATTTTATAGCTGGGAAAATTTTATAATGAATTTCATTTAAATAACATTTGGCATTTGTTTATGGATGCAGAAGAGTTATGGTAAATGTTAAATGATACGAATGTGGCCATGTGGGTTGTGTGTATCTCTCATTCCTGTTTGTCGTCTAATCCTTTGTGTTTTGTTTATGGGAAGGTTGTTCTATGAGTGAAGAAGAAGAGAGTAGAAAGGTGTTTGAGTTCCCAAAAAGCCTTGGTCTTTAATAATGCTCCCGTGACTTTCTCTCACTTCCATTTGTCCATTGGTACAAACTTCCCTCTCGAATCAAGAACACCCCTTTCTCTCATTTGTAACCAGAATCCACTCTCATTGACTTCACCCCCAGATCTCTGTGTCTCTCTCTCTCTTACCCGACACATCTCATTTAGTTTCATTGCTGCTGCAAAGGTTAGATTTTCCTGTGTCTTTTGTTTTCAATTCTTGTTCCTTTATTATTTGAGTTGGTGGATTTATGTATTGAGGTACTTGGAAGTGGACAAGCTTCTGACTTTTTCCCATCTTGTACCTGCTGGTTCAATCTTAAAGCATTTCGCTTTCTGGGTTTGACATGTTTTTGCTGTTTGTTATTTGCTCTCGGTTTTTGAAAAAATTCATGACTGTTCATTCGTTTTGATGGTTTGGTCCGTTTGTGTTTGCTGATTAGTGTGGTTTTAAGCTGCAATTCAGAGGCTTTTCATTGTTGGTTGTGTTGCTATTCTGTGGGAGGTTTTTGGCTCGTTAGTTGTCACACATTAACACCTTTTCTCTGATTTCATTTCAGTATAAATAGAGCTCAAGTGGTGTATCGGTGTATGTGGTGTAATTTCTGCTTATGCTTCAGTTTTTATCGCGCAGCAGAGGACATAAAGGGGAACATACTTTGTTGTTTTGACTAGTTTAGCTTTGCTTGTCGGCAAGCAAAATGACCATTGACGTGCCACCATCCAGTGCCCACAGTGTTAGAACAAACAGATTTTCTTTTGGTTCTAGCAATGGCAGTGAGGCCACTCCATTACACAACTATGCATCTGTTAGCAATGGTGATGGCTATGATAGTGATGGCTCTAATTTCACACCACCGTGAGTAGCGTCTTTTCTTTTGGGTATATATTGGAGATTGCACAAATAAGTAACTTGGTATTCTATTTGCATGTTGCAGTACACCAACCACCCTATCAACTGCTATTCCAGCAGAACTTGCTGGAGCTGTACCCTTGATTGATAAATTCCAGGTTGGACTATATATAGGTTTCTTGAATAATTTTGCTTCTCTAGTAATTTGTGTCTCAATGAGTTTCGTCTAAGTTCCTGCATTAAGGATAGTTTTTACTTTATTGATTCAATTAACTGCATGGTCATCTGTCATCACCAAGTTTTCCATAATGTTATTTGTTATAGGTGGAAGGATTCTTAAAACTGATGCATAAACAAATTCAGTCTGCTGGAAAACGTGGATTTTTTTCAAAAAGATCCGTAGGCCCCCAAGTTCGAGAGAAGTTTACATTTGAGGACATGCTTTGTTTCCAAAAGGTAATCAAATACCAGCATTTCTATAGTGTATGGTTAATTTTAGTTTTTGGTACATGAGAAGATAACTTGCTAATTACTGCAGGATCCAATACCTACATCTTTGCTTAAGCTGAACAGTGACTTGGCAAGCCGAGCAACAAAGTTATTTGTAATAATTTTGAAATATATGGGAGTTGATTCATCTGACCGTGTAACTCCATTAAACTTAGATGAACGAGTCGAGCTTGTTGGTAAATTATACAAGCAATGTTTGAAGCGTTCAGAACTCCGTGACGAACTTTTTCTCCAGATATCAAAACAAACGAGAAACAACCCTGAGAGGTATGTAAATTTTATTTGTATTGTGTGTTGTGCTTCATGTGTTATGCTAGTAACTAATACCTTTTTGGTCTGAAAAAACAGGGAATGCTTGATTAAAGCATGGGAGCTAATGTATTTATGTGCTTTGTCCATGCCTCCCAGTAAAGACATTGGAGCATATCTGTCAGAGTATGTTCATAATGTGGCACATGGTGTGCTTGCTGATCCTGAGATTCGAGCCCTTGCTTTAAATACGTTAAATGCTTTGAAGCACTCTGTCAAGGCTGGTCCTAGACATATAATACCTGGACCTATCGAGATTGAAGCCATGTTGACTGGGAAAAAGCTTACAACTATAGTGTTCTTCCTGGATGAAACATTTGAAGAAATTACATATGACTTGTCAACAACAGTTGCTGATGCTGTTGAGGTTCTTTGAAACCTTTGAATGCTTATGTGATATATCTACTGTAGGATTTAGGCATGCGGCATACATTTCTAACTGATGCAAATGAACATAACATATATGGAACAATGAGGAAATTGAAATAGGACTGTAAAGTTCTTAAAAGAAAATTTTGTTTACACAGTATGAATTTAACTATGATTATGACTTTAACAAACTACTGCTCTGCTGTCTTAGACATAGCTCTAGTTTGGATAAACTTCTCCATAAACATTTATAGGATTTATGGGGAAGAAATAGAGAGTTGAATGAATCAAACTTCTCCCAAGTTAAGTCCAACTTATATACTTCAGTTTTGGAGAAGTTAAATGGGAGAGTTTTTAAAAAAGGTAAAGTGTTTAAGTTTCTTTTAAACATATGACTAAAATTTTTCACCACCTTATTTTCTTCGTCCGCAATGTTTGTTAAGAAGTTTATCCAAACTTAATAATAGTCTCTTTCTGTCTGAATTGGTTCTAGATTGCTTCATCTGTGTTTACTCTATCAAGTTTAATATCCTTGTATCCATTAACTTTTCTTTGTTTCAGGAACTTGCTGGGATCATTAAATTGTCAACATACTCGAGCTTTAGCTTGTTTGAATGTCGTAAAGTTGTTACCGGTTCCAAGTCGCCTGATTCTGGGAATGGCATGTTTTCTTCCACTACGTGCTTGTTAATATCATTATTCTTACCGAGATCAGTAGTCTAACAGCTCTTTTGTTGTTACTCAGAGGAGTACATTGGATTAGACGATAATAAATATATCGGGGATCTGCTGGCGGAATTTAAGGCAGTTAAAGAACGAAGTAAAGGAGAAATTCTGCACTGTAAGCTAATATTCAAGAAAAGGTTATTTCGTGACTCAGATGAAGCTGTCACAGATCCAATGTTTTTGCAGTTGTCCTATGTACAAGTATGACTTTTTTGTTTCAGTTGTATGAATTAATCAAATTATATCTAGTTATTATTGAATACAAATGCAATTACTTTAAGGATATTGATTGTTCTGCGTGGATGTGTTGTTACAGTTGCAGCATGATTATATTTTGGGTAACTATCCTATTGGGAAGGATGACGCTTCTCAGCTTTCTGCACTGCAAATCTTGGCTGAGATAGGATTTGTTAGAAGACCAGAGTCATGCACGTTAGTGATTTTCAATGTTCATTTTGTCATAAGCTTTATTTCGAAAGTGTTTAGTTTTCTTGCTTAATAATGTTATGGTCAGGTAGCTCTTTTTTTTTTTTTTTTTTCTCATGATTTTATCAAATCTCTGAGATTTTTGTATTGATCAGTGACTGGAATTCATTCCTGGAGCGATTTCTTCCTAGACAAATTGCAATGACTCGAGCAAAACGGGAATGGGAGTTGGACATTCTTTCTTGCTATCATTCACTGGTATGGGTCTGAGATACTTCCCAAGTGCCCAAACCCTTCTGTTTATTTTTCTTTAACCTTTGATCAGTGATGAGTATGATCAATTTCAATGTAGCTTGTGTTATTCATTTTATTTCAAAACCATTCTCTGAGCATCTCACAAAGTCATTTTCCACTTATCATGGAAATCAATATTTTCTTGAATGAGAACTATTACATTTGATGAAATAGTATGGATTTCATTTTGGTCCGATTTAAGATGTTGCTCCCTTTACAGGCGCATGTAACTAAAGATGATGCAAGACAACAATTTCTCCATATATTGAGAACAATTCCTTATGGGTTTTCTGTTTTCTTCAATGTTCGCAAAATTGATGATCCTATTGGACTCTTGCCTGGAAGAATTATTTTGGGAATCAACAAAAGAGGGGTATGACAAACAAATGATTAAATTATAATCTTTATAAGGCTTAAAACTTCATGTTGAAACAAGTTTTAGTTTAATTGAATATTTTTTTATATGAACTATTATTAGGTCCATTTTTTCCGTCCTGTTCCAAAGGAGTATATGCACTCTGCTGAGTTGAGAGACATAATGCAATTTGGAAGCAGCAATACTGCAGTATTTTTTAAAATGCGAGTTGCAGGTGTTCTTCACATATTTCAGTTTGAGACAAAGCAGGTATTGGCATGTTCTTAGTTTTGTGGTGGACTTGGTTCATTCTTTTCCTCACTAAATCAATGTCATTATATCATTCTTGTGAAGGGAGAAGAAATTTGTGTAGCCCTTCAGACACACATAAATGATGTTATGCTGCGCCGCTATTCCAAAGCTCGATCTACCGTGGGTGGTTCTTTGAATGAGGACACTTCTACTAATTTTAAGCCGTCTAATTTGGAGTTATATGAAAAACGTGTTCAAGATTTATCAAAACTTGTTGAAGAGTCTCAAACAAATGCTGATCAAGTAAGTCTAAGCTTCTAATACATGTTATTGGCTCAATGCAAATAGTCTTTTCTATCAGTTCTTAGAGAAGAATAATGAAATAAAACGAATTGAACTTCTCCTATAAGTTAAAATCGAGTTATGCACTTCAACTTTTTGATAAGTTAAATGTGGCTTCCGAAAAAAGGTGAGATACAAGTTGGCTCTAACTTTGAGAGAAAAATTGATTTATTTTTTATTTTCTTGTTAGTAGTTGTTGTAACTTTATCCAAACTAGCTCATAGTATGTTGCGTAGGACATAAAGTAGATTCCAAACTGAACCATTAAAACTAAAGGTCATTTCTTTTGAGTTATTTCATAGTAAAAGAAAATCCATAGGGTTTATTTTCTTCTATTTGAAGAGAAAAGAATATCTCTCATCCTAATTTGGCTTTAGACTTTAGAGTTATGGCTTGTTTGGACGAGGTTCTCGATGACTATTTAGGAGAGAAAAATACGAAGACAAATGATATTAATTTCCCAATAAGCTTTGCTTATGCAAAAATTAAGAATAAAAATTTAGAGGATTTTTAGCTTACGGAGAAGCTAATTTTTCTGTTTTTCCTCTTATTTTTTTTCTCCTAGAAGGACTTTATGAAAAATTCGTCCAAATAGGTCCGTAGTACAAGGCTCAAAATTGAGTTTTACTTTTTGTACATAAAGAGAGAGACCAGTTTCTTGCATGAAATTATGTATATACATGATATATTGGAAGCACCAATCTTTTGATTTGGGGTAACAGTGTTTGTTTCTGCTTAAACTTTGGGAAATCATAGTCTGTTTTAACCTGAAAGGGCTATCGGAAAGTTGTCAAGAAAAGTGAATGTTTCTTCAAAATAAGCTGAATCAAACAAACATTCATTGAGCCACCCTTTTACTGTTGAGCTGTAAAATGCATGTCACTACTATTTGTTGTAATATTTTAAAATCCTGTTGAATAGTTGCTAGAAAAGTTGCATCAGAAGCAAAAACAAGAAGAGGAAATGCTAGAAGAATTAGATGGCTTAAAAAAGTCTTTAAAAGCTGATAAGCAGAATCTTGCAGAAGTTACTGATGACCGTGACAAACTTAGGACTTTATGCCATGAAAAAGATAAGGAACTTCAGGTAAAGGTCTTAAATTTTCACGGAAGTGGTTTTTTTTTAATCTATTCATTACTAACCTGTCTTAGTGATTATGCAATCTACTAGGCTAAAATTCTAGAGAAAAGAAACATGGAAGCACAGATGGCCAAGCTGAGTAATCTGGTTACTGAAAATGCCACCAAAAAGGACCCCCTTCAAGCAGATAACCAAGTAAGATGCTTTATGAAACTGGCTGGTTATTCATTTGTTCTTTCCTTCCCGGTCAGTATAGACATTGTCACTTCAATGTATAATCTTTGGACTTTGGTTGGTACCTAAGGTGTCACAAAAACTAGAAGACGACCTAAAACTATGTAAAGGCGAGCTGCTTGAAGCTGAAGACACTATCAAAAGCTTGAGAAGTGAAAAGTTGATTCTGGAACAGAAGCTATCTGAGTTTGAGAAGAACAGTGAAGAAGAGGTAACATAGAATATTGGAACTCTATTTTTGTAATTAAAATCCTTGTTTTTTAATCTAAGATGATGTTCAATCAATGCCTTGGTGGTGTCTGTAATGCAGATTAGTTCTCTACAATGTAAACTTGAGAAAGAACGCAAGAATTTGAACTCTCAGGTGTATGACCTTGAACGAAAACTGGAGATGTTTAGACAAGAATTAACTGTGGCCAAGTCTACACTTTCAGTCAAGGACTCTGAATTGGCTGCTTTGAAGAACAATTTAGATGAACTAGAAGAATTGAGAGAAATGAAAGAGGTTTTGGTGCTCTTATTTTATTTTCAGTTTTGTTAGAATACTATTGGCATTCACTTTAGGTGTATAAATTTAATTTTTTAATTTATAAATTGCTTTTTGCTACATGTAGGACATTGATAGAAAGAATGAACAGACAGCTGCCATTCTAAAGATGCAAGCGGCTCAACTAGCTGAAATGGAATTGCTTTATAAGGAAGAGCAGGTTCTAAGAAAGAGATATTTTAATACCATAGAAGGTGGTGTACAGATAGTATCTATACAACAATTATTACGCCTATGTGAATGTTTAGATTTATTTATGTAACTGACATAATAACTACATTTGAATTTGATCCTTTATTTCAGATATGAAAGGCAAAATAAGAGTTTATTGTCGGTTAAGACCTCTTAGTGAAAAAGAGATTGCAAATAAAGAAAGAGATTCTCTTACTACTGTTGATGAGTTTACAGTTGAGCACCCATGGAAAGATGACAAGTCGAAACAACACATGTACGACCGTGTATTTGATGGTTATGCCACTCAAGAAGATGTATTTGAGGATACTAGGGCAAGTATTAGTATAACAAATTAAAGACCATAGTTGCTCTTTGTTTTAGATAATAGATACATTGAAATAGATTTAACAATTTGATAACTCCTTACTTATGTTTTACTTTGGACATTTTCAATGCAGTACCTAGTACAATCTGCTGTAGATGGTTATAATGTTTGCATATTTGCTTATGGTCAAACTGGCTCTGGAAAGACCTTTACCATCTATGGAACTGAAAACAATCCTGGACTCACCCCTCGTGCCACTGCAGAACTTTTTAGAATTTTAAGGAGAGATAGTAACAAGTATTCTTTTTCCTTGAAGGTAACAATGGTGAAATGTCAACTAATGAATATTTCTGTGTTTTGTAAATGTGGTGTCAATAAATCCACTGAATGTGAATATATTTTTTCCCTTTGTCTTTCAATGTGTTTAATGTTGAGCAACTTAATCACAATACAACAGATCATGAGTTGTGCAAAAGTCTGTTTGTTGTCTGATGTTGACATGGTTTGTATCTTTGGTGCAGGCATACATGTTGGAGTTATATCAAGATACACTTGTAGATCTCCTGTTACCCAAGAATTCAAAGCGTTTAAAATTGGATATTAAGAAGGATTCAAAGGTGATTTTTCCTATGTTGTGAATGCAAATTTCAATTGCTAGATATTTTGCTCTTCAATGCAAATAATTCAGATTTGATATCTTTTAAGGGCTTCGGAAGGTGTAGGATTACACAGTTTATTACATTCATGGATTTCATTCCCTAATTGTAATTGTTTTATTTTACTCTGATCTTAGGGAATGGTAGCAGTTGAAAACGTAACAATTGTGTCCATTTCTAATGTGGAGGAATTAAATAGCATAATACAGAGGGGATCTGAGCAGCGACATACATCAGGAACACGAATGAATGACGAAAGTTCAAGATCTCATCTCATACTATCAATTGTCATTGAAAGTACCAACCTTCAAAGCCAATCAACCGCAAGGGGAAAGGTATCATTATTCATTACCTTGAATAAAAGTATAAATACATCAATTATGGAACAGTTTGAAACATTAGTATTTGATGAACTTGAGTCATTATAGATGTTAATTTTGTTATTTGGATTTATCATACAGTTAAGTTTTGTGGATCTTGCTGGCTCAGAAAGAGTAAAAAAGTCAGGCTCAGCAGGTAATCAACTTAAAGAAGCTCAAAGTATCAACAAATCATTATCAGCACTAGGAGATGTTATCAGTGCTTTGTCTTCTGGTGGTCAACACATACCTTACAGAAATCACAAGCTAACGATGTTGATGAGTGACTCACTTGGGGGCAATGCCAAAACTCTCATGTTTGTGAATGTATCTCCAACAGAATCAAGCTTGGATGAGACACATAACTCTCTCATGTATGTATAATCTTTTTAATCTGTTTTCTTTAGTTAAACTTCAAAAGAGAAAAGGTTTCCATTAAAAAACTTCAGAAGTTTTAGGCCAATAATATGCAGAAGATAAGAAAAGAACATGATTAAGCCAAGTTTTACATGGCTAATATTTTCTTGTGTTTATATTGTATGCTATTTTAGGTATGCATCACGAGTGAGATCAATTGTGAATGATCCAAGCAAAAACATTTCTTCAAAAGAAATAGCTCGACTGAAGAAACTGGTTGCATATTGGAAGGAGCAAGCAGGTAGGAGAGGAGAGGATGAAGAGTTGGAAGAAATTCAAGAAGAAAGACCAACTAAAGAGAAGAGTGATGGGAGGCATTCTATGTAGTAATTCTAGGCAAATAGGAACTCACAAATAGCTTCTAGACAGGGTTGGCCATTTTCTGCAATTCAGATTTCAGACAACATTGCACAGGCTTCATAGGTTGTAATTTATCTCAGATGCAACATGTATAGTTGAATCATGTATATATATACATATATATTTAATATTTTAACTTGTTCACATATAAATATATACATTCTGCAACAGGTTAAATCTTCTCAAGAACATCCAGTTTTCAATGACTGTAGTCAAATTTAGTAGCAAAGGAGGATGTCAGTATTGAGGTTGAATAGTTTATGATTGAATTCTCTGATGGGATTAAATATTTCAAAATTATAGATCCTTAGCTGATGAAAAGAAAAAGTTTAGTGTTTGGTAATTTTTCAGGCTTATCATGGAAGTTTATTTGAAAACGAAAGTTTTAATAGTTATGCCAACTATTTATATGATTATCTATAATTATGTAATTATTTTATTAATATTAATTATAATTATTATCTGTTCCTTTGTTTTATTTGTACATTCGATATAGTTCTATTTATTTAATTAAGCTAATTAAATTATTTATTTTATATTTATGTAAATATGACATTAATTAATTGGTTATCTCTTAGAAAAAGGCACAACCAGCCTTCCAGTAAATTCTATTAACACATTCATTTCACACTATGTCATGTCATTGATGTGTGATGTTAAGTCATTAATTTATAAAATGATACAATGTAATTAGTTAAATAAAATCATTATTGAAACTACAACTGTCATTGGAGTATTAAAGTTAATAACTTTGTCATAACATTATTATTTTTCTTTTATAATAGATATGCATCCATAACAATTTACAAAATAAATTTTTCCATAAACTAATTTATCATATATTTTACAGATTTTTGTTTTCAATTTTATAAAAAAAAATTGTTTAATTTTTTTTCTCTCTTAAAACTTACAAAATAAAACTCAAAAAACATTCAAGTCCGTATTCAACTGTAGGAATAAAAGTATAAATATAAGTGAAAAAGTTTTCAACATAAATTGCTGAACATATAAAAAAAATGTTTTTACAACCAACAAATTTTTATATCCATCAGATAGTATCCTTTATTAAACTTTGTTTTTACAAATACAAAAGTTTAATTTTTTATAATTATTTTATTCCTTATATTAAGTAAAAAGGAAAAGAGAACCTACCCTTCCTTTACCTTCATAGAGAGCAAACAATGACATGCAGATATGGCCCCTACCACGAAAAATATGAAATATAAGAAAAAAAACTAATATAAAAAAAAATTAACTAAAAATATCTATATAAAGAAGGTGAGAATATAGGTGTGTAAGTGTGCAAGTGTAGTCCCTACCTATGGCGGAGAATTTCCCAGTAGTGATTGATGTGGAGAAAATTTCTGAGAAAGAAGAGTTAAAGAAACTAAGAGAAGCATGTGAAAGATTTGGTTCTTTCAGGATCATCAACCACTCTATCCCTCCAACCTTAGTGGCTGACATGGAGAAGGTGGTTGAAGCTCTGCATGATCTTCCTTTGGAGGTCAAGAAACGCCACACAGAAGCCATTTCTGGTGGTGGTTACGTCGGACCAACTCTATGCGTCTCCTATTACGAGGCTATAGGAATCTATGACATTTCTTCATCACAATCTATGAACAATTTCTGTTCTCAGCTTCAAGTCTCTCCTCAACAAAGGTTTGCTTTCTTTCTTCATCTCTCTCTTTCTTGGAACCAATTTCTGTTATCGTTTTCTTTTTTGGAAAATCTCGGCACTTTCAAAGTAGAGGTTAATGATGGTTTTACATTTAATTGAGAGTCTTGTAAAGTGTAAAGTGTTGTTGATAATATCTTGCTCCTCCTAGGCAAATAATGGAGGCATATGGACAAGCTGTTCATGGTTTGGCAGTAAAAATAGCACAAAAGATGGCTGAATCTCTTGGTGTAGTCGAAGGTGCTGATTTCGAGGACTGGCTCTACGAGTTTAAATTTCACAAATATAACTTCACACCAGAAACAAAAGCGTACTCAGGATTTCGAGCATACACAGATTCAAGCTTCCTATCTGTTCTTAAAGATGATGAAAACGTTGGTGGTCTTGAAATCCCGGACTCTTCTTTTCGCTTTGTGCCAATCCGTCCTTTCCCCGGGAGTTTTCTTGTCAATCTTGGAGACATTGCTCGTGTAAGTATACACAAATCACCAATTAAACTCTGAACCTTCAGTTGCACAAAACAAAATTTTTTCTTTATTGCAGAAATTGTTATGAATATAATCTCTGACAAAAAAATAACTTGTGTTGCTGCTGATAGTGTAGATTCTGTCTGAGTAATATCCATTTAAAGAGAAATTTGAAGGAATCCCCTTGCATGAAAGTATAAAGAAAATGTACTTATGCTGGTATTGGTGATAAACTGTGAGCATGCAGTTGGAATTAATATAAATAAATGTATGCATATATATGCAGGCGTGGAGCAATGGGAGGTTTTGCAGTGTGCAACAACGTGTGCTATGCGAGAAAGGATACAAACGTCTTTCAATTGCTACGTTAATCTTAGGACCCAAGAACAAGAATGTTCAAGCCCCAGAGGAATTGGTGAACCATGATCACCCCCGTTTGTATCAACCTTTTCCTTATGAAGATTACAGGAATCTCAAAGTTTATAAGAAGTTTGACACTGATCAAACCCTAAAACTGTTCCGTTTGGCCTAGTCATTGAAACTGTGATGAAGGAATAATTGCAAGGAGTCATGTTTTGAGTAACTGATACCTGGTGTTCATGGATATTGATTCTTTACTTTGTGTGAATGTTGTTGAAAAATAATAATTCACTGAGTTTTTGCTTATGTTTAATGTTTAACAATACCTGAATATGTATTATATAAGAATTAAAAAGAAAAGAACATGTATTATTTCACCAAAATTTACAAACTCTGATTTCATTCCTTTCCAATCAAAATTAGAAATTACAAGAGAATCTATATTTATGTATTTATTCATGAGTATATATATTTTTTAATTTATGTATTTATGCTTTGTTATTTATTTATTATGTATTTAATCAAATAATTAAACTATTTTGTATTTATGTGTTGCTATAGTCGAACATTTTTGTTTAAAAATGTATATAATAGAAAGTGGCACTTATTGGTTAAATTAAAGGTTTGATTTCTTAGTCGGCACCGAAAATGGGAAATTCTTCCCACGCTGACACTTGCTCTTTTTAATTTCCCAAATGACACACTGTATTTTAATTACATAAATACCATGGTTTTTAAAATAAGTTAGAATTCGGTTTTCGAACTTTTTTTTAAATTAAAAAAAGAAAAAAAAAGTTTAAATAGAAATATTTATCATAGTAAGATCTTTTTCTAGTGTTATATTTTTTGAAAATAAATTTAAAATATATCTTTATTTCCATAAAATAAATTACTTAATAAAATTTGGTACAAAAAGTTAAAAAAATGAAAAAGAAAATAATAATATGATTATAGTTAAAATTTGATTGATTTTTTTTTTGAAGTTATGACTGATTAAATTAAAGTTAATGATTAGGAAAAATTTACTTATAAGTTAAGATTATTTTATGATAGTTGTTTAATGAAGTTCCGAGAAGAACACGACGAAGAGCTACCAATAATAAATAATACAAAAAGTAGAAATGATAAATATAGTAAAGTTACTTGAAGTTTAAGAAAGTATAGCAATTAGAAAATGCGTTTTCGTTTTGAATTCCTGATCCATCGACACAACATCGTGGTTGAATCTATTTCCTCGTCTTAAAGGCATCGAATTTTGTTATTTTCTAATAAAATTACACATTAATTCCAACATTAACATGAACCATTAGCCAGTAATATTTTTAGTATATATTTAAAAATGGTTTTGGTCAATCATATTTAGTCAGAAACCCAGAATTATTTACTAGCATGTATCTAATTGGGATTAAAAGTAGCCAAAAAAAAGGAAAGCTGCTACAACCATGTTTCCCCAACTTCTGCAATTTCCTTCAAAAGCAGTGAATAAAGACACTGACCTCACCTAACACAGAAATAAAAAAACAACAGTTACCTATTAAACATAGCATTAACATTAATGAACTTAATAAATGAAATATAAGAAGAAAAAAAAACTTTTCCCCACAATAAATCTATTTTAAATATGTATATATAAATAGGCTTCCTGTTCGATGAAAAGCGTGTGTGGGGTATATCTGTTGTTTGTTCATCGTTGCATAGTAGAATGGAAGAGAGCAATATTCCAGTGATTGATATGGAGAAAATTGACTGTGAAGAAGGAGAGTGCAAGAAATTAAGAGAGGCATGTTTAAGATGGGGTTGTTTTAGGATCATCAACCACTCTATTTCAAAAACCCTCATGGCTGAGATGAAGAAGGTGAATGAAGCTTTTGAAGAGATGGGTTGCCAACAGGACAAAGATGACAGCATATCAAGGTTTAGTCTCCCTTAAGGTTTTGAACAGATTTCAGAAAGAGTCATGGTTAAGTAGATATTGGTTACCAAGATAACTTTTTATAAACTCTGTTTGCATTCATGTTCAGTTTGTTTTCATTCATTTTAGGCATTTATATTGATCCAGCTAACTCTGCTGTGAATTGTGTGTTAAATACAGGTGGTCAAAAGAAAAATTATTTGAAGTGAAACATATTTGATAATTTAGGTAATAATTTGTTGTGAATGTTGACACCATGGACTGTACATGTAGGAAATCGGTAATTATTGGCATTTCTTGTAGTCATGCCATAACTGCAATGAAATTTTTGAATATAAATGCAGAAGATTATATTGGGCACTGATTTAGGAAGTCTACTTATGAAGAGACTTACAACACCATTATTAACGTATGAATGGCCAACATATCTAGGATGTTACACCCTATTTTGATATATTACCACCAAAGAAGAGGACAATGCCAGGAAGACCCAAGAAGAAACGAAGACTGGAGGAAGGGGAGTTGAAGAAGAATGACAGTGAATTAAGAAAGGGTGGGCAAAGAAAAAGATGTACCATCTGCAAACAACTTGGACACAACAAAAAAGGTTGTCTACAAAGACCTACTGTCCAATCTGCTGAACAAACTGAAGTCAGACAACCTCCACCAACAGATGTTCCACAAACTGAACAAACTCAAGAATCCACTTTGCTTGGTACTGACCTTGGTCCTCAACAAGCAAAACCCAGCCAACCTTCAACAATAGAAGTTCATACTCACGAAACAACTATGCGTGTATCTCATGAATGATCTGATGTACTAAACTTAAATATCATTTTGAAAACACTGTCTTATGATGTAATCTTCATGTATTTTGGATATGAAAGTTGATGTCTTTTGCATATGTAAGACCTTCATGTATTTTGGATATGAAAATTGATGTCTTTTGGATATGTAAGACAATGATAATATCATGTTGAACACATTCTGTTATGATGTAAGACAATGATTTTGGTTATGACAAAGTGATAATTGCCCAATTTCGTTATATTAATGATCTTTTGGTCCTTGCTTTATCATGTTTCTTTTCCACTTAAATTACCAATATAATAAAAAAAATTAAATCAAACACATTATCACTGTAATCACTAACTTTCATAAATAAAAGACACATTACATAAAAGCCAACTTTCATTACTTGAAACTAAATAACATTGCTAATACAAGTTTCAACCAAGTTTCAACAACATTGCTAATACAATTACATTCAAAACAAATATCACAAAGAACATCTCCACTAAGAATTTCAACCACTTTTCCAACTTAACTAAATTTTTCTCTATAAAAGTCATTCTCATCTTTTCACCATATGTTTCTTCCATCTGTAACACACTGTGTTCCATGCTCATCGCACCCACTTCTTCATTTCTTACACTACCACTCCTTTCTTCTACCACTTCTTCATTTCCTTGTTCAACGCACCACTCAAAGAAGTTGCAGCCAACTAATTTTTCACTCCCACCCTGTTCAACAACAACACACACTCCTTCATGAAAACCCAAATAAATAGACAAAGATTTATGCTTATGTAAACCTCACCTTAAAGTTAGGGCAACCCTAGAATTTTTTCCCCTTATTTTTAGGGGTTCTCGCAATACAGAACACAGCATTCTGACCACAGAAGCATGTTGGTTTTGAACCCAACCTCCTAAGACTCTCACTACTGTGTTGCATGGCCGAACCCAAACATTTACATAAGGTTGATGATCGAGACATATCCTTACCAGCACCTGAACACCACATTGCTTGGCGACCTCTTCTTCCCCATGACGAAAGAAAAACCCTCTTCTTCCCCAACACCAAAATATACTTTCGAAGACAGGGGATGCCCTTAAATGTTAGGGCTTGGTCGTCCACCTAGATAAAACACAAGAGCTAATTTTAGTGCACAAAGCCACGTGGATAAAAGATAAAATACAATTCAGCTTAAGTTAATGTCGTCTGAGACCAGTTAACGGTTGGGGTAAAAAGTGTGCATTTTTACAAAAAATATGACCTAATTGAGATAATTCAAAACTTGAGGACCAAACTGGAATTTTCATACAAATATTAGGAACAAGTGAGTAGTTTAACCCTTTTTTTTTATATTTTTGTACACATGCAAACAGTCACAAGGGCAATCTGGAAAAGTTAGAGGTATAGAAAGAATATCTGAAGATGCAGGGAGAACTTCTCTTATAAAAAGGCACAATCAGCCTTCCGATAGACCCTCACACTGTGTCATGTCATTGATGTGTGATGTTAAGTCATTAATTTATAAAATGATACAACGTGATTGGTTAAATAAAATCATTATTGGAACCACAACTGTCATTGTCATTTGAGTATTAAAGTGAATAACTTTCTCATAGCATTATTATTTTTCTCTTTTATAATAAATATGCTTCCATTACAATTTACAAAATAATTTTTTCCATAAACTAATTTATCATATATTTTATAGATTTTTATTTTCAATTTTATAAAAAAAATTGTTTAATTTTCTCTCTCTCTCTCTCTCTTAAAACTTACAAGATAAAACTCAAAAAACATTCAAGTCCGAATTCAACGGTAGGAATAAAACACTACAAAAACTATATTTTATATGGCTTTAACCACAACTATGTTTTAACTTTTCTTTTAATTTAAAAAATTAATTTGTAAGTCATTATTTTCGGTCTCTCTCTTTTCAAAATTTTATTTTCTCCATCTTCTCTACCGTTCTTGTCATGTCTCGGTTTCCATCTTCTTCACTGTAGCTGTCGACCCCAACAATATTTATAACTCTCGTTTCCAACCCTAATTTCGCCTTCACCGCTAGTTCATTTGGCATCACTGGACACCACAACACTCTATCAGATCCATCCTTCCAAAGTATAAATATAAGTGAAAAAAATTTCAACATAAATTGCTGATCATATAAAAAAAATGTTTTTACAACCAACAAATTTTTATATCCATCAGATATTATCCTTTATTAAACTTTGTTTTTACAAATACAAAAGTTTAATTTTTTTATAATTATTTTATCCCTTATATTAAGTAAAAAGGAAAAGAAAACCCACCCTTTACCTTCATAGAGAGCAAACAATAACATGCAGATATGGCCCCTACCACGAAAAATATGAAATATAAGAAAAAAAAACTAATATAAAAAAATATTAACTAAAAATATCTATATAAAGAAGGTGAGAATAAACGTGTGTAAGTGTGCAAGTGTAGTCCCTACCTATGGCGGAGAATTTCCCAGTAGTGATTGATATGGAGAAAATTTCTGAGAAAGAAGAGTTAAAGAAACTAAGAGAAGCATGTGAAAGATTGGGTTCTTTCAGGATCATCAACCACTCTATTCCTTCAACCCTAGTGGCTGACATGGAGAAGGTGGTTGAAGCTCTGCATGATCTTCCTTTGGAGGTCAAGAAACGCAACACAGAAGCCATTTCTGGTGGTGGTTACGTCGGACCAACTCTACTCATCCCCTATTACGAGGCTATAGGAATCTATGACATTTCTTCATCGCAATCTATGAACAATTTCTGTTCTCAGCTTCAAGTCTCTCCTCAACAAAGGTTTGCTTTCTTTCTTCATCTCTCTCTTTCTTGGAACCAATTTCTGTTATCGTTTTCTTTTTTGGAAAATCTCGGCACTTTCAAAGTAGAGGTTAATGATGGTTTTACATTTAATTGAGAGTCTTGTAAAGTGTAAAGTGTTGTTGATAATATCTTGCTCCTTCTAGGCAAATAATGGAGGCATATGGACAAGCTGTTCATGGTTTGGCAGTAAAAATAGCACAAAAGATGGCTGAATCTCTTGGTGTAGTCGAAGGTGCTGATTTCGAGGACTGGCTCTACGAGTTTAGATTTCACAAATATAACTTCACACCAGAAACAATATGGTACTCAGCATTTCGAATATACACAGATTCAAGCTTCCTATCTGTTCTTAAAGATGATGAAAACGTTGGTGGTCTTGAAATCCCGGACTCTTCCTTACACTTTGTGCCAATCCGTCCTTTCCCCGGGAGTTTTCTTGTCAATCTTGGAGACATTGCTCGTGTAAGTATACACAAATCACCAATTAAACTCTGAACCTTCAGTTGCACCAAACAAAATTTGTTCTTTATTGCAGAAATTGTTATGAATAACTTTATATATATATATAAAAGAAATTCATTATCTTCAAATTTTGAGTTAAAAGTTGTATTAAATACTTACGTGAGATAAGACTCGTGTCATGTGTGTATATATATATAATCTCTGACAAAAAAATAACCTGTGTTGCTGCTGATAGTGTAGATTCTTTGTCTGAGTATAATATCCACTTAAAGAGAAATTTGATGGTATTAGAGATAGATGAGAAAGCAGGTTATTCAAAGATTGCATGAAACTATAAAAGCAAATGTACTTATGCTGGTATTGCTGATAAAAAGTGAGCATGCAGTTGGAATTAATATAAATAAATGTATGCATTTATGCAGGTGTGGAGCAATGGGAGGTTTTGCAGTGTGAAACAACGTGTGCTATGCGAGGAAGGAAACAAACGTCTTTCAATTGGTACGTTAATATTAGGACCCAAGAACAAGAATGTTGAAGCCCCAAAGGAATTGGTGAACCATGATCACCCTCGTTTGTATCAACCTTTTCCTTATGAAGATTACAGGAATATCAAAGTTTATAAGATGTGTGCCACTGATCAAACCCTAGAACTGTTCCGTTTGCCCTAGTCATTGAAACTGTGATTAAGGAATAATTGCATGGAGTCATGTTTTGAGTAACTGATACCTGGTGTTCATGGATATTGACTCTTTACTTTGTGTGAATGTTGTTGAAAAATAATAATTTGCTGAGTTTTTGCTTATGTTTAGCAATAGTTGAATATGTTTTATATAAGAATGAAAAAAAAAGAACATACAGAATATGTATTATTTCACCAAAAATTACAAACTTTGATTTCATTCCTTTCCAATCAAAATTAGAAATTACAAGAGAATCTATGATTATGTATTTATTCATGATTATATTTTTTGTTAATTTATGTATTTATGCTTTGTTATTTATTTATTATGTATTAAATCAAATAATTAAACTATTTTGTATTTATGTTTTAAGCTGCTATAGTCGAACATTTTTTATTTAAAAATGTATAAAATAGCAAGTGCAACTTATTGGTTAAATTAAAGTTTTGACTTCTTAGTCCGCATTGGAAATGGGAAACTCTTTCCACGCTGACACGGTGCCTTTTTAATTGGAAGCCGAGAATTTGACACTCTTCGTTTGACACAATTTTAACAACGCCACGTGTCACCTTCCCATTGGACGTTATTTTTTAAAAGAAAAAAACAGCATTTTGACGTCATGCAGTTGGAGAAAATTTTAATAATTCATTTCCATTTTTGCCCTTGAGCAGAATGACGTGATTGTAGTTATGTTTCTTGCTCTCTTCATTCGAAACCACTCCGATACGTGATTTCTCTTGGGTAACGGTGGTGGGAAATCGTTTTAGGTTTCCTTTTCCGGCATTTGAGTTTGGTGGTTGGGGTTGCAGTGGAGGCCTTCGTTCATTGGCTATCGTCATTGTTGGTGTGTCGGGCTTGCAAAATGACGAGTTCTTCGACGAGGGTAAGGGCATTGTACTTTGGGTGTCATTGTTTAGGGTGGGGTTTATGGATTTTGGGTTTTGTTTGTTTGTTATGATTTAGGGTTCTTAAGTTTGGGTTTTTGCAATGTGTTTGCAGTTGACGGTTCGTCACTCTGTTTCGACAAAGTTCACCTCTACTTTGAACGAACATTTGAGTAAGGAGCAGCGTGCATTGATTGGAGGCACTCCGTTTGGGTGGTTTTTAGATTTCAGTGGTAATGTTAAAGTGGGTAGGAAAATGTTGAGTGAGTTAGTTTTTAGATGGGTTGATTCAAGCAGTGGTTTCTTAATTGCAGACAAAGTTGTGCCTATGAATGAGAAAGATATTTGTTTAGCTTTGGGTTTGAGTTTAGATGGGAAAGAGATAGATTTAAATCTAGAAATGGGAAATAGTAGATGTGTGAAATACATTGGCAATAAAACAAGAGATTTGAGTTTGGTATACAAATGTTTGATGAAGAAACGAAAAAGCATTCCTTGTCATCCTTTTTGTAGCTTATACATTTTGGTTGGTATTTGTGAGATATTAATTCCACACCGTAATGAAAAAGTGTTACCCAAACTATTTGAAATTGTTGATAATTTAAACGATTTGGGAAACTACTGCTGGGGTAGTTTAGTGTATAGATGTTTGGTACGTGGTTTGAACAAAGCTTCAGATGCTTTGAAGAAAGGAAAAGCCACAACGAACGTTTATGTCGATGGTTGCATTTACATGTTGCAAGTAAGTTATGTTTATTTATTGCTTCCATTAAGTTTTTTGAGTACCAGTTAACATTATTTATTTTCGCATAGGCTTGGTTTTTTGAGAAATTGATTCCTCCCAAAGGTCCTATACAAAAAAATCCAAGAATATTGCATTGGATGAATTTGAAGTTGGGAGACAACCTACTAACAAGAGCTTTGGAAACTGGTGTGGTAAGTTGGGAGACAACCTACTAACCAGTGGTCGCTGTTATCAATAATAAATGTGTTCTTAGTTTGGTTTGAATTGTTCAATTTCAGGTTAATGTTGATGTTGATGTTGATGTTGGTAAAACGAAGGAAGAGAAAGACTTGAAGGATGAAGCAAGAGGAAAAAATAAAGATGAAAAGGCATCATCAAAGAAGGAACTGAAGAAAAACCGGAGAGAGCGGTTTACGGAAAGTTTACACGAGCAACAAAGTCTTGTTGCAGAACTTAGAAGGAGGGTTCTTGTCTTGGAGGAAGAGATCGCATTCGAGAAAAAGAGACGAAGAAGACCACAGGATGGTGGAGAGAATGTGCCAAATGAAGAACCGTCGTTATCCCCTAGAGGCATGTCCCCGGGTGGCCAATCCGAACAAGGCATGTCTAGTGGTCGTCCTGTAAAGAAGACATTTGTGAGGATGGGGTCACGAAGGCGTTACAAGAGTCAAGCGCTTAGGACTCCTTACGTAGGCTTACTTAGGAAAAAGTTAGAGTGACATTTGTAAATATGGTTGTAGTTAGCGTAATATGCAGATTGTGTAGCATGACCAATTATTTTGTAAACAAAACATCAAAACATCAAATTTGTAAATATGGTTGTAGTAACATTAACTTTTCTTCAATGTTGTAAACATGGAAGTTGCCTTTATTACGATATTTGCTTTTTAAATGGGATTTGTTGTAGTGTTTGAATTAGTAATGAATGAATGTTGAGATCAAATGTAGCATTAGTGGATTTCAATGATGATTGAAGCAAAGCTTTGTTTCTTATCAGTGATTTATGCCTTTTGGAAGTTGATTCTGCAGACTAACCTGCTGTAATCGTTTACAACTTAGGTGTAAACGATTACACAGAACGAATTTGATGTTTTGGACACAAACCTCAACGTAGGGATCCCTGTTTTTGGTCTCAGGGGACCATGTCCAAATTTTACGTTTTTTCATAACTGGTTCAACTGTTTGGTTTGGCAAAAATGTGGTGTGAGAGAGGTTTTGACCTTTTGGTTGAAGGTTCTTGGGTTTGGAAGCATCCCAGCAATGGTTAGTCCTCAGAAGATGTAGGGAAGTTGATTCTGCAGAGTAACCTGATGTAATCGTTTACAACTTAGGTGTAAACGATTACACAGAACGAATTTGATGTTTTGGACACAAACCTCAACGTAGGGATCCCTGTTTTTGGTCTCAGGGGACCATTTCCAAATTTTACGTTTTTTCATAACTGGTTCAACTGTTTGGTTTGGCAAAAATGTGGTGTGAGAGAGGTTTTGACCTTTTGGTTGAAGGTTCTTGGGTTTGGAAGCATCCCAGCAATGGTTAGTCCTCAGAAGATGTAGGGAAGTTGATTCTGCAGAGTAACCTGCTGTAATCGTTTACAACTTAGGTGTAAACGATTACACAGAACGAATTTGATGTTTTGGACACAAACCTCAACGTAGGGATCCCTGTTTTTGGTCTCAGGGGACCATGTCCAAATTTTACGTTTTTTCATAACTGGTTCAACTGTTTGGTTTGGCAAAAATGTGGTGTGAGAGAGGTTTTGACCTTTTGGTTGAAGGTTCTTGGGTTTGGAAGCATCCCAGCAATGGTTAGTCCTCAGAAGATGTAGGGAAGTTGATTCTGCAGAGTAACCTGATGTAATCGTTTACAACTTAGGTGTAAACGATTACACAGAACGAATTTGATGTTTTGGACACAAACCTCAACGTAGGGATCCCTGTTTTTGGTCTCAGGGGACCATGTCCAAATTTTACGTTTTTTCATAACTGGTTCAACTGTTTGGTTTGGCAAAAAATGTGGTGTGAGAGAGGTTTTGACCTTTTGGTTGAAGGTTCTTGGGTTTGGAAGCATCCCAGCAATGGTTAGTCCTCAGAAGATGTAGGGAAGTTGATTCTGCAGAGTAACCTGATGTAATCGTTTACAACTTAGGTGTAAACGATTACACAGAACGAATTTGATGTTTTGGACACAAACCTCAACGTAGGGATCCCTGTTTTTGGTCTCAGGGGACCATTTCCAAATTTTACGTTTTTTCATAACTGGTTCAACTGTTTGGTTTGGCAAAAATGTGGTGTGAGAGAGGTTTTGACCTTTTGGTTGAAGGTTCTTGGGTTTGGAAGCATCCCAGCAATGGTTAGTCCTCAGAAGATGTAGGGAAGTTGATTCTGCAGAGTAACCTGATGTAATCGTTTACAACTTAGGTGTAAACGATTACACAGAACGAATTTGATGTTTTGGACACAAACCTCAACGTAGGGATCCCTGTTTTTGGTCTCAGGGGACCATGTCCAAATTTTACGTTTTTTCATAACTGGTTCAACTGTTTGGTTTGGCAAAAATGTGGTGTGAGAGAGGTTTTGACCTTTTGGTTGAAGGTTCTTGGGTTTGGAAGCATCCCAGCAATGGTTAGTCCTCAGAAGATGTAGGGAAGTTGATTCTGCAGAGTAACCTGATGTAATCGTTTACAACTTAGGTGTAAACGATTACACAGAACGAATTTGATGTTTTGGACACAAACCTCAACGTAGGGATCCCTGTTTTTGGTCTCAGGGGACCATTTCCAAATTTTACGTTTTTTCAGTTCGTTGGGTTGATGTCATTTTTAGTAGGGTTATAATATAGTTTGAGGAGATCGTGTAAATAAAATGTAATAGGGAATAGACATTTCTATTTAAATAAGTCGATGGAACCTTAAACCATGTTTTATTGTAATATAAAATTAACTTAACTTGAACAGAAATACTATTTTTCTAGTCTACTTCACAGCGATATCTGGCTGTTAATATTACAGATGCATCCATTAATGTGCACTTCTACAGCTATGTCATGGACATGGTTCTGAACTTCGAAAACAAGAACGTCTCCTTCCTTCAGTCCATATTCAATGCAAAAATCTCTCCACCCTTTTCCAAACTTCGTTGAATTCCTTGTATGTGAAACCAGAACCTTGCACCGGATGCCCTCCTTATGTCCAAGAAGCACGACCTCTGTAAAGCCGTTGTTCCTGATTGCATTCCCAAAGTTGGTTCGCAAATCCTGCAAAAGTTGGAATAATAATAAGTTATTGTATAACAGTCATGGAAATCAAATTTCCTTTAGTAGAAAAATTGGATACGCACCAAATGACTTCCTTGACATTGTGATTTAGTCAATTTCACAGCAAATAAAGACGCCTCTGGATCATATGTTGATTGACGAATGAAATATTCCCTACTTCTGTTGGTGCAAGGGCCAAAATAAATTATTATGTTGAAATGGTTGTCACCCAGATATTGGAACGTGATGTGCGCATCATCAAGCCTTTCATGGTATACGTCTCTCATGGCAGTCCATCCGGTTGTTATCCTTGGATGTAAGGTGTTCATGTTGTAAGTAACGTTGTGCGTTCGACCATGATTGTCGTAAAGTGTCCATGTTGTTTGTAATTCATTCTCGAACGCGGCAGCAAAGTGCCTATCCACATAACCAAAATCCTGCAAATGTAGGTGTGGAAGTAAGAGTACTTCTAAACGTTAAACAAGAACAACAAGAATTTTACCATATCTTTGAGGTGGATGGTGACGAATTCCCACAAAGTCGCAGACGTTTCCTGAGTTCGTGACGATGCCATGGTTTCCCAAAGAACAAAATAGCGTGCTTATGTATTAGGGTTTGTGTTCATTATGTACAATGAACCCTTCTCCAATTTATAGACGCATGGGATCTTCCTTAAGTTGTTGGAAACCGGTGTGGTCAAAATAGAGCATTAAATGTTGTGTCCAACTTTACAAATGTGTTTGAATGACTTTATGATGACGTTGGAAGTTTTAAATGGGGTTTAATGCACCATCAATGCAGTCAACAGACTTACCAACAATTTCGAAAGTGGTGAAAGCATTTGAATAACCCTGAATTGGAAAGGATTCCATTGCACACGTCATTTTAATTAAATATTCCAATAATTTAAAAAATAATAAACCTCTGCGCGAAGGTTGTTAAGTGTAATCGTTTACACTGTCATTGTAAACGATTACAATAATGAAAATTCAATTTTTGCCAAAACAAGCACAGTTTTCGTTCATACATTCTACCAAACAACCTTAATTACCAATGACAAAGGATTGCCAAAACTGAGTGTAGCATTAATTTATGAAAATAAATACATTACTAGAATTCAACATTTCAAATAACACAAAAAACAATCACATTTCAAGATTGAGGAGCATTATCAAAACGCATGCGGAGGTGCTGCAGTTCCTCCTCCATGCTCCCAATGGCGGTGTCGATGTTTCCAAATTGCGTTTGGAAGTTATCAAATCTGGTTCCCATCGTAGTCTCCAATTGATCAAAACGAGTTTGTATTCCATCAAACCTAGAGGCGACGAATGTCTGAATTTGATCTATACGATTCATCACATCACTTAGTGTTGTAGAAGAGTTGTCCTCATCAATGTCTTCATCTTCTGTGGCTTCATCTTCAGCATTTGGTGGATTTTGTTTATCAATTACCCACTCTCCGTGTGGGTTCTGCACATAACCAAATGACCGAATAGTATCATAATCCATCTTTTGCTTGGGCATAATTCCCGTGACAGGATCATTGTCAATAGGAACTTCAAAGCGGTCCAAAAACAGTGTTATCAAATGAGGATAAGGTAGTTTGGCTTTGTCCTTTAATGCCTTCTTCATCTTGTACCTTATAAGATGTCCCCAATTAATTTCCTTCCCATTGAAAAGCGCCCAGATCAGCATAATATCTTCCTCAGTTGGCTGTCCAATGTTGGTTGAGCGAGGACAAAGGATCCTTGTAAGAACATAATGTAGAATCCTATGTTGAACCTTCATTTGGCCTGCAGTTAACCTTGGAAGTACTTCAGCATCTTCTCTACGGACAAATTCCCTACCACTTATGGAATTATAGTCTTCTTTCCACTCATCGACGATACGACCTTCAAAAGGAGCACCTTTGGACGGGAGGAGGGTAATTTCATTAAAGACTTTAGGGCTAATTTTTATTTTCACACCCTTTACCTCTGTTCGAATGACTCCAGTGTGAGAAATGACCATGTTGTTGTAAAAAACTCTTACTAATTCTGGGTAGAAAGAATCTGACAAGCAAACAAATTCCTTCAATCCAGCAGCACACAATATTTGATAGAACTCGAAATTTGATTCTTCGAAGTACTCCGCGTCTAAGTATTTGCTTTCTAATACTTCTCGATTGACAAAATGCTTTGCAAATTTCTCCTGTTGTTCGACAGTGGAGAAAAGGTCATGCACTGGGTGCGGCGATGACGGTGGTGGGGATGGTGTCGGACTGCGTTGTCGCCGCCGTCCGCCCTCATGCGAGGATGATGGCTTTTGTTTCTTCTTAGCGCGATCACCCATTACAATTGTGTTAGGGTTTTTAATTGGGGAATAATTATGCTAGGGTTCGTATATGTAGGAAGTGAGTGTGGAAGTTGAAAAAATTCGAAACTGTATCGTGGGAGTCGTGGGCTGTTAAGTTCACAGTGGTGTGGAAGTGATAAGGGGACGTGGGTACAGTACGTTACACAGAGGTCAATTTAGTCCTAGGTTGTGGTTGTAATCGTTTACACCAACGACGTAATCGATTACTATTACTGGTGCTTTATGTGACAACATGAGGTAAAGTAATGTATTTCATACACAAAGCAAAATTAATACATTTCACATTAAACCAACATCATATGTCATACAATTTTGTCATCATAGTTGTTGTGTACCGCATTTAACAATGACATAAATCCAGATTGCGCTATGTCGGATTGTTGGGATACATCGTAGGATGGATAAGATTGGGATCCAAATTGTATGTCTTCATCACATTGTGTTAGGTGTGGGAATGTAGGTTCCTAAATGAAGACAATTATAATTAGACTCAATTTCAACGCAAAACAAAGTATTTAATGAACAAGTATGGAATTAAAATACTCACGCATTGTGCAATGGATGTTCTTGAAGTCTTTTTCGTTGACACACTTTTTCCTTTTTTGTTCCGTTTCTCAACGGCTGACTTTAACCTGTTGGTGCGAGGTCTCCCCTTCCGTTTGACGGCTTTGGGACTACGTACAAGTAAATCACCACTTTCACCACTGCTTTGTTGTATGGAAGTAGGGACAACATTGTCGTAACGCAGTTCGCCTCCTTCACTGACTATGTTAGTTGTCATCGTAGAACTGCAGCCAAACTTTTTACGCAACATATCAAGTTCTTTCTCCAACTCCGTGGAAACAAGTTCTGACTCACACGCTACCTCAGCAATTTCATAGAATGTTTTGCACAAACTTTGGTATCTTTGCATGGTAGGTTGAAGACTGGAGTTAATATACGCTGCTCTAATCAAAGTGTGTCTTCTACGGATATTCTTGCTCCACCTACGAAGAACGTATTTTGAGGGCACACTACAAACATCTTCCTGTCCAAGAACCAAAAGGGAGTGCCGACATATTATACCCCGAAACTCAAAGAGTAAACAGGAACAGGTGATATCTTTGGTTATCGGATCAAATTGTACTTTATGATATTGGTCTGCACTTTTGCCATCCCATAGCCGCTCCTCTTTTATTGTATAAGTGTTTGACATGTTATCCTTAACAGTGTCTTTGATGAAACAATTCATTCGTGACCTAAATTCGGTTTGAACTTCTTCAAACTTTGAATGTGTGTACTCCTGTTGAAATATTCTCTCTATTGGTGACTGAGAGCCACATCCAACCGTCGTGTTAAGGGATGAGAAATCAGCTTGAATTTCTTTTTGGGCTTTAACTCTTAGGGCATTGTCATATTGCACAACAAATTGATGAAGAGTTGTGCTTGAATTTATAAATCCATCAAAAAAGGCATTCATTCCCTCACTTCTTTGAGTGGTTGACATGCCAGCCCAAAAATCTTTCTTCAAATAACAAGGAACCCATTTGTGTCTGTCGTCATACATTGTGCATAACCATTCATTGTTATGTAATCCATGTCTGCTTACTAGTGCTTCCCAACCACTTTCAAAATCTGATGGACAACCACAATCATACACAAGCTTCTTAATATGTGATTTGATACTATTATATTCCTTACAAGCGCTAAATTTTTCTGGCAACTTTTTCATGATGTGCCATAAACACCAACGATGCCTGGTATTGGGAAAAACTACTTCAATGGCATTTGCCATTGCCCTACACTGATCGGTTATAATCCCTATTGGGGCCGTATTACCCATGCATCGCAACCATGATTGGAACAACCACACAAAAGACTTTGTGTCTTCGTACGACAACAATCCACACCCAAGTAATATGGAGTGACCGTGATGATTGATCCCAACAAAAGGCGCAAAAGGCATATCATACTTATTGGTTAAATAAGTTGTGTCGAAACACAACACATCCCCAAATTCTTCAGCAGCAGCTCTACTTCTCGCATCCGCCCAGAAAACAGAGCAAATTCTATTCCCTTCATCCAACTCAATCTCGTAATAGAAATCTTTGTTTAAATCTTTCTTTGCCGAAAAGTGTCGCAACAATGCTTGTCCATCACCGTCCTTACATAAGGATCTTCTGTGTTTACCAATGTAGTTCCTAGCATCTCGCTCAGTAAAGTCCATGTTATCATATCCACCTGCATCGGTCATTATACTAAGGTAACTCTTATTAATCCGCACTCCAGCTTCGTCATTCACCTCCAAAGTGTGTTTGCTCTGCATGCTCAATTTTCTATTTCCCGGGATTAACTTTGAAGTAGTTGGACATAGGTCATGGCTGTGGTCTAAGTTCACAGTCCTTATAAACCATTTGTCGTCCTTCTTTGAAATTGTTATTCCAGCTGGACATTGTTTGGTCTGGCTGGGAAGTGTTTTAACTTCGGGGTTGATTGAGGAAACATATTTACCTTCCCTAGAGCACACTAATCTGAGGTAGTTCACATTATTGTTGTCATCCTTTTTTGATGTTCTTGTGCGCACAGCAAAACCACATCTAATAGCATAGTTCGTGTAGAATTTTTTGGCTTCCTGCATTGAATGAAAGCACATATGTACTGTTGGGTCCACGTCCATAGGACTTTTATTAGGGTCATCCAAAGTAACATAACAGTCAGGCGCTTCAATTAAACCAAAATCATCAGTACTTTCCCTACACTCCACAACTTCACTCATATTACTTCCAATGTTATCCATCATAAGAACCTGTACAGAAGCAGAACATGGTGCAAATCAAAGGATTACTCAACGTTATCCCAACATCAAATACTAAGTAAATAATTAGTAAAATCAGTGTTATTCGTGTTCATAACAATAATACAATAACATTTTAAATTAAATTCAGTGTAAGTAAACAAATGTCATTACACAACGAAAACAGTAATCATAAACGTTTATTTGGTGATTTAAAAAGCAATAAAAAATTACAGGCCTCCATCAATGGGTTAAACATGGAAAACAGGCATCCACACGTACACACTTACATTTGACTGTACCATTAAATGAAGGCAATGCTATCTTCAACAACCTCCAATGAAGGAATAACTCCACCCTTCTTAAATGCTGTCCTCAACAACCCATGGAAAAAGATACTCAGAGGACTCTTTAATGGACTATGGTGGAGGATGGTACAATGTTTGTTGTATAACACGAAGTGTTTTGGAGGGAAGAGAAACCTGAACTTTACATTGTTGGTGTAATGATGGTTCATTTAAGAGGTTTTCTCTCTCCAATGTCACATTAATTGCAACGAAAACCCTCATTAAATGCAAGTTCAATCCAACAAGCATAAAATATTTTCTCTTTCACCTTTTTAGTGTAAAAAAGATACTGGCACTCCACCTAACAATGCTTTTGCAATTAATATGTTGATTGATATATCAAATAAATAGATATAATATGATATTATATTATATTTTTTCAATGAAATCAAAATTATTTAATATTATATTTTAATTTTCAAATTTCAAAAAATTTGACAATTATAATTCAATAACAAAGATATTCACCCCTTTAAATACGGCCCAGAACATGATACATATGAACTGAAGTTGAACATATTTGTAAGTGATCCAAAATTTTGCAAATTATTATTTGGTATTTTTGTCTTCGTCACTTGTATTTTTTAATGCAGATTGCTTAAGTAAAAACATGGATGCATGGGAAGACCTTGTTTATGATGACGACGTCCTTGAATCTTTTTTGAAAAAATGTGATGGTTCTGCCTCCCTCATACCTGGACCAGCAGGTAATGTTCAAGCTGCTTTACTGAATAGGACAATTACAGGGAACCCAAAATCCACACAAGAATTCGCTGCTGATGTTGCTCATGCAACATTTGAAAGAGATTTCAACAGTAATGCTTGGAAATGGGCAGAAATGTATATTCAACACCATGGTATGACTTCATTTTAAATAAGTGAATAATAATGTGTAATCCAATGACAAATGTTTGATATGTTGTTGAAATCATTTTTTCCATCTGCAGAACTAGTGAAAGAAGGAAAAATGGACAACATGGGTTACCTTAAAGATGCTAAATGGGATAATCCCCTTCCCTTTGTTGCATGCTTGTTGAAAGAATGCAAGCCAAATGGTTTGGGAGATATGCAGCTGACGCTGAAGGTAATTTGTGTACAATTTCCCACCTTTTGTTTATTATTTAAACATATGAACGATTATGTGTGATCAATGAACGATTTAAGTGTTAACAGGATCCTACTAGGACAATGAAGGCTTCATTACACAATAAAGTTCTTAAAGATCCTGAACATAAAGATAAAATTCGAGTTGGATCAGTTATGATACTGAATTTTGTAAGGCATACATACATGACCTAAAGTATTATGACTTTCAATTTGTATTGATCGATACAAATGATATTGTTATTGTATGTTTTCTTTAGGTACAATGTTTCAGTCCAAATCGAGCAACCCACTATCTGAATATCGTCCATCGAAACGTAGTGAAAGTGTTTCCCCCTGACATTTGTCCTCCTACCATCGAGCTGGTTGAGCAAACACCTAAACCAACTATTCCCCTACCTATGTGGGGAGAAAAACTGAAGTGGGTCAACGAATTACTAAGCAAATTCCTCCCTCCACCAACTGAGCAACCATCATCATCCGTTCCAAAACCAATTGACGAACCATCATCCTCCGTTCCACCACCAACTGAGCAACCATCATCCTCCACAGTAGAAACCAACAATTAGACTTTTGTGGAATATTTATTACTAATGCTGAATTGAACAATATTGTTCGGATTACTGTAATAGTACTTTATTAGAACTCCAACATTTTGTGGGATGAATGTATTCGTCACAAAGTACCGTTACATTTTGTTAATGTGAATGTTATTCATGGTTTTTTATTACTGCACTCCTGAGTGTCACCAAAAATGCAATGTTACTCATTATTGTTCTCCATACATTCCTCGTCCATTGCTTTCGTAATTAATGTAACCTACCCATGCACACAGTTCACAGTTAATGTCAGTGGTCCTCTACGTTCAATATTTTGGTCCCCTATGACCAGGAATGTGTCCAAATCATGCATTTCAGTCTGTGTAATCGTTTACACACGAAATGTAAACGATTACAACGCAGGCATGGTCTGCACAACAGTTTGGCCTTGAACGAACCATGGCCAACTTCAATGATGGGTCATAATGTACCTACGTAGGTGTGAAAACAAGACCTATCCATGCACACAGTTCGCAGTTAATGACAGTGGTCCTCTACGTTCAATATTCTGGTCCCCTGTGACCAGGAATGTGTCCAAATCGTGCATTTCAGTCTGTGTAATCGTTTACACACGAAATGTAAACGATTACAACGCAGGCATGGTCTGCACAACAGTTTGGCCTTGAACGAACCATGGCCAACTTCAATGATGGGTCATAATGTACCTACGTAGGTGTGAAAACAAGACCTATCCATGCACACAGTTCGCAGTTAATGACAGTGGTCCTCTACGTTCAATATTCTGGTCCCCTGTGACCAGGAATGTGTCCAAATCGTGCATTTCAGTCTGTGTAATCGTTTACACACGAAATGTAAACGATTACAACGCAGGCATGGTCTGCACAACAGTTTGGCCTTGAACGAACCATGGCCAACTTCAATGATGGGTCATAATGTACCTACGTAGGTGTGAAAACAAGACCTATCCATGCACACAGTTCGCAGTTAATGACAGTGGTCCTCTACGTTCAATATTCTGGTCCCCTGTGACCAGGAATGTGTCCAAATCGTGCATTTCAGTCTGTGTAATCGTTTACACACGAAATGTAAACGATTACAACGCAGGCATGGTCTGCACAACAGTTTGGCCTTGAACGAACCATGGCCAACTTCAATGACGGGTCATAATCTACCTACGTAGGTGTGAAAACAAGACCTATCCATGCACACAGTTCGCAGTTAATGACAGTGGTCCTCTACGTTCAATATTCTGGTCCCCTGTGACCAGGAATGTGTCCAAATCGTGCATTTCAGTCTGTGTAATCGTTTACACACGAAATGTAAACGATTACAACGCAGGCATGGTTTGCACAACAGTTTGCCCTTGAACGAACCATTGGCCAACTTCAATGACGGGTCATAATCTACCTACGTAGGTGTGAAAACAAGACCTATCCATGCACACAGTTCGCAGTTAATGACAGTGGTCCTCTACGTTCAATATTCTGGTCCCCTGTGACCAGGAATGTGTCCAAATCATTCATTTCAGACTGTGTAATCGTTTACACACGAAATGTAAACGATTACAACGCAGTCATGGTCTGCACAACAGTTTGCCCTTGAACGAACCATTGGCCAACTTCAATGATGGGTCATAATCTACCTACGTAGGTGTGAAAACAAGACCTATCCATGCACACAGTTCGCAGTTAATGACAGTGGTCCTCTACGTTCAATATTCTGGTCCCCTGTGACCAGGAATGTGTCCAAATCATTCATTTCAGACTGTGTAATCGTTTACACACGAAATGTAAACGATTACAACGCAGTCATGGTCTGCACAACAGTTTTCTGCACAACAGTTTTGACTCCAACCAACCATGTGGAACATAATCTAACTTTCCTATTAATTAATACGTTTTATAATATCGTGCTATCGATTACGAAGACAAGTGACAACGAAGTAGTACTCATTAAATGATGACGAAAACAGTAATGCTATTAATATTTATATATATACAAATCATCGTCAATGTCAAGCTGTACATGAATTCATTTATGAAAGAAACAATGTTATTTGAATTACAAACAAAATATCAACAATCTTCCAAAAACCCATACAAATGCAGGGCTTGCATTCTTGCCATGTTGTCTTCGTCCAGAATCCACTCCTTGACGTAGTTCTTTCTTATTTCTCGCAACTCCTCCTAAAACAAAATGTTTTTTGCTTCAGTTATAAACAACACCATCATATAAAATGTATACCACCCAATTTTATGCTTACAGTTGTGTATTGGGGCAAGCTCTTGCCGTTGTACCGGTCTTCTCCATCCCAAATTTGCATTGCCTTTAACATTATGACTCCACAATCAAATCTGAAATCAAACAACCAAATATATAACTTATGACAACATACCATACTGAAAGCACCAAATTATCTACCATGAACTTACAAGTTCGGTTGACTTGGGATGTTTGATTGTACAACAGGCAAAGCAGTAATGCTACCTTCAGGCTGATTGTACAACATACACAGAAATTTGGCCATGTTTTTACCCTAACAAAAAATTACATAAAGTACTATCAAAAAATATAATAAATTGACATCATCAAAATTTCGGACATCATATACTGTCATGTCATACCACAAACAAGTCAATCCTCCTCCGATCTCTCACAGCCTTGTTTAAGGAGTCAATCACTGTTATTTGCAATGTTTTCATGTTCAAACAGTAACACCACCAATGGTAATCATGGCAAAATGGCATAAACACCTACAAACAACATATATCAAATCTCCGCACATGGACATGGTACAATTCCAAAACATAAAAACAAATAATTATTTAAACTCACAAACTCAGCGCCGGCAATGTCAGCAAGACCAAAATGCTCAGACCTCATATAGGTCTGGTAATTATGAAGTCTAAACACATGTTGATTTTTTTCCATTCTCTTATAATCATGGATAATATGGTCCTGTGTACATTTCCAAATGCATTAATTGTCTTATAACATTAAGTATAATTTCAAATCATTTAACAATTACCGCATATAAAGAACTGAAGTGAACCCTCTTCACAACACCCGTCAACCTTTTTTCAAAGTGCATAAAAATTGTACTAGCAAATAACACGACCTACACAATTAAAATTATCAAATCATGTTACAAAATATAGAATAATAAAAACTATCATCAACTAACATGATACTAACCATGTTATCAATATAATCACGATGGCCTAAACTCCGAATAGAAGTTGTGTTCAAAGACTGCCCAATGATGTCGCACACAACCCTGAAAAAATACAATTATTATTCAATCCCAAACAATTACCTCACAAACACCTACATTTAAATTAAAAACATTAACCTATTAGGTCGGTCTTTAACACCAACACCAACTGCAATGTACAGTTTATCAACATCCACATCTGTGCCTGGATCACCAGCAAACTTCCTCAACGGAATATGGTCTTCATCTTCAACATTGTCACCATCATCATCAGGAATATAATAAGGAGGAGGGTGAGATGGTCCACCACTATAAGATATTACACCTTTGTGATGTTTGGGTGCTGGTTCTTCATTCACTAAAGGGTGTTCATGACCTACATCACCACATCCTTCATCCCCTAAAGGATGTAAATCAACTCCGCCAACACAACCTTCATCCCATTTATGTTGATCATGAACTCCACCTCCACATCCGTCATTACCTACACCAACACCTACATGTACACCTTCTTCATGATGAAACACATCACCTTCTTCATCATGAAACACAACACCTTCTTCATCATGACACACATCACCTGCTTCATCATGACACACATCACCTTCTTCACCATAGATTGGACATTGACGGAGGTCCATTAACTCCTTGGTAAGGACTCCAATTTTCGAAATCAATGAGATGATTTGAAGATTGGTTTTCGTAACCATCTCCATTGCACCAGCTTCCCAACTGCCGTCATCGGAACTATCTTCTTCTGTGTCCGGATGGGTGGATGGTTCACCCTTGGTGTCTTCAACAATTCCTCGGACATCCATGTCAAAAGCAGCCCGCACTTCCGGCTTTATACAATCGTTCTTACTTAAGTACCAATCCATTCTTACCTATGACAAACAAAATAACATATATACTTCAATATATCCATTAATATTTACGAAAAGATAAAGTATAAAAGTTTCAAACACTTACTTTTCCGGTCTTAAAGGTATTTGCAATTGTTTCTTCCGTTGCCGTATATGGGGACCATCGCCATATGCGCGGCCACAACCTTTGCAAACGATGACCGTGCAAGGACAATCTTTCCACGGCCCAAGCCTTCATAAATTTAAAACACAAACATTTAGCCAATATTTAAAACAATTTCAATGAAATATGGTTCAATAGATAATGGTACCTGCAAGACAGCTACATTGCCACTAAGACCGAGTGACTTTGAGACTTCTCCACGCATTATTTTCTTCGTACATTTGTTTAAATTGTGAACAATGTTTTTGTGTACACAAGATGCCCAATCATACAAACACAAACTATCTAAATCATCTAAAACTAAGCAAGGTATGTTACAAACATGTTTAGACTTCCTAGGAAAATAAAATGTAACTAAACAAACTAAAATATATAACCTACACACCACATCGACCTCTATGTCGTCATCCTCTACAATCGAATGAAACTTCTGAATCAACTCCTCCTTTGTCGTGGTGTTCGGATTAAACATCTCACCAACCAAACCAACTAAACATTGGTCAAAGCTAACGTCTACACCACCTATGTCTAACCCTGTGGCCATGAAGACATCAACAACATTTAAAGGAACCAATTGTTGACACACCCTAAAACTAACATCACTACCAGCCCACCGTTGAACCATCTCCTTCAATAATTTTAAATTCACTTCAATAGGGTTTAAAAGGTTCAAGCAGAATTTAAAAGGGGTCATATTAAGTCGCTGTATATGACGGTATTGAAGTTTGGTATTCATTTTAAGGATGCAAGCCGAATCCATGAAAATGCGAAGGCGCCACTACAAAACATTAATAAAACATACATTAAATACTAACTTTCATACTTCATACATCATCCATTCCAATAAAGCATCAAAATTTATCTTACACTTGGTTTTGTTGAAGCCATTGAACCTGCAGTGATAACAATGCCCACAACATAAATTAGGTTTCTTTCAAAAAATAAATACCTTTTTATGAAATACGAGATTACAAAACGAAAATTTTTCCACTTACCCACAAAACAAATCACCACCCAAACCACTCAACTGATGCTCCGAGAACGGGAATGCTCCGAGGACGACCACCACACGAAAGATGTTTCGCCACACACCCACAACGTCAATGCCGGACCGAAAACGAAAATTAAATTTCACAATGACAACATCTCAGAAAGAAAGAAGGAAAACGCCGGGGAAGAACACATCAAGAGCGACAACCGTGAAAGAGAAAAGGAAATGAAAATTGAATGATACCGCCAAAACTAAAACCCAAATTGCCTGTCCCTGTTTCCAACTTTGCCCTTCCATGATTTCCAAATTTGCCCCTTAGGTTTTTAAACAATCACTTTTCTTATAATTAAAACAACACCCAATCAGACAACGACACGTGGGCCTGTGTCAAAAGAGTGTCAAGATTGGGTGTTAAAGTAACATTTTCCTTTTTAATTTTCCAAATGGCACACTGTATTTTAATTACATAAATAAATAACATGGTTTTTAAAATAAGTTAGAATTCGGTTTTCGAATTGTTTGTTTTTTAAATTAAAAAAAAAATAAAAATAAGTTAAAATAGAAATATTTATCATAGTAAGATCTTTTTCTAGTGTTATAATTTTTGAAAAATAAATTTAAAATATATCTTCTTTAAATAAAAAAGATTACTTAATAAAATTTTGGTGCAAAAAGTTAAAAAAATAAAAAAGAAAATAATATGATTATAGTTAAAATTGATGAATTTTCATTTTTTGAAGTTATGACTGATTTAAATTAAAGTTAATGATTAGGAAAAAATTACTTAGTTATAAGTTAAGATTATTTTATGATAGTTGTTTAATGAAGATGCGAGAAGAACACGAGGAAATAGTACAAAAAGTAGGAATAATAAATTAAGTAAAGTTACTTAGAAGTTTAAGAAAGTATAGCAATTAGAACAAGCTTTTTCCTTTTGAATTCCTTTCTGCATATGCAAACGATCCATCGAGACAACATCGTGGGTTGAATCTACTTCCTCGTCTTGAAGACATCGAATTTTGTCATTTTCTAATAAAATTACACATTAATTGCAACATTAATATGAACCACTAGCCAGTAATATTTTTAGTATATATTTAAAAATGGTTTTGTTCAATTATATTTAGTCAGAAAAGAAACCCAGAATTATTTTGTAGCATATATCTAATTGGGATTAAAAGTAGCGAAAAAAAAGGAAAGCTGCTACAACCATGTTTCCCCAACTTCTGCAATTTCCTTAAAAGCAGTGAATAAAGACACTGACCTCACCTAACACATAGAAATAAAAAAAACAACAGTTACCTATTAAACAAAGCATTAACATTAATGAACTTAATAAATGAAATATTATATATAAAAAAGAAATCTTTTCCCCACAATAAATCTATTTTAAATATGTATATATAAATAGGCTTCCTGTTCGATGAAAAGCGTGTGTGGGGTATATCTGTTGTTTGTTCATCGTTGCATAGTAGAATGGAAGAGAGCAATATTCCAGTGATTGATATGGAGAAAATTGATTGTGAGGAAGGAGAGTGCAAGAAATTAAGAGAGGCATGTGAAAGATGGGGTTGTTTCAGGATCATCAACCACTCTATTTCAGAAACCCTCATGGCTGAGATGAAGAAGGTGAATGAAGCTTTGCTTGATCTTCCTCTCGAGATCAAAAAACGCAACACAGAAGTTATTGCAGGCAGTGGTTACATGGCACCAAGTGCAGTCAACCCTTTCTATGAGGCTTTAAGTCTCTATGATTTGGGTTCTTCACAAGCTATGCACAATTTCTGCTCTCAACTTCACGCTTCTCCCCAGCAGAGGTTACTTTTCTTTATTATTATTCACTGCTTTAGATTTCCTTCACAATAATTATTTCCTTTGGAAGAATCCCATCACCTAGAGAGATACAGATTACAGTAAAGTTCGCTTACAAGCCGATATGATTGAGATAGGTTGTTTAATGTTGTAAGTAAGCACATTCTGTTATCTTGAAACTTGAACTATTGATTTTGATAGGAAAATCGTGGAGAGATATGGGGAGGCAATTCATGGTTTGGTAGTGAAGATAGGAGAAAAGATGGCTGAATCACTAGGCATAGTGGTTGATGATTTCAAGGATTGGCCATGCCAGTTCAGAATTAACAAATATAACTTCACCCCAGAAGCAGTAGGATCCACTGGAGTTCAAATACACACAGATTCAGGCTTCTTAACAATTCTTCAAGATGATGAAAAAGTTGGTGGTCTTGAAGTGTTGGACTCTTCTGCTTCATTCGTGCCAGTCCCTCCTTTCCCTGGGACCCTCTTAGTCAATCTTGGAGATATTGCTCGTGTAAGTTCTATAATAACACCAACCAAACAGAAAATAGACTCTGCTCTGACCTTTATCACGCATGAACTTGATCATGCCATTGTTATGCATATGCAGGTGTGGAGCAATGGAAGGTTTTGCAGTTTGATACACCGTGTCCAATGCAAGGAAGCCACCAAACGTTTTTCAATTGCTACGTTTATGTTGGCACCAAGGAATAGGAATGTTGAGGCTCCAGAGGAATTGGTGAACAAGGATCATCCTCGTTTATATCGACCTTTTATTTATGAAGATTATAGGAAGCTGAGAGTTAGCAACAAGATGCACACTGGTGAAGCCCTGGAGTTGTTGCGCTTGTCCTAGTCCTAGGATTGTTTGAAGGCAACAAGGTTTAGGAAAGTTGATGCCACACTTTTCAGAAATTTATGTATCTGTTTTTCAACTGGGCCAAATGCTCATATTTAAACAAAGTTACTCACTCTAATAACTTAATAGAACTTTCATACAAGTTTTCATAACTATTTCTTTCGTTATTTTAACCTGAAATTTAATGTGATGGAATATAAGTAGTTAGAAAAATATATAATATTTTTATTAGTTTATTATTTATTATTGATTGTATTGACATATTCTAAATCCAATAAAAAAAAGTATACATATATTGTATTAAAGTATTATTAAAAGAAATTTGTGTTAATATACCATTATTTAAATATTTATTATTTTATATGCACGTGATTAGAAAAGAAAAAAACGTAGAGAAAGAGAAATAAAATTTGGTTAGGTAGGAAAGTAGCATTAAAAAAGGATAGATGCTTTTATTTTTGACAAACGAAGCTATTTATGTTGACGTTTGTTTAATTTAAAGAGGAAAATGATGTGGACATTGGAAGACAGAAGGGATTCCTTTTGAATTTTGTGTGATGAGTGAAAAAGAATAATGATATTTTCATACACAATTTTGATATTATTTTTTACTGTTTATCTTTTTTAAATGTAAAATATTTTTCAATGATTATTTTATTTTTATAATGAATGTGACGTCTGAACCTATCATTAGTCGATTGAAATTGAAAAAGGGAACAATTTCCATTTCTACATGCTAATCATAGAGGTTGTGTTGTGGGTACGATTTGGTTTCATCTCATATATTGATAAAATTATTCATTTTTTTATTCTGGGTTCCAATTTCATAGTTCACACATATTAACAGTTAAATATATTTGTAAAGAAAAAAGTATTACTGTAGTGGATCTCTCCAAAATATATATTCGAGTTTTTTTTGAAAAATTAATAAATCATATACAAATATACATTTTTAAAATTTCACACTCGAATATTTTTGCTAACTCTCCCAGTGAAAGTAATTTTGCTACAACATTTTCTGCAAATTGCACCAAATTGGCACAACACATTCATCATTTTGACTAGCTAGATTAGCCCCAAGCCCAAAATAATTGTACTAGGATCCCTCAAATACCAACATTTCAATTCATCATGTACGAATAAATGTCTATATCTGTGGGATTTTAATTTTTCCAAAATAAATTCATTTAAACTTTTTATCCAAATAAATTTATTTCCACCTTAATTTCTAAATTATATAAGGTTACTATTTACGTTGAGAATTCGGCAGTGTTCATTTCCTTTTTTTTTCTCAATTTTAAAAAATACTTTTTTGTTTTTGAGAATTGTTTCATTTTTTCTCTCTCTTAAAACTTCAAGAAAAAAAAATCAAAAAAATTCATGATGGCCGTATTCAACTGTAGGAATACAAGTATAAATATAAGTGAAAAAAAAATTCAACATAAATGGCTGAATATGAGTATAAAAAAAACAATTTTTTTTTACAACCAATAAATTTTTATACCCATCAGATTTTATCCTTTATTAAACTTTTTTTTTTTACAAATACAAAAGTTTAATTTTATTTTATAATTATTTTATCCCTTGTATTAAGTAAAAAGGAAAAAGACAGACCCTAACCCACCCTTTACCTTTATAGAGAACAAACAATACACATGCAGATATGGCCCCTACCACGGAAAACATGAACTAGTACAAAGAAAATAGTAGGAAAAATAACTTAATAACTACCACGAAAATATGAAATATAAGAAAAAAATCTAGTAAAAAGAATAAATTAACTAAAAATATCTATATAAAGGTGTGAATATATATGTGTAATATGCAAGTTTTGTTCCTACCAATGGAGGAGAAGTTCCCAGTAGTGATTGATGTGGAGAAAATTTGTGAGGAAGAAGAGTTAAAGAAACTAAGAGAAGCATGTGAAAGATGGGGTTCTTTCAGGATCATCAACCACTCTATTCCTCCAGCCCTAGTGGCAGACATGGAGAAGGTGGTTGAAGCTCTGCATGATCTTCCTTTGGAGGCCAAGAAACGCAACACAGAAGCCATTGCTGGTGGTGGTTACGTCGGACCAACTCCACTTAGCCCCTTATACGAGGCTATAGGAATCTATGACATTTCTTCATCACAATCTATGCACAATTTCTGTTCTCAGCTTCATGTCTCACCTCAACAAAGGTTTCCTTTATTTCTTAATCTCTCTCTTTCTTGGAACCTATTTCTGTTATCCTTTTCTTTTTTGGAAAGTTTCAGCACTTTCAAAGTAGAGGTTAATAATGGTTTTACATTTAAGATTTGTATTTTATGTAAATTTAGAGTCTTGTGTGAGGTGTTGTTGAAAATATCTTGCTCCTCCTAGGCAAATAATGGAGGCATATGGGCAAGCTGTTCATGGTTTGGCAGTAAAGATAGGACAAAAGATGGCTGAATCTCTTGGTGTAGTCAAAGGTGCTGATTTCGAGGACTGGCTCTACGAGTTTAGATTTAACAAATATAATTTCACACCAGAAACAATAGGGTCCCCCGGAGTTCGAATACACACAGATTCAAGCTTCCTATCTGTTCTTAAAGATGATGAAAATGTTGGTGGTCTTGAAGTCATGGACTCTTCTTCCTCCTTTGTGCCAATCCCTCCTTTCCCTGGGAGTTTTCTTGTCAATCTTGGAGACATTGCTCGTGTAAGTATACACAAATAATCAATTAAACTCTGAACCTTCAGTTGCACAAAACAAAATTTGTTCTTTATTGCAGATATGATCTATTCAGAGTTTGAAAATAAGTTATTTAAAGAGAAATTTCATCCACTTGTGGTATTAGAGAGAGATGACAAAGCAGGTTATTTAAAGATGGCAGAGAAGGAATCCCCTTACATGAAACCATAAAAGCAAATGTACTTATGCTGGTATTGCTGATAAACGAGCATGCAGTTGGAATTAATATAAATAAATGTATGCATTTATGCAGGCGTGGAGCAATGGGAGGTTTTGCAATGTGACACATCGTGTGCAATGCAAGGAAGGAAACAAACGTCTTTCAATTGCTACGTTAATCTTAGGACCCAAGAACAGGAATGTTCAAGCCCCAGAGGAATTGGTGAACCATGATCACCCCCGTTTGTATCAACCTTTTGTTTATGAAGATTATAGGAATCTCAAAGTTAGTAAGAAGATTCCCACTAAAGAAGCCCTAGAACTGTTCCGATTGGCCTAGACATTGGAACTATGATTAAGGAATAATTGAACGGAGTCATGTTTTAAGTAACTCATATCTGTGTTTATGGATATTCAGTAGACCAACTGATACCTGGTGTTTATGGATATTGACTCTTGACTTTGTGTGAATGTTGCTGTAAAATAATAATTTGGTGAGTTTTTGCTCATGTTTAGCAGTAGTTGAATATGCATTATATAAGAATGAAAAAGAAAAGAGCATACAGAATATGTATTATTTCACCAAAATTTACAAACTCTGATTTCATTCCTTTCCAATCAAAATTAGAAATTACAAGGGAATCTATACTTGATCACTGAAAAATCAAATCATATTAAGATTAAAAAAGGGAAAAGTCTGAGGAAATTTTGCTTCCTTTAGGAGGAAAAGTTAACTGAGGGGAAGGGCTGACCAACAAACAGATCACGAAAAACTAAAGGGAAAAAAAGGTTGTCTTGAAAGAGGGGATGGATGCATATATGGTGTTTTAGACAAGAGAGCCACTATCTGAGAAATCAACATGCATAGAATGCGTGGTACTGTTCATGGGTGTGTACTCGGTTGTTGTCATGGGTGTGTACTCGGTTGTTGTGGTTTGTGTGAGGTCACTTGCAAGGCTTGATAGATCCATAGCTGGCCACACAAAAGATGGTTTGAAAGGTGGAACATGAGGCACAGGAACTGAACCAGATATGATCTGAACAATTGTTTGCATCTTTGGTCTTTCACTGGCAATGGGGTGAGAGCAAGCTAATCCTAGTTTCAGAAGCCTCTCTGCCTCTTCAGCCACACAGTCATTCCCAAGTCTTGGATCCACTGCATCAAGTATCCTTTGCTCACGATGCAGGTGCCATACCCAATCCACCAAGCACTCATACCCCTCATTCTTGGTCCATGGCCTTTGGCCACACACAACCTCAAGGACCACTGCTCCAAACCCATAAACATCAGATTCCCTTGTGGCCCTCCCAGTGTGGAAGCACTCAGGTGCAATGTACCCCATTGTGCCATGCACTCCTTCTAACTCTGCATACGATGTTTTATCATTCTCCAACGCACGAGCCAACCCGAAGTCACCTAAACGAGCATTGAAGTCTGAGTCCAGCATGATGTTGCTGGCCTTAAGGTCTCTGTGGACCACTTTCTGATCATACTCGTTGTGCAGGTAGTTCAAAGCAGAAGCCACCCCTGCTATGATCTTGTACCTCAAAGGCCAACTTAGTGCCGTAGTGTTGCTCCCTTCCTCACGGAAAATGTGGTTGTCCAAGCTTCCATTAGGCATGTAATCGTACACTAACAGCAACACCCCATTTCTGTGGCACCACCCTGTTAAAAAAATTAAATTTTTAGTCAGATGCTTATACATAACATTACATAAATTATAATAAGATCACAAAGACAGAGTCTTATTTGATTTGTATTACATCAGTCGGAAATGCTTGTAAGAAAAGGTAAACGATTTGGATAATGACTTGCGGTCTTATCTTATTCTAAAAGAATTGAGGCCGGCTGGGTGGTTAATTTTTTATGACTTCCGCTTGAGTTATATAAGATAGTAAATTTGAGTTGACCTTGGAATAAGATTAGGTTTGTTACAGAAGAAATGAAAATTAAGTGGGCACTTTTGGATAGGGTGAAGAAACCTTCAATGAATCATCATCTTTGGATGGGACCAAAGGACAGAGAAAGAACATCACTCAACTCAGAGCTGCTAATGTTGACTAGGGACAGAAGGTATAACAATTAAGGTCCAACAAAAATACCCTCAAGTGGAGGACACACTTTTCGATTCGGGTAGTGTTCTTCGGCTTTGTGCAACCACGTTGAATGCATGAATGCACAAAGATGGAGTGAATTAGGTTGGGACGCCAACAACTGTCGCCATAGCTGGTCAACGTTGCCAGCGAAGACGTGTCAGACAGAATTTTAGCAATTATTGCTTTGCTCCTACCATGATGATGATCTGGACAGAACAGAACCACTGTCGGATCTAGATCCTAAATCCTAATAGTAATAACTGGAATTTATGTTCGTGGAAGTGATGATTGAATCAATCTAAAGAAACAATAATAACGAAAAATTAATTAAAGTAACTGACCGAGTAAGCGAACAAGGTTTTTGTGACGAAGGCGATTGATGATGGTGAGTTCTGACAAGAAATCATCGGTGCTTTTCATCTTATCTCTGGAGAACATTTTGACGGCTACTTCCAACTTCTCTTTCGGAAGTGTTCCTCTGTATACAACGCCGTATCCACCTTGTCCAAGCTTGTGCTTCTCATCGAAATTATTAGTGGCTTTCTTCAATTCTTGATACCTAAATTCTCTGGGAGTTCCAGGTAAACTCTTGAGAGTTCCCAAAATCTCAGTCTCGCTTTCTCTCTGCTTTCTCCACAACCAATAAACCCACCCTACGACACCCGCTACAAGAAGAACCACCACAGGCACTCCGACCCCCAACCCAATCTTCAACGCATTTCCGATCCCCTTTTTTTTGGGAAAAACTTCAATAGAAATGTTCCACCTCAGCACGCAGTTTAGTTCAACGTTGTCACCGGTCGAAGCAGAGAACCCAAAATAAGAAACCCTGTTCACCACTTGTTTCAGATCGATAGCTGAACTCAACACCGGCTTAGCCGGTTTCGGCACTATGGGCGCATCCTTATCAGGCTGCTCCGCGATGTACACGTCGATCACCTTCCGGCCACCGTCATACTCCACCCACAGCACGTGGAAGCGCGTGACGTTGGGCGCGATCTCGAACCCCAAGGGAGTGAGAGACACAGTGACGTTGGACCTCACGCCGTTAACGTCCAGGCCGAGGTGGTTGTCGTCGGGGTCGAAGTCCTGCTTCACGGTGTCAAGTTCGACGGCGAGGATTTGGTTGGTGCGGTTGCCATCGTTGGAGGCGTTCGTGAGGCCGAGAAACTGGCCGTAGCTGTTGGGAGGGGGGGCGGAGGTAGAAGGGGCGATGAAGAAGGTTATGCCCTCGCCGGGAGTATCGTTTTTGGGACGGTACACGTTTATCAGAAAGGAAGTGTTGAAAGAGACGGGCTTTTCGTCGAGGCTATCTTGGTCGTTCCAGAGAGTGAAAGGGGTGTTGAAGAAGATTCTGCCGGAGCGGTTGGTCAGGGACACGTTGCCTGTGCTGTCTGGTGTTACTTGGAGCGCTTCAAGGTTGATGGCGGCGCTGGGCAACACCGCGAACGTGTTGAAGTAGGATTGGTTGAAGGGGCCGAAGACGTGGGCTTCTGTGTTGAGAATCTGGGCCTGGGAAGTCGGCGGCGGGAACAAGAAGAGGATGGTGGTGATGACGGCGATGGCGGCGGAGTATCCACCCATGTTGTTGCATTGGAGGGGAATCATGAAGAGATGTGTTTGTTTGTTAGTTTTGTTTAAGTAATGCTATTTTTCTCTGCTTGAGGAAACTGAGGCTGGAATTGTGACGTTGTGTTTAGAAGTTTTGAATTAGGTGCTCTGAGCTTTGTTTTCCATGAAGTTTCTTACTCCAACTACGTGTTTTTTTGTTTCTACGCTGAAACATTATAATATTCAGAATCACCTTCCTCTATAGTTTTATTATTTTCCAAAATATTCACAGATGACACTCAGTAAATACATATATAAACATGGAAATACACTAATCATGGTTAAGTCTGTTATTAATAAATGAATTAGCTGAGAAATTATAAAGTAAATGTTTCGATTTTTTACGACAGATTTGATAAACAGAACACAATCTAAACTAGTGCCACCCTGTGTTTCTCTTCAACTCTTCTTTTCTCTTCTCTTTTGAACAAAAACTGCTTTATTGTCAAAAAGAGGCATCTGATTTGAAAAAAAAAAAAAAAAACGTTTGATTTAATAATATCGTATTGTATTTGCATTGCACGTGGCTTTTGTCCTTTCAGCATGTGGTCTAACCTAATACAGTTGCAATTCGTGATAAGCTTATAGAATTAATTTCATTTTCTTATTGCAACTTGGTCGTAATTTAATCTTTAATGGACCGTTCACACTTTAATACGTTTATTTATATTAATATAATCTTTTACTTTTACTTTTATTTTACTTTCGAACAAAACAACAAGTTTTTTTTAAAGAAATCGGGTTGTCTATTCATGTTTTTATTTTTAAACAGATTTCATCATTTAAGGAATTTTAAACAAAAATCATAAGTATTTGTATATAAGTATGATAAAGTGTTGGATTCTATTTCCATATCTTTCTTGGATTAATTATCTCATTGGTCCAACTCGATGACGCGTCACAGGGCACATTTGGCAATGGCTTGCCTTTAATGTGAGAATATTTAATTACTATGATAAATGAAGGACTTCATCAACGAATTTTAAAGCTATACTTAGTATCAATTAAATTTTACAGTATAAATAAAAATAAACTATGTAGTTGTTATTACTCAGAGTCCGAAATTTCGGGAAATATATTATTACCACTTGTTAAAGAACAAGTAAATACTCAAAAATACATTGATCTACTTAGGATATTTAAGATTAATTATTAAATTTATCCACTAGACTGTTTGAAATATCATACTTTCTTTGAAAGAACTACACAAAATTCACTTAAAATCAATTAAGAACAGACAAAAAATAATTAAGAAAAGAGAAATGTACCTTTATTTTTACACTACAGCACCGTGTTGGAGAATGATTGCACGTCTTAGGACAAAATTCACTTAAAATGTATTAAGAATAGAAAAATAAAATTACACGAAAAGAGAAATATACCTTTATCTTTACAATACAAAACCGTGTTGGAATGGAGAATGATTACACGTCTTGGAACTTTTTGTGTGCTAGTTTATTGCCTTTTCCTTGTATAGTTCGGTAGTTACAAGAGAAAACAATTTAAGTATTGGTCCAAATATTATTGTTAATTGTAAATATTTATTATATGATAAGGTTAGTTACAATATTAATTTTTAATATATAAAAATGGTAAAAGTAAACTATAGTTATTGTCTTAACTTGTTTTTGATATACCTTAATTCTTTTCTTTATTTGTTTTTATTTGTGCATTGTCTTTATTTGTCCATGTTTGAGTGTAGTTTTGACTTTTTAAATTGTATGATATGATTCATTTTTAAGAAAATGAAATATATAAAATTATGGTAACTTATAAGTCTTGGTTGCATAGGAACTAAAATTATATATATATATATATATTTTCGGTTTTCTAGTAACAGAGGTCGAAAAACGTGTGAATTTTTTTTTTAAATTTCAAAATTTTTGTTATTATTTTAATTATTTTATCTGAGGGAAGAGATTTTACTTTGGTTATACAATAATAACTGAAATCGTACATTCATTTTTATTCTGATTTTTTTGAGATTGAAATTTATGCAAAAAAAATTTCAAAATTTTTGTTACTATTTTAATTATTTTAACGGAAGAATTTAGTTTCGATTATACAATAACTAAAGTCATACATCTTTTTTGCTTTGATTTTCCAAAAATCAAAGTTGAAAGATTTGCAAATTTTACGCATTTATTTTAATTATTGTATGTGCGAGAGAGTTTGGCTTCGAAGTCATACATTCTTTTTTTACTTCAGTTTTTAAAGAATCAAGGTCGAAAGTTGTGCAAAAATATTCAAAATCCGTTGTTTTGATTATATGCAAACGTCGTTTTGTTATCATCCTCCATTGTTTTTGTCGTCAAGCGTCACCAAGTCCCTCTTACACTCCTCCATTCTCCTACCTTCCCTTCCCTTCCACGTCCCCAACTTCATTTTACTTCCATTTTGAAATCACATAGAGAGGTTCGTTCAAGGTTTTTTTTTCTGTTTCTTTTATTTGAAAGGTTAATGCAACTACTTTTTGTTCAAGTTCTTCACACTAGACACAATTTATCATTAGGTACTCCAAATATTTGTGAGGCTTCCAGTTTTAAATTGTTTTGTGCTCTTTGATAACAATTGATTTTATGTGTTTTTGTGTATATATTTTAGTGAATAAATCAACTCCTTCACAACTTTTACCTTCTTTTATACTCAAGTTTAGTGCATTTTCTAGTTTTCTTGTGTTTTATTTAGTATATGTTTGTTTTTACCTCTAATATCTTTATTTAAGTGTGTGAAATAAATGAATAGGAAGCAATTCTAGTGGAGGAAAACAAGCAAGAACTCAAGAGAACATGTTTTGGGACAATAAAAGATCAATTTGAAGCAAATACCCATGTTGAACACCTTTAGAGCAAGCAGATCTGCAGAAAAAGAGAAAAAGATGGAGTGCAGAAAAATCAAGTCGGGTCCCCCTGTTCAGGGGGCTGAGCGCCACCTGCATAAAAGTTGATTTCTAGTGTGCTCGAGTCGGGCACCCAAGGAAGGGGGTTGGGCGTCAGTCTTCGCGCAACTCTCACGCCGGGCGCCCGCGGAGGGTGCTAATGTGTCAAAATGGGTTATTTAAACATGGGTCTTACGATTTTTTGAGCATTCTTCTCCTCTTACACTTCATTCTTCACCTAGAGAGATTGGGAGAGGTCCTTGGAGGCTGTTTGGGGGTGTTGGGAAGCTCTCTCACTCCCCCTTGGGTCTTCAAGCTTCATCAATGGTGATTTTGTCCCTTTTGGGTTGAGGAAGAAGATGGGTCACAAATTGGAGATGGAGATGTGAAGGGGAGGCGCAAATGGAGCATGGAGTAGTTGCTAAGGACCTTGGGAAAGGTTGTGCATCTTCTCTTTGGTTCCAATTTCTTCCCTATCTCTTCAGTTCTATATAACTCTAAGTTCTCCACCATGGAGAGTTTTTCCTATTTGTTGAGATTAGTTGTAAAACATGGCATTCCTATGTATTTTATGATGTTAATGCTATATGCTTTTCTAACTCATGTTAGTATTCAATTTCTATGCTTAATACTTGCTTTGCATTGATCACCCATGCATGAATTGTGGTTCTTGATGTATTGAGAAATATAAATTAAACCTAGAACTGAAATTGAACACCTAATAGATGAAATTGAGATGTTTGTGAACGCGTGAGAATGAAATGGATGAATTCTAGTCTTAATAAATTGTAAATACTCTATTTTAAATTCCTTGCAGACCATCTGTTTGATATAAATACTAAAAATAGTTTCTTGTGTTTTTTGTACACTTTGATGTCTAATTGAGTTATGGAAGAAAGAGTTGTCTTGTGTTACACAAGTCTCTTCGGAAAGAAAGATATTTATCACTTGCTCGACCGGTGCATTTGCCGTTGATTTTGTAGCCAAAACTCTTAGGTTCACGAAAAGTTTAATTTTTTATATGTTTTTAATATTTTTTTTTTTGTATATTTGTGTTAAAGTATGTTTTTAAATGTTTAATGGATTTTTTATGTTTGATATATGTTGCATTGATATTTAACACATTTATTTTTTAAGGATAATATATTCTTGAATGTAGATTTTGACTTAGTATGGATGTGATAAATATAATGCGTTGTTTATGTATGGAAAATGTGGTATTTTGTGCAAGTTTAATATGTAGGAAGAAAAAAAATTTATTAAAAAAATCATCTATATCAAGCTTGGGTGATAATAAAGAACCGAAACGTAATACTTTTCAGATTAAAATAGAAAAAAAATTTATTAAAAAAATCATCTATATCAAGCTTGGGTGATAATAAAGAACCGAAACGTAATACTTTTCAGATTAAAATTATTATTTAATATTAAGATTATTTGATTTTGGTTTTTAAAAGAATGCAAAGACTAAATACTCTTAAAATTAAATGACTTTTTTAAATAAAAAAAGTTTAGACTTTAGTTTCTATTTGAATCAAAGTTCAAATATTTTTTTAATATTTTTTTATTATTTAATTATAGTTTCATGTTTTTGTTGTGAAAGAACTGTATCATTAATGCTTCGGTTAATAATCGAAAGCAAACAACAACTTTTGTTTACATTATTTAAATATATTTTATTATAGAACCGAAATCTAAAATCCAAAATAACTTATACTAAACTCTTTCATGTACTATAGGCTTCCCATTTATACAACTAAATTTGATAAAATAAATCTCAATAAAACACCATCTCACCTTTCTAAAGATGAAAAAGAAAGTTCATGTTTTATTTGTACCTTCAAAGTTTTAACTAAAGAAGCTTTTCCATAATTTAACGAAATTTATGACACTAATGTAGAGTATCAAAATACAAGAAATTTTCTTTTTTAAATTGAAGAAAATAGTTATGTTTATATAACTTAAATATTATCTCAATTAATATAATAGTTATACAATGTTTTTTTTAATAGTAATACAATATTATCTTTACTAGTTATAAAGTAATAAATGTTATATAATAGTCATTTTCAAAAGAGATAGTAGTTACATTAAGAAATAAAATTGTCAAAAAGAAAGTTACGTAATAGTTATTTTAAAAATTGAAGACAATATTAATTATTTTTATTATTTATAGTGCACATCTTTGTTGACAAATGTGAAGTGAAGAAAGGAAACAACTCTTCTCTCGTTCAGATAACCATTTTACACATTGTTCTACATAATTATGGAAAATAAATTAAAATATGATTTCCATAAAAGACATGTTATTAACCAAGTATACATGCATAGAAGTTATTTTCAAAATGGTTAAATAATTTTATACTAGATTTTCACGTCAAAATATTATGCAATCTTAAATAAATTATTTACTATCTATTTTATCCTCGTTAATATCAATAGAAGATTGTTATTGCCAATGGGATATATGTATTTCATTAACTATTTTATATTAATATAAATTATTTTATTATATAATATATTTTTTAAATTTGAAAAAACAAATAATTAGGTAGATTTTTATTTTTTTTTAGTTAAATTTAATTTAGTTTTTAAAATTATCTAATTGCGAAAATTTTCTATTTAAATTTATATATAAATTTACTTATTTTAAAAAATAAAATTAAATTGAATATTTAGGTATTTAAAAAATATGGACTTTAGCATTTATATCATGCACGTGCCAAAAAATACCAGTAAAGCACTGAAAGAAAGCATATTCCTCTGCATTTCAAACCCTAATTTGGTTTGCCTCTTAAACTTTGAAGATCTCATTTCTTCGTTCCCAAATCAACATTTATAAGAGAATACTTTACTCAATCACCCTTCCAAGGTTTGTCTTTCTGTTTTCCTCTATCTCCCTTCCGCTGTAATCGCCCCCCAAATTTTGTTTTGTGGTATTCTTTTAATCAGGATTGAATTTCGGATTTCGGCTTTGAGAGAAGGGATTTTGAATTTTTCTTAATCCAATTATTTTTTTTCTTCATACTGGGTAGCTGTACCTTTACAACGCACAATTTTTTTTATGTATTGGATGAGTAGCAAAAAGTCTGGTCATGGAAAAACAACTAATGAACATACATTTTTGGTTTGTTTCATTCCAATTCATTAAACTTAATGTGTGTTGAGAGACATTTCATTGGAAAAGCCGGTAATTTCTTATGTTATAACTGAGTTTTTGTTTTGATGTAGAATTGATTTTTTAGTATTTTACGTAGTTGATGAATCTGTTTTATGCTTTAAATCATTTTTTTTAGTTCTTATTCTGCTTGAATTATGGTTTTTTATTTTTAACTTTTATCCCGCAGTGATTTTGAGTGAGAAATGCAAGATCCAAGGATTCCTTTCTCAGAAGAGATCATGACTAATAAACCAAGGAAGAAGAAAAACTTAACCCAAAAGACTTTATTCCAGTTGAAAGGGAATGATGTCAAGGAAGATGGACAGACATCTCTGTCTTTAAAATCGACACAGAAGGGTTCCAAGAGACCACTGATAACTGAAGTTTCTCCAACTTTTCAGAGACAAGAAGGTTCTAATTCAGATTCATTGCCTGACTCCTCTGCAACTGGGAATGAGTATCGTGCGTTGAGGCGGAAGTATTTACTACTTGAAGATGAGAGCTTTGCATTGGGGGAAGAATTAAAAGAGGTTGAAGATGAAGTAAAATCCCTTGAAGATGAAAAAATTGCTTTGCTGGATCAGCTTGTTGTGATGGAAGGTCTTGTTGATCCATCTTTCCAGTCTTAGGAGTATGCTGCTGCTGTGTAATGCTAAGAAAAAAGTGTTGGCTCCTTTTGTCTAGCTCTAGAATTTCGATGGATAATTATCATATTACATGGTTTATGTCAAAATCTTATTGTCTAACTGGCAGTAGAATACTCTTATAATTTTATCTTTAATCATAGTGAATTGTTTATATATTTCTGGTTTTCTGTAAATGAGATTGTTTATATATTTCTGGTTGACTGTATATACTGGAATTAAATCCTATGGTTTCTTCTTATGAATTATGAAATGCTTTGAAATTGTCTATGAAAAATAAATGTCTTAATAGACTATTAAGGAAATATACTGTCAAAAGATAGGGTGACTTGTTATCCGACAGGAGAAAGACATGCACTACCATGCCTGTGAATATGCATATTCTCTCAAATTATTACTATTTTATTTTTAATGATTTAAAAATTACCATTCATACACCATGTTAGTAAGTCTTGTATTTCACAAATGCACTCCCACATAGCTAAATCTAACTTCTCCCATGTCTACATCACAGGATGCAAGAGTACTCTATTATTAGTAGCACCCAAAATTTAAGTTTTGTTTTACATTTTCTTTTGTTTTCCTTCATTTGACATAAAAAAATGTGTTAATTTGCCTTTAAAATAATAGTTTCATTTTGAATGTGTAATAAGCATTTAGAAATAAAATATACAAATAATGATAACACTTCCTCAGCATCCTATTTCAGTGGGATAAATCAATGGAATGAAAGAGGACCAGCAAACTTTTGCATAGCAAGTGCTCTTAATCTGGTAGTAATAACAAATGATAACTTGACAAATAATGATAATGAATCTGAGAGAGTATGATCGGGGCCTTAAGATATCATTTATTCAATTGTGTGTTTATTATTGCTGGCCGCATCAAGCCTATGACTACTAATGTTTAAAAATGATCATTTTGATTGCGTTTGCATTTGACCAAGACTGGTAATGACTGTAAAGCTCCTAAGCTTATATACATAATTACAAGCACTGCTATCGAACCAACCCAAGACTTGGTGGTGCAACCCGGACAACTAAAGGACTTGTGACCTGTGATATTCCGTTTTTCCATAACAAGAAACCAAATGCATAGCCTTTTGAGGGAGCAGCCACTTTAAAATTTACACTGAACTTGATTTTCTGTCCTACACTAGTGAACTCTAATCGATTTGGCACAACAGTAACATTAACTCCAGCAGGAGACAACACTACAGATCTATATACACTTCTTGCTTTTCCAACATTAGTCACAACTCGGGTTACTGAAAAAGTGTCTTCTAGATTGGGGACTGCAATAGATGGATAATTGAGTTCCGATGGTGTTTTGAATGCCCTTTCACATGTGCTGTTGTCTCTTGTGACAAGGCGGAGTGATCTCTCATCATAACCAAGTGAACATAGGAATGCAACGAAATCATTTGCATGTGAATCATAGACAAGACCTGGATCCAAAACTCTGGTAGGATTCACAAAGCCAGATCCATAATCAAATGCATTAGCCCTTCTTTTGTCTGGATCCGCTCTAATGGGTTGGTGGTGATTATCCAGAATTGTTGCTGCGCAATGAACTTAAATATTAGTTAAGAGTGGTTACGCTCAGCATCTATTTAGGCATTAAGTGACATTAAATTCTATCTGATAAGAAGTTTTATTTTAGTGTCTGTTAAGAAAAGTGAAAAGAAAACACATGACAGATGTGAAAACTAGATAATACTATTGTAATACCAGTTGTCATGATCGCAGATTTTATAGCAGAAGGAGACCATGAAGGATGCACAGCTTTGACCAGAGTTGCAATTCCAGTTACATGAGGACAAGCCATAGAAGTTCCTGATAAAATATTGAACTTCATTCCAGCTGCAGTTGGAGACCATGCTGCAAGGATGTTCAATCCAGGAGCTGTGACATCCGGCTACAATACAGCAAGAAACCATTAAGGATTAATTTAAAATACAAAGTCCTTCAATGAATTAGGTGACATATATATCTTGCAATGGTAAAATGAATCAAACATGTAAGTGAATGACATATCCACTTTAGATATTTTAAAAGACGTCTGATTTAACTTTTCCAAAACTCAAAGTGCTTATGAAATATGCTGCTATAAAATATCACCTTCAAAATTTCTGGGGTTAATGCATTTGGACCTTTAGAAGAAAATGATGCTACACGGGGAGCGGGCTGAACTCCTAGTACTGTCTTTGCTCTGGAAATCCTTGACATAGGCATGCTGTTTACCATAATACGATGCTGAGTTAGAGAACAGAAGAATAGCAGCAGAACATAAAAAATTGTCTGTTCTATTTCTATCAAATATAAAACTACAAACCGTGTGTTGTTGATATAAGATAGAATCCGTTCTCCAGTTTTCGTTCCAACAATGGCTGAAGGTATTACAAATGGGGTGGCAACACCTTGATTTGCCTCATCAATGAGTATCATCCCAACAGCACCTGCCTCTTTCACAATCCTACTCTTTTCCAACTTTGACTCCGATGAATATTCTGCATGTCGACACACAAGAACCTTCCCTGTGGCCTTGGTCTTATTTAGGGAACTATCCACACAGTAGCTGCAGAAATGTAGAAAAGAGGAGAACATTTAACTTAAAACCATCCTTTACATTGAGATTAGGCTTCTTCTCACTTTTGAGTACCTTGTGCTTCACCTGGATTGATAAGGAGTAAAGTACCCTGCAAAGGCTTCAGATGCATCAATCAATCTTGTAGAGGCATTCATTCCCAAGAGACTGAGACTCTCACCCTGTTTCCATTATAGAGAACTAAATAGAGTCCACCAAGTGAACAAAATATACACCAAAACACAAAGTGATAAAGCTTTACCGTGATGTTAACACTATTTCCTAATGTAATATCAGATATAAAATCCCTATCTGTTGAGCTAGCACCAACTGTGATCACCCATGGTGCAAGGTTGGTTGCAGAACCAGGATTTCCTTCATTCCCGACTGATGCTACCACCAACACTCCACGTCTAGCAGCATGGAACGATCCAACAGATATAGCATCACTGAAATAGTCACCTTGGGGGGCTTCAGGACCCAGAGACAAAGATATAATGTGAACACCATCTCTTATGGCATCATCAAAGGCTGCTAACAAGTCCACATCATAGCAACCTGAGTCCCAACACACTTTGTACACTGCAATCCTAGCCATAGGGGCACCTCCCCTTGCTCCTCCATTTGCTAGCCCTTTGTAATTCATGTTTGCCACGTAGCGTCCTGCGGCTGTAGAAGCTGTGTGGCTACCATGACCTGAGCTATCTCTGGCAGATCTGAAAGAGACTTTTCTGTCTGACCCTTCTTCTGCTTCATGTCCACTCATATAGTATCTTGCTCCTATCACTTTCCTGTACCATAAATGATTAACCAATGAAGATGACACAGCTGGGAGCTAATGCCTATGAAGTCAAACTTAAGAAAAGCATGAGGATGTGATTCAACCAGAAACCTGTTGCATGATGAAGCATTGAATGCTTCTCCTAATTGACATTGACCTTTCCATCCCCGAGGAACTGGGGGCATGTCGGTGTCTCTAAAGCTCGGGGATTCAGGCCAAATTCCTGTTGAGTTGGGGCAATTGATTATGAATGAAATCCATTATGATTCTTTCACTCTATGAACAAAATATATTCTAAGAATTATTATGTAAACCATTTTTCACTGAAATATTTTCATCTTTAAACAATTGTAATCTGTATAAGCAGTGGAACAGGAAACGAATAAAGCATATTCAGGACCAACTTTAACTCTTCAGAGATGGTTTATTTAATTAAAGGAGTTTCCCTAAGCAAGAATGTGACTACCACCATGATGTCATGTGAAATCCATTATTTTCAATCATACAGTTCTCTAGCTGCTATTCCTAAAACAAGTGGGGTAAAGATATCATCGATACATAGTTTCTGGCACTAAAGAAATAAAATAAAGTTTGCAAGTCCTTATGAAGCGGCTAATATATGTATTCACGGGACTTCGAAGAAAAGGTGCATGTTATACGTGTTGGTGAAGAGAATGCTATGAAAATTATCGTAAAGGCTTCAGCTTACTGTAAAAGTACGACAGCTCACCCGTATCGATGAAACCAATGATGACATTCTCTTGGTTTTTTGTGGAGTACCCATGAATCTCCATTGATTCGTTTTTCGAAAGTCCCATGAAGTCCCATGAGTGAGTGGTGTGCAGCTTTCTTTTAGAATTGGGAAAAACAGATACCACTCCTGGCATCTCTGATTAAATTTGAACACGAAAAAAGAATACAATATTCTATAAATATCAAAGTTTAAGGAGTGAATGAGCATTGTTGTATTTGTTTATCTGCAAAGAAAAGGAGAGAAAAAATGGGGGAATTTTCACTGACTTGAAATTTGTTGAGCCTGTTCATCAGTCAACTTGGCTGCAAAACCTCTGAAACCATGTCTATAGCTATAAACATGAGAAGCTTTGGCTTGTTCAATACTGTTAAAGATAAAGGGGTGGAGAAAGGAAAGAAAAGGAAAACCCCATATAAGAAATATGAAAAAAGGGATAAATTTTCCAAAAGAAAGATGACATAATTCTGAGCTCTGACCTTCCACTGTGAACAGCTGCAAGCATTTGATGATTCTGCTTCAGAATATCATCTGGGTCTTCTCCAGTTTTGCTTCCCATGTACACCACATAAACCTGACAGTGCCAGAACCAATCTAGATTCCATAATTTGCTCTCACCACACTCTAAACCAAAATACTTGAAATAAGTCATACCTTGGCAGAGAAGCAAAAGCTAGATTTTGCAACAAACACTGCAAGAAACAGACAAAAAAAAGTACTTCTGCTTCTAGCATAACTGGAAGAAGACATTCTCAAGTTCCAACCTTTGTCTAAAAGTACTGTATTATTACCATATAGTGATAGGCAATAAGACGAAATGAGAACTACGAAGGCAAAGGGACACAGATAAAATGGCTAACTACTTCCGAGTTATTAGATATATCAGAAAAGAAAATCCAGATGGAGTCAGAGCAGAGGTGGAAATAGAATCATTGTTGCAGTTGTGGCATTGGTATCTGTTACGTTATGTAGGTGTGTGTCATGTCATGTAAATACAATGAGATTGTTTATATATAACAGCAAAATGAAAGGAGGAAGGAAATGACAACGTGGAGTGGTAGTGGATACAAGGTTCTTAGTGGCTGGCAAACGTTGAGATGACAATGACATATAGAGAAAAAGGGACAGTGTTGCTTTTTGTACATGCCAAAGCAACCGCAAATCTCCCATATTTCTGTGAAACCGTTAAAAGCAATGTAATATGACACTCAACCTTAGTCTATGGAGCCATTCACCCATACAAATATGTAATATTAAAACAAAAAACCTTATTTAATAAATGCAATGTGTCTCTGTCTGATTGGCTCAACACCAAGCATGTTGTAACCACCCTTATGTTTTCCTTTCACAATTCATTCATGATTTTCAGCAGAAAAGGAGATATATCCAATATATGGTTGGCTAATCTTAATTTGTGGGTTACTGCTGTTGTTCCTGTTGCTGATTACTGTTGCTTCAATCAATAAGTTTGGTTATGTCAACATCCCAAAGGCTCGTGTATGCATAATCCATCCCTTCTCCGTTAAAAATATTATTAAAAGTGTACCATTAGAGATAAAGTCGATCTAAAACATATAAGTGGATATATATCTCATCTTACAAACTAGTTCTATGGATTAAGTTAGGCTTAAATTCTATTTCTTAACGGTTATTGTATTAAGTATTATGGAAATGTATTAGGATAATATATGGTAGGTAGATAATCATGGCCTCCAAACATGTAATTAGTGATTTAATTATTATGTTCACTTGTATTAAAGAGTATTTATTATTATTAGGTGGTGTCATTAACTGTTAAAATGGTTATCCATATTTTTGTGGTTAGGGTAACAAGATAATTTAGGCTAAAAAAAAGACTGCAGCAATCTTTGTATATATATTTAAGAGTTATCAACCTATTAATATTTTAATTACTCACTATAGATTGAGAAATATTTATGTGTAAGAAAATTATAAATTTATTTTCCTTAGAAAAGTATAAATTTGTTTAGTTGATAACTTTGGGCTTCAGTGCTGTGGCCCAATTCTCTCTTAGCTATTATTTTGTTTTTGTTGTGAGAGAATTAACAAGACAAGATGACATAGAGACATATCATTAATTACCATTCCCAACATCTGACCAGATTCTTTTACATCAGAAAACAAAAAACTGCATTCATTACAGAAAAATAAGCACAATTATTGATGTTATTGAATCTTGGTATCAAAACTGTACTATGATGTCATGCAATTAATTAATTTATGGAACAATAAATCAGATAGTTGCATAAATGCCTTACAACCACCTTAAGCTACACTTTTATCTGAACTAATTTTCATACAATTTCTCAAAGAAAATAGGATCATATCAAATTACTCATAAATAGGTTCATTATTTCAAACACAATTTGAGTTCATCCTTGAAAAAGAAAAACATGGCGTGTTGGTGTTCATTATCTTCCTCACGCAAGAAACTCTTAGAAAGCATTCCATTTAACTTCATAGTTAACAAATTAGGGATTGCCAATAATGTTAGAATAGGTTGACCATTACGGAAAGCAAAATGAGCATATATACACATCAAAATTAATCAAAACTTTATAAATTAAATACTGGTTGTGTTTTTTTTTTCTCCATTTTCTTTTACTTAATTTAATCTTTGTATTTTTCATCTAATTTATCTATCATTCCACGCAATGTAGATTCCTCCTTATCAACTATACTATCATTAGTTTCAAGTCTTAAAGAAAACAGCAGAAAACATGAATGTTTGTGAGAAAGTGATTGATTGAAAACTATGGAATTGATTGTTCGTGCATATATGACATTTGGTAATATATATTCACCTACTTCACTGAAGCACGCATCATACGCATAATATAAACTGCAAAAAAAAAAAAAGTTTAATAGATTCAGATGTCCCTATATTTAATGGTTTGTTTCAATTGGATCCTTTAATTTTGGAAGTGATCAATTAGGTCTCTAATTATGTCAATTTAATAAAAGCTTTTTCGTTAAATGCAGTTAATGTCGTGAAATTTTTGAACATGTGGCACGCTGACGCTTTCAGGTGGCACCATTTAAGTACATAGGTGGATTATAAAATGCTGAAATCCCTAAATTAAAAACTTCACCCTTTTATAATCCACCTATGCACTTGAAACGGTACCACTTCGAAGCGTCGTGTCACATGTTCAAAAACTTCACGACGTTAACTGCATTTAACGGAAAGACTTTTATTGATTCAAATTGACAAAATTAGGGACCTAATCACTTCCAAAATTAAGGACCTAATCACTTCCAAAATTGGAAGACCCAATTGAAACAAACCCTCAAATATAGGGACCTCCGAACCTATTAAACCAAAAAATAATAGTTTGGTACCCTTTAAATAAAATGCTCTCATTTAATTAATCTATTTATTCCAATTTTAGTTGAAATTTTTTAAGTAAATTTTCTTTTCAATTAAGTCACGATTTTTGAAAATTGATTTAATTAGGTATATTTTTTTGTTAATAATATATTAATGCCATTAAATATACGTGACGTATTGATTTACGTATTTTTTAACTTATTTTTAAAATTTTATTTTACTTATTTATTTTTTAATTATTCACATGTTAGGTTTGTAGTATTGTAACATCCCAATTATATAGAAATATATATAATATAGAGTGTTGCATATATAATACGAGAAAGCAGTTAGGAGTAACTATAAGATGAAGTACATTATAATACAGTCATCCAAAAGAGAGAAGGAATTAAAACCTTGCTTGCAATAAGGTTAACTTAAAATATAAGCGAGATAGATACAAAAGAACTAAGCTATATACATGTATGATCCTATCTGGCCTATAATACTCTACAGTATCTGGAACATCGACTTCATCCAAAACCTGCTCTAGTGGCACCTCTCCTACCTCTGTTCACATCCAATTTGGATGATCATTGCAAGAGAAATCAAGCACATACAAAACAAGCAACACACAACGCAAGGGTAAGCTAGATATCTAAAATATTACAAGTAAACAAAATTAAACTAGCATACAAGGTCAAGCAAACAATATTATAGAGAACAGTTTTACTAAGTTATAAATTGTAGTTTTATTAAGTGGTGTTAGACTTAGACTCGTCCAGACTTGGAATGAATATCGAGCTATGGCGGGTTATGCACTTGTGGTGGCCTCTACTGCTTTGTAAAGACAATTGCTATGGGTTCCACCCTACCACCACAAGGTTAGTCCGTTATCACTCACCTTGGCCCATATAAAATGGAGACAACCAAGACTAGGACCCCCTACTACTCTCACCACATGAACTAATCTTCTCTAAGTGAGATTGAATAGTCATTAGAGCATTAAGGGCAACCCCCAAGACTGAGCTACCTATATTCATTCCAGAAACTTAACTTAATATCACTCATTCTTGGCCCATATAAAATGGAGACACCCAAGACTGAGCTTCCTGTATTTATTCTCAACATTAACAATGATCTCACCTAGAGATGATACTTAACTCTTTGAATCATAATTCATACCATACCAACTTCATTGACTTTAAACTCTCAATTTTATACATAAAGATGTCATATTACTTTGGTTTCATACAAATCCTACATAATTAACTCATACAATACTAAAAAGAATCATAGAAATAAGTCATACATTACATGTTTTCACAGAAACATCATTTATTAATACCAATTTCTTTATGAAATATAATTACCTATACTTAAGTAATTCAAATAGCTTGGAAACCCTCACCAATGGCTCCGGAAGGGTCAAAAACCCCCAGAACGACCTAAAGAATGTCCAGAAATGATACTCGGAACCCTTAGAACCACTCAAAACTGTCCTGGATGATTTCCTGACACAATAATCGATTATTACAGATGATAATCGATTATTTACGTATGATAATCGATTATTACATGTGATAATCGATTATCTACGAGAACTTTGAAGAAAATATGACTTTCTGACTAAAATAATCGATTATCAAGTGAAATAATCGATTATTCTTATCAGTATTTGACAGTAACCTTATTTTTCTGCAGATTTTGCAGAACTCCACCACTCCAAACTTGTTCTAGGCACTTTAATGGAATACTAATTATCCTAATTCGAAGTATAGGTTGAATCTAACTTGTCTAAGGGTCCAATTCTAATCCAAACACTAATCTCTAACAATTATGCAGAGAATTGGGATCAAATAACTCAATTTCCTTTACTTATGGGGTCAAATTCAAATCTACCACTTGTTTTCTGTTTTTGATTGGTTTAAGGTTCTTAATAAGTCAACAATGACTTATCTAAATGATTCTAATAACCTATTCCAACACCAAAGCTGTAATTCTCAGATTCACTACTCAAGTTCCGTAAATTTTAACTCTATCACTGTTATTCATCCCACTGTTTACTTAAAACTCTGCATAAAGTGAATAACAACTTCTAGCTACTACGTCTTCTCCCCATACATATGTTCATATTGATTCCTAAACCAAAATATACACATTCACAAGGCTCACAGACCAAAAATCAAACATTCCAGTACACATATCCATCAATTCAATTCACACAGTGATACATTCTAAAAAAATATCTTCATATGTAATAATTCAATGACTTCAAACAAAACCAATTCAAACAGAATAGCCTACTTCAAACAGAAAATAATAATCAAATCTAGCTCCCCTTACCTCTAATAGAATCGAACAGCTTCTACTCTTCAGAAATTTGTGCCCAATTCAAGAAATCCTATGAACACCTAAAGCTCACCGATTGGTAAGAAGGAACCAACCAAAAAGCCAAGAATGAAATTAGAAAGGGAAGATAAGATTGATGAACACATGTAAACAACAAGGCTTTCTTGCATGTGTTAGAAATTCCAGAAGAGAAAAAAAAAAGCAAGAATATGAAAAACGAACTTACCTGCTTAAACCCCGAAATTGATCGGTGGAAAAGGAAGCTCTTGATCTCAGGATTGCCTAAGGAGCTTTTGATCATTGAACAGATAACACTCTAGAGAAGAATTCTAGAGTGAAGGGAAAGGAAGAGTAGAGAATTCTGTCTTAGAGAAATACAGAGTCTGAAAATAATGAGACTATCTTTGTTTAATTTTCTATTTATATGCTTATGCAACACTTGGTCTCTTTAATTTGAGACATCTGTCCCCCTCATAACACATAATTTATAGGCTCTCACAAGTATACCATGTGATATGACATGTTAGTGTTAGTTCAATGTTATTGTTAGTGATCATTATTTTGTATTTAATTTAGTTTCTTTTCTTTTCAATTACAATGACTCTTTTCAAATTCGAATTTGTATAGATGTTATATGATATTTTTATTAAAATTGATTTTTTATTAAATATTTATGAATTTTTTATATATTAAGAATATACAATAATTTAAATTGTTAATATACACAAATTAAATTATACTTATACCAATAAAGTAATTTAATATCTAATTATTTTAACTTATTTAATTTAATAAATTAGTTAATTTATTAAAGAATTAAAAAATAAATATGATTAATATTTTTTAATATATATATATATATATATATATATTAAAATAAAAACTAAATAAATAAAAATATGAGTATAACATTTATAAAAAAAATTAGTCTCTATTTAGGAAAGAAATTGAATACAAAGCAAAACACTTGACACTTACACATACACTATTATTATCACGTAACACACCACAAACTTGAAACATGAACAAAATTTTTAGAAAAAGAAATTTACAAAAGTGTTGTTGATACAATACTAATAAAAATGTAATTGAATAAAGTTTTAAAAAATTAAGACTTAATAGTAAATATAAGAATTAAATTGAATATAAAAGAATAATACTTGATACATATTGTCACTGTCACTTACAAGTGGTTCTGCCTGTGCCAAAAGACATGCCACAAACTTCACATGTGGACAAGAAAAATATAAATAAATTTACAAAAAAGTTAGAATTTAATTGAAATAAAAGAAATATTAACATACAAATTTAATTGAATCAATTTTAAAAAAATTATGACTTAATTAAAACAAAAGAAAAATAAAAGACTTAATTGAATTTTTTGCCACCAAAATTAGAATATGTCACGACCCAGAAAATGGGCCGGCCAAATAGCAACCGGCCGGTCTCCTTTTTGTTAATCAGCAAAGTTTTTTTTAATTTTACTTTATCGAAATCCGTGCAGTGACGGCATCATTAGGAGAAAATCAGTAAAAGTAGCAGACAAACTCTGCAGCAACAATAAATTTCCCAACCTCGGGATGCGTACGACTGCAAGAGGAATGAAGGATTTTTGGGTTAGTGGGAACCATGTGGCACCGGGAGAACTGGCCAGCTGTCCGGTTCTGGAAGAGCAATTAAGGTAGAAACTTCGAAATCTTAAACCTCTTTTCTGCATGCAATCTTCATCTTCTTCCTCAAACCAAGTTTCAGAACTTTCAAATTCTCTTCCTTCTCTCTAAAAGCTCAACCTTTCTCTCTAAAATTCTAACCCAAACACCGTTCCGATCATCAAACTCCTTTCAGAAATTATACTCCTGGTGCGAAGACCTTTCGTTTGCACCGATTAGTTTCACGATCAGAGTTCTTGGACGTTTGGTCTATCTCTTAGTAAAGTTTTGGAAGATTAGCTGGATTAGAGGTAAGGGAAGCTTATGCGTATTTAATTTTGATGTTCTGTATGATTTAAATGTGATGGATTAAGTGTACGTTTAATATGAAAAGTATGCAGTTTGTATTGTATGAACTGAATGTGGAATGTGTTATATGAATTGCAATAAATGGTTAAGTATGAAAAACTTAGAAAATATGAGTTTGAGATTGAAGATCATTAGGATCATTCAGTTTTCCCTTAGTTTCCGTCCGGTCTAATCGGACTGTTCGGTCTAGTATGTTGTTGAGCTTAAAGTGTTTCATTAATAATTTCGTTACAAAGTACTTAATAAACGCTGGTCATAAACTAAGCATTTAGTCTTGAAAGTGTTCGGCTTTAGGCTGACACTTAAAAAAATACTTAAAACTTATAAATCTGATATCCTTCTTTGAAAATAGCCGTCCGGCCTCGTAGTGACTGCATGGTCTAGTAAAATTGATTTGTTGGACTGACCGGTTAGTTTGCCTAAATCATCCTTTGTGAGTAGTGTTCGGTCATAGACCATACTTCGAATATGAGCATTACTTGTTTTATTCCTTATCAAAACCGGTCAGGTGACTAATAGTAATAGTTAACTTTGTGGTTGCGACTTTATTCATTGTCGGGCTAGTATTCAACAAATCACTCTTCTTTTTCCCAGTCTCACCTTTGATTCTACCGCCGGTTATTATTGTTGTTGAAGTCTTGATGATTATTTGTTAATCATTGCCGGAAAGGCCTGTCAGAATCTATAAACGTCTTTTACCGCCTTCTCAAATATTTCAGTTATATTTCGGCCTTATATTATTTCGTGATTCCATTGTTGATAATACGGTCATTGACCTGATAGCTTTGTTTATGAGAGTGAAAATAAATAAGAAATTAGACTAAGTAAGAGAATTCCTCGGGTGGAATGTCTCATGAATTGTAATGTTGATTGGTAAAGTATGAATGTGGGAATGACTCCGGTGTCGTCCTTGTTCCTGATATTCCGTGAGGACGTTTTCTCAAGTAGAGAGAAGTCGGTCATGTGTGGGAATGGCGGGAGGTCCGCGGTTATAAGTGAATATAACCGTTTGAGGGCTAACCTCGGGCGGCAGCTGAGGGAACAGTTACTACACCGCCCGGGTGCTAGGGACGACCGAGCTACACGTTCATACCGTCCGGACAGTGTCTTGTCGGTTAACTTTGTGTATGAGAACGATATGTTATTTTGATTGATTATTTGTAAAGTATGTTTGGTTGTATAATGAGTTGATAAGTTAAATGTACATAAGCTTACCCTTATTTGTCTTGTTTTGTATATTGTCGTCCGGTATCCGACCGGTCGTCCTTTCTTTCTCAAATGCTATGATCATTCTTACGAATGTGAGCAGAAGTTACTTTGGAAGCAGCCTTGGAAGAGCCCCTGGCAGACGCAGTACAAGTCGAAGAACATTTTGAAGAAATTCCCGAGTTTAGTACTGGACCGTCCGGTCCCTAGATCTAGATATCTTTTGTATTATGTTTTATAGATGGTTATGTATAGAACTTGCTTTTATTTTGACCGACCGGTCTATGTATGTTTTGTAAGCCAAATTGTTAACTCGGCATTTATTCTGTATTGTTGTGTCCGGTTCGGATAACTGTTAAATTCTAGCGTATATATTTTTTAATCTATTTGAATTCTTTACTGTTCTTCTATATTATATTGTAACTCCTAAAATAAATCAATACTTTTATAGTAATATTTATTGGGATGTTACATTAATGGTATCAGAGCCGTTTCTTTCTTAGAATACCTGTAGGTTATGAGTATATTATGCTTATGGCTACGTACTCTACATGTTCGATCAGAATTTTCTGATTTCTTGTGGATTAACGGGTTCTTCTTTCTGATTAAAAACAGAAGATGGCTCCTAGACCACCTCCTCAACCAGTCGCTAGGGATTCGTCCGGCGAAAACAATAATATGCTGGAGTCAGTGTTGGCAGCACTTCAGCAACAGAATGCAAACCTTATTCAACAGAATGCCAACTTAGCTCAACAGAATGCATTGGCATTACAGAATGCAGAGGCCGCTAGAGCTGCAGCAGAGTCGACACAAAGGCAGATTATGGATATATTATCGAGTGGAGTATCAAATGCCAGACCGTCTGGTTCTTCTTCAAACACTCAGACTGAATGGAGTCTGGAGAGTTTTCTCCAGCACCGCCCGGCCAAGTTTAGTGGAAATTGCAGTGCGGACGAGGCCGATCACTGGCTTCGTGATATGGAGCGTATTTACGATGCTAAGAGGTGTAGTGATGAAAATCGCTTAGCTTTCACGGAGTATTTGTTGAATGGAGAGGCTGGACATTGGTGGAGTAGTTCGAAAATGCTGCTGGAAGATGATCGTATCCCCATCACATGGGAAGTATTCAAGAATAAGTTCTATGAAGAATACTTTCCGAACAGCGTCCGGTTTGCGAAGGAAGTTGAATTCCTTCAACTAGTCCAGGGAGGAATGACAGTGTCGGAGTATGCAAATCGTTTTAAGCAGTTAATGAGGTTTTATACCATGAGAATGAGTGAAGAATGGCAGTGTCGAAAATTTGAAAATGGGCTGAGGGAAGACTTGAAACCAGTGATTGTAAGTCATTGTATCCAGAAGTTTCCGGCCTTGGTGGAGAGGGCTAAGGTATTGGAGAAAAATTTGATGGAAGCTGAGAAGTGTAAGAAACAGCAGCCATCCAATACTAAAGGATCGATTGTTACAAGAAACTCTTCAAGTCCTAGGGCGACTCCATATTCCCGGCCGCCATCTTCGCAGAGTTCTTCTGCTTTGGCCGTTCGGCCTGTGAACTTTGCTAGACCGACCGGTCAACCAGGGAGTGTCAGTTGCTTTACATGTGGAGGCCCTCATTATATGCAGGATTGTCCCAGGCAGGGAAATACAAAATTTTGCGTTAAGTGTAGAAGGAATGGGCACTTGGAAAGAGATTGCAACATGGGTGGACGAGCATTCTCCAGGCCACCGAATGCTGGAAGGTCATCTCCGAGCGGTGGTAGAGCCCAAGCAGTTGGAAGAGTTTATGCTCTTTCGGGGACTGAAGCTGCTGGTTCAGGTAACCTCATAATCAGCACTTGCCTAGTATATGGAATGTCATGCTGTGTACTTTTTGATTCGGGGGCAACACACTCCTTCATCTCGAAGGCATGTGTTGATAAACTGGGAATAGCTGAGAGTGAAATGCAGCTTGACTTGGTGGTGTCAACACCGGCAGCTGGGGAGATTAGGACGTCCACTGTATGTGTGAAGTGTCCTATTGAGGTAGAGGGGTACAAATTCAAGGTAAATCTTATATGTTTACCTCTTCAAGACCTTGAAGTTATATTAGGAATGGATTGGTTAACCACCAATCGCATTCTTATTGATTGTGGGAAGAAGAAGTTGATTTTCCCAAGTGAAGAAGAGAGACTTACAATTACACTCGGACAAATTAGGGAAGACTTGATTGAAGGCGCTATGAGTTTTCTCATTTTCACGTACATGGATGTAAGCGGGACTGACCGACCGGATCTGAACCGTCCGGTAGTGGAAGAGTTTATGGACGTGTTTCCAGAAGAAATCCCAAGTCTTCCTCCACACCGAGAGGTCGAGTTTTCCATTGACTTGATCTCGGGAGCTGGTCCGATATCAATTGCGCCGTATAGAATGGCTCCGGCAGAGTTGGCGGAATTGAAAAAGCAAATTGAAGACTTGTTGGAAAAGAAATTTATCCGGCCAAGTGCATCACCATGGGGAGCGCCTGTCCTTTTGGTTAAGAAGAAAGATGGTAGTTCCAGGCTTTGCATAGACTACCGGCAATTAAACAAGTTAACCATCAAGAATAAGTATCCACTGCCGAGAATCGACGATTTACTTGATCAACTTCATGGAGCTTCGGTTTTCTCCAAGATTGATTTGAGATCCGGATACCATCAGATATTGGTAAAAGAAGAAGATATTCAGAAGACTGCTTTTCGTTCGAGATATGGGCATTTTGAATATGTAGTAATGTCGTTCGGTGTTACCAATGCCCCGGCAATATTCATGGACTACATGAACCGGATCTTCCGGCCGTTTTTGGATAAATTTGTAGTTGTTTTCATTGACGACATTCTCATTTACTCTAAAAGTCACGAAGAACATGAAGATCATTTGAGAATGGTTCTTGGAGTGCTAAGGGAGAAACAACTATATGCTAAGTTGTCCAAGTGTGAGTTTTGGATGAATCAAGTACAATTCCTCGGGCATGTAATTTCGGCCGGCGGAATTGCTGTAGATCCGTCTAAGGTGCAAGCCGTTCTGGAGTGGGAAACGCCTCGCTCAGTTACTGAAGTTAGAAGCTTTATTGGTTTGGCCGGCTACTACAGAAGATTCATTGAAGGTTTTTCTAAGATAGTGGCGCCATTAACTCAATTGACCAGAAAGGACCAGCCGTTCGTCTGGACCGACCGGTGTGAGTCCAGTTTTCAGGAATTAAAGTTACGTTTGACGAATGCTCCGGTTCTGGTAATTCCTAACGTTAACCTTCCATTTGTTGTGTTCTGTGATGCTTCGTATAATGGTTTGGGTTGTGTATTGATGCAAGAAGAGAAGGTCGTTGCATATGCTTCTAGACAATTGAAGATTCATGAAAGGAATTATCCAACTCATGATTTGGAATTGGCGGCTGTAGTATTTACTCTCAAAATTTGGAGACATTACTTATATGGTGCTAAGTTTCAGGTGTTCAGCGACCATAAAAGTCTCAAGTATCTATTCGATCAGAAAGAGCTAAATATGAGGCAAAGAAGATGGATGGAATTCCTTAAAGATTATGAGTTTGATTTACAGTACCATCCGGGAAAAGCCAACGTAGTTGCCGATGCCTTGAGTAGAAAAACCATACATATGGCGGCAATGATGGTACAAGAAATGAAGCTACTTGAGAACTTCAGAGATTTGAAGCTGCACTGTGATTTGGAGCCGACCGGTATTAGTTGTAGCCTTATGCGATTGTCAAGTAACATATTTGACCGAATAAGAGAAAAGCAAAAAGTTGATAAAGAGTTGCAGAGAATTTCCAAACCGTTCGGTATACCACCCCACCAAGACTTCAATGATGGAACAGACGGATTGTTAAGATATAAGGATAGAACTTGTGTTCCAAATGATGATGAGTTGAAAAGGATAATCTTGGAAGAAGCTCATCAAAGTCGTCTAAGTATTCATCCGGGAATAACTAAAATGTATAAAGACCTTCGAATGAGTTTTTGGTGGCCAGGAATGAAACAAGATATTGCTCGGTTCGTGGAGTCATGTTTAACTTGTCAAAGAGCCAAGATCGAGTATCAGAAACCGAGCGGTCTCTTACAACCGCTGGAAATACCCGAATGGAAGTGGGACAGTATTGCCATGGACTTCGTAACCCATCTTCCCCGAACGGTCAGACATCATGATGCCATTTGGGTAATAGTTGATAGATTAACTAAGAGTGCACACTTCCTTCCTATCAACTTAAAAATGCCTATGTCCAAGTTAGCTCAGCTATATATTAAAGAGATTGTTAGGCTACATGGAGTACCGTCCGGAATAGTGTCCGACCGGGACCCAAGATTTACCTCCCGGTTTTGGCAAGCGCTTCATCAAGAAATGGGAAGCAAACTCCAAATGAGTTCTGCCTACCATCCTCAGACGGACGGTCAATCCGAAAGGACAATCCAAACTCTTGAAGATTTATTGAGAACCAGCGTGTTGGACCACTTAGGAGTTTGGGATGAAGTTTTACCGCTAGCTGAATTTACTTACAACAATAGCTTTCATGCAAGTATTGGAATGGCACCTTATGAAGCTCTTTATGGACGGAAATGTCGAACACCCCTTTGCTGGTTCCAGGAAGGAGAAGCTGTATTGACTGGACCAGAAATTATTCAACAAACAACAGAAAAGGTGAAACTGATCCAAGAGAGACTGAAGGCAACTCAAAGCAGACAGAAGTCTTATGCAGATAAGAGGAGGAAGCCTTTAGAATTTGTTGCAGGAGAGCATGTGTTCTTAAAACTGAATCGAACGACCGGTGTTGGGAGAGTCATCAAACCAAAGAAATTATCACCACGATTCCTTGGTCCGTATCAGATTCTCAGACGCATTGGGCCAGTCGCCTATGAACTTGCTTTACCTCCTCCCTTGTCTAACCTTCATCCGGTATTCCACGTCTCTCAACTTAGAAAATATATCGCTGATCCTTCGCATGTACTCGAAGCCGACCACATACAACTTAAAGAAGATTGTTCAGTTGAAGTACAACCCGTAAGAGTTGAGACGAACGCAACCAAGCGGCCGTTCGGTAAACGCACTACTTTGGTGAAAGTTATCTGGGACGACCGAACGGGCGATGTCACTTGGGAGCGCGAAGAAGTTATGAAGGAAGCTTATCCACACTTGTTCGAAGGTACGTACTAATTTTCGAGGACGAAAATTTTTATTTGTTGGGGGGAATGTCACGACCCAGAAAATGGGCCGGCCAAATAGCAACCGGCCGGTCTCCTTTTTGTTAATCAGCAAAGTTTTTTTTAATTTTACTTTATCGAAATCCGTGCAGTGACGGCATCATTAGGAGAAAATCAGTAAAAGTAGCAGACAAACTCTGCAGCAACAATAAATTTCCCAACCTCGGGATGCGTACGACTGCAAGAGGAATGAAGGATTTTTGGGTTAGTGGGAACCATGTGGCACCGGGAGAACTGGCCAGCTGTCCGGTTCTGGAAGAGCAATTAAGGTAGAAACTTCGAAATCTTAAACCTCTTTTCTGCATGCAATCTTCATCTTCTTCCTCAAACCAAGTTTCAGAACTTTCAAATTCTCTTCCTTCTCTCTAAAAGCTCAACCTTTCTCTCTAAAATTCTAACCCAAACACCGTTCCGATCATCAAACTCCTTTCAGAAATTATACTCCTGGTGCGAAGACCTTTCGTTTGCACCGATTAGTTTCACGATCAGAGTTCTTGGACGTTTGGTCTATCTCTTAGTAAAGTTTTGGAAGATTAGCTGGATTAGAGGTAAGGGAAGCTTATGCGTATTTAATTTTGATGTTCTGTATGATTTAAATGTGATGGATTAAGTGTACGTTTAATATGAAAAGTATGCAGTTTGTATTGTATGAACTGAATGTGGAATGTGTTATATGAATTGCAATAAATGGTTAAGTATGAAAAACTTAGAAAATATGAGTTTGAGATTGAAGATCATTAGGATCATTCAGTTTTCCCTTAGTTTCCGTCCGGTCTAATCGGACTGTTCGGTCTAGTATGTTGTTGAGCTTAAAGTGTTTCATTAATAATTTCGTTACAAAGTACTTAATAAACGCTGGTCATAAACTAAGCATTTAGTCTTGAAAGTGTTCGGCTTTAGGCTGACACTTAAAAAAATACTTAAAACTTATAAATCTGATATCCTTCTTTGAAAATAGCCGTCCGGCCTCGTAGTGACTGCATGGTCTAGTAAAATTGATTTGTTGGACTGACCGGTTAGTTTGCCTAAATCATCCTTTGTGAGTAGTGTTCGGTCATAGACCATACTTCGAATATGAGCATTACTTGTTTTATTCCTTATCAAAACCGGTCAGGTGACTAATAGTAATAGTTAACTTTGTGGTTGCGACTTTATTCATTGTCGGGCTAGTATTCAACAAATCACTCTTCTTTTTCCCAGTCTCACCTTTGATTCTACCGCCGGTTATTATTGTTGTTGAAGTCTTGATGATTATTTGTTAATCATTGCCGGAAAGGCCTGTCAGAATCTATAAACGTCTTTTACCGCCTTCTCAAATATTTCAGTTATATTTCGGCCTTATATTATTTCGTGATTCCATTGTTGATAATACGGTCATTGACCTGATAGCTTTGTTTATGAGAGTGAAAATAAATAAGAAATTAGACTAAGTAAGAGAATTCCTCGGGTGGAATGTCTCATGAATTGTAATGTTGATTGGTAAAGTATGAATGTGGGAATGACTCCGGTGTCGTCCTTGTTCCTGATATTCCGTGAGGACGTTTTCTCAAGTAGAGAGAAGTCGGTCATGTGTGGGAATGGCGGGAGGTCCGCGGTTATAAGTGAATATAACCGTTTGAGGGCTAACCTCGGGCGGCAGCTGAGGGAACAGTTACTACACCGCCCGGGTGCTAGGGACGACCGAGCTACACGTTCATACCGTCCGGACAGTGTCTTGTCGGTTAACTTTGTGTATGAGAACGATATGTTATTTTGATTGATTATTTGTAAAGTATGTTTGGTTGTATAATGAGTTGATAAGTTAAATGTACATAAGCTTACCCTTATTTGTCTTGTTTTGTATATTGTCGTCCGGTATCCGACCGGTCGTCCTTTCTTTCTCAAATGCTATGATCATTCTTACGAATGTGAGCAGAAGTTACTTTGGAAGCAGCCTTGGAAGAGCCCCTGGCAGACGCAGTACAAGTCGAAGAACATTTTGAAGAAATTCCCGAGTTTAGTACTGGACCGTCCGGTCCCTAGATCTAGATATCTTTTGTATTATGTTTTATAGATGGTTATGTATAGAACTTGCTTTTATTTTGACCGACCGGTCTATGTATGTTTTGTAAGCCAAATTGTTAACTCGGCATTTATTCTGTATTGTTGTGTCCGGTTCGGATAACTGTTAAATTCTAGCGTATATATTTTTTAATCTATTTGAATTCTTTACTGTTCTTCTATATTATATTGTAACTCCTAAAATAAATCAATACTTTTATAGTAATATTTATTGGGATGTTACAGAATATATTTTAAATAAAAAATAAAATAGATACATTAAATATTATTATTTTGAATTAAGTGAATATATTTTATTCGGGAGGTATCAAAATATCATCACTTGAATTCACCATTGAATTTATAAATTAAGAAATTGTTTCACAATTTAATAGTTTTCTTTAGAGTGAGTTTATTATTGAAATTGTAGTTAATTAATATTAATAAAATACTACTACCGACCAAATGGTTATTATATAATATTGTATAGCTTATATGGAACGCTAAGGTCTAACAATATAATATAAATTAATAGATTTTTAACATTTAAAATGTACTTTAAAAAGTTAAAAATATACATAACAAATTGAAATAAAATATTATATTACATGATAATTCACTCACAATAAAAAAAGTTTACATTTTAGAAAAAAAAATTAGAATATTTCTCACTTTTTAAGCAAACAGAAAATAATGATGCGTTTAATATTTAGTATGAAATGTTGTAATTTTTTACTTTTTATTAATCATCCACTTATTTAACTTAGTACTATTTATTTCATGGTTTATTTAACTGATACTTGACCAGTTTATTTAAACAGAAAATTAATGACACCAGCTTATGTGAATCAAACACTTCAAAATCCCAATTAAATGTCTAAAGGTACATATAAAAATTAAATAAATTTTCAAAACGAAATTATTGTATTTTAAATTGCAGATGCTTTGAAAGAGCATGACGTTAATAAAAAGTTACGTAGTGACATAGGCAGGATTACGAATTACTACCTTTACAGTGTTGTGTAGTCATCTCATACCACTGAATTTCTTAGTCTTCAAAATTGCTTTCAATAATATTCCTTTAACAAAATCAACACATAATCCTTCAATAAATAAATAAATAAAATTATTTTATTTTATTTCTTTCAGTCTAATTAATCATTATATTTTTTTTTGCTGTTAAATTTCGGTGAAAGATATTGAATAGAATATTATAGATATTTTATCCAGTGATAAAGTTAAACAAAGCTTTTTTGGTGAGTATATAAATCAAACAGATAGAAGCTATAATTGCGTATATAAGAGAGTTACTTTTGTTACCAACAAAGCTCTATTATTTTGTTCATCGTGTCTCATATCTAGTGTTGTAGGTTTTTCATCAAAACCTTATCCAGAAAACCATGGGAATTCTTTGACTAAAGTACTAAAGTTTAATATTTTTTATTTAACTAAAGGAATTTTTCATCAAAACCTTATCCAGAAAATCAAGTATTCTTTATACACATACTCACACATTTAATAAATAAAGGATTTTTTTATCAAAATAATATCACATAAAAGAATGAGCTTATCCACCCGATTTTATATTGCATAAATTACTATATTAATTATTGCAATTTAAACTATTTATATTTAATTAGTTAAGAAAAACTTTGATTTTAAACATGTGACTAAGCTCTTATTTTTCTTTAATTTCTTTTTTATATTAATTGTTTTCTTTCCTAAAGTATTTCTGATAAATGTTTTTTTTTAAATAAAGAGATTGTCTTTTTTATAATTTATCCATTACATTTTATTTATATTATATTTTCACAATAATTCAATTAATATCATTAGAATGAGTTCTTAATAATCCTAATATTATTTTAGAAAATGGATGAAATTTAAATGTAATTTAATTTCCAAAAAGCTAATTTAGTTTTATAAAAGAATATTTGCATAATTTATATATTATATATTATATGCGGAATATTTAATTAGGAAATTATTTATTTGAAAATAAAAAAAATTCTCTAAAACGACCAATAATAATAATTGTAATATATGAATTATACCGATTGGAGTTAATGACCATTCATGGACAATTATCATGTATTAATAGGTTAAATTATCTTACACTTACTAATATACAATATTAATTATTATTTATTGGATTTGATTGTCTAAAAATATATTGCACTAATGTTAATCAATGGACTTGACTGTCAGAAATCCTGTAATATACAATTGAAGTAGTCTAGGTACAATCACCTTTTTTCATCTTATTCTATCTTAATAAAATATAGACCTTGTTCTCGGAAAAGATTGAAGATCAAAAGAACGCAGAGCAAGAAGAAATGACCGACCCTCATACCAATGTAACCGAAACAATAATAATAAAGGAAAAAACTTACAAATTACATTCCTTTTTCAAAAAATAATTGTAATTTCTCAAAATTTATTGTATAAAGAAAAAATCGAGTATAAATTGGTTCAGAATAATATAATAAAGACTACATGATCATATTTTTCAATGTTATGTATATATAAAACAAAATGTGAAGTATATTGGAAGTTTTCTTAACTTTCTTTAATTCAAATAACTGCAACAAATAATAATAATATTACACATTAATCTTCTTTAACTAAAAAAACTACAATAAATAATAATAACAATAATAATTAAACATTAATCGACAAACTCTGGAAGAAGGAGCATAATTCTGGGAACTTGCACTTTGCATCATAAATATTGTCCTGTTTCTAAATTCAAAAGGTGCCTAGAAAGAGGCATATGCTTCTTCTTTTTTTATACTTCTACCTTCGTACAAAATAATATTCTATACAAACCCCACCTTGTTTTGCCTCCACCTAATCTAAGTATGTAACAACATACATTTTTTGTATAAATTATTACTTATTTAGGGCATATGGATGCTAAAGTGAATGGACAAATTAGTCTCAGTTTTTTTTTAAATGTTTAATTAGAAAAAGATCTTATTTTTATTTTAAAAAATAGGAAGATGGAAAATTGATTTATGTTTGAATGAGAGTGAAAGTAGGAAAAGAGAGAAATTGTGAGAAAATGAGTGAAAAGTAAACTTGTTTTAATGGAAAGAATGTGAGAAATGAAACCAAATAAATGAAAAGGTGGTAGAAGATTTTATTAAATTAATATAATATTTTTTGCTTATTAATATTATTTACAAAATAATTTATATAGTAAATTTATAAAATAACTTATCATAAAAGTTATAAATTAAATTTAAACAAATTAAATTAAAATAAAAAATTATTATAAAATTTTCATAAGTAAAAATTATACTTAAAGATAAAAATATATTAAAATATAAAAATAAATTAAGATTAGTTTGTCATCAAAACAAATTTACTTATAATTAAAATTCATTTGCAAATTGTGTTGAAAAGTAAACATGTCCAAACGAGTCATGTAAATTAGTCTGACTCATCACATGTTTGAGTTGGATCATATTTGAACTTTATTTTTTGTTGATCATAAATTAATAGATTTTACAAATTCGAGAATTGACGTACAATTCACTTATATTTTTTTTTTAAAAAAACTCTCTTAAACTGAAACCTTAACTTTTTCTATGCTTCATCTACATTCATTTGTCACTCTTCCCTGTCTATGTTCCACGAGGATTGAAATTCTACAATCGAAATTGTCGACTTCACAAAAACTCCAATAACATTACTTCGTCTCTTTTCTCTGATATTGTCCTCCCATGTTGTTTTTCACACACTAGTCATGACAATTTCTCACTCTTTGGCTTCATAACCATTTTTGTCTCCTGAACCAATTCGTTTACAATCTTCTATTCATCAAATTCAGTTATGAAACAGTGAGGAAATCACAGGCAATAGAATATTGATAACGTAAATGGAATTCTGGTATATTTATTAAATAACAGAGCTGTCTCAGATTGCACTTCTTATGAGTTCAAATTAGATCATAGGGAATCAACCAATAACAAGAAACTGCAAAAAAAAAAAATGGAAGAATAGTACCAGTACAAGTTCAACAATGAAAAGGAATTTCCATTCATTGCCTCTCCTCTAACTAAACCCTAAACTCTAAACCCTAAACCCTAAACCCTAAACCCTAAACCCTAAACCCTAAACCCTAAACCCTAAACCCTAAACCCTAAACCCTAAAACCCTAAACCCTAAACCCTAAACCCTAAAACCCTAAACCCTAAACCCTAAACCCTAAACCCTAAACATAACCCTAAACCCTAAACCCTAAACATAACCCTAAACCCTAACCCCTAACCCCTAAACCCTAAACCCTAAACCCTAACCCTAAACCCTAAACCCTAAACCCTAAACCCTAAACCCTAAACCCTAAACCCTAAACCCTAAACCCTAAACCCTAAACATAACCCTAAACCCTAAACCCTAAACCCTAAACCCTAAACCCTAAACCCTAACCCTAAACCCTAACCCTAAACCCTAAACCCTAAACCCTAAACCCTAAACCATAAACCCTAAACCTAAACCCTAAACCCCAAACCCTAAACCCCAAACCCCAAACCCCTAACTCCTAAACCCTAAACCCTAAACCCTAAACCCCTAAACCCCTAACCCCCCTTAACCCTAAACCCTAAACCCTAAACCCTAAAACCCAAAAGAACAATGGGTAAATCTCAATAGATCGTGACAACAAGGTCACATAAAGGGATAAAACGAATCAAAACGACAATGGATGAATCTCAGTAGATCGTGACAACAAGGTCACCTTGCCAGTTACAATAACCCATCACTTCCACTGTTACGTAGAAGAGAAAGTACCAGTTATAAACAACTTGTTCTTGGAGATAAATTCCTACAAGATTAACATGAAAACAAACCATTAAAATTAAAACTATCATAAAATTCATACAGTTCACAAACCTGTCACTAATGTAAACCAGGTAGCATACTATACAGAACCATTCGAGTCTAGGACTTTTAAAACAGTTATTTTCAATTGAAATTAAACTATCAAAACCACATATGAAGTAATCGAGCAAAACAAAGACAAGCAAACATCCATAGTGAAGAAAAAATAAGGTGATTAAATACTGGGATAAATATGAAACATGCAAGACTTAACAAAATACATAAATAAAAAACTATGGTTGTACTCTGTTTTTCAAATAAAAATCGGTTTAGGATAATTGAGCATTCTAGTTGATAAAGGTGTTACAAATTGGATGAATCATAGATTTATTATTGAAAGAAGTAATTAAAAACGCTGGACAACTTTAGCAAAATCACAATCATTAATTGCTCATAATTAAACATAAAGATCTCAATTTCTTAAGGATATGTTCCACGAAACAAAGTTATAATTTCAATATATGCAAGACAAAAGAATACAATGTGTCAAACAAAATTCAAAAAAATAGCAATTCTTGATCAAAGTTATACATGAACATATATACCTAAAAATTGAAAAAGGAGCATGACAAAAACTTCTATATCCATCAACAGCAAAGTTGGTTCAACATTAAAAACACTTATTATAATGAAAAAAAACTACAGTCATCATCACAGTTAGCAGCAACTCATAACAATCATAAAAACAAAGATGAACAAAAAGGGCAAGGGCAACCATGAATTAATTTCCATATTCCAAACCTAGGACAACAATAGTTATCATGGAGACAATAACGCTAGTGACATCATTGTGTCACTTTGAAATCATTGCCATCACAGCCACTCTCCCATTAGAGTGGACTGGTATGATTGCACTTCTAGAGTGGTTTAGGATTCACTGTTGAAAGTTCCAAATCAGCTACAGATAAGATCAATTTATAATATATAAGTGAGATACAAACCTCACTTTACAAGCCAGTTTTGTGGGATTGAGTTAGGCTTAAAAACTCACTTTCTAATATGGTATCAGAGCCAGGTTCCGATCCTGAGACCTGTGGGTTATAGGCCCACCACGCTTCCGCTACGCCAACGAAGAAGAGCACGTTCGGTGCCAATGGGAATTCATCATCGTTTGTTCAGCAGCAAAGCTCGACGTTGTGGTTTCTTAAACGATGGATCAAGGGAGGCAGGTATTCACAGTGGACCTTCTTAAGCGATATGCGGCAAAAGGTCTTGGAGTTATCACTTGCATGGCTGCTGGAAATGATGTCATTGTGATTGGAACGAGCAGAGGGTGGGTCATCAGGAATGATTTTGGGCTTCGCAATTCATCTGATATTGATCACACTGTGGGTCGTCCTGGGGACCAATCAATCCACAGGGTTTTTGTTGATCCTGGAGGGAGTCATTGTATTGCCACTGTTGTTGGTCATGGAGGAGCTGAAACATTCTTTACTCATGCCAAATGGAACAAGCCACGAATTTTTCGCAAGGCTACGGAGTGCTGCCGATATGGTTGTAACTTAACCAGCACCGAATCACCAATCTCAAATGCCTTATGAACTCTCTTCTTATCAGCATATTTCTTCATCCTTTCCTGAGCCTTAATCAAATTCAACTTTAATTAAGCCAAAACAGTATCTCTTTGTTGCAACATTTCTTGGATTGAAGGGGGATCTAGTGATGAGTAATTGTGCTTGATAAGTGCAGGTGGATCTCTGCCATAAACAATCCGGAAAGGTGTCATTTTAGTACTATGATGATATGAGGTATTATACCAAAATTCTGCCCAAGGTAGAAATTTGAGCCAAGCTTTTGGATTTTCATAAGTAAAGCATCGCAAATACATTTCTAAACATTTGTTGACCACTTCAGATTGTCCATCAGACTGAGGGTGGTAAGCAGTGCTAAGGTTCAATTTGGATCCACTGAACTTAAGAAGATGTTGCCAAAAGGAGCTAGTGAAGACCTTGTCCCTATCGAAAACAATGGAGTTGGGAAACCCATGAAGTTTGACCACTGTAGATAGAAAGACTTCTGCCACTTTTTTGCTATTGAAATCAGACTTGAGTGGAGCAAAATGTGCATATTTAGATAATCTATCGACAATCACAAAGATTACGGTAAATCCCTCAGATGGTGGCAACCCAATTATAAAGTCCATGGTGATGTCTTCCCAAACTTGATGAGGAATTGGTAGGGGCTGCAATAATCCAGCAGGAAAGGTTGTGGAAGTTTTGGCTTGTTGACAGACCATGCATTGTTGGACAAAAGCAGTAATGTCTTTGTGCATATTCTTCCAAAAGAACTGAGCCAAAACTCGTGCCATTGTCCGTGCAATACCAGAGTGACCTCCAATTTGAGATGAATGGTATTCATTGAGAATTTGGTTTTTAATTGTTTGCTCACTTGGAACCACAATGCGGTCTTTCCAATACAAGATTCCATCTAGCCAATAGTAATGAGGATGAATGAATTTCCCTTGAGAACAATAAGCAATAATGGATTGTAGCTCAGAATCTGAATGCAAGGCAACTTTAATCTGTGAAATGAGATCAGTAATGATCTGAGAACACGCCATAAAGAAGGATCGTGAAAGGGCATCATCAACTAAATTTTCCTTCCCTGCTTTGTACTCAATCGTGAAGTTGTATCCTAAAAATTTGTGCAGCCAAGCCTGCTGCTCTAGAGTTTGTAAGGATTGATCCATAAGGGATTTTAAACTCTTTTGATCCGTGCGAATTATGAACTTGTGACCCAACAAGTAGTGCCGAAACTTAGCAATGGCTTCTGTCATCGCATAAAATTCACGAGTATAAGCTGACTGGTTGGCTAATCTGGTGGACAATTTCTTGGAAAAGAAAGCAATAGGGTGCCTTTCCTGGCTCAAGACTGCACCAATTCCCGACCCTGATGCGTCAGTCTCAAGGATAAATGGCTTGGAAAAGTCAGGTAAGGAAAGCACTGGAGCGGTGGTAATGGCATGTTTCAATGACAGAAAAGCAGTAGATGCTTCATTTGACCACTTAAAATTATCCTTCTTTAACAAGTTCGTTAAAGGATTGACAATGGCTGCATATCCTTTAATAAACCTTCTATAATAGCCGGTGAGACCTAAGAATCCTCTGAGTTGTTTGATAGTTTTTGGCACAGGCCACTGCAACACTGCTTGAACCTTGTTGGCTTCCATTTGGACACCGCTGCTAGAAACCACATGGCCCAAATAGTCGATTTGTTCGAGCCCAAAGGAACACTTTAACAGTTTTGCATACAACGCATGATCCTCAAGAATCTGCAAGACCTGGTGTAAGCGATGCAAGTGAGTGGACCATGATGGGCTATACACCAGGATATCATCAAAGAACACTAAAACGGACTTCCTCAATAGCCCTTGGAATATATCATTCATTAGGTTCTAAAATGTGGCAGGAGCATTGGTTAACCCGAATGGCATAACTAACCACTCATAATGGCCTTGATGAGTTCGAAAGGCGGTTTTGTATCTGTCGGCTTCATTAACCAGGATTTGATGATAACCCGCCCGCAAATCAAGCTTAGAAAAATATTTAGCGCCAAACAATTCATCCAAAAGCTCTTCTACCGTGGGAATTGGAAAGCTATCCTTCACTGTGATGGCATTCAATGCCCTATAATCAATGCAAAATCTCCATGTCCCATCTTTTTTCTTGACCAAAATTATCGGAGAAGAAAGAGGACTGGAACTTGGGGCAATAATCCCTTCATCAAGCATTTCTTTCACCATGATCTCTATTTGTTGTTTCTGACTGTGTGGATATTTATAGGGTCTGATTTTCACTGTATCACTACCCTATAGCAAGGGAATTTTATGATCCTGGGATCTCGAAGGAGGCAGTCCAACAGGTTTAGCAAATATTTCTCTATACGTATAGAATAATAGTGCGAGCTCTGGATCTAGATCCTGAAGACCGATGGCCGAGTGGTCTTGGGCAGTAAAAGTGGGGTATAGTTGCAAGGTAAAGATCTCAGCAATACTCTGAGTATGGTTCAAGCGCTTCAACTGATTGAATTGTGTGAAACCAATAGGTTTCTGTTTGTCACCCACTAATGTCACCAGCTTTTTATCTTTATAATATTTAATAGTCAGTGAACTATAATTGGCAATGTGGGGGCCCAAGGTAGCTAGCTAGGCTGCCCCTAACACCAAATCAGCACCAGAAACAGATAGTAAATAAACAGGGAGACTCAGAATCTGACCCTGCACCTGAACTTGCAGCTCGGAAATCTTGCCCTCAGTTGACAAGGTGTGCCCATTACCCACTAACACTGGAAGACCTGAAGCAGGTTCCACCGGTAACTTAAGAAACTGAGCCAATTTAGGTTGCAAGAAATTATCACTGCTGCCACTGTCAAGCAGTATCTGAATCTCCTTTCCTGCAATTGTTCCAGTGAACCGCATTGTACCTACACCAGCGGATCCTTTTAATGCATTAAAGGATAAATGATGTGTCAATTCTTTTTCCAAGTTAGCCACATCCTCCTCAATTGCTTGTTCGTCCTTCTCATCCTCATCTAGTTGCATAATCAAGTATTGTCTATTTGGACAGCGGTGTGAGGCAGAGAATTTTTCGTCGCAAGTGAAGCATAATCCTCTTTCTTTACGAGATTGCATTTCACTAGGGGACATTTTCTTAATGGTATTGTTTCTAAATGGAGCAGCATGCGGTTTGGTGTTTGGCGTGGCCAAAATGGGTTGTTACACAGGGTTAGTGTAAGATTGTGTGGAGGTGTTGGGATGAATGTGTCTATTGTAACTCACATACTGAGATATGGTTTTGACAGTATACTTTTCCTCGAATAAGCGAGCCAAGGAAATGGCCTTTAATATAGAACTAGGTGCTTGTGCAATAACTTCACGTTTAGGGTTTAGGGAATTCTGGTATATTAATAATAGAGTTGTCTCAGATTGCACTTCCTATGAGTTCAAATGAGATCATAAGGAATCAATCCAATAACAAGAAACTGCAAAACAGAAATGGAAGAATAGCACCAGTACAAGTTCAACAATGAAAAGGAATTACGCCCAAGAGAGAGAAGAATAATTTCCATTCATTGCCTCCCCTCTCTCCTACCCCACCCTCTGCTATATAACAAATTTCATTCCAGAAGATATCCTCTGAAACGTGTATTTGGTTGCCTCACACGTTTCCTCTTTTCTTCCACGTCATTTCTATGAGGTGCTGCCACTTGTCCTTGGTTGTGTCTGCTAACCTTAGTCTTTTCTCCCGCTTCTAAATCCTCCTCCTCATCTATTCTTGTTACAAGTCACTTTTAATTTATTCATTTGTCTTACTTTATCACTTCATCACATTTCTCCTCCACCTTCTTTTGTTAATAATATATATATATATATATATATATATATATATTATTTTTTATATTGAGTTAATCTATTTAACCCAGCAACTTGTAAGAGAATAGGTTGAATTGTAAATTGTTGTTTATTTTAAAGTGAGTCAGATTGAGCTTACTATTTTTTAACCCAATCCATATTGAGTCAATTTGTATGAACTAAATGATCTTATTTTAACACACCTACATCATTCACCTTTATGTCTTATTGTTTTTACTTCATACTAACCTTTTAATATGTACAATATAATTAAAAAAATGAAAATGACTTAGAAAATCTTTAAAAAATTATATATTTTATACTTTAAATAGATAAAATATTAAAGAAAAATAAATTAATTTGATAATACATATAAATTTTAAACAATAATATATTTATTATGCATTTAATTTATATTTTTTCACTTAGACTATGAAACACGTTGTTATATTCAAACTATTAAAATAAAATATTTTTATAAGAATATATTTATATCAAAGTAGGTGTTTATGAAACAAATGTTGAAATATAGATTTTTTTTTAATTTGAAACAGTGTTTTTAAATTCTAGAACAAATATTAAATTCACTCACAATTCTATGGACTAAAAAGTTATGTATATATTTGCTAGATTATATTATATTTACGTTTTACAATTCAGTTGACTTTCCTCCTATAGTATTTATTTCCTGGTTTAAACCCTATCAAGTCTGTGTTTGGGTTGAAGTTTGATATTTTAGGCTGATGTTTTGGATAAAAAATGGAAGTTAATCACAATAGTTTGATCCAATGTCAATTACATGCATCTCATGTATAAAATAACGTAAATAAAATAAATATTAATAGAATCTATGGATGATTAAGTTTGTGTTCTATCTACAATCATATATGTTATTTAGATTTAGTTTCGTTGTTCGTTTTAGAACGGTCGTTTTTTAGACCGGTCGTTCTTTGTCTTAGCTGCGTTGTTTGTTGAACAGCTTTCAGAACATCAGAACGGTCGTCATTTAGAACGTCCGGTTTGTTCGTTCTGTTTTTTGTTTCGTTTTTGTTTGCCGGTTTCTCGTCTGTATTTGTGTTGGTTATATATTGTAACCAACCCCTCCTTTTCGGTAACTTTTCAATAAGATTCAGTTTCACAATCTCTCGCTCTGCTCTCTCTCTTCTACTTTTCTCTGTTTTCTGGGTTTTCTCGTTCTACGCTCAAGAACCCAACAATTGGCGCCCATCGTGGGGCACAGTTTCAAGAATTCCAAGAAGCAATGGCAACCAAGTTCGACGTGGAGAAGTTCAACGGCTCTAATGATTTCGGGCTGTGGAAGATCAAGATGGAGGCTATCTTGATACAGCAGGGATGTGATGAAGCGTTGAATGGTGAGTCGAAGATGAGTGATGCCATGTCTCAAGAAGAGAAGAAGAAGATGGGAGATAAGGCAAGAAGTGCAATCATCTTGTGCCTTGGTGATAAGGTACTGAGGGAGGTTGCAAAGGAGAAGACTGCCGCTGAAATCTGGGCAAAACTGGAGTCTCTGTATATGACGAGATCGTTGGCTCATAGGTTGTGCCTGAAGCAGCAACTCTATTCGTTCAAGATGTCAGAATCAAGAACGATAGAGGAGCAAATTGCAGAATTCAGCAAGATAGTTGATGATCTGGAGAATATTGAAGTGAAGTTGGAGGATGAAGATAAAGCTGTCATCCTGTTGAATGCGCTTCCAAGAACCTTCGAGCATTTCAGGGATGCGTTACTTTACGGGAAAGATCAAGTGATCACGTTAGAGGAGGTTGTGACGTCAATTCGAACCAAGGAGTTCCAAAAACTCCAAGATTCGAAGGCAACCGAGGAGGGAGCGTCTGGATTGATCTCGGTGAAAGGGAAATGGAAGAAGCAGGCTGGAAAAGAGAAGAAGCTAAAACCGGACGGTACGAAGCAGGTGCGTTGCTTCAAGTGCCAGAAGATGGGTCATATCAAGAAGTTCTGCCCAGAGAAAGGAAAGGGCGTTCGGTCACAAGAAACCGCTGATGTGGCAGAGGCGTCTGAGGGATATGAATCTGCTGGAGTGTTGGTGGCTTCGTCTGAAGATTCTCAAAGGAGCTGGGTCATGGACTCCGACTGCACCTATCACATGTGCCCTGTGAAGGAGTTTTTTGAGAATCTTGATCAGAAAGAGCATGGAAATGTACTGCTCGGAAATAACAAAGCTTGCCGAGTGCAAGGTGTGGGGTCGGTGAGGCTAAAGATGTTTGACGATCGTGAGATGGTGTTGCAGGATGTAAGGTATGTGCCCGAACTAAAGAGAAATTTGATTTCTATTAGTTCGTTTGATCTTGGAGGTTACACCACTAAAGTTGAAGATGGAGTAATGAGGGTATGTTCTGGAGATTCTGTGGTTGCCAAAGGCAGAAGGACGAACGACTTGTACATTCTGGAGGGATCAACTGTCATTGGTCATGTCTCAGTAGCAAGTGGGACCGAGAATACCGCTCGGCTCTGGCAGTTGAGGATGGGACACATCAGTGAGAAGGGTCTTGAAGAATTGGAAAAGCAAGGCTTGCTTCTGGGAGACAAACTGCAGAAGCTGGATTTCTGTGACCATTATGTCTTAGGGAAATCACACAGGATACCGTTCGGTAAAGGGAAACACTCAACCGAACGTCCCTTTGAATATGTCCATGCTGACTTGTGGGGACCGGCAAGAACCTTAACTCATGGTGGAGGAGCGTATTTCTTAAGTATAATTGATGATTTCTCAAGGAGAGTGTGGATTTACGTTCTAAAAAATAAGTCTGAAACGTTTCAGAAGTTCAAAGAGTGGCACACACAGATTGAGAACCAATTGGGGTGTAGGCTGAAATGTCTAAGAACCGATAATGGGCTGGAGTTCGTTTCAGAGGAGTTTAATGGGTTTTGCAAAGAGAAAGGGATCAGGAGGCACAAAACGGTCGTTGGAACTCCTCAACAGAATGGCTTGGCCGAACGTATGAATAGAACCATTCTGGAGAGGGTTAGGTGCATGTTGCTGGGATCAAGGTTGTCAAAGGCTTTCTGGGGAGAGGCTGCTAATACGGCCGTCTATCTGATTAACAGGAGTCCGTCTTCAGCTCTCAATTTTAAAACGCCAATGGAAGTGTGGAGTGGACGACCGGCTGATTACTCACACTTGAGAGTGTTCGGTTCTTTGGCGTTTGCTCATGTCAGGGGTGATAAGCTGGATTCCCGGGCGGTGAAATGTATCTTTCTTGGATACGCCGAAGGTGTTAAGGGATACAGGTTATGGAGGTTAGATTCTAGACCTTCAAAACTAATCATTAGTAGGGATGTCATTTTTGATGAAACAAGGATGGCAATGCACCCTGAAAACTCTGGAAGTGAGAAGAAGATTCTCGTGGAGGTGGAGCATACTACTAATGGAGCTATTCGGTCATTGGCTGAGGAAAACCGAACGGATGAAGGGCAAGATGAAAACGTTCGAACGATAGAGGAGAACCGAACGGGTGAAATTCGAACAGACCTTGGTGATGATACAGATGGTATATCTGGCGAGGGAAGTCATGGAAAAGCTGCTGGTGTTGATTTGAGAAACTATCAGCTTGTTCGTGATAGAGAAAGAAGGATCTCTAAGCCAACCAAACGGTTTGGAGAGGCAGATCTAATCTGCTACGCCCTGAATGCTGCTGAAGATCTTAACCGATCGGATGAACCGAGAAGTTATAAGGAGGCTCTTGACAGCAGCGAACGACATCTTTGGCAGGGTGCTATGGAGGAAGAGTTGGAGGCTTTGAAAAAGAATAGCACCTGGAGATTGGTGGATCTGCCGAAGGGTAAGAAGGTTATAGGTTCGAAATGGATTTTCAAGAAAAAGAAAGCTATACCGGGCGGTGAGAAAGCGAGGTACAAAGCTAGGCTTGTTGCCAAAGGCTTTTCTCAGATTGAAGGTGTAGACTATCATGAGATCTTTGCTCCAGTGGTTAAGCATTGTTCGGTCAGAGTTCTGATGGCAATAGTTGCTCATTGCAATTTGCATCTTGAACAGTTGGATGTACGAACGGCTTTTCTGCACGGCGATTTGGAGGAAACCATCTATATGAAGCAATCGGACGGTTTCGCTGTGGATGATAGGGTGTGTCTGTTGCAGAAGTCACTTTATGGCTTGAAGCAAAGCCCAAGGCAGTGGTACAGGAAATTTGATGATTTTCTGATAAAGCTGAACTTCAAGCGGTGCAATTATGATGACTGTGTTTACACTCTGAATCATGACGGTGAAATGTTATATCTTCTGCTCTATGTGGATGATATCCTGATTGCCAGCAGTGACAGGAGCATGATCGGTGAGATGAAAGCAAGGTTGGGGGATGCTTTCGAAATGAAGGAGCTAGGAGAAGCGAGACGGATTTTGGGCATAGACATTAAAAGGGATAAACCGGGCGGTAACCTTTTTCTGTCTCAGAAGTGTTATTTGCAGAAGGTAATTTCAAGGTATCGGATGACTAAATCTAAAATGGCCAGCACACCGATCGGTCAACACTTGAAACTTACCAAGGAACAATGCCCAAAGACCGAGGAGGAAAGAAGGAAGATGGAATCTGTTCCATTTTCAAATGGGATTGGGAGCATTATGTACGACATGGTCTGCACAAGACCGGACCTGGCGCACGGTGTAAGTGTTTTCAGTCAGTTCATGATTAATCCTGGACCAACACACTGGGAAGCGTTGAAGTGGATGCTCAGATATATAAGGGGGTCACTTGATACTGGATTGTTTTTCCAGAATAACTTTCAAGGTGGAGGTTATATAGAAGGTTTTGTTGATTCTGACTTTGTCGGATGCATGGACACTAGAAAATCCCGTTCGGGATATGTGTTTACGTTGTTTGGTACTGCTGTTAGCTGGAGGTCTACATTACAGTCGGTTGTTGCTTTGTCAACTACGGAAGCTGAGTACTATGCTCTTGCTGAAGGAGTTAAGGAGGCACTGTGGTTGAAAGGTTTGGTTCAGGAACTGGGTTTTAATAAAAAATCTGTATGTGTTCATTGCGACAGCCAGAGTGCCATACATCTGGCCAATCATCATATTTACCATTCCAGAACGAAGCATATTGACGTCAAGCTGCATTTTGTCAGAAGCATTGTAGAATCCGGTGACGTTCAAATCTGCAAAATTGCATCCGAAGACAACCCTGCAGATATGTTGACAAAGCCGCTCGCTAAGGAGAGGTTTCTTATGTTGTTGTCCAGGATTGGGTTTCTACCGTTCGGTCACTAATTGTTTGACCGTTCGTTTTTTGTTTTTTGTTTCTTTGAAGCAAGTCTAGGTGGAGAATTGTTATTTAGACTTAGCTTCGTTGTTCGTTTTAGAACGGTCGTTTTTTAGACCGGTGGTTCTTTGTCTTAGCTGCGTTGTTTGTTGAACGGCTTTCAGAACATCAGAACGGTCGTCATTTAGAACGTCCGGTTTGTTCGTTCTGTTTTTTGTTTCGTTTTTGTTTGCCGGTTTCTCGTCTGTACTTGTGTTGGTTATATATTGTAATCAACCCCTTCTTTTCGGTAACTTTTCAATAAGATTCAGTTTCACAATCTCTCGCTGCTCTCTCTCTTATACTTTTCTCTATTTTTTGAGTTTTCTCGTTCTACGCTCAAGAATCCAACAATATACGTTTGGTGTGTAAAAGAAGTTGTTTTATAGCGTGTTTAAAAACATGTGTAATGTTTTCTTCAAAAATTAAGAAAATAAAAATACAACGTGTGCCATGGACTCTAGATGTTTTGCTTTTATAACAGCATTAAATAATATTTTTTAATTAAAGATCCAAATTATTTTCATCCAAAACGTTTAATATGTATTTTTATTGAGATTATCTCAAGTTTGTTAAAGTAAACTTATTTCTTTTTTATGTATTGAAGTTAATTTATCAATTTAACTTATATTTTATTATAAGTGAGAAAGAAGAAAATTCTTGTTGAAGATACCTTGATTAATGGGTGTAAATTTTGGCTTACTGAAATAAATTTTGGTCTAAAAATCACACATCATATTCCAACTTCAAATATTTCTTTGTCTTGTTTTGTTGTGGCTATTTTGTTCTTAAAAATGTTTAATTAAGTGAAAAAACAAGTAGAATTAAAAATTGATAATTCTCGTGCTGTTAATGTCAACATATCATCATCATCATATTCTTAACGATGCAATTCACTATAATTACTTCTAAGCATAGTTATTGTTATTAAAAAAATAATTATTTGACTAATAAAATTTTTACATTCATTTAACATTATATTTTTCTACTTTTTACTTTTAAAAAAAAATAAAATAAAAATAATATTTTTACCACCATTTAACCTTTATACTATATGTGAATGAATGTAAAATTACTTCATACTATCATTATTCATTGTTATTACTGCCATGATATATCATGACAATTGTAGTTTTCAACATTGGCATCATTGCACAAATACACTTTTATACTACAATTTTAATAGAATAGAGAATTTCTAGATTAAATTTATTTTGAAACTAAAATTCAAAGAAAACAAAACAAAATTTTCAAAAACAAAAAATTTATTATAATTAAACTTTCAACTAAAAATCATCTTTTAGGATTACTTGTTCATCACCGGATATTGGTATCTAGTCTTTTGAACTTTTATTTGTTATACTTGGCTTTGAGATTTTGAGTATCTCTTGCTCATAAAAAACCTGTAAGGAAAGAAGATGCCATAAAATCGAGAAACAACAAAAAGGAGAAGGAAACAAAATAAACATACTGAGATTCTTATGGTTTTTATTTTATCAAAACAAATACATTCTTTATTTATACATGGAACTTCTTCCAGTGCATTACATATATATGATAATTAAGTAGTTTCTAGAAAAGAAGCAATCAGACACAACTGCTATTATACATGGAAAGATAAGATTGATGGTAGTGAAGGGCATGCATGCATGCATGTTTACTGATATAAGAATCATGAAGCTATTATGTTCATGATTTTTTTGTGGTGTTTTTGCAGAAAATCTGTTGTATAGTGGGAGGTTTTGCAGGCTGGGAGCTTGAATGTTTTGGTTGTGGTGGTTTGGAAGGAGAAGGACAAAGGGAACTTTGGATAGTGACTTTTTTGGGTGTTTCCATGGACACTACTACACTAACTACACTTGTTTAGCTAAAGCTGTGTTTTGAGAAACTCAGCATCCGATAAACCGCAATTTATAGACATCTTAGAACCCAAAACCATGTGACCTGTTTCTCCCTTTTATATTCTTCTAATATTCTCATGCATGCACTTATAAGTATATCACCTCATAATTGCATCTTTTATCTTTATTTAATTTTTGGTTTGCTTTTTTACTAAATTTATAACTTACCATTTGATACATGTCAAATCTATGTTCCTCCCGTTAAAGTTAGGTTTAATAGTATCAATGGTCCTAGTTTTTTTTTTTCTGTTCAATATTGTCCTAAAGAATGTAATTTATGTTCAATTTAGTCCTGCAGACGGCGTTTAAATAGTTAAGATACACTGTCTAGTTGTGCAAAACCCAAATAAGATGGCATTTAACTATTGTCATGTAACCATCTTCATCAACCTTCAGTTCAAACAAAAACTCAAACCCTAATTTCTCTCTAGCCAGTGCTGGTCACGATTCTTGTTCTCTCTCGCGGGTCATTCGCAATGAAGAAGAAGATGAATACGTTGCAACCTTGCCCTTGTGATGGATGTTGGTGGTCTTACACTAGGTGGATGTGCAATTTTAGGGTTATGTGGGTTTCTAATTTGGGATTTTTGGGCTAATTATGCTTCCTTGCAGGTTGATGAAAGCATGAGGAAGAAGTACGTTCGCAAATATAGTGGTTCTTAGGCGCGATTGGGTTGAGGGTTTCGAACTACTAGGCTGCTTCAATGGAGAAAGACGAACTCGTGAATCACAGCGGTGTTATTTCTGGGTTTTTGTGGGTTTTCTGGATTGGATTTGATGCAGGTTTCCGGTGCAGTTGATGATGGTGGAAGTGTGCTTTGCGGCGACTGGCGCGAGGTTGATGGTGGAAGGAAAGGATGATGGGTGACGCTATGGTGGCAGCGCGAACTGGGAAGAAGATGATGGTGAAGGCGGGCGATGAAGGTGGTGACGCGTGGAGGTGGTCGTATAGCGGCGTCCCGGTGATGGTCTTCTGGGTTGTGTTTGCAGGTTTGTGGTGATTGCGGTGGTGACATGAGGGTTTAGGTGTGGCGGCGCTAGGGTTAGATGGCTAAAGAGAAATTAGGGTTTCAGCTTCTGTTTGGGCTGAAGGTTGAAGAAGATGGTGACGTGACAGTAGTTAAATATAATCTCATTTAGGTTTTACACAGCTGGACAGTGGACCGTTAAGGATTTAAACAACATCTGCAAAAAGGACTAAATTGACGAAACTGCAAAGAAAAACTTAAACAATTTCAAACAAATTTGACGAAAATAAAAATATTAGTGCTATTAAACCTTAAAGTTATTTTTCATCCTAGTAGGAACATGATGTCATCAATCTTTTACTTTCGTTTTATTAATTTTATACTTAATAATTTAATTTATATTTTAATTAAATGCTTTAATCTAATACAAATTATTATTTACGGTAGTTATAAGGGTGTAAAGGGAATCCAGTGTTGTCAAACAGGTGAGAATTTAAAAATTTAAAATATTTTTTAACCGAGAAGAATACGAGAGAAGAGAGAAAAAAAAAATAAGAGAGAAGAGACGTGAGTTGTGTATGCTTTCAAAAAGAAATATTGGACACCTATTTATAGGTGAGAATGTCTATCTTGTAGGCCACAAGCTATAGGAGACTAATGTCTTCCTTTATATACAGTAAAAGATATGTAATGACTTTCAAAAGTAGAGTCCAACGTTCCGTAGAAGAAACTCATTATTTCAGGCAATCAAAGTATATAGGTTATCGTTAAGATTGAACTAGTACCTATATTTTGTCAATAATTTAAAAAATGTCAACGTGTTTTAAAGATCTCGTTTTTTAAAGTGTAACTTATTATACGTAATTGAATGTTTTAAAAAAATTTCTGTTAATTTATTATTTTTAATTTCATGTTTAACTCATGTAAGAAGTCAATAACTAGTTTTTGAATATATTCGTCTATTCATTTAGGATTTATTACGTTTATTAATTTTCATAAATACGGCGATTTGATTTTTATTCCCGGCAACCTAATAATTAAAATAAAAGACAACTTAAATATATTTCTCTTACTTCACTCTTTTATATATTTTTTAATAACAAAATTGTATTAAATTTTATTAATTTTAATAACATATTTTATCATATATCTAAATATATCATGTCAACATATACGATATAATATTTAGATATATACTGATGACGTTATCATTATTAAATATAGTAAAAGCTTAAAAAAAAAAGTTTAATCGATACGTTGTAGGAACTAAACAAGGTATCAAAATTTCATTGATTTTAAGCATATTTTATAAAACCGCAGTACCTTTTGAAGAAAAAATGTTACAGATACGAACATGAATTAAAAAAAAACGTATATATATGTATTAAAGACATAAAAAATATATAGTAGGGTAAAGTACAAAACTTCAGATATCAAAATACCAAATCAAATATTAAACAAACAAAAAACATATTGACTGTTGTAGTTGAAACATATAATGGATGCTAAGTGGCTGACAACTTTTAACAAGAAGACGCGAAATATATTCGATTGTAATCTTGCTTTGGCTTTATAATTTGATTAAAACAGTTAATTAATATTAGGGTTAATTAGGTTATCACGATTCTAAATTCTTCACACATAGCCAAAGTGAAACGACATAGATCGGTGGTGTCTAAAAGTGGAGCAGTAATAATTTATAAACCATTCATTATTTGAATGTTTGAAATATATATTACAGTATGGTCTACTACATTCATATGTAGTATGATTTGTCTTGGAATCAAACATCATTTAGGCCGTTTATTTAAGCCACTTTTTTAGGTTGTCGATCCCGATCGTCTTTTCAAGTTGTTCATCTAGACTCTTCTCTCATATAGTCTATTCAAGCTGTCCTTCCAAGTTATCCACTCGGGTCGTCTTACTAGACCATCCACCCATACTGTCCTTCCAAGCTTAGGCAGTGCTCAGTATGACCTAATAGTATGGTCAGATTATTAGTGGTAATGACTCATTAAGTCTCTAATGCAGATTAAAGTGTGATTAGGTCATCATTAGGCTGTCAGAAGGTAAAGGCCCATCAATATTATTATAAATAAAAGTTCCATATATGACTTTAGAATAATTATGCACATTATATGCATCACTTGTTGCTTTATATAGGATCTCATATATAATAATCGACACATCAATGCTTCTTCATTTTGTACTAGTATAGCTACCCTTATGATCTTTTCAGTAAATTAAAATGTTTGGCTTAAGACTAAAAATCAAGTTGAAAGAAAAAATGCATTCATTCTTTTCAGCAATGCTTTTGAGTGAGTTCATCAATTTGACAGGATAGGACTGATGAAAATCATCTTTAGTACTGCTAAGTTTAGGAAAAAAATTTCAGTCCACTTGTCTAAACGAATATTACCACCTTTTATTTGACAATTTTTTTTAAGTTAAACCCATTTAGTTGTCCCTATTTTTGTAGGTTTTTCCCAGTTCGATCCCCGTTTTATTAGAATCCCTAATTTAGTCCTAAAAGATACTAATTTGAGTCAATTGGGTCCATGTCGTTAAATTGGCTTAACAGGATTAAGTTTTTTATGAGTTGGGACGTTGATGTGGCCAGTTTTTGCCACATCACTCCTACCACGTCAGCGTCTTTCCCAACAACAAAAACCCTAACTTCCCTCAAGAGTGAAACCCTAGCCGTCGCAAGCAAACCCTAATGTCGCCATCGTAAAGCAGCTGCGAAGCCTTCAGTCTCGTCGTCACCACCTTGTTGCGTGGCTCGTGTCCAGAGGTGAGAAAGGCTCCTTTCTTTTATAATTTTGCATGTCACACATAAAATGGTAGTTAGAGGGAGGAGAAATAGTTCTTTCGGGCATGCATCTTTTTCGCTTAGAAGTGGGAAAAAGGCCTATGAGTTTAGTTTCTCTTCTTCAATTTAGGACTGAGAATGTTAAATAACCTCTTGTCCACTTGGGAGAGGCTTAGTTTATAGGTTTGTGTTGACTTCAGAGTAAACGTTCTATCTTTCTTTTGTCTCGTTTGGGAAACATGATGAGTATTATTAATACTCTTAAACACACCATTTTACATCCTTAACTACCAAGGTTTTTTTAAATAAAGGGATTTAAAACCTAGAAAGGGAGTTTTAGGTCAGCCCTTAAGTGTTGTATCTGAAGGGCATTGGTGGAGATTTCTTAGGCCGGATTTGAGGCTATGAGAGGCTAGGTTTTGGGTCGTTTTAGGGCAAACCTAGAGTAGCATACAAGGAGAGGATATAAGGATACTTTGCCCTAACTTCAGCGATTGAATGTTGCATGTGAGAGGTAACCCTACCCCTTTCACACCGAGAGAGTGTTGAGAGAAGAAAGAACCGTGAGGTTGAGGAGAAGAGTAGCATTTGTCGTAAGGAAGGAGAGGTTGCTCAGTGTGTTAGAAGCCAAAGGAACCCTAAAGGATCTCGGGAAAACAAGGTAAGGGGAGCAATTTAAAATTTGTTGTAGTTTTGTTTGGGGTACATGGCATTGCTTCACGAGTTGGGTCATGTTTTTAATGTGTGTCTGCTATTCTACTTCGTTCACGAACGTAGCTAAGGGTGGTTATCCTGTATGCATGAAGGTAGTGATTCACCTAATGGTTTGAGTGGTTGTGGGTGTAGATGTTGTGGGAAAGGAGAAAGGAAAGGGTTAGGATGGAAGAAGGAGTAGTTAGGAGTGATGGTTGTGGAGGAGGTTGTGGATGGTTGTATGTAAGTGTTGTGAAAGAAAAAGAAGTAAGGAGGTGTGGGTGCAGGAGTTGTTCTCGAGTTGGGGTGAGGAGTGTGGAGTGTGAAAGAAAATGGTAGTAGGGGAAGAAATGAGTGTGGGTTATTCGAGTCTGTGTGTTTGGTCAATTCCACACTTTCTAACACAGAACTTGGCAACTTAGGGATCTAAACAAGTCATAATTGACCCAACAACAGACCCAAACCCTCTACTTTAGAATTTCACTAGTCAAAATCCTTAAAAATGAATCAAAAACCATACAAATTCAACCTATCAACTACCAACCAGTTCTACATCAGATTTCACTTAACTCAAAGGTTAAACAAGTTTCAAATGACTATAAAACAGACTCAAAATTCAGTTTTCCCCATTTGACCGTTGCCTCAACTTCTCACCTATCAAAACCTCATTTTGAGACCAAAAACCAACTTATAACTCAACCTACTCTCTACTTCCCAATGCTACATCAATTTTATACCATTTATACTTCATAACAACAACATTCACAAGCTCATTTGAGTCCAAATCAAAATCATCAATGTCATCATGCATCCAATAACCAAGCACACTTATTAAAACACAATTAACACTAAAACAATCATTTCAATTATAACCTAACCAACTTAACATTATTCCTCACAACATAGCAAACATAACCTCATGCATCATAACACGAAATTAAGGACAATATTAGCTTCCTTTATTTGTTAGAAGACCAAACAACCTTAAAGAACCCCAAACAGTTCCCACATATCAAAGGACACTAATTGTGCCTACGAACAACAAAATCATAATCAGAGTATGTTGTTAGGAACACTAATCAACAAGGAACTAACAAGAAAGGTTGAATGACACCTGCGAGGAATCCCTTTTGCATGTGTCTTAAATTGAAAACTAAAGAAAAGGAACAAAAATTGACTTACTTTATATAAAAGACTAATCGGTTGAAAGTGGATAACTAACTATCGTGATCTTCTATAGGCACTTTCTGATCGTCGAACAAATATCTCAAAAGTTATAATTTTTAGAAAAAAGGAGAGAAAAATCAAAGAATAAGTTTTAGAGATATTACGAGTATTTTAGATAATAAGACGTGTTGATAAAATTTTATTTATATTATTGAACTATTTTAACATTAAAATATTGTCTCATTATCTTAAACAATTATGATATTCTAAGTTATTAGATTATTGAATTACATGAGTTTGATACCATAATGATTTTTTTTACTGAAAATATATTTAACTTTATATTATTGTTAAATTAAATGAAAATAATTTTTTTTTTTTTAACTTTTAAAAGGATGATTACAATAAAATTGTTAACATGAATTACACGAATGTGTATCCCATACCACTCTTAAATAACCTGATACTTTGCATATCTAAAATTCTATAATCTATACAGCTGTAACATTTTATTCGCTCTATATTCTTTTTGATGGAATCTTGGCTTACAGCTCGCGCTATCTTGGACAATCTAAAAAAGAGCCAGTAATCAGAAAATTACCCTGTTTCACAAATTATTTTTTTTTTCAAAACACCTTTTTATTTTAAAAACACAAGGAATAATGTAATAGTTTGTTTGTAAAAGTGTGTTCAACTCACTTTTTCCAATATAAAAAAAGACTAAACACAAAGTTCTAAAACTTTACCCATTGCTCTTCATTTCTCCACGATTCTCTCTACTTACGTTTTCATCAAGGTCATCTCAGGGTAATATTTTGACATCAGTTTTATATTCAGCATCTCAAATAAAACTTTAAATCATAATAAAAAATATTTTTACGATAAAAATATTTTTTCTTTCATAAAAATATTCTATAATAATAAATATATGATTACGTATAAGTGTAAAAACATATCCCTAAACTAGGTCTTGTAAAATCTTTAAATTAACAAAAAGTGAATGCAATATCTTAAAAACATTTATAATGTGAGATAATAGGATCACAAAAAAGTGAAATTAATCTCATACTTTGACTTTGTGATAAAGATATTCTAAGAACATAATGTCTATAAGATATACCGATTAATAAGTATTTCATATATGACATAACTATATTTATAGTTTCACAAACTTTGAAAAATATTTCAAAACAAGGATTTCAGATGTAAAAGGAAAAAATATAAAAAAAAATGGATATAAACATTTAAGATTTATAAAAATACAACAATGAATAGTTTTTATAAAATATATTAAATGACATAAAATTAGTTATCATTTGAAATTTTGTATTGGCCTATTATACATGCTTATTTTTTTCAAAGTTTATATATATAAAGGCTGGGAGCACAAGGAACAAACTAAATTGGGTTGGGAAAGTAAAAGGAATATAAATAATAAAAATATAAAGAAGAAAGTCACAAATTTTATTTATTAATATATTTATAAATATAAAGTGGAGATTCGTTACAAAGAAAAAAGATAATAAACATTTCTTATTTGCAACACACTTTTTAGATCATATGCTTATTAAAAGAAACTACATAATTATTTTCACACGAAAGAATCATATCAAAGTTAACGAATATTATGTTCATTTCCTAAGTGTGTGTGATTATATATATATATATATATATATATATATATATATATATATTATTGCACCTTATTATAGAAACTATGCTACAACAATACTAATACTTATAAAGTCTTCATTTCTCATACATGGTTAGATATTTTCTTATAAAAAAATTATCAAGAAAATTTTTTAATTAATATTTTTATTTCGACAATATTAACGAAATTTTAATAATGAAAAAAAAATTGTTCAATAAAATAGTGTTTATTGACAAAATTTGTTGATTTAAATAAATAAGTCAATAAAATAAATTTTATCGATAAATTTTATTAATAAATTCTAATATTTTAATTACCCACAAAAATATACAACACTAATAAATATGTTTGTAAAATTTGTTGATAACTTATAATTTTCGTTACTAATGAATATTTTCATCAATAATCGATAAAATAGCTATCAAAACTTCTCTTTTAGCTTTGATTGTGATAAAATCTGTTGATAATAACTTTTTTTAAATCGTTAGTAAATTCTTTAGTAATTAATTTTTAAAATAGTTATCAATAAATTCATCCGTAATTATATTTTTAAAAAGTTTTCAATTATTTTAACGATAAATATATTTATTGAAATTGATGCCAATTTTTCATCAAAATTGGAAAAAAATTTATTAGAATGAGAATGAGTGATGAGGAGAAGGAGAAAGAGAAGAAAAAGGAATAGGAGAAGGAGAAGGACAAGAAGAAGACGAAAAAAAAGAAGAAGACCAAACAATTGATATTTATCAATAATTATCTATGAATTTTTCTATTCATCGATAAAATTTATTGACGAACATCTCAACGACAAACTTTTGGTCATTAGTAAATCGTGATAGTTTTACTTGATTGATAGATTTTTGTTATTATTGATAAATTTTAGTTATCAATAATACTAAATTTTCTTATTATGCAAATATATTGAATTGGTAATATAAAATCAATCAACATAATATAAAAGTATTATTCACTTTAGAATTTATAATACTATAATGATTTTATTCTTAAATTATATTTAATTTATCATTATTCTTAATTTTTAAACTATGTGAAATTGTTCAACATATTAAATAGATTCCTTGGTTGATTCTAAACAAAAACAAAGATTTTTCTTTAAAATCACTCTCTATTTACAAATTATGACCATATTTGAATCTTAAGTCTTTTAAGACATTATTATTGGTGTCAACTATTGTATTTTGAGATATTATAAATGAAAATCTTGGCATTATTTAATGAGAGTATATATTTGAATTGTACTCAATCTCAACTTTTAATTAAATTGGATAAAACTATTAAACATAATGAAATAAAACTATTTGCGTACTATTAACAATTTAGATTAGTGCTTTAATTACACAAAGATGTAAAACTTTGGGGCGATATAATTTTCCATCCTATTGTCTTGTACAAGTTCATAACCCTGTGTTCAAAATAAATTTTTTTTATTCTTAAATCTTTTATTTTTTAAACCAGCGAAATTCATGCACAACATACGTAACTTTAATGCGTTATAATTTAACATTATGTTAATTATAAGTATATATTGATATAAATTCCTTTTAAGTTCTGTCGAAATATTAAATTTTCAATTTTTTTTTCTAACGAAGTGTACTTACCGGTTATATAATATGATCAAAAGAATCATTATTAATCTTGTCATTTAATAGATGTATGTGAGAAGAATATTACCTTGAGGAAGACTGGTTAATTATATATGTAATTAAAAAAATTTGAAACTAGAAGCTTTTAGGACGAAATTAAAAGAAAATAAATAATGATAAAATTAGTGAAAACAAATAAATAAACTTTTCATTGTTACTATTGTTTTAAAATACCTATGATCATTTACTAGCTTGCATCATATTGGATTTAAAAACTTAAAATTTCGAGAACAAACTAAATCAAACCCTTTAATGACCTAGAATCATAACCTAATTTGACTTTAATATAGAAAATTTTCGTATAGATCAGAATTACATCTCATTAATTTTAGAAGCTTAATGTTAAATACGAGCCTCTTGACCCAACGTCCACAACCTACTATCATTATATAAAATATAAGTTTGTCAAATAATATAATTAGGTTTTAACTTTAACTTTTTGCTTAAATTAAATACGAGTCTTTTAAACTAATATAATCATGGTTTATTACTTATGCTCCTCTTATCATAGCACCACGTAAAGAGTCTTCGAAATTTTAAACAAACCTTATTTATGATTAGAAAATAAAAATAAAAACTACAAAATTAAAACTTTGAAACTTTTACATTGAAAAATGTGAAACTAAGAAACATCTAATTAAACACTTACTTTTTTAAATTTAATTTACCACTTAAAGCACTATGTTAATGATCTAAATGTAAGAACCTAGTTCCAAAAATTTTAAACTACGATAAAAAGATAATTAAAGAATAAATATACTTTCTAAAAACAACCGGCTGAGTGAGAAAAAAGCTATAAAACATAGCACTACTTAAATGTCTCCAAAAGAAAATAGAAGACAAAATTTTATGAAGAAAAAGGAAATAATGAGCATCATACATTACATTTAATCTTTCGTTTGTGAACATGATATTACATGTTTGTCTTCTTCCATCACACATGAAAACTCACATTATTTAGCAAACTATGAGCAATTGCAAAAGCTATAATATAAAGGTTATTGCTATTACATATAAAAAGCTAAATATTGTTTTAACACTACATGATATAATAAAGTTGAAAAATCATAATTTTTAATATAACATAGATAAAAATACAGAAGACAGAAGTGGTTGACCAGACAATCATACAATATAATGATAATACTTATACATGAAAGTGAAGACTAATAAGTCATTTTTTGATAGTGTTTTTGGAGAAGATTTGTTGTATAGTAGGTGGAGGTTTAGTAAGAGAAGAGCTTGGAGCATTTTGCCCCTTTGAAGGTGGAGGGTTTTTGGGACAAAGAACATTTTGGATTGTAATCTTTTTAGGTGGTTCCATGGATACCCTTAACACCTGCAAATTAAATGCTTTGAGAAACTTACCCTCGTTAAGGTACAATTTATAGGATGAACTTGTATTAAAATAGTCCAACATGATGGCGTTTTGCCCACCATATATTCTCATGCATGCAAACCCTAGATCATATTCTCCTTTATTTTATATATTACTATGATATAATGTACCATATGCCAATGAATGTATACAATGTTTGATTAAAATCAAATATAAGTAACACAAAATAATTTTACACGGTTGAAAATGTTGATTTTTTTATTTGTTTAAAAACTGTGTTTGTAATTTGTGAGACCATTAATGTAGTGAGAGTTCCACTCAAAATCACGATACCAAATATTAATTTTTTAAATCATCTTTCAAACTCCAAAAGCACAATATTAAAAAAAGAAAGAAAGCTTAACGGTGACAAGGTTTATTATATATATATATATATATATATAGAAAAAATATATAAAAAAAGACTTATAAAAATATTACTTTAAAGTATTGAATTTGTGGTTATAATTAATCTTTTATATAAGTATAATTGATATCTCATCAGTCTAGAACTTTTCTTGAATTTTTTTAAATATCCAATGTTTTATAATAAATTTGACACAATCTCCTCCATAATTGGAAAAGGGATTTGAAAAAGATATTTTCAGATCAAATGTGTTTGTCTCTATTTTAAATTACCAAAACAACATTAATTTATATGATATTTATTTTAAAATTCATATAATTATGTTTTTCATTATTATTTAACATTATACAAGATAAAATATACTCTCTTCATATTGAATCTTCAATCATATAATGTTTCATTTTTTATTTTTTTTAAAAATATTTAACAAATATTAGTGTAGATGTGGATAAAAACTACTTAAGAGAGACAAGATATAAATTTTATAAAATAAGTATTCGTTGTTGCTTTGAAATCAAAGATGAGTATAATAATCATTCTCATTTCACTTTATTGTTATTTCCTAAGTTAAAAGAATTAAAATTAAAAATTTAATGGGCAACTCAATAAATTACAAATAGTGTTTCAATTAATTTATAAAAATGATCTCTTCTGATATAAATATTTTAATGGATGGGTGGAAAGATAGAATAATGATAAGTTGATATAACTAAGAAAGAAAGAAAAAAGTAATTTTGTTTTATTGCGAGCTGAATGCATGTTCAAAAAGAGTTGTACATGCAGTTACTTTTTATTAATAAATCTATTTTTTTATATTGTTAATACATATTACTATTTAGAAACTTGATGTTTCTTGACAAAATCAAGTCTTAAAAAAAATAAAACGGATTTAAGCCTTTCAGTTTCAAACTTAATTTTGTTCACTGTATTGGTATGTCTTATAATTACAAGAATATATAGTGACCATGGTCAAAATAATGTTATTTTCATTTTCTGGATGAGCTTTTAGATAATGGTGCAGGAATTCAGGATAAAAGGAGGAAGACATGGTCATGATAGAAGTGAATTTTGAAAGCATAAACTTTTTTTAAGGTTTGAATGACTTGACTAGACTATGTAGATCCTTAAATTCATTTGAAGTTTTTCAGCTTTTTCACTACATTTCTTCAACGTATACATTTCCATATACTCTTTTCTTAGTAAAAGTGGAGTTCAATTTTATTTAGAAGGAAGCTTACTTTCTTGTCTTTTCGTTTAGTACAAGAAAGAAAATAAATTCATATAAATAAATAAACATCCATGTCCTTCTAAATAAAATAGTTTGGAAATCAATTTCTATAAGTAAATATTGGAAAATAAATATTTAAATTTTCAGTTGATTTTCATATTTATCCAAAATTTTTATTCTAATTTTTTTATTTATATTTTTTCTTAATTAAGTTCTGACTATGTTTTAAACTAAAAAAATATTCTTTTTCAAATTAATACTAAATTTAACTTTTATATAAATATTATAATTATTATAATAATATTTTTATTAATATATATATAATAAGATTAAATTCACTTAAGTTAACAAGAATTGAATTAATATCCCTTCCAATCTAATAATTTAATTAAAATTTTCAAATAAACACGATTAAACCATATAAATTTTGAAAATACAATTGAAATAAAGATAAATAAATATAACATTTACATCGCATTAAATCAATATATCAAAGTTAAAGTTTTTATAAAAAAATATATAAAGCTAAATTATTGTTTAAACTATTAAAAAACTATAATAATAATCAATATTAAACTCAAGCAAGGGAACTAACTTATAAATTAACAAGTAAAAATATAACAAAAATGAAAATAAAAAAAATTCTATATAATATTATTTTTTATGGATTATACCATACGGGTTAATCCGTCCACTTAGTTATTGGTCCATACACAAACAGCAAATTATAAAGAAGAGATATAGAAATTTTATCTCCAAACTTTCATTTTCATGACTAAGGCTACCCAAAAATAAACATACATAAAATATTTGGGTCCGTATAGCCAATCCAAAAAAACTTATGATTTTGTTTCGGGTCGGGTCAAACAGAACCACGACTGCTTCTTCTACCCACAAGCGCGATTTTGACTACCACCATTCTGTTCCGCAATTCTGCGACGGCCAAAGCGGCTGCCATGAACCGTCATGCAGAAACCGTTTCACCACTGTCTTGATGTGGTGGTCGGCAACGAACCCGCCACCAAATTCCGCCGTGGCCGTTATTTTTTTCATTTCTTGTAATCTTATATTTTGGTTTGCACCTAACAAAATCGCTAACATGTCATAGAAGATAGGAATAGGAAATGGTGCCATACATATTTAAAAACATCAGAAAAGAAATCATAAGGGAGTAATTAACTAATCAAGCACAACTAGTTTCTGATATTCTGACCCAGAAATTGCTGCTTCCATGGTTTCTACGGAGTTTAGCTCTCCCTCCTTGTCCAAGAACAATGTGAGCAAATTCTTAGAAAACCCACTGAGCAATGCCACTCCTTTCTGATTTGCTGGCACTGGGGTGGCCTTAGAGTCTCTCAGATTCCAAAAAATCATCTGAGGCACCACATCGCCAAACCCTTTCTCTCCAAACTTCCTAGTGATTGCTTGGTAATCAGTCTCCCAAGGGTTTGTTGAGGCTTGATCAAACTCCATGTCACTGAACACAAACAACTTCTTTATCATCTGATCCGCTTTCAGATTCCCACTCACAGCCACCTCCAAGATCAGATCAAACACCTTCTGAAAATCAGTGTTCCAGCCCGCATCCATGTTCATCACAAACTCCTTCTTCGACTTGAGATCATCCCCTTTAATCAAATGAAGTTGAGGGTCAGCAGAAAAAGTCACAACCTTCCCCTTCCAAGGCTCCTCACACAACTCAGACACCAACAACCCCAATGCCACACACACCTCCAGGGGCAACCCGTCCATACTCCCAGACACATCACAGACAGCCAAACAACTCTTCATCGTCCCTTTCTTCTTCAAATCATCAACCACCCTCTTCCACTGCAAATCAGCCACATCCCCACAATCCCCATTATCCAATGACCTTATGATCTGATGGGGAAGCAAAGCACCGGCAGCAATAGTACTCTTCCCTGACTTCAGTTTTTCCTTGCACCACTCTCTTTTTTGAATTTCGCGGGCATCGGAACCTTCTACAAGGAGATAAAGGATTTCGGGGAGGTCCTTGAAGTATCCAAAGTCAGCGAGGGAGGGAATGTTAGCAGCGAGGGTTTTGGGGTGGTGGCGATGGAGCCAGATCGCCGCGCCGTAGAAGTTCCGGCGGTCGGACTTGCCGGTACCGCGGATTCCACGGAGGTTGCAGACGAGTTTTAGGGCGGTGAGGGAGTTGTGGGCCCACGCAAGTTGGAGTCTTTGGAGGAGGGTCGCTGGTGGGGTGTCCGGAACCACGTGGAAGAAGAAGTCCAGACATGGGTTCCCCGTGGTGAGAAATGTTGGGGATGAATTTTCCGTTAAGGTCATGTTTGGGGACACCATTAGGTCCATGAAGGGGTCACTTGGAGTGGTGCCTGTAACTGTTGGGATTGGAGCCGGGTCGGAGGCTGGGGCTGGGGCTGTTTGGGCGAGGGTTGCGGTGGGTCCGGCGATGTAGATTTCAGGTGGACCTATAAGGGTTGGATTGCTCATTGTGTTGACGAAGATAATGGATGATGTGATTTTGGGTTGTTACGTATGAGCTTATGCGAAGAAATTAGTATTGAAAGAAAAATTTAAGTTGTGATGAAGTAGATTTAGTTAGAGAAGATGAAGTTCTGAAATTTTGGAATTATTTAGACGAAGGTAAAGTGTATTCATAGCTTACTCTTTACTTCGGAATTAAGTTTTCTTTACTTCGGAAATAAGTCTTTATTCCGAAATAAGTTTTAGGTGAAAATAATTTTATTTATATTTTCTTTTTGTTAATTCAATTTTAATGTGGTTTCAATTTTATTTAATATAATTTTTTTTAATGTAACGTGTCATGATTCTTTTAATCGTTTTAATCTTCCCTAATTTAAAAAAAATTACCTATCATATCAATATTACGTAGTAGTAACCGTATTAGGATAATTGTATTTGATATTTAACTTAATTTTTGTATTCGTTATTTTTTTAATTTAATTTTTTTAATTAAAGTAATTTTATTTTTTTCAGATTAAATTTAATTTTTATATAAATGTTATATTAATATTTTTATTAAAATTAAAATAAAAATTTTAAAACTAAAAAAATTAATATTATTTATTTAAAACTTTAACCGATTAAAAATTACATAAATTATTTAATATTTTATGTAATTTTTAGATTAAAAATCAATTACATTGTTTAATAATTCATGCGATGTTTAAATAAAAATTAAATTTGATTTTAATTTAGAAGTGATAAAATTATTCTATTTAAAAACACTGAATTAAATAAAAATAATTAATATAGGATCAAATTAAATATAACACAATAAAAGGTAATAATAACTTTCATAATTTTTTTGATATGTAGATATTTTTTTAATTTAAAAGTAATCTTAAAAATTTAAGAAATTAAAAAAATTATCTTACATGTAACATATATTGTTTATTTTCTATAAATTATTTAAATGATATTAACAAACATTATTAAATTAAACACAATTGTCTAAAATTAGAATTTTATTAAAAAGAAATATATTTTAACTAAATTTATAAAACCAAATAAAATAAATGACTAAATTAATATTTTAATCTATGTTTTATAAACTAAAGTCTCTTTAAGAAAGTAACATGTCAAATGTGAGGCCTCAACATTCTTTTAAAGCTATTGGGCCTATTGTTAAGGCAGCTTGGTCCATAAATTAAGGACAACATGGCCTTGGGAGAAGACTTCTCAGAAGTCTGATTCACTTTTGTTCAAATTCTTTCTTTCTCTAGAACCTTGCTCTAACCTTGTGCTCTGCCTTCTTCTTACATTTCCAGCACTTTGAACCATTCAATTCTTGATTTGGTGCTGCCAAATCATTCCTGGTGTAGAGAGCTCCATTTCTACCGTTTTCTTCGTTCTGACTGGTAAGTCATTTTCCCCTCTTTCTCTCCACTTTCTTGAACTTAGGACATGCAACTTCGCTAGTTTCATGTTCCTCATGCGTTTTTCCTTTAATTCTCTGCCTATTCGAGCTTTAAGAGTTGTGTTCTATCACCAATTCGGTGATTTGTAGGTTCTGTAAGTTCAACGATGTGTGGGTTCCTGTTAGGGCGTCTTCAATTAGCTTACTGTAAAAACCAAAAGTAAAGGGAGCTAATTATGTTTCTGTATGTTAATTTGCATGATGTGTATGATGGGTAAAATTTCTGAAGTGAGTATGTTATTGGGCTTGAGTTGGATTCCAGTAACTTAAATATGTATATTGTTGGGCTTGTATATTATGCTGCTGCGCTCAAATAGTTGTGCTCTATCATTAAACTGATGCATGCGGAAATTGAGGTTATAAACTGTCTCGGTTGAAATTGATTTGATGAATTGGTCCCTGATTGGAGTGGTTGCAATATGGATTTTGTTGAAGTCAATGCTAGTTTAAGAACCTAGTGGTTGGGTAGTAATTAAGTTATTTTATAATAAGTTGAGTAGTGATGTTGGGCACATGGGGTCTAGAACATCATAGGACAGTTTGGATAGATTAGATAAATCAATAGGGACTTGTTGAGAGCCTTTCTTTGTTGGTAGGATAAAGGAGTCTTAAAAACCTGAGTTGGCACATCCCTAATCATAGAGCAGCCCTGGCCTGGTCCAGTCAGTTGTGACTAGTCATATGTGCTAGCGTCGAAGGTGAGTCTGATGCGTTCAGACATTTGATTCCTCTCCGGTGACCAATTGGATGGTGAAGTGAGGTTGGGAACAAGCATTCTGTTGTGATAAGAAATTTAGTAGGCAGTCTAACAATTAGGGGAGCATTTTAAGTTGTTTGAAGGGAAGCGAGAGGGTGATTTTGTGCAGTAGGAGTATGAGGTGCATTTGGTCTGTTTAGGTAATCTAGACAAGTCAACTGGGACTTATTAGGAGCATAAAACCGGTCTAAAACTTAATAAAAATGGTAGAATTGAATTGGGGGTCTTAAGTTATAGAATTTGAGGTTTTAGAACTAAGTTCATGTTTAAATCACTCTAAGATTAATTCACAGTTGTTAAAATCCATCTAGACAAGTTTAAATAGGTCCATATCACGTGTTTGAGGTGTTAGAAGTTAAGTTGGAGGGTTAGAATTGGTTGAAGGGACATGAGTTGCATGATTATGCAGAATTGACGTTCTGCAGATCATGCAGACTCGCTATGTGGATATTCTCGCATAGCGAGTCGCTCTAGGGGGGAGCTCTTTGTCCAGGCTCTCTCGCTATGCGGCTCTGGTGTGCTATGCGAGAAACCCTAGGTCTGTTACCAGGGCGAATTAATTCGCAAGGCAAGACAAGTTGGTGCGCTATGCGAATCAACCCGGATTCGCTGTGCGAGTCCTGTGCACTTTGCGAAAAGTGCAGTGACTATTTTATGCTCTCTTAAGTTGTTCTGTATTGAAAGTGTGGTGAATTTGCTTGGCTGTGAATTATGACTGAGATTGTATATCACTTTGAAATGGTTGGTTCTTGTGGCTTTGAAAGTACATGGTTATAAAGTGATGAAAGTATGATTCAAGTGGTAAACTAAGTTCCATCTGTGTAGAATCTCTTAGTGAGATTCTTAGTGTTTAGAATGAAAGTAGGAGCTCAGTCTTGGGGGTCTTCTTGACGCTCCAATGGCCTTTCTTCTCACGTAGAGAGGATTGGACCATGTGGTGAGGAGGAGCAGGATGTCTTAGTCTTGGAGGCTTCCAGTATGCTCCAGGGCACGGAATAGACTAACCTCGTGAGTGTGGCAAGGTGGGGGATCCCAAGTATCACAAGCCACCACGGTCCGTGGCCCACCATAGCTCGACTATCATTCTAAAGTCCAGACGAGTCAAGTCTAGAAGATAACATGCTAGGTTCTGTGTCATATATTGCCTTGCCTGTATGTACTTTACTTGAGATTGAATCGGGTATGTATATGTGATATAATTGCATGCTTTTTATATAATTAGCTCACCCTTGCTTGCTTGTGTTTGTGTCATGTTTGCGTTTGTTTCCTTTGCGATGATCATCCACTTGGATGGGAGCAGATGGCGAGGAGGTTACTTTGGAGACAGCCTTGGATGGGGATGACAACGGTGCAACCTAGTCTTCTTAGGACTTTCATTTGCTCCATGTCATTTTGAAGAACTTTGTTATGTTTAAAGTTTTAAATTCCTAGCCTTTTCAGGAGGACTATAGGATTCCAGTTCGAATTCTAGTATTGTTTTAAGGATGACTGTAATCTTAATTACCTCTATTACTCTCTAACTGTTTTCAATTATTATGCATAATGACATCTTAATTATGTATGTCTTCTTATATAATTTGAGACGTCACATCAAACATTACAAATTTAATAAAGTCTTTTTTAAGTAAGCAACGTGTTCGGCATTGCAAATTTAAGAATAAGTTTAACAAGGCTGTATAAAAGAAAATTTTATTATATGATTTTTTTTTTCATTTTATTATCTAACCTCATTTTTAAGATAGTTTTATAATATTTTTGTGGTTTAAAATTCACATTTTAATTAATGTTTATTTAATTTGATAGTGTATACTTCTAAGACATTAAATTATCGTCTTACTCTTATGATTCGTGTTATTGTTATATTCAAAGTTTTATATTTTATATTATATTACTATATTCCAATGAAGAATTTTCATAAACTAACATGATATAAAATTCTCACAATTTTATGATATTTTAAGGTGCTAATTCATTTTTTCATTGGTCTTACTTTATTACATCACTTTAAAGAGTTTCTTACAACTCTTATTTCAATTGAACAGTGTTACATGGAGTCGATTACAATGTTAAACAATTTTAGTTTTTATTTTATGTAATTTTTTTCTTCCTAATTATATTTCAATTGAAATGTTTTTAGGATTCACACTTCAGTTGATGCATTATTTAGTATTTTGTCTTTAATATAAAAATTTAATTACTACCACTTTGATGACATTAGAGAAAAACTGCTAATGAGCAAATTACTTATAAGAATTTTAAAACTAATTACGGAATTGGTTTTTCTATTGAGAAATGAATATAATTAGTATAAAATGAGGTATATTAGTGAAATTACACTAAAGGATATGTATAAAGTTTATATAACTCTTTAAATTGAGGTTAAATTTATACTTTATTGAACTGTTTGAATTAAATAATTAATTTGTCTATGGGACAAATAAGATTTTTTTTTTCTTGTGAATTAAATTGGTGACGACTCTCTTGGATTGATATTAAACTTCAAATTTGATCTATTAATTTTTTATGAAAGTTAAAATTAATGTTTTTAAAATTTTAATATAGTATATCAACTTTATAAATATGTACATTTAATAAAAAGATTAGAAAAACACATTTCATTTACCTTTTCATCCATCAAAATCATCTCCATTTAAAATCATCTCATATGTGTATTAGAATCACGGTTCTAAACAAACCACAATTCTCTAATCTTAAGAGCTAGCTTGAACATTATCACGATTAGTACAATGGAAACTTCAAAAGTATCTAATCTAGCTCATAGCATAACATTTCTTAAAAGGGGAAATCATTTCATAATAATTGGGAGTTTATTATATTGCACTTTTTATCATATCAGTTTAACCAACCTTTAAAGAACAGTATTTTTGGAATCAGTTCAACCTTGAGTTGATCATCAGGACCCACCAACTTTTTAACATTTCTTAACAAATCAGCCAATGCATCTGACAGAACAAAATCTTAAAAGTATAAACAAAATCGCAAACTTGTCACAGATGATAGGAATAGAAAATTGCACTACATCTGTTGTGTTTCCGATTTTTTTATATTATTTTAAAAGCATCAGATAAGAAATAAAAATTGAGTAATTCACTAATCCAGCACAACTAGTTTCTGATATTCTGACCCAGAAATCGCTGCTTCCATGCCTTCTAGAGGGCTTACCTCCCCCTCCTTATCCAAGAACATTGTGAGTAAATTCTTAGAAAACCCACTAAGCAGTGCCACTCCTTTCTGAGTAGCTGGCACTGGGGTGGCCTTCGAGTCTCTCAGATTCCAAAAAATTATCTGAGGCACCACATCACCAAACCCTTTCTCTCCAAACTTCCTAGTGATTGCTTGGTAATCAGTCTCCCAAGGGTTTGCTGAGGCTTGATCAAACTCCATGTCACTGAACACAAACAACCTCTTTATCATCTGATCCGGCCTCAGATTCCCACTCACAGCCACCTCCAACATGAGATCAAACACCTTCTGAAAATCAGTGTTGCTCCCCCAATCCATTTGCTCCACAAACTGAGTCTTGGACTTGAGATCATCCCCTTCAATCAAATGAAGTTGAGGTTTTTTAGAAAAAGTCACAACCTTCCCCTTCCAAGGCTCTTCACACAACTCAGACACCAACAACCCCAATGCCACACACACCTCCATAGGCACCCCGTTCATACTACCAGACACATCGCAAACAGCCAAACAACTCTTCATCATCCCTTTCTTCTTCAAATCATCAACCACTCTCTTCCATTGCAACTCAGCCACATCACCACCATCCTCATCTTTCAATGACCTTATGATCTCATGAGGAAGCAAAGCACCAGCAGCAATGGTACTCTTCCCTGACTTCACATCTTCCAAGTAAGCCTTAAACCTCTCATTATCATGCTTCAAAAACTTCTCTTTATAAAATTTCATAGCCACAGAAGCAACCCTATTGTAACGAATCAAATCCCAACGATTGGCCCCTATAAACACCTCAGGCAACTCCAACACCTTCCTCAAAGGCACCAACACCTCCTTCCTCAACCGATCGCGAACTCTATACGCATAATGCGCCTCCTCAACCCCCTCGTACTCATTATATTCTTCACGAGGAAAAACTCTCTTCGCAATAGTTTCACATAACAAAGTGTGTCGATCGAAAGATGAGTCCACAGAGGGACACCATTTCGCGGCAAGACTGACTTTCGTCAACGACCCAGATTTCAAAAACTCGAGATCCTTCCTCAAACACTCGGCAAAATAATCAGAGACACGATCATGAAGGAATCGGAAATCTGGGTCGTTCGTATAACGATCCACGAGTTTCTTCGCCAATGCCACCTTTTTCTCTTCTCTGGCAACATGCGCAATTTCTTTCTCCGAAGACTCGGCTTTGTCCTTCGCCGCGTCGACTGTTTTCTTCAAAGCCTTCGTTTTTCCCTTCTGCTTCTTCCCAGTCCCAGGTTTTTTCCTCTTGTTCAACCTACATTTTATCTCAATCAACTCACTTTTCTGAATTTCACGGGCATCGGAACCTTCTAGAAGGAGGTAAAGGATTTTGGGGAGATCCTTGAAGTATCCGAAGTCAGCGAGGGAGGGGATGTTACCAAGAAGAGTTTTGGGGTGGTGGCGGTGGAGCCAGATCGCCGCACCGTAGAAGTTCCGGCGGTCGGACTTGCCGGTACCGCGGATGCCACGGAGGTTAAAAACGAGTTTTAGGGTGGTGAGGGGGTTATGGGCCCACGAAAGTTGGAGTCTTTGGAGAAGGGTATCTGGTGGTGTGTCCGGAACCACGTGGAAGAAGAAATCCAGACATGGGTTCCCCGTAGTGAGAAATGTTGGGGAGAAATTTTCAGTTAGGATCATGTTTGGGGTTGATAAGGTATTGAATGCGGACACCATTTGGTCCATGAAGGGGTCAGTTGGAGTGGTGCCTGTGACTGTCGGGATCGGGGATGGAGTCGGGGCTGGGGCTGGGGCTGGAACTGTTTGGGTGAGGGTTGCGGTGGGTCCGGCGATGTAGAGTTCAGGTGGACCTATGAGGATCGGGTTGCCCATCGTGAATTTTGGATTTTGAAGATGATATGGAGGAAAGATGTTGCTAGACAAAGACAATGGACGTCTTTCTGGGATTTGACGAAGAAGATGATGGTAACATTAGTATATTTATAGCTTAATCTTAGGGTGAAGAAACAAAACTGAATTGTATTGTATTATTAAAAATATGTATTGATTTAAAAACTAATTGTGAATTATAAAACATTTAAATAAACTGAATTGAACTCTTTCTTTTTTTTTTAATACCTGATTTGGTTTTTTTTTTTTAAGTTTATTCAAAAAGTGGTTCTTTCTTTTTTTTTTTAAGTTTACTAAAGTCTAAGTTAGTTTTTTTTCTAACAGTGTTAATTCTGCTAGCGACAAAGTTGTCCTGCTGTTAAATATTTGATGAGGTGTAACGTTTTGATTGTGTTGACATTGTTATGTGTTAAAAAAATTATTAATTGTGACGTGGAATTTAATAAAATTAGAGTTAAAATAAAAATAAAAATTGAAGTAATTTAGGGTAATTAAGTAAACTAAATTTGGTCAGGTAAAATTTGCATCTGACCAAAATTAGTTTACCTAATTACTCCAAATTACGCCAATTTCAATTTTTATTTTAACCCTAATTTTAGTAAATTTTACGTCACAATTAATAATTTTTTTTAACACATAACACATGTGCAAAAAGTAAGACTTTAGTGAACTTTTTAGAAAAGGAAGAAACAAACCCCGCGAGAAGAGAGACCAAAATAGGTATTAATCCTTTTTTTTTATTAAACTGGACTGAATTGAATTGTACTAAATTATAATAAACTACAATATAAAGTGAACTGAACTACTAAATATATTAATTTTAAACTGAATTGTACTAATGTTCTTTTTAATTGAAATTTATTTTAATATTTATTTTATTTTATTCACAAGTGTCTTACAAATTAATTTTTTAATTATTTGATATTATTATTTTCTATTTTATTTATATTTCTTTTCTTATTATATGTGTATGCAAATTATTTTATTTTTTTTTTAATTTATTTATTTTTATATAATTTTATTTTTTATTTATGTTTATTTTGTCATGAATATTTTTTTACTTTTATTTTTTAATTATTTATTTATATTTTTTTTTGTTTTATATGTGTATATAATTTATTTTATCTTTTTATCTACTTATTTTTATTTTAATATAATTTTTTGTTTATATTTATTTTGTTGCCTCATAAAATTGTTTTATTAATCAATTATTTATTATGTATATTTTTTTATGTTAAAAATAAACTAATATTTATTAATTATTATAATATAATAAAAGATGATATTAAAAAAGTTATTCTTAATAAACGTTTGTTAATTTTTTTGTCATTGGATATTTTTATAATATTAATTATTTTTGCTATATTATTATTTTTTTATGATATTTTATTATATAGTCATTTAATAAAATTTAACATTAAAAAATATATTGTAGTTTTAATATGTAAAATACTATCATTTAAAAATAATAATATTGATATTTATTTTAAAGTAACTTGATTTTTAACATAAATAGTTATTTTAGTATGCGTTTACACACATTTTAATATCATTAAAAATTTTTTTAACATATTTTTACATATTTAATAATATGTTAAAGAATATAATATATTTAAAGAATTATTTTTTATATAGTCTTTTTTCTTTTATGATTTCTATTACTTAATCATTTAATAAAATTAAATTTGAAAAAAATATATTTTACTTTTATTACTTAAAATAATATTATTTAAAAAGTAATATATGTTTATTGATAAAAAAATATATAAAAATTTGCGATAAAAAAATTTTGTCTTAAAAAATTAATTATTAATTTTTTATGTGAACGATTTCTCTTATTAATATTCTATCATTAAATAACGTTTTCTTGACACGATAAAACAGTTAAACGGAAACTAAAGAAGAGTAGAGAGTAGTTACAGTTCTCACAGTCAAGTGAACTGTTATAAGTTCAGTTTTAAAAATAAAAAAACTGAACTATAAAATAGTATATATAAAAGTGAATCAGTTTTTTAGTATAATATAATATAGTTAACTATAGTATAATGCAAATCATTTATTTTTGTCCAGTCCTAACTACTCGTGGATTGTTTTTCCTAAGCAAAATTTGCTAAATTTGATTGATGCTTAATTTGGATTTAGTCGAGTAGTTGGAAGTTTTAAAATTCTGGGATATACTTCAAAATCGAATTATCATTTATTTAAAATTTGTGATGTATTAAAATCAAATGGGTTTCAAGATGAAACTATATATAAAATTTAACATGTGATGATATATTTAAATTTTGGTATATGACTTTTTCAAACGATATTAATGTTAATTTTAAAAAAAATAATCACATTAATTTTGCATTTGTTTTTATGGATATATGCTTACATTAGAAAAGCAAGTATTTTCTGCCATTACTTTCACTTGTTTGTGTTGATGTGTGAAGATACATTTAAAGAAAAAAAAAAACAAAATCTCATCCTCACATTGATGAAGGAACTAGAAAAGAAAAACAACTTAAAAGATAGATGGTTTTACATAAATGTTTTTTACTTTTAATTAAATTATTTTACAATCATTTCACTTTTAACTACAATTTTCCTTTTATCCCTTCAAATTCATTTATCTATTCTTCAAAATTCATCATTTTGAAACAAACACATGTCTATGTCTTTATATAAAAATAGTGACCTAATTGTATAAAAACCAAAAATGAATAAAAAAATCTAAATACAAAAACAAAATTAGCGTAAACACGTATACACGCCTCGCTTTTTTTAAATATTTATAAATTATTTAAAATTTAAAAACTATTCATTAAAAGAGTAAAATTAAAAAATTAAAATGTATATATAATTATAAATATATTTATAAATAAATTAAATTTTAGTTATTGAAATAAAAACATTATAAATAATATTGAGTAATTAATTTCAAAAAAGTAGTTATTACAATGACAAAAGAATAAATAGTTATTTTATAATGAGTAAAATAATTACTAAAATGATCAAAACTGAAAAATATTCTTTTATTATAAATAGTTATTTAAATTTAAAAAATAGTAATTAACAGGATAAAATTGAATAGAGAGATATCCTCTTTATGTAATGATAATAAAACTATAAAATATTTTTTTATTATAAATAATTATTTAAATTTGAAAATAGTAATTAAGAAGATAAAATTGAAAACCAAAAAAGAAAACCATAAAAATGTATATTTTTTATTTAAATTTATAAATTACTAATTAAATATATTATTAACAAATGTAATATAAATTTAAGAATAAATTTAATAGAAAGATAATTTATTATAGACTTAATTAAGTTTTAGATTAATTAACTTAAATTTTAAAAAATTTAATTGAGTCTTCATTAACTTTAGTTTAATTAAATTTTAATTTCATCATAAATTTGAAATTTTAAACTAAATCTATGTTCGAACTTTATAATCTATTAAGTTTTTTTAAAAAGTTATATTTCTTAATTAAATTTCTACTATTTATATGTGACGAGCAAAATTAAAACTATAAAATGTAATTTTTCTAGTACTCAATATATCATAAAATTTAATAGAGACTTAATTAAAAGTTTTTAGATTTATTACTAACTTAAAATTTAATTAAATTTATTATTTCTTGTGTTTAATATTTAAAATTAAAATTTATTCGAATTAAATAATTAATTAACTGAATTTATAATATTATAAAATCATTTTTAGTTATATTATTATTTTTTATATAATTAAAGTAATATTAAGATAACAAGTAAATATATTAATTAAATTAATTTAAAAATTACAAATTAAAAAAAATAAAAAATTATTTAAATGTGAATGTTATAATCTCCCACAAAGAAAAGGAAGGGACTTAGGAATAGTATGACACGAGCAGGTCCACAAATTATTAAAATTAATAAATAAGAAAGTAGGTTGAACTTTAATTTTATTATTTATTTCCTTTAATAAATGAACAAATGGGATTTTTAATTATTTTTACATACTTTATTTAAATATAAAAATACGAAATTTAAATGTGACATTTAAATTTAAAACGATTTATTTTGTGTATTAAACATAATTAAAACTGTCACACCCCATTAAATTCTCCACTTTAGTGGAATACATGTGTTATTTTCCCTTCTAGATTTTCCATGATAGTGAGGGGACAAGCTGTCAGCCCTATTTAGTTCCCCACCTTTGAGAACCGCGCGACAGCAGGGAAGATGAGCTTCTGCAGATAGTGGATTCCATGTGGCAGAGCATGGAGTGCAGCAACTCAGAAAGTGGGAAACAGGTGGCAGCTTGGCATTTGGCCATTCGGTTTCGGAAGTGGTATAAAAGCTGGGATTTTAAATCTGACATCATTTCCCTGCATGCGATCTTCTTCTCCAAACTTCCGAACTCCATTTTCTCCTCCTTCTCTCTAGAAATCTCCACCTTCTCTCTAAAGTTCCGACCACTTCCTCCCCTCCGATCATCAACCTTCTTTCAGATTAAACACTCCCGGTGACAAAAGCTTTCATTTGCACCGATCAGAATCTTTGTTGGACGACTTTGGATTTTGAAAGGAAACCATAGAAGTAGTGCTTGGAAGTTTAGCTTGGATCATAAGGTAAGGGAAGCTTATAAAATTTAATTATAATTTCTTGTATGGTTAAATGCATGATTTATTGTATGTTGGTTGATTTGAATGGTATGATGAAATGTTACATGCTTATGTATGAATTGTTTTATCTTGGTTAGGAACTTAGAATAAATGTATGAAACTTAGAAATTCTGGAATCTGTGATCGAAGGTCATTAGGACCGTTCGGTTTTCCCCCTAAAACGATCGGTCTTGTACTACTGTATCGAAACTTAAATGCCTTGCTTAGTCAATCATAATGATCTATCCATTACAGAACGCTCGGTCTTATACTAAGTGTTCGGCTTTAACGTATTCGGTCATAGACTGATTACTTAGTCTCATGTTAACTATGTTTATTATAGTAGCGTTCGTTCACACACTGAACGTTCGTTTTTATATTGATATTGTTTATTGAAAGTACTCGGTCATAAATCGAGGGCTCGACCTGAGAAGTACTCGGTCATAAACTGAGTACTCGGTTTCATATTAATTGCCTTTATTATACGGAACGTCCGTTCTGGAATTACTTGGTCATAGACTGAGTGTTTAGCCTCATATTAACCATTCGGAACGTACGGTCTTTCACTGAGCGTTCGACTTGTAAGGAGGATTTCTTATTTGATAAATATTAGGTCTTATACCTGTACTTGAATTCTTAAAACGTCCGTTTTATAATAATATTATTTATTTGAAAAGTGTTCGGTCTTACACTGATACTTGATTCCTCACGGAGTGTTCGGTCTTGTACTGACACTCACTTTATTGAATAGAACTCTTTCATTTAAAAACGTTCGGTCTTAAAAACGTTCGATCTGAATTGTATAGTACTCGATCTCACTAAAGTTTCATTCGATTGTTGTGTGTTCGGTCTTCTTCATAAAATCATTTGCAAGTTTTACTTGGTTTTGAATAGTACTCGGTTCTCCTCAGTATTCGACCTTTCGGTCAATCACTAAAGTAGTCTTTGATAAACAAGTTCATTCTCGGTGTTAGTCCGTTCGGTTTGTTGTTTGTATAAGAGAATTCCAAGGAGGAATGTCTCATGATTAATTTTGGTTGGTATAGTATGACCGTGGCAAAAGGCTCAGGTTCTGACTCTATCCTGATATTCCGTGATTACGCCTTCTCAAGTAGAGGAGGGTAACTCATGCGTGGGAATGGCAGGAGGTCCTTTAGCCTCAGGGTATTTCTATACCGAGGTGGTTCCACTGGACTAACCTCGGGTGGCGGTCTGTTGAGTGTACCCAGCCAGATCCACCCGGGTGCAGAGAGCGGCGAGCATACATGGTTCATACAATATGTTTGATTGGTTGGTAGAGTAAGAATATGGCCAGCTTTGTATTGGTGTTCATCCTGATATTCTAATGCTCACTGACGCTAGTGACCATGTGGTGAGAATGGCAGGAGGCTCTAGCCTGGGCGGTGTGTACAGCCTTGACCTAAGGTATTTTAACGGGCTAACCTCGTGTGGCAGGCTCAAGGGTTTTCCATGCCGCGGTAACTCTGATGGTTGAATTCCAGGTTACCACCCACGGGTGCAAGGACGACCATAGCTACATATTCTTACAGTCCGGACAGAGTCATAGTGGTCGGTCTTAATGATTTATACGTTCGGTTTATTGTATGAGATGATTTGAATGATGTATACGTTCGGTTTGATTGTTATTCTTATATGATGATTACATGATTGAGATATTATGGTGATTATATTACTTTGATGATAAAATTGTATGTGAGTCAGATTAATTAAATTGCATAAGCTTACCCTTATATTTCTTGTCTTATCCATGTGTCGTTCGGTCTTAACCGTTCGGTTGTTCTCTTCACTGCAATGATCATCTAATGGATGTGAGCAGAGGGTGATCTTGAAGAAGTCTTGGAAGAAGTCTCACCAGCCGTTCGGCCTGAAGGCAGTGTAGGACCGTCTGGTCGGTATTAATACCTCTTTTGTATTTTCGTTCGGTCTTGAGCTATTATCATGACCGTTCGGTCTTAGCTTGGAGAATTGTATCAGACTCTTGATTGTACGGTTTTAATTCTATATGAAATTTCATATTCCTTCCTCCTTACTATGCTTATTCACTACTGTTCTCCTTTATTGTTCATGTTAACTCCTAAAATAAATTATAGCTTTGGTTATATTTATTGGGATGTTACAAAAACATTTAATATACATTAAACCATGCATTGATTACTAATACTTAATGATTTTTTTTTATAATATTATACACGGAGACATATTTATTGATGTGTATTTTAATATTGGTTAGTGTAAGACTTATAAAATAGTTTAATTACAGGTATAGTTTTAAAAGATGATATTCACATGTTATTATTAAAAAGTTAAATTATAAATAAAAAATCATTAATTGAGTTTTATTTTATAAAAATTATTATTTTTTTAAATCTTTTCTATAATTTTTATTTATACTCTTTTAGAAATTTTGATTTATTTTAGAGTTTTATCCATTTATTATCTATATGATCAAATGTATATTCATTTTTTATTCTATATTAATTCAGTTTTGCATTTTAAGTTGTATGTGATTCTATGATCTATGTATATGACTTAAAATAGTTGATAGTGAATCTCTATTTGTTTGTGATTATTAAGATATGTTCAGATCTTTTATCTAACATGTATATACCTAACATGTATACCCATTACAACAACCAACACTTTTCATAAAATATAAATATGTATAGTCCATTATATATCCCATATAATAGTAAAACGAAAATGAACATGTGAATACTCATTCTCCATGCAACAACTCATGAAACTTAAACACAAAAGAAGAGTGCATGCATCAACATGTTATTTTTAAGGTTTAATATCTCGGTAGGTCCCTGTTTTCGCCCTGAATCTCAATTACGTCCCTTTCTTTTTCGAAATCTCAATTGAATCTTTATTTTTGTAAAATTGAAACAATTATGTTCAGATCTTTTATCTAACATGTATACACCTAACATGTATACCCATTACAACAACCAACACTTTTCATAAAATATAAACATGTATAGTCCATTATATATCCCATATAATAGTAAAACGAAAATGAACATGTGAATACCTATTCTCCATGCAACAACCCATGAAACTTAAACACAAAAGAAGAGTGCATGCATCAACATGTTATTTTTAAGGTTTAATATCCCGGTAGGTCCCTATTTTCGCCCTGAATCTCAATTACGTCCCTTTCCTTTTCGAAATCTCAATTGGAACTTTATTTTTGTAAAATTGAAGCAATTAGAGGCCTGCCGTCAAATTTGACAAACAACCGTTTAAATTTGGATTATGTGGCATTTTGTTTTAAAAATTTGGATTGAATCAGATTTAGGGAAGGGCAAAGTGGGAAAATGCAAAAATCTAAGTTTAGCCCCTGGGGTGGCGTAAGGGAAAACTCTTTCCCATCTCTTCTTCTCTGTTCTAGTTAAACGTAAAACTCCAAAAGCTTGAAGCTTCTTCCCTTTCTCTTTTGACGCGAACAAACTCAATGTTGGGAGCAAGAATATTTTGCGTTTTCGAGCAAAGGTAGAGACCTTGTGGAGGCGCAACGAAGGTGCGACGATAACAAATCAATGGTGCAGCAAGGTCCGGTGACTGCACAAGGACGTTGGTCGGTCCGATTCATGGTGCAAAGAGGGAGGGTTTGTTTCGACATCTCAATGGTCGTTCTCGTGGGTGGTGGGGATCGCGTTCTTGGTTGCTGTTTCAGATTAGGGTTTTTTTTTTTAAATTGGAATTAGGGATTTGATTCATCTGTTTTCTCTGTAGATTGATTCATCAAAGAATTAGGGATTTGATTCATCTGGGAAAGTGGATTTGATTCATCTGCAGATTGATTCATATGGGAATTAGGGATTTGATTCTCTGTGTTTCAGATTGTTTTCTCTGCAGATTTATTTAAACCAAGTGGCTTGTGGTGAGTCAACCATGCTAGCGTCTGTATGTTCTTTGTATGTTCTTGTACCGGTGTCTTGAAGCAACATCTGTAATTCATCTGTAATGAAGCAGACAAAAGTAAAGAGGATGCTATGGTTGTAGCAGATGAAAACCAATGCTCATGTGTATTGTGCGGTGAGCTATTTGAAGATTTTTATTGTAAGGAAGGGGTCCCATCATTCATGCAAATTGCTTATCAGATAACTTGATTTCAAGTGTCCTTGAGATGGTATGAGATGGTAAGACTTTTGACTTGATATTCATGGACAGAAACAAGGTTTTCTTTATGTTCAATGTAACACACCTTTCGCTCACAGCAAGAAGATGGAACATCAGAAAAGTTTGGATGAGGGACATAAATGCTTAAGAGATTAATTAACAATATAAAAACCAGATCTTTAACGAATGAAACACAAAATTCGTTTTGCCCACTTTATCCTTCCTAAAATCTGATTTTGCCCACATTGTAATCCAAAATTTTAATATAAAATTCATTTTCAATGCCACGTGAGATTAATGAACTAATTGACCATGCCACGTAATCCAAATTTAAACGGCTGTTTTTCAAATTTGACGACAGGCCTCTAATTGCTTCAATTTTACAAAAATAAGGATTCAATTGAGATTTCGAAAAAGAAAGGGACGTAATTGAGATTCAGGGCGAAAATAGGGACCTACCGAGATATTAAACCTATTTTTAATCTCAACACAAAAGAAAGAAAGCATGCAACAACATTACCATGGTACCTTCTACCCATCATACACCATGTTATATCCCAAGTTAAACCCCTTACCTCTATTCCAAGCTATCTTCGAAGGCTTTTAGGTTTATTTCCTTCACTAGATACACCAAGCTTCAATCTTCTAAGTTTTCCTCCTCTAAGTGACGTCCAAAGGCTGGAGTTAGGGTAACTCTCCTTCTCTCACCAAATGTGTCTCTCCAAAATAACTCACGGTTTTCTCTCTCTTTTTCACTCTCCAAAAAAAATTTGTAATGCCACCTAACTAACTTAAAATTACAAACTTAAGTGGAACCAACCCTAACCTTTTTAACCCTTAACCAACCATTAAAGGTCACTCCTAAGGGCACTTACCCAACTCATTTCAGATTTTTCCCATTCCTAACTCCACATTCAGAACCTTACTACAATAACGTACCTTAATGATTTTCCTATTAGTATAAAGGGTAGAACAATAATTATATTTGTGAATGTGGTAAAGTAGGGAGGATAGAATATTGAATATATTTACAAGATGGATGATAGGGTAGACATTGAAAGAGAGAGAATAACTTGCAACATGGTAGAAAAAATTACATTGCTTTCACTGGTTATGTGAATTACATATGTAGGCTAACTTGTGAGATTATAGTCGAATAAATAAATCTCTCTTAAACTAGGTCCGTAATAATATTTTTGGTCTATAGGAAGTAGGTTAGAAATTCTTAAGTTTCTGGAGCAATTTTTATAGTCATTTGCTATGAGACATGATTAACCATCGTGATAGCCTACTATAATATCGACTACCATCCTTAATCACATACAACCCAAGGGTACCCATCAAGTGATTCACATAACACTAATTCTCAACTATGTTTTAATCCACCCTTGATGCATCACCATCGTTTTCCTTCTCTCAAAACTAGAAACACCTCTAAAAGACTAAAACTCCCATAGAATAAGGGTTATAAACAACTCATTCTCTCCTAAGGTCAAACTTCAAACCTGCAAAGAAATTACTTCACATAAATCTCCAACCTAAGTACTTTGATCACCTCGCCAGATGCCATATAACATAGGAATCTTCATGAAACCCCTACCCTAATGAACATTGTCAACTTACCCTCAAACTTTCTTCAAGAATTTACCTCTTCAACTCGAAACCATAGAAACACAAAACTTGCCTTTGAACCTCTGAACCATAGAGTATCATCACACCTCAAGCAAACTTTATGACCTGCTCTAAATACCACACCTCACTGTATTCTGTAACCCAACTTCCAACAACTGCTTCTCTCTTGATCAAATTCATTCAGTCACTCAACATCACCACAAAACCATACTTGATGAAAACTGACTTCAACTTAATCTGTAACTTCATTGTTACCAATGAGGAGCATTGGTGTCTTGAAGATAATGATTTTGATTATGCTACAAAGTGAAGAACTTGAAGACTTTAGTTTTAATTTATTTAAAAGCATTTTTGTTGACTAAATAATATTAGGAATAACGTTAATCATGTAATCACTTAGAAGTTTTCATGTCTTTAGAAATTTGCGCAGATAATCGATTATTTGGTATAATAATCGATTATCACGAGCTCATTTGAAAAACCACTATTCGTGCAAATAATCGATTATTGCTCGAAATAATCGATTATTCTAGCATGAATAAGAAATGCTCAAGTTGCGTATATAATTGATTATTCCTCAGGATAATCGATTATCACCTTTTTTGAAAACCCTGTAATGGACGCGAATAATCGATTATTACTTACAATAATCGATTATCACTAGCAGTTGTAATGTGTCTTTTCAGTTTTAGACCAGTTGGCTATATATATTTCTTTCAAACCCTTTAGAGGGTTTATCTATGCCATTTGAGAATACAGTTTGTCCGAGGAAGTTCTCAAATGATAGTGTTTGCTCTTGTCATGTCTTGTGAATAGGAGAAGCTCGCACTTTGTGTGTCAAAGGTCCGAGCGGTTCTCTTCAAGTTGGCTGAACAATTTTATTCCGGTTCGTTTGTTGAAGGAAGGTTCTTCCATTTCATTTGTAGAAGGAAGGTTTTTGTTGTTCTTAATTTCTATTCATCTTATTGTAATTGTTAAACTGATTTTAGTGAAATAATTAATCAGTCTTTATAGTGATTAACAACTGGACGTAGAATTTGTTGATTCGAACCAGTATAAAAATCATCTGTGTGATTTTTCTCTTCCCTACACTCTTTAAAATTTTAGCACATCAATTGTTCAATAAATTTTTTATAAGAAAATTAAAGGAACTATTTTATTGACCGAACACACTTTCCACTCTTAACAATCATATCTATTTTAACTCCACCGTGCAAAATTGGTACCGATTGTTCCAACATTTGGTATCAGAGCTTGCTTTGATATTCTTTCAAACTTTTCGAAAATGGTCGGTCATCGTAGTCAAGTATATGTTGAGGGTGCCTCAATCAATAGACCACCACTTTTTACTGGTGATAACTATGAATTCTGGAAAGTCAAAATGGAAATTTTCATTAGGTCTATTGATATAGGCATCTAGGAAGCTGTACAAAATGGTCACTATATTCCTAAAAGTACCGTTGATGGTGTGAAAGTAGAAAAATCGTATTTTAGCTAGACTGTTGAGGAAAATAGGAGAGCCCAATTTGACATTAATGCTCGTAATATAATATCTTTTATTGTGGTGCTTGATGAATTATATAGAATTTCTATTTGTAAGACAACACAGGAAATGTGGGGGGTACTCAAAGTCACACATGAGGGTATTGATGATGTAAGGTTGTTGAGACTTTGGCAAGCGTACCAAATCGTTCAAGTAATAAAACCGGTAAGACCGGATATCATTTCCCAAGAGACTCGTTGCACTAGACAATCGTATAATTTCTAACTAACCTAGACTAAAGAATGTTTCCATAAATTGAGTTTTGGTGCAATTAAAATAAACATGAAACATAAATAGTAAAAGTCATCTTTAGCACTCAAACACTTGGAAATGGTAAGATGAGAAATGATATGGAATGGTATTGTTGGGGGTATGATTTCACCTACTTCACTCTTATGTATAGAAAATTACTTCCTCTTCATTAATATATCAATGTCAATCTACTAATTTACTCAAACTCCAATCCCTTGGTAGAAAGAGCCTAGACTTCCTCATTAGGCTCCAATCCCTTGGAAAACCTAACAATTAATTCCGCATTAAGAAATGAGATTTTAAGACAACCAAAGGTCCTAGTTCTATCCCTAGATACTATTTCCTTTAGGTGTTTAACCCAATTCAAGATTTACCCAACATTTCCCAACATCAAGTAAACCCTAAAATCATGTCATGGGTAGCAACTTCACAACAAGCATTAAGAAAAGGAATTAAACACTAACAATCAATGAAAGAGGCATATATTCATTCAAAACAAAGTGATTTACATAAGAGTTTAATGACTACATCAATCCCCCAACAATAATGGAACTAGCTCTCCATGAATGGAGAGCTCAAGCTTACAAAAATGGAGGAAATGGAAGAAGAAAGAGAACCCATGGAAGAAGAAGGATTGTTCCCATAGCTCCTAGCTCGCCTCCAAGAGCTCCAAATGAGAGAAATCGAGTTTGGGCAGCAAAAGATCCAAAGCCCCTCGCATGTTAGGTCTAAAAAGACCTAATTTTTCCACATCAGCATTGCCACTGCTCAGCTGTACGCCAGCTGCACCCCAGCTGCAGACTTCCAGAGAGCTGGGCGCTTAGCTGCACCTCAGCTGCAGACTTCCAGAGAGCAGGGCGCTAAGCTATACCTCAGCTGCACCTCAGCTACAGCAAGTCAAGATGAATGGGGCTCAGCTGCACCCCAGCTTCAGCATTTATCTTTGCTCAACATTTCCTCTTTTACATTCATTTTTGCTTATGTGGTTCTTCCATTCTTCGGTTTGGCCAACAAGCTTCATGTAAATGATCTAACAACCAAAAAGTGGGGATTAATGAGGAAATTTGAATCATTACAACTCAAGATGTAACCACTTAGAAACATAATAAATTGAGGCATGAATAAGGTAAAAAGCTAAGAAAGAGTTGACATTTTCTCTCAATTCAATATTGAAATCATGGTAAAATATGTCATTATCAAAGGCGCGCGAGGAAGAATACGCTCATCCAGGAATACGAGATGTTCAAGATGCAACCTGGAGAAACAATTTCTGATGTTCAAAAGCGCTTCACTCACATTGTAAACCACTTGACAGGTTTGGGTAAGACCTTTGACGTTGATGAATTGAATGTAAAAATTCTGAAGTCATTGGACATGTCTTGGCAACCAAAGGTGACAACCATCTCAGAGTCACAAAACCTCTCCCAAATGTCAATGGCGATTCTTTTTGGAAAGCTTCGTGAGCACGAGCTTGAGCTAAAATATATTGATTACAGAGGAGGATCAAGGCAAGATGAAAACCTTAGCCTTCAAGTTTGAAATTTCAAAAGGAAAAAGTTCACGAAGAAATGATGATGATGACTCTGGTGATGAGGAAAACATGAGCCTCATGATAAAGAAGTTTGCCAAGTTCATGAGAGAAAAAGGAAAGGATAAATTCCGAGAAGAAAGAAAGGAAAATCAAGGATCTCCATCAAGCATCAAGTGCTATGGATGTGGAGAAAGAGGACATGTGAAGATCGACTATCTTAAGAACAAAAGAAGTGAAGAAAAGAAAGAAAGGAAATTTCCCAAGAAGAAAAAGGCTTATATAGCATGGGAAGAAAATGCTTCTAGTTCTTCAAGCTCAAATGAATCAGATGAGGAAGCAAATCTTTGTTTAATGGCTGACTCTGATGATGCTGGAAATCAAGTGAGTGATTCTAGCTTTGAGTCTGGTGAATTAGATTTGCAAAAAGCTTTCTTCGAATTGATGAATGAATTTGTAAAACTTGATGTTATTCATAAAAAGTTAAAGAAATAATTTAATGAATTAAAATTGAAATATGAAAATGCATTACATGAAGAAGTCATACTAAGAAATAAAGTTAGTAATCTTGAAACTAAAATGTCTGAATCTAATGTAAATGAGAATCATGTTGAATGTTTATCTTATAAGACTCATATGTTTGATATCGATATACTTGAAAACTTACTTGCTAAAGCAACTAAGTCTAACTCACATGCTCAAACTAGCTTTAAAAGAAGTAAATTTAAAAACAAAAGCATGCATCAACATAAGAAACCATAAGGTAAAAGAACTCGCAGGGTTTGGGTTGAAAAAGGCACTTTTGTGAAAAATAAGATGCATGATGTTTGTTGTTTCTATTGCATGAAGCACAATCATACTTCTAACAAATGCAACATTAAACATTTTGGAGTACCAAATGAAAAATATGCATGGGTACAAATTTTTAAATGATGATTGTTTGCATGTACTAACCCCAAGGATCCATATTGAGATTGGGGACCAAAAATTCTTGCTTAACTTATTCTGTAGGATCCTACCAAGTGAAAGAAGTCATTATGGTATTTTGACAGTGGTTGTTCAAGACACATGACTGGTGACAAAAAGAGGTTCATCTCGAAGAAGAAGCAAGGATTTGTTACATATAGGGATAATAACAAAGGAAGAATTATTGGAACCGAAGACATTGGAGGAGGAAACACTTTGACCATAAAATACGTGTTGTATGTTGAAGGTCTCAAACACAACCTCCTAAGCATAAGTCAATTATGTGACAAAGGTCTCAAGGTAACATTTGAAAGTAATAAATGCACTGTTTATTTTAAGAATTCTTCTGATATTGCTTTGCAAAGGTGTTAGGCATAATAATACTTATTTGATTGAAATTGAAAGTGCATCTAGTCATAACATAACATGTTTAGTTGCAAAAGAGGAAAATCTTTTGTTACGAAGAAGACGAAGAAACAATGATGGGCATCCTTAATTTATTTTCACCGATGTTTATCACTTATGCACTTGTAGTCGATATTTCCTTCTAAATATCTTTATCCTCTTTGAACATCCCTTATATTGGTGCTTTCATTGAACCCTTTGTCTCCGCTCCCATGGTTAACCATTTTGCAACCCTTCTCGGCATAAAACGTCAATTCGAAAAATTCATCCTCTTCCACGTAAAATTCTCCAACACACATCATGACTTAGCCTAACACACAAACCACCTTGAAACACAAACAAATCATCCCACCCAACACTCCACCTTCCACAAAAACCCTTGCATTTTGACTTCCCCAACTTCAATAAATCGGATGTTCTAAGGTAGATTTTCAAAGTTACCAAATTTTTTTATTACCACCAAACTCCACTAGAGAAACACAATTAGATGACATATTTTTATTTAGATGGATCAGTGCTCACTTGGTATTAATGAATGTTCAATAATGGTCTCCTCACATCATGGGAGTCGCTCCTTAGAGCTCTTGAACTTTGTTTTACCCCCTTATGTCCCAATTGTCACTTTATGTAAGTTGTATGACACTCGATCTCTAAAGGCTTCCACCAACATCTTCCATCACAAGCAACAAACATCTTATTGGAAGTCTTCAACAAGTATGCTTCTTCTTTCCTTTTGTTTTCCTTTTCCAACTTTTAATTCTTGTCTTGGCTGGATTGTTTGAGTCTTTTATTGCTTGTTGAGCTTTGTATTGAGTCATATGTGTTTCCTCCTTAGGGACATGATGAAAAACTTTGAAGAAGATGAAAAACGTTACAAAGAATAAGAAGAAGATACTGCATGAATAGTTTGACCAGGACTCCCTTGGAAGATAGTAGGGAACTACTTAATTTCCTGCAAAATATTCAAATAGAAGTTCATTAATGAAGCTAGAAACCCTTTGTTTTATTGATGAAATGCCTCATTAAAACTTTCTCGGCTAGAAGCCTGATAAGTGCAAAAAAGTAGTAAATTGTCATATGGAATGTCGACACTTTTGTTCTGAATTGGGTACATTTGTATCAATTTTCCCCAATCTAAGAAAGATGAAATGTAATCACATGTTTCTGAGTTGTTGATTAAAAGGAAATCATTTGATCCCTATTTTGTGTATATTTCAGGTAAATTAAGAGAGAAGAGTAAATCCTGCAACATTTCGCCCAAGCTAGAATGGTCTCGCTTAAGCTAGATTCATCCAGGAAGCCATTGATTTAAAAGTCATTTTCGCTTAAGCGAGAATAATTTAGCTTAAGCGAGAATGACTATCTTCTCAAAGAAGTTTCTTTTGGCTTAAGCGAGAATAATTTAGCTTAAGCATAATAATTTAGCTTAAGCGAGAATTCAGACAGTATATATACTCACGAGGCAGAACGAAAAATGGTCTTTGGTTTTTTGGAGGCGTGATTTCACGTCTGGAGCTCATGGAGGGCGCGAGGAGCTTGTGGGAACATCTCCTCCTCTTCCTTTGGGTCTCCTTCTTCTTCAATCTTCCATGTTTGTAAGCTTTAGGGTTCCCCATGGAAATGAAGAACCAGATTCATCTTGTTAGGGTTAGATGCAGCCTATGAACACTTGTGTAATGAATGATTGTTTCGTATTTATATATGCCTTTTCTATCTATTACTAGTATTCTTGTTTCTGATCTTAAAGCTTGCATGTAATGGGGATGTTCATGACTTGATTTTGGGGTGTCATTGAGCCAGGGATGGGATATGAAATCTTGAACTAAAACAAGAGTCCTTGTGGGTCATCGAGCCAGGGATAAGATATGATTCACATGTTGTCTTAGATCTTAGTTCTTATTGCGGGTTTGCTTGTTAGATTTTCCAAGGGATTGGAGTTTGATAAGGAAAACCTAGGCTCTTTCACCTAAGGGATTAGGGCTAGAGTGTTTTAGTGGATTGACTTTAGTAAATTGATAGAGAGGAGATGAAATTGGTTATACACAAGAGTGAATTGGTGAAAATTAACCTTAACAATGTCATTTCATACCATTTCTCGTCTTTTCCATTTCTAAGTGCCTTCAATACCAAAGTCCAACACTTGTAATTATTTGTCAATTTATCTTCTTGCACATATTCTTAAATGAATGTTATGTTCTTAAGTCTAAATGAGTTGTTAATCGCACAATTCTCTAATATTACGAGTCTCCTGGGAAAACGATATCTGGTCTTATCATGGTTTTTATTACTTGAACAATTCGGTATGCTTGCCGAAGTCTTAACAAAGCCCTCCTTAGGGAAAAAATACCAAGTAAGGAAAGAGTACAATTAGGGTTACAAGTAATCAGTTATCTACATTCCAAGTATTAGGTATATGTTGTCTTAACAAATATTCTAGCCTATAAGCGCCCTTGTCGACATCTTTCACTATGTGGAATATGCCTTTTGGAGTAGAGAACTTGTCATTCTTCTTGGCATTGTTGGTCATTTGTCATACTAGGTCACCCTTTTTGAAGTCTCTAGGTGTAAACTTGGAATTGTATTTAATAGTCACCCCCTACTTTCTAGCCGTTTCACGAATGTGGGCCTTTTCATGTTTTTTGACTAGCAAGTCTAGGCTAGTATCGAGGTAATTTTGTCTATGCTCTTTGTCATATTGTTGTCATCGCAAAGTTGGTTATCCAATCTCCACAAGAAGCACGACATCAGTTTTGTATACCAAGCTTAAAGGTGTTTCTTTGGTTAAAGACTAGGGAGTACACCTATATGCCCACAATACTTTCAACAAATATTTTGGCCACCTACCATTGGCCGAGTTCAGTCTCTTCTTTAACTCCACCAAAATGACTTTGTTGGTGGATTCAGCTTGCATGTTACATTGAGGGTGTTCTACTGAGTTGCTTATGTGCTTTATATCGAGGTCAATATAGAACTTGGCTAGCAAATCACATACCACCCATAAATGTGAAACAAAATAAAGTTAACCGATACTGACGTGTTACAAAATTAATATGTTGATGTCAAAATATTTTATTACATGAAATTTTTATTTAATTTAAGAGATTATGACATGGCAACCCTTGGGCATTCTCTTCTTCTCCTTCGTTTTGATCTTCTATCTCGCATAAGGAAAGTGGTCGTGATGGCTTCGTGATGGCGCGACCAAGTGGCATTCAATTCTCCTATGTTGTATATAATCTTATGTTTTTCCTTGTATTGAAGCATATAAGACACACATAAAGTTATATTAGTAGAAAATGAGATTGTACTTTATGATTGTCCGATTAATAACAATTTGAATAATTACTTTTTATTGAGACGTACAAATAAGTCACTATCAGGACTGAAGGATTGAAGAATCAGACTGTTGATCAATGATTAAGATGATTAACTTAATGTTAAATAACTTATAGGTAAGGTGTGATTATCAACAACTGAGTCGTAATTAAGTCATTGCAAATCAAAAGCTCACTCTAAAACCTATAAATATATGTTTGAGGTAAAAAGATAGGTGATTTAAGTTTACTCAACCATTAATATTTGAATAATCAAACGTTGATCTGACTCTGACATTTGAGTTTCTTTTGCAGATATCCTCCTGACGATTTGGACAAACGATTATGAGAGGACTTAGAATTGTAGATAATTTGTAAGACCTTTAGATGATTTATTAGATGTTGGACAGTTTGTGGGACCCCAAAACAAAAATTAAAAATATCTACCTCTCTTTTTTTTCCTTCTAAATATCTCTATCCTTCTCAGCATAAAATGCCAATAGACCAAGGACATGATAGACAATTATGTTTCATACTATGATTAGTCACAAGTGTATAGTCATTTCACTATAATCACCAATGCTTATCGCCTTAAAAAATAAGATTTGAGAAAACTAAAGGTCCAAGTTCTATTCCTTATACAATTTTCTTTAGGTAGCTTATTTCAAGTCTAGGTTTAAGATATTTTCCAATGTCAAACAAACTAAAAATAAAACTATAAATGACCAAACCATAACCAGCATTAAGTTAGGAACAATATTTTTGGAACCAGTTCAACCTTGAGTTATCATAAAGTTTGGCAACATTTTCACTTTTATGGGATTTATTCACGAGCAAAGCTTCCAAAAAAAGTTATCAAATTCTGTGACATCATACCTATCTATTAGCCAGGACCAACAAGACTCAAACTACTCAATGGATTCTGTCAGGTTAATGCATTTATGCAGGTCAGCTTCAAACGCATCAGGGTTAGAAATTCCCTTAGGCTGTGTTCACTTCAGGGTGAATTACTGTTTACGAATGTTGGGAAGCGATGAATTGCAAGCAAAATCGTGTTCACTTCCTGTTATTTGCGCAGATCGATTGAAGATGAATAGCGAGATTCGCTACTTTTGCTCACCCGTAAAAGAGAGGAGATTTAGAGGGATTCATGTGAAAAAGATGCATGTGCCCCTGTATAATTTCTTAATTCCATGCGTCGAATCCTTCTTCTTCCTGTATTGGTTATGCATCATCTCATGAACCCCCTCTCAATCTCCTAGTTTCTTCATTGTACCTCATATTTTTTCGAATTTCTGACAATTAATTAGATCTACAAACGCTAATTTCCCTAACCTTGGCAAAAGCCACAAATTTCGAATTCAATGGCTTCGATTCAGCGTCCTACGAGTTCAGGATCGTCAGAGGGAGGAGATTCGACCGTAAACGAGAGGAAGAGGAAGCAGATGGAGTCGAACCGCGAATCGGTGAGGAGATCGCAGATGCGGAAGCAGAAGTAGCTGGACAACCTAACCGAGGAAGAAAGCCGATTGGCGACCTCTCTGTCAAGATCCCGCAGATTTCGGACCTTCTCTTCAATCCTTGGCAGACCCCCACCTGCGTCGCCGACCATGTTCCTCCATGGAACTGAAGGATTGTTTGCTTCCTGATTGAATTAGGTTTTCCGGTGTGGTTAGGATTAAGGATGGCAACGGGTCGGGTCGGGCACGGATAGTGCCTACCCGCAACCCGACCCGACAAAAAAAAATCCACCCGTTACCCGACCCGCTACCCGCACGGATACCCGCTAAAAAAATATTCGCGGATAAATAATATTGATTAAATTAAATATAAATTAAAATTTAATTTTTTTCGGTTGAATTGATTTGAAGGTCAGTTGTCCTTCTTTGATGTGTTCTCTTTTGATCTTCAATCATTCCTGAGAATGTCATCCACTCCGATGGGTTGTTGACATGCAGAAGACACTCCGACGCTCAATATATAAAAAAGCTCTAAATTTTATCAAAATAGAAGAGAAAGATTGTACCTAGACATCAATTGTATATTTATAGAGCCTGTGACAAGCAAGTCCATTGATTAACCATCAGTGCAGTATATTTTTAGGCACCGTATATTTTATAAAGAGTAAGACAATCTGACCTATTAATTAATGTAGTATATATTTAGGCAATCAAACCAATAATCAATAATTAATATCGTATATTTTATAAAGGGTAAGACAATCTGACCTATTAAGTAGTGCAATATATTTTTTTAGGCAATTAAACCCAATAATCAATCATCAATACCGTATATTTTGTAAAGAATAAGACAATCTAACCTATTAATATCTGTTAATTATTCATAAATGACAATTAATTCCAATCGGTATACTTCTTATAGTACAATTTTAATTAAATTTAACCTTGTAAAATATAAATTAATGTTAATTTTAATTAAATTTAATTTAATAAAATAAAAATTAAATTTTTATTTTTTTTTGCGGGTAGTGGATATCCGCGGGTACGGATAGTATAATACCTGCGTCCGACCCGTTTATAAGTGGAGTAATAAAATACCCGCTATCCACGGGTTCCGGATAGTAAATATCTGCGGATATCAACTATCCGTCGCGGATTTTATATGCGGATATCTACGGGCGCGAATTTTTTTGCCATCCCTAGTTAGGATTAATTATTGATGATGTTGAGAGTAATAATCATAAATAATAATAATAATAATACAATTTATTTTTATCTTAAAAATTAATTTTTAATTTTTTTTCTTATAATAATTTTTACAATTATTTATAATATTAAAAATTATCAAATACTTAGTATTAAATTATATTACAAAAAATATTAAATTTACAATAATTTCATTTTATTAAATTATAATTTTTTTACATTTTTAAAATTAATTTTAATAATTAATGTTATTTTTTACTATTTATAAACATTTTTTATATTAAATATAAACATTAACAATTATCTTTTTATATTATTTTAATACCTAGGGATATTTTGATAATTTTCAATTTCTATTAATTAAACAAATTTTTTAAAAATTATTATCACATCAATCAAATGTTACACTAATTCTCACAAATTTTACCTTTAAATCTACTCTTAATTACCTTCAAATCCACTCAAATAAACAAAAAAAATTTATCCTCAAATACCTTCAAATCTATTTAATCACTTTTTCCCAATTCATCTTCCCAAATAAACACACCCTTAGGCATCTTTCACAACTTCACTAAACAAGTACCCAACTAAAGTAAAATTTTACACGAACACCAAAAAAGATTTCTACACCCCAGCAATCAAAATACCATTAACCTCTCATCGAGACTCTTCTTTGTCCAAAAATTAGAGAGTACAGGTGCATAATAGAGGCACGCACGGCAAATGTATTTCCATGGAAATGGCAAGTTTTCAGATGGTGCATATTGATCATCAGGACCCACCAACTTTTTAACATTTCTTAACAAATCAGCCAATGCATCTAACAGAACAAAATCTTAAAAGTATAAACAAAATCGCAAACTTGTCACAGATGATAGGAATAGAAAATTGCACTGCATCTGTTGTGTTTCCGATTTTTTTATACTATTTTAAAAGCATCAGATAAGAAATAAAAATTGAGTAATTCACTAATCCAGCACAACTAGTTTCTGATATTCTGACCCAGAAATCGCTGCTTCCATGCCTTCTAGAGGGCTTACCTCCCCCTCCTTATCCAAGAACATTGTGAGTAAATTCTTAGAAAACCCACTAAGCAGTGCCACTCCTTTCTGAGTAGCTGGCACTGGGGTGGCCTTCGAGTCTCTCAGATTCCAAAAAATTATCTGAGGCACCACATCACCAAACCCTTTCTCTCCAAACTTCCTAGTGATTGCTTGGTAATCAGTCTCCCAAGGGTTTGCTGAGGCTTGATCAAACTCCATGTCACTGAACACAAACAACCTCTTTATCATCTGATCCGGCCTCAGATTCCCACTCACAGCCACCTCCAACATGAGATCAAACACCTTCTGAAAATCAGTGTTCCAGCCCGCGTCCATGTTCGTCACAAACTCCTTCTTCGACTTGAGATCATCCCCTTCAATCAAATGAAGTTGAGGTTTTCCAGAAAAAGTCACAACCTTCCCCTTCCAAGGCTCTTCACACAACTCAGACACCAACAACCCCAATGCCACACACACCTCCAGGGGCAACCCGTCCATACTCCCAGACACATCACAAACAGCCAAACAACTCTTCATCGTCCCTTTCTTCTTCAAATCATCAACCACTCTCTTCCATTGCAACTCAGCCACATCACCACCATCCTCATCATTCAATGACCTTATGATCTGATGGGGAAGCAAAGCACCGGCAGCAATAGTACTCTTCCCTGACTTCACATCATCCAAGTAAGCCTTAAACCTCTCATTATCATGCTTCAAAAACTTCTCTTTATAAAATTTCATAGCCACAGAAGCAACCCTATTGTAAGGAATCAAATCCCAACGATTGGCCCCTATAAACACCTCAGGCAACTCCAACACCTTCCTCAAAGGCACCAACACCTCCTTCCTCAACCGATCGCGAACTCTATACGCATAATGCGCCTCCTCAACCCCCTCGTACTCATTATATTCTTCACGGGGAAAAACCCTCTTCGCAATAGTTTCACATAACAAAGTGTGTCGATCGAAAGATGAGTCCACAGAGGGACACCATTTCGCGGCAAGACTGACTTTCGTCACCGACCCAGATTTCAAAAACTCGAGATCCTTCCTCAAACACTCGGCAAAATAATCAGAGACACGATCATGAAGGAATCGGAAATCTGGGTCGTTCGTATAACGATCAACGAGTTTCTTCGCCAATGCCACCTTTTTCTCTTCTCTGGCAACATGCGCAATTTCTTTCTTCGAAGACTCGGTTTTGTCCTTCGCCACGTCGACTGTTTTTTTTCAAATCCTTCGTTTCTCCCTTCCGCTTCTTCCCAGTCCCAGGTTTTTCCCTCTTGTTCAACCCAAGTTTTGTCTTAATCCACTCACTTTTCTGAATTTCACGAGCATCGGAACCTTGTAGAAGGAGGTAAAGGATTTCGGGGAGATCCTTGAAGTATCCGAAGTCAGCGACGGAGGGAATGTTACCAAGAAGGGTTTTGGGGTGGTGGCGGTGGAGCCAGATCGCCGCACCGTAGAAGTTCCGGCGGTCGGACTTGCCGGTACCGCGGATGCCACGGAGGTTAAAAACGAGTTTTAGGGTGGTGAGGGGGTTATGGGCCCACGAAAGTTGGAGTCTTTGGAGAAGGGTATCTGGTGGTGTGTCCGGAACCACGTGGAAGAAGAAATCCAGACATGGGTTCCCCGTAGTGAGAAATGTTGGGGAGAAATTTTCAGTTAGGATCATGTTTGGGGTTGATAAGGTGTTGAATGCGGACACCATTTGGTCCATGAAGGGGTCAGTTGGAGTGGTGCCTGTGACTGTTGGGATCGGGGCTGGGGCTGGGGCTGTTTGGGTGAGGGTTGCGGTGGGTCCGGCGATGTAGAGTTCAGGTGGACCTATGAGGATCGGGTTGCCCATCGTGAATTTAGGGTTCTTTGTGACTGAGTTGTTTCTAAGAAATCAGACTTGGATGAAAGATGGAATTTTGGACTATGGAGATGATATGAAGGAAAGATCTTGCTAGAGGTCTTTCCGGGATTTGACGAAGAAGATGATGGTAACATTAGTGTACTTATAGCTTACTCTGTCCTTGGGGATTACGTTTCCCAAGCAAAATTTGCTAAATTATGGAAAAAAATTGTTTTAACAATTTTTTTTAATAATTTTTCACTTGTGATCTATCCATTTCAAATAATTTTTTAAAAGTAAATTTAAATAGAGGAAGAATTGTTTCGGCTCCTGTTATTAAAAAATTGTTAAAAAGTGTTGTTAAAATATCAAGGTCCAAATTTTATTAAGAATGATAATATTTTGACAATTTTTTTAACAACTTTTTGAAAATGCATATGTGATGGTTTATGATTAATCCGTTTCAAATAACTTTTTAAAAATAAATTCAAACATACTAATAAAATTGTGAAACGTTGTCAAAAAATTATTAAAAATTGTTGTTAAAATATCATGATCCAAATTTTATTAAGAATAATAATATTTTGACAATTTTTTAACAACATTTTGATAATAGAATAAATGTTATTATTTTATTAGTTTATTTAAATTTATAGTTAAAATAATATTTGAAATAGATCAATCATAAGCTAAAAAAAATTGTAAGAAAATAATTGTTAAAAAGAACTTTTTTTCTTCTATTAATACTTAATTTGGATTTCGTCCATATAAGTTAGTCTTTTTTTATCGTTTTTTATATTTTATCTTTTTTCTCAATTGTTTATATTTTATTTGTATTTAGTCGAGTAGTTGGAAGTTTTAAAATTTCGGGATATACTTCAAAATCGAATTATCATTTATTTAAAATGTGTGATGTATTAAAATCAAATGGATTTCAAGATGAAAATATACATAAAATTTAACGTGATATATTTAAATTTTGGTATATGACTTTTTCAAACGATATTAATGTTAATTAAAAAAATATAATTACGTTAATTTTGCATTTGTTTTTATGGATATATGCTTACATTGGAAAGTAAGTATTTTCTGCTATTACTTTCACTTATTTGTTTTGATGTGTGAATATAGATTTAAAGAAACAAAAATCTCATATCTTTTATTTTTAAAGATAGATGGTTTTACATAAATGTCTTTTATTTTTAATTAAATTATTTTACTTTTATTTATAAATATTTATTTTATAAATTATTTAAATTTAAATATTTATAGGCCTCGTAGTTTTTAAATATTTATGAATTATTTAAATTTTAAAACTAATAATTAAAAGAGTAAAATTAAAAAATTAAAATGTTTATATAATTATAAATATATTTATAAATAAAATAAATTTAGTTATTGAAATAAAAATATTATAAATAATATTGTGTAATAAATATTGAGTAATTATTTTTAAAAAATAGTTATTACAATGATAAAAGAATAAATATTTATTTTGTAACGAGTAATTATCTGAATTAATAAAATAATTACTAAAATGATGAAACTGAAAAATATTCTTTTATTATAAATAGTTATTTAAATTTTAAAAATAGTAATTAACAGGATAAAATTGAATAGAGAAAATAATTATTTAAATTTGAAAATAGTAATTAAGAAGATAAAATTGAAAAACCAAAAAAGAAAACCGTGAAAGTGTATTTTTTTTATATATAAATTTATAAATTACTAATTAAATATATTATTAACAAATATAATATACACTTAAGAATAAACTTAATAGAAAGAATAATTTATCATAGACTTAATTAAGTTTTAGATTAACATAAATTTTAAAAAAATTAATTGAGTCTTCATTAAACTTTAGTTTAATTAAATTTTAAGTTCATCATAGATTTGAAATTTTAAACTAAATCTATGTTCGAACTTTATATTCTATTAAGTTTTTTAAAAAAAATATATTTCTTAATTAAATTTCTACTATTTATATGTGACGAGCAAAATTAAAACTATAAAATGTAATTTTTCTAGGACTCAATTTATCATAAAATTTAATAGAGACTTAATTAAAAGTTTTTAGATTTATTAATAACTTAAAATTTAATTAAATTTATTATTTCTTGTGTTTAATATTTAAAATTAAAATTTATTTGAATTAAATAATTAATTAACTGACTTTCTAATATTATAAAATCATTTTTAGTTATAATGTTATTTTTTATATAATTAAAGTAATATTAAGATAACAAGTAAATATATTAATTAAATTAATTTAAAAATTACAAATTATAATATAAATAAAAAATTATTTAAATGTAAATGTTGTAATCTCCCATAAAGAAAAGGAAGGAACGTGTTAGGAATACTGTGACACGAGCAGGTCCATTAATTATTAAAAGGTTTAAATTCTTGTTTGTCCTTATGTTAAAAGTTGATGTTCAGTTTAGTCTCCTTTTAAAAATGTAAACTTTCGGTCCTTATGATATACAAAAGGTATCAAATCAGTCATATCCGTTAAATTTTAGGAAGAAATTTGCTGGCATAAACTTAAGACAATGGATAAAACTGATTTGATATATTTTGCACATTATGGAGACTAAAGATTTACATTTGTAAATAAGGGAGTAAACTGAACATCAGGACAAAAAAGGAGTTAAACCTTACTAAAATTAATAAATAAGAAAGCAGGTTGAATTTTATTTTTATTATTTATTTCCTTAATAAATGAACAAATGCGGATTTTTAGTTATTTTTTACATACTTTATTTAAATATAAAAATACGAAATTTAAATGTGACATTAAATACATAAAACTATTAATTTTGTGTATTAAACATAATTAAAACATTTAATATACATTAAAACATGCATTGAATACTAATACTTATGGTTTTTTTTATAATATTATACACGGAGACATATTTATTGATGTGTATTTTAATATTGGTTTGTGTAAGACTTATAAAATAGTTTAAATCACAGCTATATATTCATATGTTATTATTAAAAAGTTAAATTATAAATAAAAAATCATTAATATACATAATTAAAACATTTAATATACACAATTAAACATAATTAAAACATTTAATATACATTAAAACATGCATCGAATACTAATACTTATGAATTTTTTTTATAATATTATACACGGAGACATATTTATTGATGTGTATTTTAATATTGGTTTGTGTAAGACTTATAAAATAGTTTAAATCACAGCTATAGTTTTAAAAGACATATTCATATGTTATTATTAAAAAGTTAAATTATAAATAAAATATCATTAATTGAGTTTTATTTTATAAAAATGATTTTTTTAAATCTTTTCTATAATTTTTATTTATACTTTTTTAATAATTTTGATTTATTTTCATGTTTAGAGTTTTATCCATTCATTATCCATATGATCAAATGTATATTTATTTTTTATTCTATATTAACTCAGTTTTGCATTTTGAGTTGTACATGACTCTATGATTTATGCATGTGACTTAAAATAGTTGAAAGTAAATCTCTATTTGTATATGATTATTAGAATATGTTTAAATCTTTTATCTAATTTTTCTGTGCAGTTAGACATATCTATGAGGTTTGAATCTCTTTGGAACATTTGTGGAATTTTATGATTTTTAATCCATGTAAGGAAAACTAGCATTATTTTTGTACATTTTCATGCTTTGATTGAACAAATTAATATGTTTGAATGTTGATGAATTAGTATGATTGGTTATTGGTCTTTAGGTGAAATAACTCGAATATGTGATATATATCTTATATGCATAAAATTCATATGATTTAAAGTAGTCTTATTATTGAATAGTTTAGGATGTATCATTTTGGTCAATTTGATGTATTTTAAACTTGAGTGAATGTAATTATTGAACTAAGAAATGTTTAATAATGATTAATGAACCAAATACATGATTTGATACATATGTTAAGGATATGATTTTATGCAAACTCACTAGGTGAGCAAGTAGCTCACTAAACAGAAAAATAAATTTAACCATTATAGTGAGCTCATGTGGCACTAACACAAAAAAGACTTTTTATGTCTAATATTTTAGGTCTTTTATGACTAACTTAGTGATAAATACTCATTTTAGGACTAGATTTGGTAGACATAAATTTATATCTATTTTAACATTTTTTTTTTAATATTTTGTGCCAAAATTTGCATTTGTTCATGCCATGGCAAACATAAATTACATTTATCAAGGTACTAAGATTACTCTTGTAAAAATGTCTTTATTTTAATGTTGGGTTTCTTATGAATGAAATATAACCATATAACTAGGGACTCTTAAGGAATGATGATATTAATTGTCAATAAAACCTACAATTAAGGAGAAATGGTTAGTTAAGTAATTAACATAACTTTAAAAAAAAAAACTCAATAAGTAAGTTCAAGTCAAGTTTTTTACTCCATAAAATTCTATAAATGTTATATCAATCTTCTACTATTGTGGAAAATTAGTTGAGTGAAGATTGTCATACTTTCTTTCATTTGCATTGTTAAATTTTATGTATCTTCTTTAATGCAAAACAATTATTTGAACCTAGGTATTATGGAAAGGTACCACATCACCTTAGTTAGGGGACCATTCGTTTCTTTATTAACATTATTTCCATCAACTTTTTTTTTTAAATTGTGATTACTCACATGTTGGACACACTTTCATTACAACAAACTCATCTATGTATAACACACAATCATCAGGCGATACATGTATCTTCTTGTACTCGAAACCTATAGGACATATCATTTCTTTCACCTCGTAGTTACGAGTAAGTAATAACGTCTTATTTTCTAAAAGCATATTTTTCAACAACTCCAAAATTTTTAGGTTTAAACTAAATAATTTCAAAGTTGTTGACAATCATATAAATTTAACACATCCTGGTACAATTGTTCCTCTAGATCAAACTTTAAAGTATTATATAAATGAATTTTTCTAAAATTTTATTCACTGTCACTTGTCCTTTAATTGATCATTCATCCATTCTTACATTTAGTTGTTTGTGCCGTTGTAAGGTTGTTCAACACTTCTCCATGACAAGTCCAAATTGTGTAACTCCTTATTATATCAAAGATGAACATGTGATCACGTATTTCGCCAAAATCCTGATGTATCTGATCCAAACAACGAACATAAAGACAATAACATGTTATGTTCACAGAGATAGCATGTTCTTGAGCATATTGCAATAACTCAGAAATTGCCTCTTCATACTCTTCACTAACGTGACTAGAGATGACAACGGATCGGGTCGGGCACGGATAGTGCCTACTCACAACTCGACCCGCTGGATAAAATCCTACACGTCGGGTACCCATTTAAAAAATACCTGCGGGTATTTTAAAACGCCTCGCAAAAAAAATATCTTATACATTTTAAAATAAAATTTAAATAAAATTATAAAAACTATATATAATATAATATAAATTAAATTAAATATAAATATAAATTTAATTTTAATTAAATTTAACCTAATAAAATATAATATAATTTTATTTTTAATTAAATTTAATTAAAAATATATATAAATTATTATTTTTTTTATATTTTTTGTGGGTAATGGGTACCCGTGGGTCGGGTAGTATACTACCCGTACCCGACCTGTTTAGAAACGGGTATTAAAATACCCATTACCAGCGGATAGTAACTACCCGCCACGGATTTTACCCGCGGATACCCGTGCCTGCGAATTTTTTTGCCATCCCTAAATGCGATGTATATTGGTCCAGCTCCAATCCATACTACATTGGTAAACACCATTTTTTAAAAAATGTAATTCTCACAAGGTGGATCCTACCCATTAAAAAAAACATTTTTCATAGTTTTCTAACACGTGAAGAAGTCTATCATCATAAATTTGATAAAATTTGACAACACTTCACATTGATTTCCAAAGTACACAAATTAAAAGTGTTACTCATGACCACATTCAAGTATGCATTTGGAGAATAATACAAAAATGGTTTGAACCAAAATTTTATTAAATTTACGCATAAACTTAAAATGTACATGTAATAAGAAATTAGTAAAAATAATTTTTCCAAACTTTCCGATAAAACAATTCAAGATTTAATACAAACGCTTAAAGTTTAATCATTTACACTAAATCTTAAATGAGAACTAAAACTTACTCAATGCCTACATCTAGAATTATAATAAGTCTTAATATAAATTGACAATGCACCTAATAATAATTTGTAAATTAATCAAACATCTAATAAATATAAAATTCCATAAACATTCAAAATATAATAAAACTAAAATGAATTAAGTATGTTTTTAGTATTTGAACTTTAACGCAAAACTGAAGCTCGTCCCTATATAAAACTTTAATACGTTTTGATCCTCAAACTTTAAGAATAAATTAATATAGTCCTCTTAATTTAATTACGTTAAATTTTGTTGACATGTTAAATGTGTTTCATGCTAAAATTTGAGTTATTTATACCGTTTAACAAGCTTTCAGTTCAATGTTTGCTGAAAAACGCGTTTGACACATAAGTTTTTTTAAAAATAATTTGGTTTAAAAGACTATATTTAGGGATGACAACACGTCGAGTCAGACACAAATAATGTCTACTCGCTACCTGGCTCGCAAGCAAGAAATTCATCCTCTCCCGCCCGCTATACTGTGCGAATTGATAATGACACATTTTGCTATGATTTCAGTAGTGAATTGAGAGAAAATGTCAACTCTTTCTTAGCTTTATACATTCTTTATACCTCAATTTGTTAAGTTTCTAAGTAGCTACATCTTTAGTTGAATTCATTTAAATTGCTTCACTAATCCCCACTTTTTGGTTGTTAGATCATGTACATGAAGCTTGTTGGCCAAACCGACAAATGGAAGAACCACAAAAGCAAGAATGAATGTAAAAGAGGAAATATTGAGCAAAGATTGATGCTGCCGCTGGGGTGCAGCTGAGCCCCATTCTCCTCTGGAATGCTGTAGCTGGGATGCAGCTGGGGTGCAGCTGAGCGCCCTGCTCTTTGGAAGGCTGTCGCTAAGGTGCAGCTGGGGTGCAGCTGAGCGCCCTGCTCTCTGGAAAGCTGCAGCTGGGGTGTAGCTGAGGTGCAGCTGAGCGCCCAGCTCTCTGGAAATCTGCAGCTGGGGTGCAGCTGAGGTGCAGCTGAGCGGTGGCAATGCTGATGTGGAAAAATTAGGTCTTTTTAGGCCAAAAACGCGAGGGGCTTGGGATCTTTTTGCACCCAGACTCGTTTTCTCTCGTTTTAGAGCTCTTGGAGGCAGCTTGGAGCTGTGGGAACACTCCTTCTTCTTCCTTGGGTTCTCTTCTTTCTTCCATTTCCACCATGGTTGTAAGCTTGAGCTCTCCATTCATGGAGAGCTAGTTCTATTTTTGTTGGGGGATTGATGTAACCACTAAACTCTTATGTAAAGCATTTTGTTTTGAATGAATATATACCTCTTTCATTGATTGTTAGTGTTTAATTCCTTCTCTTAATGCTTGTTGTGAAGTTGCTACCCATGACATGATTTAGGGTTTCTTGATATTGGGAAATATTGGGTAAACCTTGACTTGGGTTAAACACCTAAAGGAAATAGTATCTAGGGATAGAACTAGGACCTTTGGATGTCTTAAAATCTCATTTCTTAATGCGGAAATAATCATTAGGTTTTCCAAGGGATTGGAGTCTAATGATGAAGTCTAGGCTCTTTCTACCAAGGGATTGGGGTTTGAGTAAATTAGTAGATTGACATTGATATTTCAATGAAGAGAAAGTGATTTTCTATGCATAAGAGTGAAGTAGGTGAAATCATACCCCCAACAATATCATTCCATTTCATTTCTAATCTCTCCATTTCAAAGTGTTTGAGTGCTTAAGATCACTTTTATCATTTACGTTTTATAATCACTTTAATTGCACTAAAACTCAAATTATGGAAACATTCTTTAGTCTAGGTTAGTTAGACATTATACGATTGTCTAGTTTCACGAGTCTCTTGGGAAACGATTTCCGGTCTTACCGGTTTATTACTTTAGACGATTTGGTACACTTGCCAAAGTCTTAACACGAATGTCCGTTTTAAAAAATTCGTTGGTATTTTAAAACTCACGAATACTCGTAGAAATCCGCTAACATTTAAAAAAATATATTTTATAAATTTTTAAAATAAAATTACAAAAAAATATATAAATATAAATTAAATATAAATTAATTAAATTTAATCTAATAAAATATAAATTAATTTTAATTTTAATTTAATAAAGTATTAATTAAATTTTTTATTTTATTTTTACTTTTTGTGAGTAGCGAATACTCATGAATACGGATAATATAATATCCACGAATATTAAAATTCCTGCTATCCACAGATATTAACTATCCGTTTGGAATTTTATGTGCGAATACTTGTGGACACAAGTATTTTTGTTATCCTAACTATATTTATTCTTTTTTAAAATTTAAGGACACGTATTAAAGTTTCATACATGGACGAATGTCAATTTCGTACTAGGAACTAAAAACATAATCAACCCGATTAAAATTAATCATATATCTTAGAGTTGTCAACATGGGTCACAACCTGCGGGCCAACCTGGCCCACCACGGGTTCGGGCTGGGTTTAGTTTGAAAAAAATGTATTTTTTTATGCGGATCAGATTTCAACCTGACTCATTTAAACCCGGCTCATGCGGTTGCACCCGTAGTGGGCCGGGTTGCCGGCCCACCAACCCACCTACCTAATTTTATTTTATTAAAATTTAATTTTAATTTTATGAAAAATATTTATTATTATTTTTTGCTTGAAAAAATTATTTAAATTTTCTATTTCCAAAATTAATTAAACATCTATGTTGGGAGTGAAATTTGTTTAGATTTGAATTATAGAAAGTTTGTAATTTTTTTATTTAAAAAAATTTTAATTAAGTGAGTGAGCGAGTCAACCCGTTTACCCACCAACTCGTGATGGGTTGGTCCGAGTTTGAATTTTTTTGACTCGCTAATAAATGAGTCGGATTGAGTTGGCTCACTAAGTAACCAACTCGTGGTGGATCGGGCCAGGTTGGACCGAGTTACCTGTTTTAACAGCTGTAATATATCTAATATAAAAATAAAAATACAATTTATTCAAACACCTAATAAATCTTAATATAAACTAAAATTATTTCTTATCTAAATATTCCCATGTATTAAAATTAAGATAAAACTAATAAACTACTAATTTTAACACTGCAATATTGTAAAAATTTAAATAAAGCACAAAATGTCAAACTTTTAATTTTAACACTATAATATTAAGTTTTTATTACCTATATAGTTTATTTATATCTCTTTTCTCTTTTTTTTAAGAAATAGAGTTTTATACTCTATATGGTTGAATTGAGGAATGAGATTTTAGGAATTTAAATGTAAGTTTGAGTTTTACAAAAATGTAAAATAAAAAAGTTTAGTAACATGTAAAGAAAAAAATTCATCAATTGATTTTATTAAAGTTTTAGATTAAAGATGTTCATGATCCTTTATATATGTTTGACTTATGTGACTCAGTGCTATTGAATTTCTCTAATGAATTTTTTTTCGTATAACTTAAAATTCGAGTAAGTGAGATAGATGTCAAAATAATTTTCTTTCTTTTTAAATTCTTACCATTCAAGTCACAAGTGATTGCTCGAGTAATGAAAAATCAAACTTTGGAAGAACATACGACAACTTGATGAGTTATACAATAAATATAATTGTTTAATGATGATAGGACATTTGAGTGAAAAGAAATTGATATTATTACTTTTATAGTGTTTAGTTATTAAAACGGTGAAAGATGATAAAATAATGTTATATATTTAGATATAAGATGTCATTAAAATCATAGATGTTTTTTTTTATTTATTTAGTGAAGAGATGGTAAACTTTAATTGTTAAGGTGAGTTGTATTTTACCTAAATTCAAAAAGAATTCTAAAATCACTAATTTAAATAAAATCACATAAAAATTGTATAATGTAAGTAAAATACCAGTATATATCTATACAACTACTATAAATGTATGTTTTTGGTGGACTACAGTATATACTTATTTAAGTATTATAGAATTTATTTGATAAATATTATAGGTTAATTTTTTAATCAAAATTACATGCTCTTAAAAAAAATCATTAAAAATATAATCACGAATAAAAATAAAAATTAGTCATAAGCAATGATGAAGATGAGGGCCATCATCACTAATTACAGCGCCAGCGTAACTGAACCTTTTCCACCGTTTTATTCGTTACCACCAACTGACTGTTTAACTGAAATCACGAAACTGTCGTTTTATACTTCATACCTCTACACTTTCAACAATTTAATAACGCTCCTAGCTCATGTTTCCATCACCCATCAGCGTGCTTGTGCACTCTGTTACTCCAAACGACGCCGTTCCCTCACACCCTCGGAGCTCGGACCATGGCGGCCACTGACGACGGATGCGAGGCGGAGAAATTCATCAGTGGGAGAGAAGAATTCGGTAACTCATCCAACACGTTCAGCGCGATTCTAGCGATGGCGCTGTGGCTGGGAGCTATTCACTTCAACATTGCCCTCATCGTCTTCGCCCTCTTCTTCCTTCCTCTCCCCAAATTACTGTTGTTCGTTTTCTACCTCTCTCCAAATCGCCGTTCTTCATTTTTTTTATTCACTTTAATTGACTTTTGGTGTTTCGCGTGCCAGGGTTTTTGGTTTTCTGTTTGTGTTTGCAGTGCTTCCTATCGACGAGAAGAGCAGATTTGGCCGAACATTGTCGAGGTAGTTTTTTTACCTCGTTACCTTTTCGCTTTTCACAATGCACGGCTCGAATCTCTTTATTTGTACATTTCAGGTTCATTTGCAAACACGCTTGCAATTATTTTCCCATCACGCTTCACGTAGAGGATATGAACGCCTTTGATCCGAACCGTGCTTATGGTTTGTTTGCGCTCCTTCTTCCCAGCCTAAGATGAACTTCTCTTGAAATGGGAGATAAATTAGAAAAAATTGAACGAAAGATAAAATTTATTTCCTATTTTTATTTAGTGGGCGGAGTTGTTTTTAGGGTCTTTGCCTTTGCTTTAGGAAGAAGCATAACTGTTGGGAAAGTGGTACTATAGATGAATGAAGGTTTAAATCTTCATTTCCTTAAATGGCTAATTTATGAAAAGTTTATTAAATCCAAAGGGGATTAATTAACTGGTGAAATGCTATTTCGATCTGCTCTGTTGTACTTAGCGAATTGATTGCAATCTTGCAATAGTCGGTACAATTTTTAGTGTAACTTAAGCTTATCTCTCCTCTTTCCTGTTCCACACGCAGCAGAGAAATGTCTTTTTCTTCTTAATTTACCAGTCTAAATCTTATTGTATGTTGTTATTTTGGTTAACCCGGTGAACCTTGATGTGCCTCTGCTTAGAGTTCTATCTTGTATGGGACTTTTTCTGTGTTGCTAATTGCTAAAACGACAGGATCAGTCGATTGCATGAGATTTCTACTTTGGTACCTTTTCCTAGCCCAAATGGATTTTTTTTCGGCTTATCTGTACAAAATTAGGCTAACCATTGAATTTTTACTATTAATATTTGGTCTTTGTTGGCAACATAGACCATCTTTGCATTTCTGCATTTCACCGTTTAATATTTAAGATAGAGCTTTTCATAAAACTACATATTTTGTTTAAATTAAAACCTCAATTATGATGCTAACTGTCCTTGTTGAAATAACTTCTAGCTTAAACCTTGAAATGAACTAGATAAAAACTATGATTAAGCTTTAACCAAGCCTAGTCTCTTGTTGGCCTTAGTTGCTGGAGATCTATATGTGTAATTGGGTAAGCCTCGGATAATTCCTATAATTGCTTTCTATGAAAGACAAACTCACTGTTTCTTTAATTTTCCAGTTTTCCTGGTTTTTTTGTTCCTATGGTTGAATGGTGTTTAATTTGCCAGCAGAATTTAGCCTAATAAGCATTGGAATTCTGTCTAGTCGTATCTTGAATCTTCTTGTTCGTGGCTCTTTTGTAACAACAGTGTGCCCAACATGCAGTTTTTGGTTATGAACCACATTCGGTTTTGCCAATTGGCATTGTGGCACTAGCTGACAACACTGGTTTCATGCCTCTTTCAAAAGTTAGAGTTCTTGCTAGCAGCACGGTAAAGCTTTTACTTGGGATCCTGCAAAGATGAATTATGGTCATTGAGGATTTCATTTTAAGATTTTCTCTTCACATTTAATGGATAGGTGTTCTACACACCATTTTTGAGACACATATGGACATGGTTGGGTCTTACACCAGCAACAAAGAAAAACTTTATCTCCTTGCTAGCGTCTGGCCATAGTTGCATTTTAACACCTGGTGGAGTGCAAGAGACATTCCTCATGCAACATGGCATTGAGGTGCATTTCTTTTCACTTCTCTTACTCAATGCTTACGGGATTTGTTTTTAATAAATTAAACATTGACTTTCCTCTACATATAGTGTTGAGTTAGGATGAGATATTATCAATTTTTATAATCATTACAATTAACATGCTGTAAGAATACAAAGAGTTGTTTTTAATTGTAATTATTTCTGGGGAGGTATAGTTCTATATAGTAATGGTTTACATTTAAGGAATTGAATCAGATTTTAAAGTATTTTCAAGTTATACGATTGCTATGGATGCCCAGTTTAACAATACAGCAGTCGGTGCAGGCAATTTTCCCAGCTTTTGTGTCATTGGGACTCAACTAAGAATTGTATGCGTTTCAAATTTCAACAGTATATTACTTTTTGTTTCCTATTATCTGTCGTATATAATTTCTATGTAGTCTTAAGGGAGGAAAGAGAAACGCAATTCGTTTACTTCATTTAGTCTGAGTTTTAAGATCAACAACCCTAAAATTCAGCTCACTATATTGTATTTTCGGCATGCCAATTACACTTGACCTATCTCTAGGTGTGAAATTAAAAGCTTGTTGAGTTGACGAGAAAAGATGATGAGTAATGCCCAAATATCAATACAAAATATGTGTATATATGTGTGTGTGAGAAGGAATAAAATGATATCGATGTAATTTACACGAACTACGATCTCTAACACTTTACAATATATAATTTTAATCAATCCAACTGTTAAATATAACTATATATTATGTTGATTGTGTGTTAAATTTTATAAAATATAAACAAAAATAAGATGATAATAAAATTGTTCATATTTTTGTATATTTTAGAAAGCGTATGTACTGTCAATCTTGATGTATGTAGATGGAGTATCAAATAATTTTGGATTAAAATGATCTTTCGTGGGCATAATTTTTGCAAAAGAAACTTTCAATCTACGGGTAAATTTGGTGAATAAACTTATAATTTTAAGTTATTGATTACTGTAATAGTTGGAGTAAGTTACATCAATGTTATTTGATCCTTCTATGTATTTTTTATTTTTAGCCTCCACCAAGTATACTTCTACTATAGGAATATTGTCTAATAAGCTTTGGTTCTTGGTTCTTGGTTCTTGATGATTTTGATTTTTTTACTTCGTAAATATAGCATACATAAAATAGGCCTTTTAAGAATGACTTTGCTCTATTCAATATATATCTGTTTCATAGAAATAACTAAGCAGCTTGAACTCTTCTTATTGGTAGATTGTTTTCCTTAAGGCACGAAGAGGATTTGTCCGCATATCAATGGTGAAAGGCCTACCTTTGGTTCCAGTTTTCTGCTTCGGTCAGGTATTTGTTTCTGATGGAATCAAATTTCAGTTTACTGTGCAACAATCATCTGCATCTCTCTCTCTCTCTCTCTCTCTCTCTCTCTCTCTCTCTCTCTCTCTCTCTATATATATATATATATATATATATATATATATATATATATATATATATATATATATATATATATATATATATATATATATATATATATATATATATATATACACACACACACACATACATACATTCTTCTGCTCATTCTCTGGTATCAGGAACCACAGTTTCCATTATGATATATCATAGAGCTCCTTTTTTATTCATGAATGCATTCATGATGACTTCCTCTGTGATTCCTTTGATGATTTTCTCGTGGACTCCAATTAAGCTCGATGATAACAATTTCCTCCAATGGCAATAGTAAGTTGAAGCTAAGATTTGAGAGCGCAAGCTTCAGGGTTTGATTGTGAATCTTTCCATTTCATCACACTTTAACTGAAGAAGATTGTGAAACTGGAAGTAAATCCAGCATGTTTTGAGTGAAATCACAAGATGTTCTCCCTCTATCATGACTTCTCTCGTCTCTATATGATTCTCTCAGCTTGCATAGTTGGATTCTATCATTCTTAGCAATTGGAGGAGGAAGTGCACATTCACTTCCATGCTTTCACTCATGCAAAATCACATCAATTCTTTTAGTGCACTGTCAGGTGAAAAGGGCAAATAAATCTGAGTTTCTTCTTTGATGCAATCCGTTGCTGATACTAGGAGGGCCTTTTGGAGACCGTCTCTTCTCCCACTCACCTAGATGGTGTTTGGGGTGGACTACCCAATAAATATGACTCACTTGTCACCTCTGTGCTAAGATGTCCTGATCCTGTTTCAATCAGAGATTGAGTCCCTATTGTTGGCTCACAAAGCTCAAATGGCAAAGCACAAGAATCTCTCTCTCACTAAGTCGATCTAGGCAAATGTTGCACTAGCTCCAACTTCGGTTCAACCACCTCAGTTTAAGTGGCACAGGCTCAAAAACATCTGCTAACTATGGTTGCCTACTGGTGACTGGTGACTATCAAAATGCAGCTCAAGATTGTGGTAACAGTTTTGGCGGATCATGTGGAGGACCTTAATCCTCAGTCTCCAGTCCAATGACAAATATGTCACTAGACAGGAACATGAGACCTCAATCTATTATCACCAAGGGCTGGGACCTCTTGTGTCCAACTTTTTCCTTTTGGCTGTTGCTCTGGCTTTCCAAGATGTTGTTCTTCAACACTTCATCTCAGTCTTGCCATTCCATGCTCAAAGCCCCTGTCACAGTTTGAAGCTGTCCTTCACATCAGTAATGTAGAATTGCCGACTAAAGTTGTCCTTCTGCATCTCCACAGCTGGCACAGTCTTTACTTACTGGCTTTGAGGTTTATGAATTTCAGATTCATGCACCACCGATCATGTTACATCTGACCCATGCATCCAATTCAAAGCACTCCCTTGTGCAGATCAGTTTAAGTCATCATGGGGAAGGCAAGGTCTGTCCATCAAATTGGTTGATTTACACTCTTTGGTCCTGAATAGTTTACTCCTTGTTCCTGACGCTAAGAACTTTGTTAGCATTAGCAAATTTGCTCAAGATAGTAATTTCATTGAATTTCTTCTCTTCAACTATTTTCTTAAATCGCAGGACTCGTATACAGTGCAGCTGGCAGGGACTCTGGGACATGATGAACTGTACAGATTGACAATTATTGTCATTCCAAGAGATGGTCCTCTTGCTAGTCCCCAGTGTGCAGAATTCCAACATTTTATCCTCTACCTTTATTGCAGTATATACTGCTGTCTGTATCTCCTACGTTTAGCTCCTGTAATTCCTGCTAGACATGTTAGTTCACCCAATTGACATTGTTAATTTGCGCTTCGTCATAATGACACAAGCAAAAAATTATGCCACTCTGCAATATTCCCAGGCCTAATAAATATGCCAATGGTTTAGAGCTTTTTTTGTCCGAGAAAGACCCATTACCATCCCTTTTCCCAATCCACTATGATATACTCCAAACTTCTTGAACTCTAGTGGCTATTCGTGACATTTGGGGACCTTTAGCTGTAGATTCTTCTTGTGGCTGTAGGCTTTCTCACTACTATAGATATATGTTTTTGTCGTGACATTTCTTTGCACGTACAGTAGAACTTGAAGATAATTATCCTTTTTGCTATAACTTTTTTTGTAGTCAAATGTCTATAAGTGGTGGAAACCAGGTGGGAAGTTCTTCCTGAAAGTTGCAAGAGCTATCAAATTCACCCCAATGTGTTTTTGGGGAATTTTCGGGTACGTTTTTCTTTGGTGACATCCTGCAAGTTTTTCTTATTACACCTGTTTATACTGGCTATGTTACTAAAGAATCTTCAAAAAGGAATGAATCTAACTAATATTTCATGTTTGAAGTTGAGGCTGTGAAATTGATTAAATTGGGGAGAATGAAACGTTCAATATAATAATCCTACCGTAAAAAGTGAAATCCTGCCTTCCACATTTTAAAATGTTGAGGATGGCTAGGAGTGAGAGAAGTTAATTTCGGCCATACAACTTTTCAAGGATGGATGAAATGTTCACTTCAATTTAATCTTAACCATTCATTTTGGCTGTATGATCAAGATTAATTTCTTACATGTTCTCACCTAATATGTTTCCTTTTATGTTTAAATTAACAACAAAAGGAATTGACACGTAATAGTATTAGGCTAATACATGTAGAAACAATAGTAAAAATGATTGTTCGAGTTTAGTTGGGAATAAGCTTAAAATATTTGCTGAATGTGATTGGAAAAGGTGGATTCAAAATGATATTATGTAGGATGTATATCTTTCCCCCATCAATTTTGTTAATACAATAAATTGCACAGACCACCCCAAAGTTTCTTGAAATTACCCTAACTTTCTCTATTTTTTTCTGTCCTATAATAATTCCTTGTTTCAAAACCATTAAACATCGACATCTTTTACATACCACGCTATTTCCCCTTCATTGATTGAAAAGTATTACAGTGAGTTCTCCTATTTGAAAGGTTGATGTAAAGGTAAAACATGCTGAAGAAATTTGTGTAATTTCAAGATATTTTAGATATAGTTTATGCAATTTATGTTTTTTTCATAGCTTGCCAGCTTTTGTGTGGTGAAAATATTCATTCTATGTTGAAGACATTCACGTAGCACTGAGTAATTGATCTGAGTCGTATAGCCATTTGTTGGTACAGAAGGATAGAGTCTAAACTGCAGATTTTCTAATATCCTTTTCAGATCTCCATTACCGTTCAGATACCCAATGCATGTGGTGGTGGGAAGACCAATTGTGCTCACCAAAAACCCCAACCCAACCACCGAGGAGGTATGTGCCTATTGGTCAGCGTTTATGTTAAATATAATTTACAAGGATCCAGTAATTTAGATCCCTCCCTAGTTATTAAATTTTCTTGTTAAATAGTAACAAAGATGGTAGTGAACAGAAGTTGGAGTAGTTAAACAAAAAACTTGCGTCTGGTTTGATCGATAAGTCTTACCCTTGGCTATAGTGTTCGAGTAAGATGCAATCTCCCCCATATGACAAACTACAATCTTCTTTCTCAGTAGGACCAACCTCATTTTCTGATACAAATATTCTAGGTATATATGTTAGCTCAACCAATATTATTTTCTTGTCAATTAATTACTTATCCAAAAAAGACTTCTTTTTTCCTTATTTTATTTAATCGAATGATCAAATTTATCAATTAACATAAGGCGTAAGGGAATTTACAAAGTGACTAGCTAGTAATCTTGTATTAACTAAACTATTTTTTTTTTTTTTTTGTATTTTTCAAAACTAAATTTCAAATATCTGATTTTTATATTTTAATCTATATCTTTAATGAATAAACCAGCTTTTATTCATTTTTATTATATATATCTAACACCTAAATGTATCCGTTCAGTCCACGAAATTCTTGTCTGCATAGTTTCATAATCGAAGACTTAATTATGAATACCGCCAATAAGTAAATATGATTTCCCAAAGTTAGCTCATATGATGAATTGGAATTCTTGTTACTACGATTTATATCTTCAAATATTGGGGTCCAGTTGGCTGAATTTCACCTCTTTCATTATTTAATCCTTGTTTTAGGTTGCCAAGATACATAGTAAGTTTGTGGAAGCCCTTCAAGATCTCTTTGAAAGGCACAAAGCTCCTGCTGGCTATCCAAACCTTGAATTAAAAATTGTTTGAACAAGGCCTTAATATTGTACCATATTTTCAATGGTTTTTTATTTATTATTTTTTTGGGATGGAGTTGGTAAATGTAAGTTAGGCTATAAATTGCTAGTAATACGAACAACTACCATCTTGGGAATAAAATTGATGAATAAAGGGAAATGAGGGAGTAGCTATCTTTTTAATATTGCATATTAACTGGTTGTAAACCGCATAACTGCCTACTTAGAGCTTATAAATAGAAATAGAGCTCAAATTCTGTATGTAGTTTGTGACAAACTATTGTATTCTTTGTATATCAATAACATTTTTCGGATTTCTTACTTCCTGCTGTGTTTCTCTGTTCTACAAATTCAATAGAGTTTCTAGTTCATACTTTTACTCATAGCAATTAATTACTTTTTAGTATAAATTATAGATTTCAGTTAATGGAGACATGTATACCTAGCCTTAATATGGTGAATGGTGTCAAAGTATTTGTTAGTCTGGGAACCTCTGTTAATAAGAATACCCCTTGCAAAACTAAGAAGGGTTGATCAGGGTATGTGTCACAGGAGGCAATTTCTTCCTGCAACTCCAAAATTTCAACCCGTAATCCTAAATTTTTTTATATTTTAGAATGTATAGTCTATAGTATAATTTTATATTTTGAATTATACATTTTAGAATATAAAATAAAAAATATGAATTGTATAATTTGACATAAATTTATATTTAAGAATATATAAGTCAAAATATATTTTTTATATTCTAAAATAAAAAAAATAAAAAAATATTGGAGATTAGTCAGAGTGTAAAATTTATATTACATATTGTATAATTTGAAATATAAAAATTTATGGATGTGCAAACTGAAATTATGAAGGTGCAGGAAGAAGTTTTCGTCACGCGACTAGCTGGTATTAGTTCCCGGGTTTAATTGGGCTGAAATTATATAAACCAGGTTGAGTCCGGTCGTGTGTTGACCTTCACGTTCTTAATATAGTACTAATTTAAAATATAGAAAATACTTTATACGATTTAATAAATACTTTTATAGAGTAGTTAGCTTTTAAAAAAATAGATGCCAATTTTATGTCTTTTTTTAGTTTTAATTTTTTCCTATTTTTAGTGTTTCACCGTTTCTTTTCAATTTTACTATAGTTCTTTTTTTACTATTTTGCTAGGAATACTTCCCTTTTTAAAACATAATCCTATTGGGGCGGGTTGACAACCAGAAATTTCCCAAACCAACCCCAAATTTTTAATTAATCCGGATATGAACTTTCTTAATTTTGGGTACATATGATTCTAATTAAGATAGGTTTATCTATATTTTAATTTTATCCCAAATTTTGATAAAGGTAATTCAACTTTATTTCTTAACACAATACATTAATTGTATTAAAATATTACCAATGTAAAAAATTATTTTTCATTAATGATTTTAAAATTTTCTTCTCACTATTCATCAATACAAAACCCAACACTTACAATATTTATTCGTGATAAAAAAAAAGGTAAGAAAAAAAAGCTTGAAGTTGTATATAATTATAAAATACTGTACAAAAAGGACTAAATTTCTTCTAAAATTTGTCTGGTAAGGGAATATCAATTAGTCTTCTTAATGTAATCTCATTAAAGAAAGTTTAAGAAATAAATATTAAAAAATGACATTAAAATTTAGATGTCTTAAAATATATGCTTTTAATTTTCTTTAAAATATTTTAGATTAAATTAAAACACCAGTTCAAAACAGGTTTTCTTCTCTAGTTTGAATACTAAATTTTGTAAACAACGGAAACAAGTATTTCAACAAAAAAATAAAGAGAACCAAGTGAATTAATAGCGCTAAATGGAAGAATAAAAGAGTAATTGTATACTCTATATTGGTAGAGAATAAAAAGGTTAATAAGCAAGAAAGATTAAGGTGAATGAATGAATGAATGCTAACTAAAATTCTAAAGTAAACAAATATAAAGAAGATAGATTGAAATGTCTAGTAGAAAACGTAGGCATAAAATTAATATATGTAAATTTTGGGTTTCATTCTGATTTAGACTGTAATGAATTGGTTACTTGGTAAGAGTTACTCTTAGATCTCTTATGATGGGATAGGTGTGATCTTTCACACAGTTTTGATGATTTTGCACTCAAGTTTGAAACCCTCAGAAAAACTGGTTAGAAATTTGCCTTAGGAATCTTTCTCAACTTCACTAAAACATGTACCCAACTAGATGCTTTACAAGAGGGTGAACCTACAATTACATGAAAGAAATACATGAATCAATTCCATTATTGACAAATCACTCTTTCATTCCCAACTTAACATTTTGGACTTTAACTGATAATTGTAGCTTCTGCTCTTCAATGTCTTTTAAAAGTGACAGCAAGTTGGACCTGTAAACTTCACATTTCCTTCGAGCTCGGTCTAGTTGCCGTGTCAACTTCTCAATTGTTCTATCCTGGTCATCCTACAACAAATTATACTGTTCGTTAGAAACATTAGAGGATAAGTTGGGAGAGGAGGCTAGGAAGGTACAACAAAAAGTGTTTGTTTTCGAGGATCTAAATACATGTGTAATCCCTCAGAAAATATCATACAGCAAATTAATAAGAAGGGACCAAGATTTTCTTGACAAATTTTAATCTTTCAAAACTATTATCACTAATACAGACTGTCAAAGTATCTATTACAACTCTTCCAGTAACAAGAATGGTGACTCTAGGTCTCTAGACATTTAACCCTCTCAGTAACCAAGCTCTTTAATTTCCTTAAACCAGATATGACAAACCCTCTCAGAAAGTTTGGTTTTGATTGTACTCTTAAAAGTTAATCATAAAATTGACATTGTTTGTTTGATTTGGATTCGAGGTGTCTTGTCCTGATAGAATCAGAATTAACAAAGGGTTACACTTAATTACAAGAGAGTAATTTTCATTGGCACAACTGAGTTTGAATGGGGATATCATAATTCTCATCAGATAATGATATCTCTCTACTCTTCATAATTTTTTTCTCTTCCCTTTTTTCTCTCTTCATTGTGCTATTCAAATCACATCCAATGGTATCAGAAATCTTTGTCCTACATCAACTAGGTTTCAACTAACTGTAGCATGTATGTTTAATACGGGTACGTATGATATTTTTTGAACTACAATTACAAGATTATATATACCAAAGTTCCGGATTAATAGTTATTCTGGATGCAATTGAACATTCAATTGCCTGAAAAGCTTTAGCAACTATGACTAGCAGAAAGAGGCTCCAGGCAGCAAATGTGCAAACAATGAAATTCCGGAACAAGACCAGAGACTATTTTTTTTAAAAAAAAAAAAGAAATCTAAAATGATGCGGAAGAATTAACTGAATGCACTGGAGCAGGGCCTTTTCAAGTCAATCAATTCACCGAATTACTTTATGACGACAGTTTTGAGGGAGAAGTTCTCCAAAATTTGAAGGGAGAAAGTTAACAGTTGAACTGCTAATCTTTTTCCAAAAAAATCACAACGAAGAATGTTAACCATAGAAATTTTGGAACAGCATCATTATGATTAGTAGAATGGAAACCTCAAAAATATCTAATCTTAGCTCATAACATAAAATGTCTTATATGAGAAAAATATTTCATACCAATTGGGAGAGTTTATGATATTGCACCATATTATCATACCAGTTTAACTAGCTCATAAACAACCTTTGAGAATACTACTTAAGGAAGAGGACAAGTGGGACTTTTTTTCCTTTGAAATAAAAGTTAGAAGAATCACTGTCCTCTCTTATAAACCACTTTCCTTTAAACTTGAAAAGAGCATAGTAATACAACATATGAGAAAATCTATGAACAACAAAAGTACAGAATACAGAAATGTTCCAGCAGAAAAATATGCTATATCATAAATTACCAGAAACAACAGACCTTATATGAAGATTGTTGCGAGCAAAATGGAGGATCACTGCGTCTTATAGTTGTTTCATTGATCTGATGAAGGTATTCTTCGGAAGTTCCGTTTAAAATAACCTGTCTTCCATCCTTTTTTGTTGCACATGCCACCTTTCTCGCAGCCTCCCGAAGTGCACTTATTGCTACATCATAAACTTCCGAAGAGGTTACTCCCTCTTCAACATATTTAAGGGCCTGGTGACGGAGATTGCTGAATCGGATGGTTAGAGATTCGTGAGAACCATTTGACAAATTAGTAGTACGTTCATCCAATATGACACCACTTTTAGCAATTCTGGTCCATCTTTTTAAAATATAATGAGATGGTAAAGTAAGAAGGTTTGTTACCCTAAAAACAGTCAATATATGTCTACAAACTAGACCAGAAAACTCAAACATCTGGCAGCTACAAGTAGCTTTCATCTCAAACGAATTAAAGTTGACAAAGTAAGCTCGGTTCATTTCGCCATATTTGGCAACTCTGTACACGGTAATCATTTCTTCTTCATCTACTTTGTTTGCCAAGAATGTTAATGTCTCAACCAATTCTTCTTGAAATTTGATAAACAACCTCCTTGTGTAAACTCCCGCTGCCTGTTTCTCCATAGGTGATGGAGTCTTCAGAACTGGAGTAGTGTTAATAGTATCATAGTCAGCTTTGACTTCTTTTTCAAAACGGCTCTCCAAAGCCTTCTCATACTGCTTGACAAAAAGCTGAAGTGTTGTTGATGCATTGATATATCCATCAAAATAAGAGTTTATGCTATCACTTCGCTGTGTTATTGACATTTCTGCAAAAAATGTATCCCTCAAGTACACTGGTACCCACTGCCGCCTATCATTGTAAATTGCTTGAAGCCATTCATGTTTCGTGAGATCATACCTATCAATTAGACAGGTCCAACAAGACTCAAACTCCTCAATGGACTCGGTCAGGTTAATGCATTTATGCAGGTCAACTTCAAAATTATGATGTTCAGAAAGCATATGAGACAACTTCTCTTGGCACTCCTTAAAAATGTGCCACTTACAAAATCGGTGACGGGTACTGGGAAATACATGGTTGATGGCTGCACATATCACCCTATCATGATCCGTAGTAATTGAAACTGGAGGTCTATCTGACATTGCTTCAAGCCAGGTTTTGAAAAGCCAGACAAAAGATGCCTCAGATTCATTTATCAGGAGAGCACAACCAAATAATACAGGCTGTCCATGATGATTTATGCCAGTGAAAGGTGCAAAAGGTAATCTATAGCGGTTAGACCTATATGTTGTATCAAAGGTGACAGTGTCTCCGAAGTAAGTATAATTAGTCCTAGCCTTGGGATCAACCCAGAGGATATTACTCATGCAGTGATCTTCGTCACCTTGTACATCAAAGAAAAATGAAGGATTCTCTGCTTGTTTGCTCTTCAAGTAATCCAAAAGGATTTGAGTGTCACCTCCAAGGGTCCTTTGCCTACTACTTCTCATATAATTCCTACAGTCACGCTCAGTGAAACCAATATTGCTAATTCCACCGTATTCTTTTATTAGAGCAGACATTATTCCACTAGGTCCTATTCCAGCACTCTGCAAAGTATCAATCAACGACTTAGCTGGACCCGAAACATGACGATGAGAACGAAGGCAATGCACCTTGTCCGGCGGAACCAAGTCATGATTATGTTCTTTGACAAATGAAGAAACAACCCATCTGCCAGAATCTTGAATTTTCACAACCAACATGGCCTTGCAACCAACGCGGGTTTCGGCACGTGGCCGCTTGACTCTGCCATCGACCAAATGCTTCTCCTTCTCCACACGAAAACCTTCCTTGGCACACACAAAGGACCTCTGAATTATAGAACCGTCACGCCTGGAGCGCCGAGACATGCTCACCCGCGTGCTAAAGCCAACACGGCGAGCGTAGGAATTATAGAAGGCCTTTGCAGCCTCTTCCGATTCAAAGTCCATACCTTGACAAGGCTCGAGATTAGTGTCCCCTCCAAAAATGTGAGGTCCCAAACCAGCAGCAAGAACAGAATTAGCAGCAGCAGGACTATAATCAATATTAACAAGGTCCTCGCCATCCTCAACAGGGTGCTCCATGTCAATGGTAGCATCATACCCCAAACCAATCATATCAAATTCAATAACCTCGTTGCTTAGACTCAAAGGCTCAAACTCCATTTTACAGAAAACCCAGTAATCAAAATAGCATTAACCTCTCAACAAGACACTATCTTTGTCGAAAATTAGAGAGTAGTGGTGCATAAAAGAAAAGGGGTTAAAGGGTTCAAATAATTAAGCACAACTGGAGCCATTAAGAAAACATACCAATCCTTCATCATCACCGTCATCGTTTATGTGCATGGATAACACAATTTGACCTCTACGAAACCATCACAATGGAGATGCATGCATGATCGGAATAGAGGAAAGAAGAATGGGAGAATGAATCAACATGAAGATGGCGGAGACGAATTATGCAGGGGAGAATAACGATTTAGAAGTAAAAATTGGATAAGGAAAAGGGACAAATGCGGATCTTGGAAAGGAGAGGGAGCATGAGTAGAATGAAAGTGAAAAAAGAGAAGCAGAATCGATCGTGCTGGATTGTTTACAAGTAATGGGTGGACCAAAGCTGGGTTTTTGGGTGAGGTAAGGGAGAAACGACAATGAGAAACAGCAATTACTGTGTTCAGCTTTAGATTTCAAAAATTGGAGAGAGAAATTTGAAGAAGAAGAAGAAGAAAGAAAAATGTTTTGTATAAAGGCAAACCGTACCATTACTTGGTAATGCTTTCTCAAAGCACGTCAAAACGTCAAATTTTGCATCTAATTATTAGACATCGATTTTTTATCGGCAAAATAAATATCATAGGTAATTAAAAAAAATACACAAATAAAAATAACGATGACTATAGTAATAAATATAAGGTTTAATATTTTTTTTCTTTTTCTTCAAAGTGTTCTACCGTTTTACAAATATTTACATTTGTTCAATATTTTATAAAAAACTTTTATCCTTTTTGCCTGGGTAAGATTGAAAGTTGTGTGGTTATTGATTGCGTGGCACGGTAAGTCAACCTAAGTGAAAAGTGCCACCAAAGAGTCACTATGTTGTTATTAGTGTCATCACATGTTTATCTTCTTACATATTCAAATCTTTATAGCCACTATATGACACCCGAACACTCACGAGGACCAGGAGTAATCGTCGGTGCAAGAGGAACAAAATGAAAGAGGTACAAACAAAGAGCGGTTTCTGACAGGCTTCCAGTGGGAGGAACACCTGAAAGAATCGAACATACACTGAAATGAGAGGGATCTAGAGAATGTATAGGTATAAGACTATACAATATAGGTTAGAGAAATTGATTTGACTACTCATATCAACAAATGCATTTGTTTTTCGGTAACCTAACCCATAAGAACCCCATGGTTTAGCCTCGTGTTGATGTGTGGAGCCGTCAATAGATGGACATGAGTTTATATGCATATAAGATACCTCCATTTGTAAGAGACCTTTTGGAGTAGTACCAAAAGCAAATTCTTGTGGGCTTGACCTAGATTTGAAAAATAAAAAGGTGGACCACTCTCAATAAACCCATCCTCTAAATATAATCAAGTAATCTCAATATATTTAATTCGACGTGCTATAATGAGACAAATTTATCCAATTTCTTTATTTCAACTCCTCTAATCATCATGGTGAAATTATAAAGCATCTTCTCTTGTAAAAAAAAAATTGTAATTTATACGAAGGGTCAATCATCTTATACCATCTACCAAGCAAGCACGTATATTTGATAAATTTTGCAATATGTTACAGATTTCATCATTTCGAGGAAGCTTGTATACAACTACATTCAGCATAGGTACTTCCACTAACCATGGCTGAAAAGAGAAAACTTATAAGGCAAATAATGTCAAGAAAATAATAATAATAAAATTAAGCCACAAGCCACATGAAGTAGGTTGACCATAAAGTGACTGCAACTGACGCCAAAACATATGTCCACAGCATGATAACTGAACATTCACCTTCACCTGCTCCAAACAGCTGGGCAATGGTTCCTGAACATAGTTATATATGTCAAATGTAAAGTTCCTTATCTACTGTTACCACTATCAAATTGCAAAGGTAAAAAAAATAGATACATACGATATCATATATAAAAAAGCCATGAAACCTTATAATGTGAAGTGTATATTAACTGTGAAAGAGACTCTTGTGTATGTTGTGTGTGTTTTGCATGATCCATGAGAGACAATTAAGAAATGCATGTTTGATGATATTGTTATACCTATAGCCATTGCTGGAGGAAGTGCATATTCAAGGAGAAGAACAAACTGATACAAGGGATCCGGTTGCACCAAACCCAATTGAGTCGCTCCTTTAATAACTAGAATACCCAAAATTGGAAGTATGATATATCGAACTACTAATATTCCAATGATTGTACAGAATGAAGTATCTGCTCCTTTCAAGCCTGTTTCAATATTCATCCAAGAAATTAAGAAATTATTCAAAATCTGCCATTGCCAAAGAGGAGTAGAAACAAAACGGTATGGCTATGCAAGAAACTATTGCCTTTAAGGAGGTTTGCTCCCATTATAAGAGTTATAACTGGGATTGTAGCTTCACTGCATGTAATAACACAGTGTAAGGTTCAAAGTGAATTCAGTGATCATCAAGAAAATTAAGCAATTGGTCGTGTGTTAGAGTTTTCCAAAGTAGAAACTTTTATTCATTGGTTCCTTGGGATTTTTAATCTGAATTAAATCTTACAAGTTTTGGGTTGCAGACATACCCCAACATGGTAACAGAGTCTTCAATCACATGAAGTGGCGCGTCGCTGCCAATCATGAGTTTACGTATCAGGGGAACCACCCCAACAATAAACCCAACAATCTGCATTACCAAAAACAATCTTCAGTATTTCACTAACATAAGTTCAGTTCAAGGATGTCCAAGGGAAAAACATTATATCCTACCGATCCAAGAGTTGTTGGTGAAAATACGGCTTTGAAATTGGAGTTGCCAAAAAACTTTCCTAATGAGTCTTTGATTTTAGCTGAGATTGATACCTGCAATGAAACATCCAAAACTTTTCTGAATTGTGTTTCTAGTCATTCAGATATTGTGAAGAAACAAAAAATGTTTGACCCTTATAGGGAGCTTTAGTACTCCTGCATAAGATAGAAACTCAACAATTTTAGAATCACGAGTACTTTCAAATAGGTCATGTTAGTAGTATGATGAAAGATGCAAGGTGATACTTATAAGGATTATTGGTAGCAACCTTCACTTTCTCCTCGGATTGATTTGAAGAAAGCAATAGGGTGTATGCATCATCATCACCCATGTTATCAGGATTTTTTGGGTCTTCTTCCTCAGAGAGGAAATCTAGTATCTCTCCTGAAGCCTCCTGTGTGAATGAGCTAGTTCTATGTTCTTCTTTGGGAACTATACTTGCTGAAATTCTCATTATGTTGTAGACATAAATCCATATGTAAACAGCTCCAACCTACAGTTTCACAGTGAAAACCATTTCAGAAATCAAAAGGGAAACAACTATAGCCAAATAAAGTTTACCATTTTTCCCAGTTTTGATTTGAAAACTTCATATTTATATGTACCATTGTAATTTAAGATTTAACATGAAAGAATCTGATGAAGTTACAAACCGCCATAGAAAGTGAAGCATAAGCCATTCCATATTGATAGCAGATATTGGAGTCTCCGAAAGGACTACCTTTGTCTTTACATATATCCGGGATAATGATTACAGGCAAGTTTCCTAAATTTCCTGTTCATGTTCATGTAAGTCTGAAAATAAGCTCAACATCATGATGTATCCGGCAAAAACCTATGCTACAGCTTTAGCTTTAGCAAAAGTATGAAACATTTCAAACATAATGGAAAACAACAACCGGGCAACAAAAAGTTAGAAGTTTTTGTGGAACTTTCATGGATGCAATTTCATTTCTTTTTGAAACAGAAATATTTGGACTCCCATTTATAGCAATAAGTTACTTTGTTTGCAACATTAGTAGATGTTCATGTGCGCACCATTTATGCTAATAGTTCAATGAAGCAGCGTTTTTATATTAAGGAAATTAAGATTCGAATGCTGAGTTATGAACACTTAAACTGTCCAAACACCTAATGAACACTCAATTTTCTTTCTTTTATGTCACATCATGCCATACCAATAATTTATTTCACCTCTCTATATAGTTCTTGGTGTGCATGGATTTTTTTTCCTAAAGGTTGAAACTCTCAATTTCTCAATATCTCGTTATGTCACATACCAGTTTATCAACTACAAACTTTTGTTTTGGTATACACATGAAGAGGTGTTTCATTTTCTGGTATAGACATCAAGATGTGTTTCACACCCTTAATCACATTTAAATTTTCAGAAATTAAGATTAGAGATCTTTAATTATTTATTAACTTTTTCTTGTAAATTAAAAAAATGAGTACATGTTACATAAACCATTCAGTTATCAAATTCAGTGGACTTCAACAGTGTTTGGGAGAAAACTCTACCTGCAGAACAGACACCAATTACTAGTCCTTCCAAGTGTTTGGGAGGCCTTGTTAATTTTACAAGGATCCATCCTAAGGCTGAGCCTATTATAAACGTGATGAGGATATTGACGGGCATGAACCACCTAAGCAACAACATAAGATGTTACTGATGAATCACCTAAACAACACCTTAAGATGTTACTGATGAGTGTTCCGAGAAAGAATTACAGGAAAGATACAGCATCAATAAAATATAAACCCAGTTTACACCTAATAATAACAAAAAATGTTAGTGACAGATTTTTTTTAGAAAAGAAACACTGTCAATAAGACGCAAATCCAATCACCGTACAAGAAATCGACACTATTTCTAATCCAAAACATTAAATAACTCAAGAAGAAAGCAAAACCTCGATCAAATCAAATACTCACAGTGAAACAACATTCTCAGAAGTAATAGTGTCAGCCAAATTGCCACCCACCAGAGCAGGATAAAGCACGTAATGTACAAGCTGTCATCATGGATGAAACACTGTTTTCAGCAACAACATATATAAATGGGGTTAAGAAAAAAGACGAAAGAAAACTTCATTAAGAATTCATGGAGTTACATTATTCACTTGTATCCTTGCATCTTTTCCCAATAAATTTATGTTTTCCAGTGCAAGAACTAAGCCAACAGCAATGATTAGCAGTATTTTGATCACCGGCATGGATGCCACCAACAGAAGCTCCACAAGTCCCATTTTCACGATTCTTCCAACAAAAATATGTCCTACACGCAAACAAAAGACTTAAGCAAACAACAGTAAAATAATAAACCACACAGATCTTGGAGAACACAAACTTTAGATCCAACTAGTACTATAAGAAGGTCCCAACAGATGTAAAGAGCAGGAAAAATGTAGATTGCACTGATTATGGGTATGTATCACAGACAAAAGAAACATAACTATATGAATACAGAAGAGATAAACCCAAAACAAATAGTAAAAATAACAAAAGTCTACTAACAGACCAATGAGCATAATCCAGATATATGAACAAGATGCTACTTCGTTCTATCGGAACGAACAGGGAGAAAAGCGCTGAAGTGGACAAAAAACTATGACCTGGCATTGATGCCCCCAGAAGACAACATGAACACGGATCCACATGATTGGAACGGGGACCAATCATGTAATAAAAAAATGAAAGACACAAACTTGAGAGCGAATGTAATAATCCATTTTATTACTTCAATGCAAACTGTCAAAACCAGCTTCCTTAACCTGCGAAAAGATCTTCAATCCATGACCACGTAAGTGAAACAAAGGTAACAATTTGTCCCTGAGGATGGTGAATTGTAGGAGAAAGTTCAAATCCACTGTTTTTTTTTTTTTATTAAGTGTGAAAAGAAGTTGATCATTTTATTTAAAATGATTAACCTTCTCATGTTATCGTACTTACCCAAATGGTCAACCTTGTAGTGTTCTCAACCGTAGAAATTTTCTAAAACACATGAAAAACACAAAATTTGATGTTGGATTACTTTTATCCTTGAAAGTTTGGACGAGGATCAACTTGGACAAGAGGCATGCCCCACATGTTGTGCTTTAAGTGTCTAAACAAATGCTCATTTGTCGTCGTCTCAGTGGATGAGAGAGAATAAACTATATGCTGACATAAGACTGAAATCTAAATAAATTTACTCAAAATTTATTTTTTTTTTCTTCCTAATAATAATAATAAATACTAATTTGGTTTTATGATATTTTTTTTATCACGGAAAAGAATATTTTTTATTCAAAGAAAATTGCTAATGAAAAAATGTCGATATTCTTTTAATGATAAAAACTAAAAATGTTTATATGATTTTTATAGACTTGCGAAATGATTAATATAATTTATGCTTAAGCCGAAAAAAAAAGCACCACAGAATGTCGAATTCACATGTGGGAGGGGAAGATGTATGAGACAAATTGAAGTGACGCATAAAAATTCATCACAACTTTTATATCTGGTATGTTTGTATTCGTCCTTCACGAAGCAACCTCAATTATTGTCCTCGCCATGTCATTACGACATTAATGAAAATCATATATGTAAGTTTGAAACAATAATATCTTACCATAATATTCATCATGGCATGTGAACAGGTGACGAGACTATTTTTTTATGGTCCACACGAGATTTACTATTAAAAAGAGAAAACTTTTCGTCTGTAAAAGACTTTTGTACGCTGAACTTAGTAAAAGAGTTTATTAAGATTTATGAGTATAAATATAAGATATTAAGTAAATATAAGTAAGTATTTTTTGGGAAATGTTATTTTTATTTTGCAGGATCCACATGTGGACCTTAGTGACTATTTATTGGAAAATATTATTTGTATTTATAGGATTCACATGGATAGTGAAGTTATGTTATTATTAGAATAATACTTATTTCAACTATATAACGAATAGTTAATAATAACATAATGATATCTCATTATGAGTAATAACCATAATACTAAATTGTCGAGATTAGTTATGATATGTAGATATTGTCCTAATAGACATAGGTTTGAAATGTTTCGGAGTGGAGAGGCTTAACGAACATTTTGGGTCGTGTATTTCAGTCTGTCTATTCAGGTTGCTCCATTATTATTTGTTGGGCTAGGGTGATGGTGTTGGTTAGGTTAGTTGGAGATGTGTATGGTGCTACCCTCAGGCTGAGGGCACATGAGGCACTTGCTTCCTTCGGGTTTGTCTTGAGAGTGATGATGATCGAATGGTCCTCTGTAGGGATGGTAACGGGTTGGGTACAAATAATGTCTACTCACAACCTGACCCGCAAGATGAAAACTCCACCCATAAACTGCCCGTTACCAGCGTGGGTATCTGTTTAAAAAAAAATTCATGGATATTTTAAAACCCGCGGGTATCCGTGAATACCCGCAAATATTAAAGAAATATATATCTTATACATTTTTAAAATAAAATTTAAATAAAATTACAAAAAAATATATAAAATTTAATATAAATAAAATAAAATAAAATATAAATGAAAATTTAATTTTAATTAAATTTAATATAATAAAATATAAAATATTTTTATTTTAAATTAAATTAAATTAAATTAAATATAAATTAAATCATTATTTTCATTTTTTTGCATGTAACAAATATATGCAGGTTGGATAATATAATACCTTTGATAAGCGGGTATTAAAATACCCGCAACCCGTGAGTAGTAAATATCCGGGAGTACCAACTATTTGTTGCGGATTTTATCTACGAATATCTGTTGGCACGGATTTTTTTATCTTCCTTTTAGTTGAGAATTTCTTTGTCATGTGTGTGGTGCTCACAATAACTTTAAGCTTGTTGAGTGTTTTGCGTCCAACTATAACATTGTAGGATGAGCTTGCATCAACTATGAGGTATCCTATCGCCACAGTTTGATGGCCGTTAGGTGTACCAAAGGTCATCAACAGGTTGATGTACCCTCTAGTGTGAATCCATTCTTCGAGGAAATCAAGTAGAGGCTCAAAAATAAGGTTGAATCAGTTTGGTGGGAACATTCAACTTTGTGAAAGCGTGTCAGAATAAGACATCAGCAGATCTTTCCTTGCCTATAAAGACTTTATGGACTCGCTAGTTAGCTATGGTTGTCGTAATGACCATTGGGTTGTCTTGATCTGGGTAGAGAATTCCTCATCAGAGAAGGTTATGGGTGGTAGGTGTCGTGGTGGGAACTGGCTTACCAAGTTGATACTTTTTCGGTATCTTTTCTATGCAGCCTGTGAGCTTCCTCCCCATGTGAAACATCTGGTTATGGTATGAATGCTTCCTTTTAATTGGACCGGGTTGGGTGGGATAATTTGTCTTTGTATGACTGGTTGTGTCGACATCATAATATTTGTTCTGCTTGTTGTTATGTTGGATTAGCATATACATTTGATGATGTATGGTCGCCATTGGGTGGGATTCCATCTTGTGGGAAACTTGTGCTTGACTTTGGGTGGTGACCATGGGAATGTGAGGTCGGGGAAAAGTTTTACCGAGGTCCCATGGTGGGTGCAAATTATCTTACTAGAATCATGAATGTGAACCTCGGAACAAGTGATAAGATATTAAGAGTGACTTGAATGTTCTTGATAGTCGAAATGAGATTTCTTGATAATTAGAGGAGGGAACATCTACCTACAAAAGACTTAAAACTTTCCGATGCTCAAATCAATAAAAGAGTTTGAGATTTATGAGTATGAGATGTTGAATGAGTATTAAGAGATTATTTCTTGAAAAATAGTAATTATTTATAAGATCAACATAATTACTTACCTACGTTATCATTTGAATAATAGTTATCTCAAGTATATAATAATAAAGTAGTTAATAATAACATAATTATATCTCATCATGAATAATAATCATAGTAGCAAAATTGGTTATAATATATAGATATTATTTTGTTAAATGTACTCGTCATTATATATTATTGGAAAGGAAAATATTAAGTGAATCTCTAACACTATAGTTTCTCGATCCCTATTTATCATTGGAAATAATATAGTTTCTCAATCTCATTTATCATTGGAAATAGTATAGAAAAATCAGTGACAATTTAGTCAAACAAGTTATCATAATTAATTTTGAAGAGTTCTGTGTCTAAAATCATTTATGAATACTGTTAGGTTCCGTTTTAGTTTCTCATTAACTTTTGTTTTCGGTGGTTTAAACAAAGTCTTCATCAAACTTTATATATTTAATTAATTATAAGAAAACAATGTAGTAATACAAATTTAAATATATATTTAGTCATCATAAAACTAATATGTTTTATTTTAATTTTAGAAAATTTTCTCTTCACTTTTTATTCCTGTAAAATTTGGAATTTTCTAAAGTAATAAAACATACAATTTCTTTTTTATTTTAATGTTTGTAAAATATTTTTCTTTTGTTTTTATCTTTCTTAATTTAAAATTATTGATTTTGGTCCTAGCATCTATTTTAAAATAAATAATTATATTAGACAAATCTTATTTTTTTTAAAGTTTTACTTCTTAATTTAACATTACAACACTAGTCACTGATAGTTATTTATCTTGTTTTCATTGTATGTCATATTTAAAAAGGTTTAATAGGTTCGGAGGTCCCTATATTTGGGGATTTGTTTCAATTGGGTCCTCCAATTTTGTAAGTGATCAATTAGGTCCCTAATTTTGTCAATTTGAATCAATAAAAGTTTTTCAATTAACGACGTGAAGTTTTTGAACATATGGCACGCTGACGCTTCCAGGTGGCACCATTTCAAGTGCATAGGTAGATTATAAAAGGGCGAAATCCCTTTTAATTTAGGGATTTCACCTTCAAATACATCCTTTTAATTTATGGATTTCACCCTTTTATAATCCACCTATGCACTTGAAACGGTGCCACCTGGAAGCGTTAGCGTGCCACATGTTCAAAAACTTCACGGCGTTAACTGCATTTTAACGGAAAGGCTTTTATTGATTCAAATTGACAAAATTAGGGACCTAATTGATCACTTCCAAAATTGAAGGACCCAATTGAAACAAACTCCCAAATATAGGGACCTCCGAACCTATTAAACCTATTTAAAAATGGTAAAAAAATCTGTGTTCGTAGATATCCGTAGATAAAATCAATGGCGGATAGTTGATATTTACTGATATTTACTATCCACAATTCACGGGTGCGAGTATTTCAGTACTCGCTTATAAACGGGTCAGGTAGGAGTATTATATTATCCGCATCCGCAGATATCCGCAACCTGCAAAAAGTAAATAAATAAATTTAATTTATATTTTATTAAGTTAAATTTAATTAAAATTAACATTGATTTATATTTTACAAGATTAAATTTAATTAAAATTAAATTTTAATTTATATTTAATTTAATTTATATTATATTATATATATTTTTTAATTATTTTTAAATTTAATTTTATTAATTTATAAAATATATTTTTTTAAATATTTATACTTATACACGGATTTTAAAATATTCGCGAATATTTTTTAAACAAATATTTGTATTGATAATAAATTGGGTAACAAATGAACTTTTTTTCATCAAGTCAAATTGCAAATAGACATTATCCGATCATACCTTTTGTAATGATATTATTAAAGATATAATATTAAAGACATAAAAGGTAATAGTTTTAATTTTAGAAAAAGCTGGAAGGTCAAATAAGTGTACTAAAAGAAAAACGAAGCATTTATTAAGGCTACAACAAATCAATCAAGAATGAAAGATAAAGAAATGAAAAATCAATTTTGTGTAGAACCCACCACATCATAATGGTGGAACTATGTTGAACATGCACATTCAACACTCATAATCCAAACTCAGACAGAATATTTTACCTATTGAGACAGAAAGATTTAGGTATGGCTGTGTTTTCATCCAAATGGATCATCACTTCGGCTTTTCGAAAAATCTTTTGGACCACGCCATAACCAACATATTACAAATAATTACTTATAAATACTATTTTGTTTTGATATTTCGCAAATATTTGTTTTGATATTTTATATATGTGTTGTATCTACCATTTACAATATAGTTAAAATGATTTAAGAAAATATAATATTAATTTTTACACAGAGTTAAATATTTCATAAATAAAAAAAAATTATTATCTAAAATATTAGAAAATTATAATCATTAACTATTTTGAATTTCTGATTTAAAAAAGTTTTTGTGTGTGTCAACTCTTTAAATAATACATGTAGAAGGTATTCAAATAGTGTAATTATTAACTATCTTTCAATTTATTAGATAACTGTCCTGACTCATTAATTTGTCAGTTTAGACAGTTGATTAATAATTTAGACTCACTTATTGTCAATTTAATGATTAAAAAACCGGCTTAAGCAGAATAATGTATTAAAATCTTAGTTTACATCATAGTCTAGGTTTTATCCGTGATAGAAAGTGGGGCTATATTCTATACTTATATTTATATTAATTATTAGCACTATCCACCATCATAGTCTAGGTTTTATCTACATCTTCATAGTCCACTCACTTTTCGATCCATCGGAAGAAGACATTTATGGAATCAACTTCTCCAACTTGTATACATTTTCAGAAATTTTATTCAATATTTCCATATACAATCACCAAATGCTACTACATAATTTAAAAACTAAAAATATATTATGTCTTCCTTGAGGAAGAAAATGATGTAAGTCTCTAAATACAATGTAATAATTTCAATTTTGCTTTGTAACCATCCAAATGATTATGATTTCAAAGTAAAATCCAAATTAGTTGAATTTATTTCATATTAGATATAGGAGTGTTTTTTAGTTTTTTTAAACAGAGAAAATAAATTATAACTGAAGTGAAACTATTTTGAATGTAATCTTACATTTTTATTAGGTTTAATAGGTTCAGAGATTTCTATTTATGCGAATTTGTTCCAATTGGGTCCTTCTATTTTGGAAGTGTTTAATTAGGTTTTTAATTTGATAAATTTAATTCAATAATATCATTTCCGTTAAATGCAATAGACAACAATAACTTTTTAATTAGGTGACATACTAAGGCATCCTTTTATTTTCAGGTGGCAAGGTTTGAGCTTTATACGTGGATCTATATCATTTTAAATATAATCTCTGTTACCTCTCTCATTCTCTTTCGTGCCATGGATTCCACTACCTCCAAAGTTTTTTTTCTTTCTTTCTTCTCCTTCGCTCTTCTGATCACCAGATAATTTCTTCGTCAAACTTAGAGTGGTCGGATAAAATAAAATAAAAAAGAAAAAGAGAAAGATGAATGGAGCATAGTGATTATTGTTAATGGCGTACCAAGCGATCCAGGGTCCGAGTTCAGGATCGAGTTCGAGTTCGAGGTTTCAGCTACTTAATTCTCCTTTCGGAGACACCACTTACACCAAAGTCTTCGTTGGAGGGTTGGCCTAGGAGACTCAGAGCAAAACCATGCGCCGCTACTTCAAGCAGTTCGACGATATTCTCAAGGCCGTTGTCATCATCGATAAGAACACAGGGCGATCCAAGGGCTATGGTTTTGCTATAGGTGACTTTTCGTGATCCCGAGGCTGCAAGGAGAACCTGTGTTGATCCAACTCCTGTTATTGACGGTAGAAGGGCGAACTGTAACCTAGCTTCACTTGGTCGACCACGACCCCCTTTGCCTTATGGACGTGTAAGACCTACCTCCCCTTATGTTGGAAGTATTCAAACACCTCGCGGTGGCTATGTTGGAGGCTTTGGGTAGTTTTCTTACAGCTATCAACAAGGATTAATTTACCCTCCATATGGGTATATGACATATGGACCAGAGAACATCTACCCACAGAGTCTGTATAACCCATATATGGGGCAACAGTACCTTCAATTATATGGAGTTCCTGGAAGAGTGAATACAACTATTTACCCATATGGACAATTGGGTGAGTCTGTACCTAGTAGCATGGTTATTTGACAATGCAGGGTTATACAGTACCAGGTCATCACATTGTGCCCTATTGCGGATCTAATGTTAATGCCATAACAACTTCAACAATGCATGTCATTCAAGCCTCATTTCCCCCATGACCACCCCCTTGCAGAAATGTAGAGTGCAATTAACAGTTATTTGATCAGCATCTAAATTTAAAAATAAAATAAAATAAAACCCAAATTCATTCAGTCAAGGTAGTAAAACAAAAACATGCTCAAAATTAAACAGAGAAAAAGATTGCATCGAAGTCAGCATTGAAATTGACTGCAGAGAAACTCAATCCAGTAGATGATCGAAATCCAAATATGGCAAAGAACCCTATGAGAAAGTAAAAAGCCGAATCGCTCGATAGATTGGAAAGTTGAGACGAAGAAAAAAATCAGATCACAATCATTCATTCCAAATAGTCAGGTATAGCGAATGTTTTGGGGTGTTTGATGTTTAGGGTTGGGGAAAGAATGAATTTGGGGGTGGCGGTGGGTTGCGGAGGTAAGGGGGAGATGGAAAGGTTTGGTTTTGTACAGGTTTAATCAAATAAAAATAAATCCACCTAATGACGTCTTATTGTGCCACGTGTTTATTCAATGTTAGCTCAGCTTGTCACATCGCCATAAAGTTAACGCCATTAACGAGAAGAATATTATTGACTCAATTTTACTAAAATGAGAACATAATTAAACACTCTCAAAATACAAGGACCCAATTGAAACGAATCCGCATAAATAGGAACATCCGAACCTATTAAACTTTTTTATTAAAATTGTATGATCGGGCCCATCTTAAAAATTTCTTCTTGCTAGGTCCAAATGCCTTTTCTACATCCATCATCACTATATTATCCCCCACTTATAAAAAAAGGTGTAAAAGTAAAAATAAAATGTTTTTAAAAAAAATCCAAAATTTGCTACAGTCCAAATATATTTTTCTAGAAAAAATTATTCTGTAAACAAAAGATATACTTTATCTTTAACACTTTTTGGAAGGTGCACGAGGACACCCACTTTTTTTTTTTTTTTAAAAATTATAATAAAATCTTTACACTTTTTTTTTTATATTTAGTATTGAATATTTTGAAAAATATTTTTCGAGTCCAATAAATCTTTTCAAAAAATTATAAAGTATGAAAAATAAATTTTAGATTAAATATTTCAAAACACATTTTTAGATTTAAAAATATGTACTGAAAACCGTCCTTTTAAATATTAAAACAAATTCGGAATAATTATTTTGATTTGGAAATTATTTTCAAAATAGTTTTTTTGGATTTTTTTTATGTTCTAAAATAACTAAAAATATTTTTCAAAAATTGATTCCAAAATATGAAAAAAAAAAGTTGAAATAACGATTTCAGAAGTTGTTTTCAGATTCAAAAATATATTTCGATACCATTTTTTTTTAATATTCTGGAATTATACATCTAGTAATATGTTTGAAAGTATCATATTCAGAATGAAAATTTTATATTTTTCAAATTAAAATGTTTAAGAATCTTCCCAAATGTCCAATTCGAAAAAAGTATCAAAAGATGCAGAGATTTTTATTATAATTTTTAGAAGGGGTGATTTGGGGATTAGAACTTTTGTGACACGCAGAAAGTAAAAAGGAGGGTGCAGGAAGAAAAGGCCATCTTGGCCGCAATACTATACGAACCAAGTTCTAGGCCCAAATTCTCAGATCGTCTCGGAGTCCTGGCAGCAACGACGTCGTATGGTCAACCCTGTTGTTGCGCGGCGCGTGGCGCGTGTACCCAAGCACGCATCAAAATCTGCCGCTTCAACCAGCAATTGGTGTTGGGATGAAAATTCCTGCAAACCGTGGAGAAGAGGGCAAACAATTAGGGTTTCTCAAATTCATCAAACCTCCGTGTTCCATTTTAGGGTTTTTTTTTTTTTTATCCGCTCACACTGCTCTATTGCCCTCGAATTGCAATTTATACAGGTAATGCTACATTGCACTGTTTTTTTCCAGTCTTCCTTCTGTTTTTTTTTTCTTCGAATTGATTTATTCTGTTCTCTTGAGTGCCTGCAAAGAATTTCGTAAGCACATTTTTCCGTTTTGTGAATTTCATAAGCTCATAGTTCCGTGGTGCCTGTTTCATCTTAATGGCGGTAATTCGACCATGATTGTCTGCGCTCAGTAGGGTTTGGTTCATGGGGGTTTAAACCGTTTTTTTTTCTCTCTCTCCTTGTTTTTTAAAAATCCCCTTCTGTGTATTTTGGGTGCCTGTGTATTGAGTATGCACTTGTGATTTTTATTTATTTTTAATTACTGTAATAGGTTGGTTTAGGAGGTTGCTGTGTTCTCATGCACAATTAAAATTGGCAAATGAGTGATGCAAAAGAACACGAAGAGGCTGCCCAGGGCGAGCCCTCTGTCGTGGAAGAGAACAAGGTGTTGGTTGATACAAAGGATAGAGTTCAGCCTGAAGATGCCTCTGCTGCTGTTCCAGAAGAGGAAGCGTCAAACGTTGTTGAAAATGGGTCAAATCATGTTGAAAGTGAGTCAAATCCTGCTGAAAATAAGAAGGAAGAGCCATCCGCTGCCGAGCATAAAAATGTGGAACCTGAGGTTGTTTCAGAAGGAATTCCACAAGAGGATGTCCAAAATACTCTTCACTCTGTCCCAGTAGAGGCTCATACTCAGGTTTTGGAGACGACTGAATGTGAAGAAGCGTCTAAAGCGAAGGGGGAAGCTGAAAATTTTCCCACAAGTGATAAGAAGGTTGAGAATAGTGATGATATTCGTCAGAATAGTATTCATGATGTTGGAATGGCTGTGGAAGTGAAGCCTGAAGGCTGTGGAGTGATTGACAGTAAAACTTCCGACAATGGTGATCCAATGCCTGCAAGTCATAATGAACCTGCTATATCACAATCTGCTCCTGCTGATACAAACACTGAATTTGTGAATGTATTAGAAGTTAAGAATAAGGCTGATGAAAAGCAAGCTATCGATCCTGCTGATAATGGGAATTCAAACTCAAAGCACTTGTTTTTCTTGGATGCTGACCATTCCTATGATGGTAATGAGTCAGGAACCGAGGAAGAGCAGTCAGCATTCACGAAGGAGCTTGAAAACTTCTTTAGGGAGAGGAGCATGGAATTCAAACATCCCAAGTTTTATGGAGAAGGACTAAATTGCCTCAAGTAAGCGATTCATGTTCATTTAAACTTTTTCTTATTTTTAAATCAATACACTAGTCCATAGTATGATGACTTTGACATAAAGCTTACTTATGGATGAATATTAGGTTGTGGAGAGCTGTAACGAGATTGGGTGGCTATGATAAGGTATTCATTTTTCTTATTCCCTGTTGAATCACTTACCCAAAATTATGCAGTACGTCTTGGATGAATGATTAGATACAGTAGAAGTTCATTGTAATTTCACATGGAGGTTGCTGGTTTAACTTGTTGACAGTCTTCATGTGAGCTGTCTAGCTATCATGTAACATGATTTTTTGTCACTTCTATGGATTGCTAGCCGTTGGAAAAGGAATGCTATTTGTCCTAGTAAAATAAAGTGAACAAATGCATACATACACATATATATGGTAGAAGAGACTACTGAGTGGTGAGAATCTTAAGTTTGAATAAGTAATATGACACATATTTATAGCAATTGAAAAACTGGCTGAGTTGTTGTTCATTCCATCTACCTCAAAGTGTATTTACAGAATACACATTCCTTTTCTATGGAAGTCAACTATATAATCAATCCGACAACCAATACCTTGAGTCTAGTTAATTAATTCCTAACAGAATATGGCAACAAAACCATCTAATTAAGGAAGAGTAATATTTACAGGCTGTACATGTTAACTTCACATCAGTACGTGTCATACTCTGTTATCATTCTGTAGGTATTTTATATTGCTAGTGTATAGTATGAAACCAAACATGTTAGAGATGTGATTTAAATAGGGAGATCTGATATGATTTCATAGGGAAATATCTTAACCAAATACTTTTCAGTTTTAGACATTGATTTTGTTTCTTATTTTTGGATCTTGTTTTCATTATAAATAAGAATAGTTTTGTACATAACACATATATTCGTTATATTCCTTCTCGGTTTCTCTTTTCTCAACATGGTACCAGAGGGGTATTATCATCTTTGACCTGTTTTTATCATTAATCCTGTCAACAAAATATAATTCAAAATATACTTAAAACATCCTACATTTTTAGATTTAAGATTCCTGGTATCCTAATTGTATTTATGATAGCATTCCTGACATAGAAATCTTAGATGATGTAGTTTCTTAGTGGCGTGAAGATACCGGCTTGCCAAATACTCACCTAATAATCCTGTAATCTGTTTTTGTAATGATGCACCTGACACTTTGTAAATCTGTCTACTATTTTACTTATTAATTTTTTTCAGTTGTTGAATAGATGTCCTGTATTTACATTGCATGAGCAAAATGTTAAGGGGTTGTCTTTTGAGCCAAATTAACTTTGGTTACTCTCTAAGCTATTAGATTGTTTATTTATCTCTTGTTTTGATGTTTCCAAGACACGCACCTAACTTGCTTATATTTATAAATAGGTGACTTCATGTAAGTTATGGCGGCAAGTGGGAGAGTCTTTCAAACCTCCGAAGTATGGATTTATCTTCATTTTCAATGTCTTTATCTTGTTGATTGCTCTGAAATCAAAATCTTCTTATGTATGCATATTTTGTATTTGTCTTCTGTGTAGTTTTTATATCTCTTCTGTTTGTTTTGCCAAGCATAACCTCTCTGGAATGGTAGTATCTATTGGTGGGTTTTGTGATTATTTGAAGTGTTTTTAAAGTTCTAAGTATCGATGGGAAACAAAGAGTGCTGGATGCATGTATTGAACTGTGAATGGTTGATTTAAGAAGCATACTAGCTTAGCTTTGAACCAGCTGTTTGTTTTCAATATTTAAGACATGGTTTACTGGTGGGCTTCCAATATTTCCTCACTGTTTTGGCTTTTCCCCGGATCCTATTCAAGTGCACTTCATTTTCAATTTTCTTTTCCTTTTCATTGGGTGGCTGGGGGCTGGGGGCTGGGGCGTTTGTCAAAAAAATATGAGCTGTCTGAATGGAATTAATTATAGATAATATAATGTATAATATATTAACACAGTGCAATGCTCTCAAACTATGCAGGACATGCACCACTGTCTCATGGACTTTCCGGGGATTTTATGAGAAGGTGACTACTATACATATATTAGTTGTAATTCAGTTTCTCTTTTTTTTATTAATTGCTTTCACTAATTACACATGATTTATATATGTACTTGGTTGTTGTTCTTTTAAGGCTTATAAGTAGGCTTTTTATTTGTGCTTGAATATTCACATTGTTGTAGATAATAAGCATACCTGAATTGCTTTTACAATTTGTTTACATTGTTATCATTCTTTTTCTGCTTGTTACAATGGTGACATTCATGTTATGACGCTATCAGAGAAGGTCTCACACCATTTACATAGTTTTCTTGTGCCCAAATTTTCTATAAATTTAGTAATTAGCATTGACATGGGATACGTGTCATATTTGTTTGCTTTCTCAGAGTTACCTATAAATATCTAGCCATGCTTGTTTTAGAGGTTAAAAAGAAACAGAGGCTGATTTCATTATTTTTCCTATTTGCTAATGCATGAAAATTGATCAGATATTGTGCCTTTAGAAGTATGCAGCTGTTATCTATGGTATTTAACCTTCATTAATGCTATTTGTGATATCCTACCCCAGGCACTTCTTGATTATGAAAGGCATAAAATAAAAGGTGGTGAGCTAAATGTGCCGATTTCTTCTCACCCAGAGCCAATAAATATTGAAAATCAGGTAATGTGTAATTTATACCTTTGCTTTCTGTTTCATAAGCAAATATAAGGCCCATTCTCATAAAATTCCCAGATATGATGATAGACCTTGGAGGGTTTATGAAAGGAGGAAGCGGAATAACTAGTGACAGTTAGTTAGTTAGTAGAAGCCTAACTGTTTCTAAACAATTAGAAGGGGGGGAAGAGTCGTCTTGTATATAATCTGGGTTTACCAGATTGACGGGGACTTTTTGGGAGTTGTATAGTCAACAGGCTCTATCCTGTGGAAGGGGTTAGGCCCTTGTATCATTGAGTGTATAAACCATTCTTTTGTCAATAATATTCAGTTTGATCCATTTCTCTTTCTGTTTTAGTATCTTTTGAGGGAAGTAGTGTGATCTTGATCGGGGTTCGTTATCAGAAACCTATCATATGAGAACGGGAATTATTGGAAAACCACATTTGACATCCGCATAATTTCACTGATTTTTTGCATTTGGATTTTGCTTATCTTGTACTGTCACTCTCTGTCAATTTTCCTGTGACCGTTAGTTTATTGCAACTGTTTTAAATGATGGGCAAATTCAGGCTTCAGCATCAGGTAGAGCCCGAAGAGATGCTGCAGCACGGGCTATGCAGGGTTGGCACTCACAACGTCTCCTAGGGAATGGTGAAGTTAGTGACCCTATTATTAAGGTTTGGAGGATTTTGAATTATGGTTTTTTGTTCCCTGAATTCTTTTCTATTGTCTGTTACTCTGTTTTGACCTCCATATAATTGTTTAATACTTTTCTTTTTCTTAGGATAGGAATTCCATGTCTGTGCAAAAGCGTGAAAAGCAGCTTAAAAGCATCAGTATGTCTTTTTTCCTATTGTTTCCATTTTTAACAGTATAGCAGATTTTAAACAATTCTCAGAATTGGATTATCTCCTTATTGTCTCAGATTTGCACAAACGTAAAAAGCCATCTTCACCTTACATGGATAGTGCAGTCAAAGCTGCACGCAGTAAACCTTCTAAACCCCAGTTAAGACCGGTTACTTCATTTTCAATCTCTTTTCTTGTGTTTTCTGCGTATTTAATTGTTGTTTAATTAATTACTGAAACGTTTTGCAAACCAGTTTCTTTACTTAAATTTAGGAAGTGTTTACTTTGGGACTTTGGTTTATCTGCTGACTTGCTCACCTTTGTTGATTTGTGTGGCTGCTAGATTGGACACAACTGTGATTGATATAGGACCTCCTGCTGACTGGGTAAAAGTCAATGTACAAAAAACTGTAAGTTCTGTATCTTGTGATCAAATAGCATAAAAGCCATGTATATAGTTATTAATTACTGATTTCGATAGAAACTCTTCCGTGCAGAAAGATTGTTTTGAGGTATATGCTTTAGTTCCTGGCCTTCTGCGGGAAGAGGTATGCATTCCGGTTCATATATTTCTTCTTTGTATTAATCTGTGTTATGATGAAAATTAAGCATATTACTTTTTTATTCCCCTTCAATATTTACTTCAAATTGTTCCATATCCAGCCTATCAGTAGTTCATGAGCTACATAGGACACTTCAAAGATTATCGGTTTAAGTTGTGATCTCAAGAAATAGCTATTTCATAAAAGCCACTTCTCTTCTAAAGAAAGAAAATAATACTTCATTCAACTTTTTAGAGATTTTGGTTCTGGCAGATGACCATCAGAATTGACTTATAAAGTCAAAATTTGTATTCTACATTTTCCTTTTAAGTCAAAATTGTGCCTCTGTTGAATTTTGTTAACTTTTGATGCAATAAGGCTTCAACATTAAATGCTTAAGTTACAATACTGAAAAACAATACCGAAAATCTGAAATGGAACTATGAATGCTTTTTTAAAACCAGGTTCGTGTACAGTCAGACCCAGCAGGACGCCTAGTCATAAGTGGTGAGCCTGAGCATCCCAACAATCCTTGGGGTGTGACACCTTTCAGAAAGGTATATTTAACATTTCTTCAACAATGAAAAAAAAAACGTCTTGCTTTGAAACATTATACACTACTGCTTTTGTTTCAACTTTCAATCTGTATTGTTTACATGTTCTAACCATCGATGGTCTGTTCTTGCTGCTATTATAGTCATCATACCAAAAGACTGAAGAATATAAAGTGAAACAACCATCTGTGTCTGTAACAAACTATTACTTTGCTTCATTAAACTTGCGAGTTTATTTTCTAATATTCCTAGATGTTAGTAATTGTACGGTTATAGGTTTATTAATACAATCCTCATCTAAACCCCCTTTTTTTGGGTCTATACATGATTCTTCAGGAATATTATGTCATATTACTCTTCCCTCTCACTCTTAAACAAGAAATTCTATGAATTCAGGTCGTCAGCTTGCCCTCAAGAATTGATCCTCATCAGACATCGGCAGTGGTGACGCTGCATGGGCAGTTGTTTGTTCGTGTACCATTTGAACAGTCGGAATAGTGGTTCCTTTTGGTTTGATGACTTTCTCTTTGACCATGATATATATATGTAGGATAGTTGACCCGAAAACCATTTACAAGAATTATTTCTGTCTGTAAAACTCATGCCAATTTCTGGCTTAGCGTAGCATTTATTTCAAGCAAGTTAAATTAAAAATCATGTATAACTGTTAACCTTGTTAATACGAGCTAGGTAGAATTCTGTATTTGTATTTGCTGGGGAGGATTATTGTAACTTGCATAGTGAGATTACATTAAACTTTTGACCTTTTATATGTCGTTGTAATTGCATCTGATTTGCTCTTTATACTCCTCCTCTCTACAGTAATTATTTGTAGCTTTTTATCGTTGTCATGTTTGAATGAGAAATTTTAAAATTTTTTAAAAAATTGAAGTATGAATTGGTTTAACTTTTTTACTATGCATGGAGTGGTTTATATGAGGCGGACTAAATTAAAGGTTAAACTGAGTTGTTATGAGTTAAAGATTGAGATAAATTTTTCGTCGGACGGACTGAATGATAGAATTTAAAATAAAATTTTATTTTAAAAGAAAAATTAAATTACATTATCCAAATAAGAATATTAAAATATCTTCGATCCAAATAAAATATTTACAAAATAACAAAAAATTTAAATAATCTTTAAATTGTTAAAGTATCTTATAAATAATGCATATAAATTGAATTCAAAAGTTCAATAACAATATATTCATGTTTAAGAATGAAAGACTTGTATTTTCAATAAGTAGATTGATTTTAATCGCACCAGATGAACGAAAGGCATAGCCACATAAGACGACGCCTTATGTAGTAAAAAAATAGTAAGAAAACGAACTATCAACGGATATTTTTGTATGTAATTTTACATTTTCTATAATAAAAAGTTTTCTTCGGTACTTTTTCTTTAATTTCTCAATAAACTATTATTAAACTATCTTTTTTTTGCCACATCAAAGCACTAGGATTGATAAAATTGAAAAGTAAACCATTTTCCCAATTTAATGTCCATTAAATAAAGTATAAAAATATTTGGTTAGAAAAGCCCCACGACATGCCTTATCTTTAAACTTGTAACATACTAACAATAATTTAGTCAATTTAAACAACATAAATAGATGATAAAGGTCAACAATATTACATGACTAAATAACACATGCATTATATATATACATGGATTTGGTGCAATTTTTCTATTTACTTGTGAGAACCGTTATTTTATTATTATTGTTTAGTCAAGTTCAATGCTCGTGGGAAGAAAACAATAAGAAAAAATTGTTATAAATTGAAGTTTCGTTTTTCTTGGGGAGGTATTTATTTAATTATGATATATCGACTTTCGATCCATACATAGCAAATGTGACGTTGACTTTTTTTATGGTCAATAATGGTTCTCTTCCATATCAAGACATTTTTGAAATTAGGTTGTGTTTCAATTGAATTTGTGGTAGATTTAATTGACTTTAACATAAAAGTTTCACAACCTCAAATTCATGTCACACTTTCAAAGCCTTCACTTTCAAGATGCAAATAAACATGCAAACCTATGCTTTTGTACAAATGGAGTAATTTAAATTTTATTTTGAGATGAAAATATTTATTTAAATATGTAATTTTCTAGACATTTTATTTGAATTCAATGTACTTTCATTAATTAAATAATTTCTTATCCCTTTAATGCTTAAGTTCATCTCTCAGTTGTTTTCTAAACACTTAAATTTGGTTAATTTACACGTATGAAAAATAATAAAATAAAAGGGAAATCTATTTTCACATAAAAAAATTCACACAATACTTTTTCAATTGATTTGGAATATTCACCAACTTTGTCAATGACTAATTTTAAATGAAAAACCGTATTAATTAATGACTTTTAATGTATTTTTCTCCCTCAAGCAAATTTTCTTCTATTTATGACATTTATTGAATATAATAAAGATTATGTGTATGAATTAAACTCAAAATATAAATAAAAAATAATAACAAATTAACTAAAAATAAAAGTCATATATCTTACCATATTTTTTTCTAATTCAAATAATTAAGTGTATATTGATAGTAATCAGTTTTAACTTTGACCTAAATCATTAATTTTATGTAAAATAGACATGTTTTGACTCCTTTATTTTAAAATAATTTTTTGTCTACTTTATGTGAAATTTCATTATTTTTTATCTGCCATAGATGAAATCATCCCATAGCACGTGATTAAATTGCGAATGTGAATTTCTTCTCTGATGCAATGCAGTATACAGTGTAAAATCATATTCAATTTCAGTTTTTTTGAAACTTTTAGTACTTTGTTTGTATATTTCTGTTCGGAGATACCTAAATGCACTTTTAACCGAAAGCAGATAATTTTCTTGCTTTACACAAAAACATTGGAAAAAGGGCAAAGTACACAAAACCTTATTCAAAATCAAACATGCTTTCAATAACTCGGTCATGCTATATATAAATATATATTCTTTCACATCGATAAAAAAAAATCATGAAGATTGTGCCAAAAGCATCTAATTATTTAAAAACTTTGGCGCGTATAATAAAGGTTAAAAAAATCATTAAACATTGTATTATAAATGGATAATGTTTTGTTGTTAATTTTCATTATCCTTAAACTTCAAATAAGTAGTTCAGAAGTCGGCACTCTTTTGAATATTTGCATGTTAGTTTGGAATTGAATAAGTGAAGTAAATGGATAACCGGTTACGCATAAATTGCTCAAAGTTTTTATGTCAAAACCAAGCTCTTCTTTTAACACAAATAAAGCTTGTTTCCACAGCTGAAGAATAGCCATTTCTTCTTTTAACACAGACAAAGGTTCTTTTTCCACATACCAATTTAAATAGATTGCCCCAAAGATAAGGCACTTGTTATGCATTGTAAGGGAAAAACAGTTTAGCTCATTAAATTATATTGCTGGTTTCAATTTTTTATATATAAAAAATATTATCAAAGATAACTTAATATTAAGAATTATTCTTTAAAGATTAATGTACAGAATGACCGTCCAATCAGTTTAAGAACCTAACGGTTCTTTCCGTGCATATGACTCCAAAGGAACCGGTTGAGTAGTCGAGCGGTTGGATTAAACTGAGATTAACGCTAAGGATGATTATGTTAAGTCTAAGTCCGATTATTACGTAAAATAGGCCGTAGTTAAGCCAGTGCTAAGTTGAAGCTTACCATCTCAAAATCTATAAATACAACTTTGTAATATTGTGGTAAATTACTTACATTTGTTAGAATATAAACAAAAATGTCGTTTTTCAGTTTTACAATAGTTGAGTATAAAAAGTTGTAAACACTTCATTTGAAAGTTGAATAAAATTTTCTGAGAGATATTCAGTTACCTGAGTGCCTTTGTGTGTGTTCTATCGGTTTGAACATTGTGTTTCCATCCTCCTCCATAGTGTGCGGTGGTGATCAACACTGTGAAGGGTGTGGAACCCTAGCAGAGACCTGAGCCTCCTTTCTCTCTCTGCGAATCTCATCTTTCAAAGTCTGTCTCTCTCACTGTCACGTGCTCTCTCTTTTCTTTGTGGGTCAGAGACATTTGGTGATGGGCTTTTACTCTTCTGCCCTTATTTTTTGAATATGGTATCAAGAGCAAGATTGTGAATTCTGGTGCAAGAAGTGGGTGTGTGAACTTCATCTGGTGGTGCGTGTATCCAGAGAAGAAGAAGAAGGTGACTTTGGCTGAAGGAAAATCAAAGAACCTTCAAAGAACGTGTGTAAGGTTGTGATGGAAAACTTTGGAGGCATACAGGGTCCATTGCCCATGTTTGATGGCAAACAATTTGAAGATTGGCGTATCAAGATGCAGGCTGTATTTTGCTTTCAAGATGTTATGGAGGTAACTGAAGAAGGGTTGCCTGTGCTGAGTGCGAAAGCGACCCAAAAAGAAAAGAAAGAACACAAAATGATGGCTAAACTTGACAGTAAAGCCAGGTTTCTGATGTACCAGTGTGTTAGCCAAAAGATTTTCAATAAAATCTCAAGTGTCGGTACTGCAAAGGAGGTCTGGGGTATTTTGATGAAGACTTACGGTGATGGAGATAGAAACACGAAGGTAAAATTGCAAGCCTTGAGAAGGCAGTTCAAAATCTTGATCATGGAGGAGAATGAGAGTGTAATCGAATACTTTGATAAGGTGCAAGAACTGGTAAATAGAATGAAGGCTTGCGGTGATAAGATGATTGATGAATACGTTGTGGATAAAATTTTAAGGACCCTAACACCCAAATTTGATTATGTGGTGGCTGCCATTGAAGAGACTCGAAGAAAGGAGAATATTGATGTTGAGGAGCTGTTGCATTCATTAGAAGCTCATGAGTTACGCCTCAATGAACGCAAACAGTGCCAGGAGCAGGCTTTGCAAGCCAGATCTCAGTGGAAAGGCAAGAAGGGGTCCAAGAAAGGTGGAAAAGGTGGTAAGAAGGGCAAAGATTCACAGGACCAGCAAGGTGAAGAGTCCAATGAATCAGGAAAGACAAAAAACCAGAAGAAAGGTGACTGGAAATTCGATAAAAAGAAGGTGAAATGTTATAACTGTTAAAAATTTGGGCATTATGCTAAGGAGTGCTGGAGCGGTGAAGGTGCCAAGAACAAACCGCAGAAGAAGGCTAATCTGGCCCAAGAAGAAGAATCTGATTCAGAGGCGGTGATTTTGATGGCCTATGATGATGAGATGCAATCAGATAGCAATGTTTGGTACCTTGACTCTGGCTGTTCCAATCATATGACTGAGAGAAAGGATTGGTTTGTGAGAACCCATGGAGTGAAGCATAGAAAGATCAGATTTACTGATAATAGAGGGTTGCAGGCAGAATGTTCTGGCAGAGTAGTGTTGAGAAATGAAAAAGGCAGATAAGTGATCATTGAAGAGGTACTGTATGTACCTGGGCTGTAGACTAATTTACTTAGTCTTGGACAGTTGCTTCAGAAAGGCTATGAGATGAAGATGAAAAATAATTTTCTCAGTATTCTAAATCAAGATGGGAAAAAGGTGATACAGGTTGAAGTGTCAGAGAACAGAACATTCAAATTGCCAATGGAAGCAGTGAGTCATCACTGTTTTACTGCTGCAGAAGAGGAAGATGAGTGGCTATGGCATCTAAGGTTTGGGCACCTGAATTTTCAGGATCTATCAATGTTAAGTCAGAAGAAAATGGTGACTGGCTTGCCAAAGGTAGACATTCCAGGGACTGTCTGCAAAGAATGTGTTCAATGCAAGTAGACCCGTGGAAATTTTCAGAAGTTTTTGCCCAAGAAATCTGCAGAGAAGTTGGGAGTGGTGTATTTAGATGTGTGTGGTCCCATGCCAGTAGAAACACCTGGTGGCAGCAGGTATTTTGTGCTGTTTGTAGATGACTGGACCAGGAAGTGTTGGGTATACCTATTGAAGAGGAAAGGAGAGGTACTACAGCAGTTCCAGAAGTTTAAAAATATGGTTGAGAAGCAAAGTAGGCATAAACTGAAGATTCTGAGAACTGATGGAGGAGGAGAGTATATCTCCACAGATTTCAAGGAATATTGTGAGAAGGAAGGGATACTTCATGAAGTAACTCCTCCATACACGCCTCAACACAATGGGGCAGCAGAAAGGAGAAACAGAACAATCCTAAATATGGTGAGATGCATGTTGAAGAGCAAGGGTTTACCAAAATTCCTATGGGGTGAGGCTGTGATGACAGTTGTATCTGTGTTGAATTTGTCTCCAACAAAGAGACTAAATGGAGTTACACCAGAAGAAGTTTGGACTGGAAGGAAGCCAGATGTCAAGCATTTGAAGATTTTCAGCTCCCTATGCTATAAACATGTTCCAGACCAATTAAGGAAGAAGCTAGATGATAGAGGAGTTCCATTGATTCTAATAGGTTACCATGTTACAGGAGGATACAAGCTATATGACCCTGAAACAGGTGCTGCTACCATCAGCAGGGATGTAAAGATTGATGAATCTGAACAGTGGCAGTGGGAAGTCAAAGGAAAAGAAGGGCCAACCATTGAGCTGGTAAGAGAACCTGCAGCAGATTCAGAGGAATGCAGGAGGGAGGAGAGTGTTCGAAGGTCTTCTCGGGTTACTCAAGTGCCAACACACTTGAGAGACTATGACCTAGCCTGTGAAGCAACTATCTCAATAGAAGGGAATTTTATGCATTTTTCTTTAATAGCAGAAGCAGAAACAGTGGAGTTTGAATAGGCTGTGAAGGACAAGAGATGGTGCAAGGCTATGGAGGAAGAAATTGGATCAATTGAGAAAAACCGAACTTGGGAACTGACTGAACTACCTCCTAACAAGAAACCCATAGCGTTGAAGTGGATTTTCAAGTCAAAGATAAATCCTTAAGGGATGGTGACCAGATACAAGGCCAAGCTGGTGGCTAAAGGTTTTTTGCAGCAGGCTGGAATTGATTATGGGGAGGTGTTTGCACCTGTGGCAAGGATGGAGACTGTGAGACTGGTAACTTCAGTTGTTGTACTGAACAACTGGACCTTACATCAGTTAGATGTAAAGTCTGCATTCCTAAATGGAGATTTGGAGGAAGAGGTGTATGTGGACCAGCCTCAAGGTTTTGAAGTCAAGGGTCAGCTTGACAAAGTATACAGATTGAGGAAGGCTCTGTATGGGCTCAAGCAAGCTCCAAGAGCTTGGAATCAGAGGATAGACGAATTTATGAGTAGTATAGGTTTTGAGAAGTGTATATCGGAACATGGGGTATATGTTCAGTATTATGAGGAGAATGGGAGAGAAGACAGGGTGATTGTGTGCCTTTATGTTGATGATATGCATGCTGGTTACAGGGAACTGTAGCGAGAGGATTGTTCAGTTCAAAGCTAAAATGTTGCATGAGTTTGAGATGAGTGATCTGGGTAAGCTGAGTTACTTTCTGGGAATTGAATTCACTAAGACTGATGTGGGAATGTTGATGCATCAGTCCATATATGTTCTGGACATGTTAAACAAGTTTAATATGTCTCAATGCAACTCTACCATTACCCCAGCAAAGGTTGGTATAAGGTTGGAAAAAGATCCAAAGGAGGAGACTGTAGATCCTACTGAGTATAGGAGAATGGTCGGAAGCTTAAGGTACTTGTGCAATACAAGACCTGATATCAGTTCCAGTGTGGGTTTGGTCAGCAAGTATATGCAGAATCCTAGACTATCTCATCTGAATGCTATTAAAAGGATTCTAAGGTATCTAAAAGGTACAACTAGTTATGGAATATTGTTGCCTAAGTATGGATCAGGTGAAGAGATAAGAGTCACCGCTTACTCTGACTCTGATTGGTGTGGGGACAAGAATGATAGGAGGAGTACAACAGGGTACGTGTTTTTCCTAAATGGGGCACCAATTTCTTGGAATTCTACAAAGGAACCGGTGATAGCTCTGTCATCATGTGAAGCAGAGTATATAGCAGCATGTGAGGCCATGTGTCAGGCAACCTGGATCAGTTCACTGATGAAGGAATTGAAGATTGAAGGAGGAGAAATGATCAGACTACTTGTTGATAACAAGTCAGCCATCAATCTGACCAAGCATCCTACCTCACATGGTAGGAGCAAACACATTGAAACCCGATTTCATTTTATCAGAGAGCAGGTCGAAAAAGGAGTGATTGAAGTACTACACTGCAAATCTGAAGATCAGATTGCAGACATACTGACCAAAGCTGTGAAAGGAGTACGCTTTCTAACAATTAGAAAGCAGATCGGAGTGGAGAAAGTTGAGATCAGAAGTTGATCGGCAGAAAGGGGTAACGAAAACCTAGGGTTTTCGTCTTGAAGTGTAGATCGGCTCTGAAAAAGGTGTTTTGACCGGTGAGAACGGCGGAGATTCGCGGGAGGTAGAGTTTTCACTGATTGATCGGTGAAAAGAAGGGTTTTTTCATAAAAATTTGTTCTTTTGTGATTTCTGTTTAGGAGGAGTGTTAGAATATAAACAGAAATGTCGTTTTTCAGTTTTACAATAGTTTTGAGTATAAAAACTTGTAAACACTTCATTTGAAAGTTGAATAAAATTTTCTGAGAGATATTCAGTTACCTGAGTGCCTTTGTGTGTGTTCTATCGGTTTGAACGTTGTGTTTCCATCCTCCTCCGTCGTGTGCGGTGGTGATCAACGCTGTGAAGGGTGTGGAACCCTAGCAGAGACCCGAGCCTCCTTTCTCTCTCTGTGAATCTCATCTTTCAAAGTCTGTTTCTCTCACTGTCACGTGCTCTCTCTTTTCTTTGTGGGTCAGAAACATGTGGTGATGGGCTGAAAGGAGAAGAAGAAGAAGAAGAAGAATTTGAAGAAGAAGAAGAAGAACCTGTTGAAGAAGAAGAAGAAGAAGAATTTGAAGAAGAAGAAGAAGAAGAAGAAGATGATGATGATGATGATTAAGCACTTCAATTTTAAAACACATTGGCCATTCTCCAAACTTTAATAATCAAACACGAAGTATTATTGTATGATTTAATATTCAAAAGTAATATATATTCATTTGTTGTGCCATGAGTAATTTATTTAACTTCATTTCAATCATAACAATTTAATTGCAGTAATGACAGGAGAACGACAATCACGTCCTAATAAAGGAAAGGTCGTAGCAAAGCCTAAGAGAAAACGACAGGCAACATATACAATAAGGATTCCTACTTCAGATGACCTGACTACACCGGATGTTGGGCCCTCACAACCAACACAAGATCCTGCTAGTCTTCCCCCACCTGCACATCTTGGAACACCTCTAGTTTCTCCTTCTATACCCTCCTCATCCTTCATACCACCATCTGATGATCGTCCCCCACCATCTGATATTAACCCCCACGATCTGGTGATCGTCCCCCACCATCTGATAATGGGGAGTCTGATGATCATCATTCAGATGGTGATGATGGTGATGACCCCGATCCTACTGATCGACCGCTGATTGAACCTTATGGGAAAGGGTAACACCCAACCAACTTTCTTACTAATTTGTTTTACCTTATTTATTTTACTTATCATTATTTGAAAAGACTTTTATGTATATATATGCAGGTTTGTGCCATCTAGAGTTGCTTCTCAGGCCATAACAAGGTCAATTAAGCAACAATTTTTAAATCCTTGGCCAACATGGGGAGCAATACCAGATGATGACAAAATACCATTTTGGGAGCGATTTAAGGTTAAACGAAGACAACTTGCATTTGTTATTTACTAATTTGTCCATGTTCTAATGCAACACATTTCGTATTTTACATAATCTTTATATGAGTTGTTGACACAGATGAAGGTTCAGTGGTTACCTAAACATGAAGTTCAAATTCACCGCAATTTCAACACGAAGGCGTCTCATAGACTCTCTGAGATGTTTCGAGAAGCAAGAATAGCTGAAGAACGCCCCTACTGGATTGGTGACATAATCTGGACCTCCTTACTGCAACATTGGAATTCGCCACAGTATCGCGCCAAGTGTGCAATTGCCCAGAAGAATCGGTCTTCAGAAAAGGGTGGTGTTCTCCATACAGGTGGATCAATCACAGTACATGAACATGTCATTCGTATGGTAAGTATCCATTTAGTCATATAACTTTTGTAACTTTAATTTCAATGTACTTATGAAACTTTGTATTTTGATACAGGCTGCTGCGTTGGGACGAGCTGTGCATGTTGATGAAGTTTTCCACCAAACTCATCTTCGCAAGGGAACTGACCAGTTCGTTGATGAAAGGTCCCGAAAGACCCATGTAAGAAAATATTTGTAATTGGAGTATTGATTCATAATTGTGTGCCTTGTATTGTACAATTTACTCATACTTTATAATCATTTTTAACAGGAAGAATTCTCCACAAGACTTTCACGGGTCAAATCCTCACATTCTTCATGTCCTCAATCAACCCAACAACCAGATGATGACGATGACCTTATTAGGTCACAGTGTTGGATTGATGTTGTTGGTGGAAAGAAAAAAGGAAGAATTTATGGGGCAGGACAACTGGCTGCAAATTACAATACAGGTCGTGGTGTTCTAAAGCACCAACCTTCTTCTTCCTCCCAGCGTCCTGATGAGACTGTTCAGGCCCTGACGCAACGGCTTCAAACACGTGACCAAGAATATAATGAACTGAGACAAGAGTTCACCAATTTTAAAGAACTGGTCATGAGATTGCTTCCCGGGTCTGCAGTGCCTTCAGCCTCTCCTTCGCAGCCCACACCAGTCCAGCCTAGAGAAGTTCAACCCTCCATACCAGTCCAAACCTCATCATTCCAGTCTCCATCTGTCCAGCCAACTTCAGAGGCTGAAAACAATGAAGAGGAAGAAAATCATCAACCTGATCACTATGAGGACTATTAGATTTTATGACTTTGCATATTACTTATATTTATTACTACTTTAGCTTCTAAGAACAATTTCATATTTAGTCCTTAGTGGAGTTCTGTTTTGTTTTGTTAACATTAGTGGAGTTCTGTTTTGTTTATAACATTACAAATTTCAGACATTAAATATACATATATATGTTTGCTTGGAATTTGTTTAGATTGTTTGAAGTTTTCATTGATTGGAGTTGACTCCATTGGGTGAATAATGTTAGATTTCATTTTGAGTTGGATGTGAATGTTGTTGTTGTTGAATTGGGCAGATTTGCTGTTGAATTTTGCAAACTGCAGATTTAGATGTTATGCAGGTTTACTGTTTGGATGGGGCTATATAAAAGGAATTGCTACGAATCTAAAGACGCCCTTACCGAAGGATTTATCCTTCGGTAATTACCCAAGGAATTATTCTTCGGTAATTACCGAAGGAATTATCCTTCGGTAATTACCGAAGGACACAATCCGTCGGTAAATGTTTCCGACAACTGATTTTCCGACAGCCGACGGAATAATGTCGTCAATAATCCGTCGATAAAATGTAATTTCCGACGGAATATACCATATAGCGACGGAAATATACCGTCGGTAATACTTTATATTGTTGTAGTACTCTTCTGTCCTTATTTTTTGAATAACATTCATTGCATATTTATTATTAAAATTTTAACTGACTTTAGCATTTAGTGGTTTTTACATATGACTCCTAGTTAGACCGAACCTTAGATAACGTGAAATGAAGGAGAAAGTTTAACCAATTCTCGAAGTTGAAAGACTATCAAAGAAAAAATTTGAGATCAAAACCGAAACAAGTAATTTAATTTATCAAATTGGTTTAAAAGATAGGTTTTTCCTTTGTCTTATATTTAGTTGATATAAAACTTCTTATTAACTTCTATGGTGAGTTATATACATATCACACGTAAACATTTATGGATGTTCCGATCAAATATACAATAATATTAATAGTTTACGAGTTTGTTGATAAAGATAACAAATTTTCAATGAAAACTGTGGATTAGCTACTCTTTTGGAAGATTAGTGGATGTTTTGGCAAAGTTTTCTGTAGAGATTAAAGGCAGCACAAATCTGCATAACAGGTCTCAAAGTTGGTTATTATGATTAAAGGTAAAAACAAGAAGGAAACAATATTTTAAGGAAAGAGAGAGAGAGAGAGAGAGGAGGGAATTGAAGACAGAATGAGAAAAGGAAGGCACTACTGAATAGGTAGCATAAAAGCGAATTATTCAAAAGTCAAACGTTGTTAGACTAACAAACAAAGCTTGAATAGGCATATTATAATGCATGCTACGCAACTCATCTGCGGAATCTCACCAATTTGTTACTCATATCATATTCTTGTGGCGCTTTTAGTCACCTACTTTGAAAAAGAATACATGACATTTTTCTCTTTTGCTTATTTCCCCTTACCCTACCACACCAATCACCCTTCTTCTTTATTTCTTTATGCCTCCTTCCAATATTTAAACACACAAGTTTTTCAAGTTTACTCTTCATCACACCCTACGCCTCAAACTCCTTTGTCTTTGCAGCATCACACCAAAACACTCCACATTTCCAACCTTTTTCCTTCATTCTCCTTCACACCACACCATCATCCAACCTTATATATTTCTACGCAGCTCCTACTCCAAACCCTACAACATGGGTCATATGAGTTACAATAGGGTTAGCAGCGGGAGAGGATCGTCATCTTATTGCCATGGAAAATGTAGAGGGTTTAGGTTAAACCTCAGAAGGCTTTACTTCCTGCGTCTCAGGAAAAGGTTCACCTTCTTGCTCAGGCTCTTTGATAGGTGGAAACTCTCCTATGCTCAGGCTCTTCAGCTTCTGAAGAAGGTTTTCCGCAGAAAAAGTGGCTTCAAAAGAAACTACAGCAACAGCAGCAGAAGTGGTTTGGTGAGAGATGAAAGAATCAAGGGCCAATCTGATTCTGGGCTATCATCTTATGGAAGGAATAATTCTTTCTATGCAGAAGCCATTGCAGATTGCTTGGAGTTCATCAAACGAACGTCTATTTCTTCCATGGACCAAATCCAAGACCCAGTTGGTCATATTCAAGATAGAAACTCTTGACTTCTTTTTTTCTTCTTTTTGGTAGAGAAAATCATACAAAGTATTAGCCTTTTTTTGTTTTTACTTTCTGGGTCTTCTCTTGATTGTTATGAATTTATCTTCTCTTTTTTTTTTCCTTCTTTCTAGGAAGAAGCATTGATAAGATAAGATAAGATATAATTGTGTATATATTGATTTCCTCTGAAGTTTTGCATCGGTAATGTGTTATTCTCTCTGTGAACAAGTGTGAAAATTGTCATATAACGTGTAAAATATTCTTCTTTCAGATTATAAATCTCATTGAATTACAACATTACAGAAATGCAGCTGTTTTTCTTGTTTTATATTCATTATATATATATATTGTATTAGTAATGATTCATATGTTTATTAAAAAAACTGTCTCATCATCTTTAAGTATACACACCTCTTTTTAATTCACAAGATTCAGATACAAATTTTGCATAAAAAGTTGAAGTCTAATTTCATTCAAATTAGAATAATATTATGATAGATTTTCCCTTCTTGATTGCACGTTGCAACGTCTGAACGAGTCGTTCTTCTTAGTTGGAACATTTGAAGATTCGGAAGCTGGTATTACCGTATTACCACCTAACACTAAAATCTTGTTTTTGACTAATCTAAACCTAAAGCAAGTCTAAAGAGAAGATTATTGTTGACATTAGAAAGATGGTGGCAATCATATCCCAGAATTTTTAAAGTTTTAATCTTTTACGTAATTTAATATATATACACATGAATTCCATTGTTGGGCATATAAAAAAATGAGGAAAATTTGTTTGCATATGGGTGTTGATGGTGATTAGATATCCACTAATGCTTAGCTTTAGATGCAATAAAGTAGGGTTTTGTTGGTGGGTCAGAGTGTGGCTGCTATGACAAGGCCATGTTGTGTCTAAATTGGCTTACAGGTTGGATCTACTTACCGACCCTGTCCAAAATAATATGGGATTTCAAATTCTAAAACCGACCATTCTTCCACAATATTGTTTGATTTAGATGCTGTGACGACATAGGTTTTTTGTTTTCTTGTTGGTTTAGCAGTATCCTGTATTATTATTATTATTAATTTATTATGGTTCTCATAATAATATTAAAACCCTAACTTCGAGTAACTGTGTATGGTCATTATCAACTTCTTTCAATCATTGATTGAATTAAAAGTTTCATAAAACATTTCTTATCTTCATCATAAGTTTTCCATGGTAATTGGATCTTATCTTGTCTATCCATGTAAGGAATGTGGTTTTTTTTCTAAAAGAAAATAGATAATCCATGTTGATTTTAAAATAAAACTTGTTTCTTGCAGTACTTGTAAAAGTTATTTTATGATCACCTTTTCTTGTAATAATGCTTACGAGTAATTTTTCGCATTTAAATACGTTTATGAAATGTTGACTTTTGATTCACATATCATTAATGTTTTTCTTTTTACAATGAACCTGTTCTTTTAGCTGAAATCTTTAATCATTATATATGATTTTCTGGGTTAAAACGATCTCTACCCTTTGTTTTAATATCAAAATATGCACTTTTTTTTTTCTTTTGGATATTTTGGACAAGTAGAGACAAGTTTAACAACCACCTATTTTAAGGAAAACAAAATGACAAAACAAAATGTAATGAAGATTGATTTAGTGAATGTAATGAAGATTGTAATGAGAAAACTAAATGTAAGAAAACTATATAAAGGGATTCATCTATTTGTTATACATTTTTTTTTTACCCATTTTAATATTCATTTTCTTTAAAATTTAAATCAGTGCTTTACAAATTTTATTCAGTGACCAATTTTTTTTAATTTAACTATTCTTTTAATTCTTGTCAAATTAATTATTTTTTAAGACAAAAATAAGTATCTATAGTAAAATAATTACCCAAAAATAAATAAAAACTATCTACCATAGAATTACAAAAAATATTTATAATTATAATTTTATTATCATAAAAAAAACACATATGTTTAACGCTAATGTCTTTATTAGTTATAATAAAGATAAAAGTGATATTTAATCTGTAATAAATATGAGGTGACAAACTGTTATCACCTTTATGAGTAAACTTTTTAAAATAAAAAAACCTTTGGTTTTTGGTTTTTTCCTTGAAGGCATGTAGTTTTTTAGGGCTTTTCGTGTATAATGTGATATGATTATAATTTTTAGACTAAGTTTATAATAATATGTTTGTTGAAAGTATTACTGTTTTTTTACGTGCAAAAACAATTTTCCAATAAATTGTATATATGCTTTGAATGGATTGTTCATATTCGTAAACTACAATATGAAATGAATTATGTTTAAAAATTGTCTACTTTTTTTACCTATTTAAGTCCACAGTTATAATTATTACTCTTTACCATGATACAATGTGTACAAAGATAGAAATATAATTTTTTTTATTCTAGAAAATCCCTATTTAAATAAGCGTTTTTATATATTATAACAAAATTTGACAAACACAATTCATTTATTTATTTTAACTAGTTAACATTATTTGATTTATTAATTTAAATATAAATAATTGACACAAAAAATAACAATATTTTGACTCATTAATATTAATTAATTTTCAATTTCACATATTAAACAAGTTTTGCAATATAATTAAACGAGTCTACAAATATATTTATTGGATGACTATATTCATACAGTAATTAAGTTATTATAACAACAAATACTTTATACATTGATTAGACAAGACTAACAGTATACATTAGACGAGTTTGTCCATATATTGATTAGATGAGTATGGCAAAAAATATTATGTCATTTAATACATTGATTAGATGAATATAATAGTATACATTAGATGAGTATGTCTATACACTAATTAAGTAAGTATTGTAATACACATTAAAAGGAGTTTATCCATATACTAATTACATAAGTCTAATAATACGTGTTAGACATATGTTCATATACACATTAGATGAATCTATTAATACATATTACACGACTTTATTAATCTTATAATTAGGCGAGTCTTGTAGTAAATATTACACAAGTTTATCTATATATTAATTAGACGAGTCTAACAGTATACATTATGAATATGTCCATATACTGATTAAATGATTCTAAGAACATATATTGAACAAGTTTGTTAATGCATTGATTAGATGGGTATAACATTTCACATTACATAATTTTATTCATATATTAATTTATATTTTTAGCTAATAATTCTATATAACTTTGCATATATTTTTAAAGAGTCTAATCTATCTTTATATATGTTTTATTTTTTATATTTTTATAAAGTCTGGTATTTATATTTTTATAAATATATTAACTTCTAAACCTATAAATTATTTTAAGATTGATTCTATATATTCAAAATTTAATCATAAATTTAAAAATATTTATTTTTCTTTTCTTTTCTTTTAACAAATACACAAACTAACATGCCATGCGTACGTAATCATACTTTTAAAACTAGTTCAATAAAAATAATTAACCTGATGTTGTAACCAATCTGGTGTATACTTACATACTAACCAAATCTATATCTTTCCTCGATAAGATTTATCTATCACTAGTTTTTTTATTATTATTATTGTTATTATGTAACTAAGTTTTACGAGTTTTTAATTTTATTACAAATTATTTTCTTATAAAAAAGATCTCAAAACCCTTCATCATATGCCAAATAAATACACTAGTTTTGCTGTTCAAATTTATGAAGGGAATACTTTTGACTGGGCAGAGGAGAAAAAGAGAATGCTTAATTATGTAAAGAAAGACCGAGTTGTTTTTTAAAAAGTAAAACGAAGAATGAGCTTTGCTAATATTTTTATTAATTATTAATAATATAAACAGAACATGTACCAAAAAGAATAATATTATAATAAGAGGACAAATTTAACTAATTCGTCATTATTTTTCATTCCCTTATTGTTTTGTTTCACACGCAAGTCTTGCAGATAAATTAATCAACACTCTCCCAAAATTATAATTTATAAACAATCATTTCTATGGCAAAATGTGACATCCATTTGATAGGGACTTTCACATTGGAAAAGGTGATTGCCCTATGGATTTGCTCTATAACTCTCTCATTCATCCCACTAAATATGTAATTTGGTAAAATAAGTGAGGAAATATTACATTGATTATAAAATAATTTTTTTATTAGATTTATTTTATAAAAGGTATACTTTCAAGGTATAGTTTCAAACTCTAAAAGTAGAATAATTAATAAATACAAAATGAATTATGTACAGAAGTTACATACTAGTCATTGAAACAATCAATCCTCTTTATTATTAATCGATATTTCCACGATAAAATAAAAAATAAAGACAATAAAATATTACATTCCATCCACGAGTTGGAATTGTTTATTTGATAAAAGGTTTTATTATTATTGCATTGCACGAATAGGGATTCGAAACTCCTAAAGTCAATGCAGTAGTAGCATTCTGACCTGACTGAATGAATTCACCACACCAGAGTGAATGAATCTATTCACCACAAACAGAAAAAAGTTCACGAGAGAAAGAATACTCAATAAACAACAACAAGATTTATAAACATTTTACTATGTTTATGTTTATGTTTGGAATGTTGAAGGATACATATCCAAATGCTGTTGATTACTATTTATTAGATGAAAAAGGTGTTAAACTGTATAGTATTTCTGAAATTATTATATTAAGATATAAACACTAAAGTACCATAGTTTACAGATATGTGTTAAACATTTATTTATTGTGATATTTGTAGTTAAAAGATTAACTTTAGTTAAGAAATAATGCATTTGATAATTAACAAGTTTGATAGAGAGAGTGGAAGAGCAGCGATTTGTGGATGTGGGCGTAACAATAAAACAGTTTGGAAATAATAAAATAATGAAGGGAAAGGAGGGAAATGAAATTTAGAATTTGCCCTAATAATCATAGCTGGAAGAAACTACTAACGGAGGCGCGAAACTTGATCGGTGTTGGCTACGCTTCTGCCGCCATGGGTGACATTCAGATCCATAAGACCAAACTCTGCATCATCGGAAGCGGTCCCGCCGCCCATACTGCCGCCGTCTACGCCGCTCGTGCTGAGCTCAAGCCGGTCCTCTTTGAAGGATGGATGGCGAACGACATCGCCCCCGGCGGCCAGCTCACCACCACAACTGACGTTGAGAACTTTCCCGGCTTCCCCGACGGCATACTCGGCGGACAGCTCATGGAGCGCTGCCGGGAGCAGTCGCTGCGCTTCGGTACCGAAATCCACACCGAGACCGTCTCCAAGGTCGATTTCTCTAACCGTCCTTTTAGGGTTTTTACTGATTCCCGCACTGTCGAGGCCGACTCCGTCATCGTCGCCACCGGCGCCGTCGCCAAGCGCCTTCCGTTCCCCGGCTCTGGCGACGGCCCTGACGGCTACTGGAATCGCGGGATCTCCGCGTGTGCCGTCTGCGACGGCGCCGCCCCAATTTTCCGGAACAAGCCCCTAGCGGTGATTGGTGGCGGGGACTCGGCCATGGAGGAGGCGACGTTCCTTACTAAGTACGGTTCCGAGGTGTACATAATTCATCGGAGGGACACGTTCAGGGCCTCGAAGATTATGCAGAGCAAGGTGATGAATAATAGCAAGATCAAGGTGATCTGGAACTCGGTGGTGCTTGAAGCCTATGGGGGCGGAGATAACAAGAGGGTGCTTGGGGGACTGAAGGTGAAGAATGTGGTTACTGAGGAGGTGTCTGACTTGAAGGTATCTGGTTTGTTTTTCGCAATAGGGCACGAGCCTGCGACCAAGTTCTTGGACGGTCAGCTTGAACTGGATTCTGATGGCTACGTCGTTACCAAGCCTGGGACTACGAAGACCAGTGTTGAGGGAGTGTTTGCTGCTGGTGATGTTCAGGACAAGAAGTACAGGCAAGCTATTACTGCTGCTGGCTCTGGTATGTTATAGTTTTATCTAAGTTGGATATGGATGTTTGTTGGACTGACATTGATATATGCGTGTGTTAATGATCCTGGATTTGAAACACATTCTTATGTTGCCAATTTTGTTATTTTAAGGTTGTGGATTTGGCTTTTATTTGGTATGCTCCCTATCAAGAATTTTCATTTAAATTAAAAGATGAATGTAATTAATTTCGAGTCATTCAAGAATTTGATTTAAAATGGAATATGTGCCTAAATTAATCTCGGTCATAGATTTTATAATGGAGTACATGTCACAATGAAACGAATTGATTTTAGTAGTTTGCCTAACAAGTAGTAAGTTCTTGAGTGCCCGTTATTTGACTGACTAGTAAACCAAGTTAGCAGAGTTTTTTTCTCAAATGAGGCAGGGTCGGTTCAAGAGATTATTGGTGTACAGCGGTGGAGTGAGCTCACATCCTAGTCTGTAGGGTATATTATATATGTGATGCTAGTTATTGAAATGTATTGATTGATTTCCATGCCCCATTTTCTTCATCTTTGTGTTCCACTTCTATCTGGCGATGCTTTGATTTAAGGATATTTAATTTTAACTAAGTTTTTGTCTTAGCCTTTTCCTTTGCCGGATATGACATGATTGTATATGAGTAGATTAGTGTAACACATATTGAGAAGACAAGAAATCAATTATGGTGGTTTGACAACATAATGTAAAGAATGCCATTGAGGAGATTGATGAGGAGACTGCATCACATGGATTTTATCCTTGAGGAGAGAGGGGTAGAGGGACAGCAATAACGGTATTTTGAAGAAATTGTTACAATGAATCTTGTGGTGTTAGATATCCCTAAGAAATTGGATTTTTGACAATCCTAATAGCGATAGGTGATCCATGTAGCTGGGCTAACCTAGTGGGATATGATTTATCATTAACAAACTATCTAAGGAAATAAAGAACTATTTATTGTAACCACGATACCTTTGTCAAGTTATCTTTGATAAAATGCCCATCAAGTTTAACATATTTGGTCCGATCATGTTGTATTAGATTATGGACACGTCAGTTATGAACACTGAACAAGGCCTTCACACATACCTTGAACAAGAGCTCAAAATTAACTGGAACGAAATAGTCTGTCATTTACTTCTTCAATTTACCAAACTTTCTCCATGACATACACTTCCTAGAGTTGATTTTTTTTTTTTTGTCAATAACAAAACCTAGAATTAGTATATATCTTAAGGGTCAAATTGTCTTCTTTCTTGAATAGTAGACCCCCCTTTCTTGGTCTTGACTTGAAATACTGAAGAAATGTGTCAACTGTTTGCATGTGTCTTAGGTCATGTATGAATTGGCTTACCACACTAACTATATAATCAATGTTTTCAATTTGTGGAGATTGCCCAAGCACTTGGTATATCTTCTTCCACCTAATGAAGTATTGGTACAATACATCTTTCCATTCAGCCATCCAAATGACTTCTTTGCAAGGCCTTTATGAACGACCACCATTTGAAATGTGTTTTCCTTTGTGGCCCAAATGGTTCAGAGTCATCAACTGACATCCACCAACGCCACAACTCTTGCAAAATCTAAAGAAGAACCTCCTTAATTGGCAATGGCTCATTGCCGTGCTCACATATTAATTCATCATTATTTCGGACCCTGTTAGATGGTATGCATATGAGTTCAACCATCTGACTTGTGCTTGTATCTACCCTGCCATTCACGTGTCTTTACTTCGATCCTTCCATGACCAACCATCATTAATTCTTTATCCCCACTCTCTGGTAGTGGAAACTCCAAAAATTGAATTAAACTATAATGACAACCCTGTAAGTACCTCACCCACCCAAACTCTCATGTACCCCCAACTTTCGTCCTAACACCATACTTTTAGATTCTGCAACCCCAATAAGATCACATCCCTCCACATAACACTTCCCAATCTTTCTCTCTACCATGGGGTTGTGACCCCAGAAACCCGGCTTACCAGGCAACTTGGCCTGTTGATTTGGACTGGTTTTCAGCCGATTCAGACCGACCTGTTGTGCAGCCAAAATACAAGCTGACAATTTGCATGCCCAAGCCCATTTTTTCTTTGTTTTTTAATAAATTTTCTTCCCAATCACACATAAGATAATAATTAACATGTATTTACAACATCTATATATAAAATTATCACTATTGTCATTTTTTCGCATTATCATACTCTTTCGTTTAAGTAGTATGTATGAATGTTTGATAACACACACACCCATGCACTTAAGTATTTTAACCTCTTGTATTTTTATTTATTCTATTTTTATTTGTGAGATCTTACTCAATCTACAATTTTTGACTTAATAAATAAGAGTGCAAAGAAAATTAGTATGTAGAAAGGTTTGGGATGGCCAATTTTTCATTTTGGTAAATTAAGTCGTTATGTTTTAAATTCTACTTGCCGCATATATTATTATTTGTAGAGTTTAATCCATTTTGATCCAGATGGGTCCTGCATAATCAACAAGTCTAAAAATATAAGATCAGCTTGTATTTTCATAATAGTTACCAATTAGCTATAATCTAATGCCTTATCAACTCATGGTTTTAGCTTATTATTTAATTTATGATGCTGAATCTGGAATTCCTTTTTTCTTGACATAACAGTTATGCTATAACGTATGCATTAGTTATAATATACTATTTTACAATACGCACTTCTCATATATGTTCCATTCTACTTTCTCCATGCTTCGTAAGTCTCTGAGATTTGGATCTCTTGCATAATGTTTTTCTTCTCGTCTTTGCTGTCATTAGTAGTGTGGTGAACTGTAAAAGGATTCTAAGTATGTGACTGCCCTTGATTTTCCAGCGACCTTTGGTTACTGATGACGTAACTTCTTCCTTCAGAAATATTGATATGATGACCATACGTGTTTCGAAGCTTTTAATCCCTTTTTAGCTATGTATGTAGATATTTTCAAACTTTGTTTTTGTTACTGGAGTTATATCAATGAGAACATTTGTTTATTCATTGGAAGAGGATAAATTGGAAATTGTTAAATTGTTGTCATACGTATTTTGAATTGCATTTGAATTGTAAGTAATATATACCAATGTAAAAAAGTATGCAGTTTGCTGTCTTTGGCTTCGATAGTCATTATTGCCATTGCTTTTAAAATTTACACCAGAATTGAATTAGAAGTCAGAGTTATTCTATATGCTTCATTAACATTTTTTGTTCAAAGGATAATGCAAGTCGTGTCACACTATTGCAGGATGCATGGCCGCTTTGGATGCAGAACACTACCTGCAAGATGTTGGTGTTCAACAAGATAAGAGTGATTGACTAGCTTCGGAGGGTCCGGAGTTCAGAAGAAGCTTAATCAGAAGTAATGTTTAATGAGCATAGGAGAATGAAGAAATCTGTCTTCTTCCTGTCGAACCTTCATTTATGGGGTGCTATTCATAGTTTCATTACATAGAAGCACTTGCAATATTTTTTAGCAGCTATGCTCACGTACATGTATTATGATTATTGGGTTTATGTTGCTTGCATTATTCTGAACTATCATTCATAGTCTACTATGAAGAAAAATATAACAGTTTGCTGATTTACAGGAGTAACTCAAACTATGTTCAGATCTTGGATTACAATTTTTTTTACCCAATCAATTCTATTTAGTCTAGTAATTAATCTGTTTCTTTTTATCAATTTTTACCCTCAGAATCTTTAGTCAAAATTTGTTTTTGATTCTCTTATTTTTAAGTTGATGAATATAGTCTACCAATCATTTAAAATGTGTGAAATTGTTCATTTTTCAATTGAGTAGTCAAATGCTGGCATTAAATGCTAGTTTAATAATAAAGGACTAAATGAGGGATTTGAGAAAAGTTATTTTCTTTCTACCATGCTTTAAATTTTTTCCAGTTCCATTATGCACCGATAAATAAGGGTTTTGAAAACTGAAGTGAAAACTGTAGGGGTAAATATTTTTTAATTATTCAAATTTCAGTCCCTAAAGTTAATATTAGGGAAAGAAAATTTGTGGAATTAAACTTTAAAGGTTTGGATATTTCAAAAAAATAAATGCAAAAACTTGTGATTACAAAAGTTGTGTACTAAAGTAAGATATAATCTACTTTTCATGTTTGAAACACCCTTAATTCTCTCTATCAATTCAATAGGAAGATATTATTTCTTTAAACTATATAGTCTTAATTAACTATACACTCTTTTGGAGACGAAATGGATTCAGTTTATGATTTGAAAAAATAAAATGTGAAAGAGATAATTTTTCTTCCTGCAACTCCTTTTTTCTTTTTGCACCTCACAAAACCCTTAATTCCCAAAATATCCTGCATTAAAATTAGGTCTAAACCTTTAACCCTATCCTTCACGCCCTGAACCCACACCCCCTCACACTGATTAAAATGAGGTTTAAACCTTTTCAATTTTCTTAATACGAAAACACCCCAATTTATCATTGTTTATTAGATTGAGAGATGGGTTGGGTGTTATGTCATTAGAAAAAGTTGTGTAAATTTTATTGCATTTCAAAATGTATAATCAAAAATTTATTTTTTAAATTTAAAAATATATTTTAAATTATACTATCCATTATTATTGTTATCATTATTATAATATTATAATAAATCAATAATAGTAAAATATTATAAATTAAACACACATTTTTAGTTTATATTTCGAATATCCATATATATAGTTAATTTTGATTTGAATAATTAACTTTAAAAAATTCCTTGACAACCTGTAAAAGCCACTTATATTTTATACTTATTTAAATATTCATTTTTTTCACAATCCACTGTTAATTAATTATTTACATATTTATGTCTATATGAACTTCAATAACTTTTAAAAACATAAAAATAATTAAATGAATCATTATTTAATAATATAAATCATTGATCACACATTGAGATTTAAAATTATATATTAAACATAATTTTTTATTATTTCACCATTTATATTAAAAACACTTATTAATCATAGTATTTAATCATATAAAGAAAAAATTATTGTACACATGACAGACTCTAATATATGCTTCATTTGAAAGGGAAGTTTACTGTCCTCCATGTGAAGGAAAGGGAAGAAAATATTAAAAAGTTGGGTGGAGGGTGGAAGATGGGAAGATGGGAGACATATCCAAGAAAATGTTTAAGAGTCTCATCCATTCTAATTTAAAACAAACAATAATTTGAAAGATAATTTTTCATTTTAAATAATAATATAAAATGATATCAAGCTAAAGATATAATAATTTAAATATGTCGAATATTTTAAATTTATAAAAGAAAGTCTTACAATCAATATTTAAAGTTATATTTTATACTTATCATCCTAGCATCTTATTAGTATATCTCTAAACTAACATATATAAATCAATTAATTTTTATTTGACTTCTACAACCTTATGCATCTTCTTACTTAATATTTGGATTCATATTCTTTATCAAGTATAATGTTGTTAACAATCATTTTCCTTAAAAACATAACGGTAGGAATATGTTCCAATTCAACATAAATTTCATCCTGGATAAACCTGTGCATACAATTGGAATATTATATATATATATATATATATATATATATATATATATATATATATATATATATATATATATATATATATATATATATATATATATATATATATATATATATATATATATATATAAGAAAATAAGTATTACCACTAATATCTTACTCATGTGATGTTGTATCTTATTTTTTGGACTGCAATTATGAGGGTACGATGATATGATTGGTTACATGTTAATTTTTGGATTACAGTTATAAATAATGTGAGTGTAACATTAATCTCTTAATGCAAGTTGGGATAGGTCTATTTGTTTTCTAAACCTAAACTAATGTCCTAATTTTTTTTATACTTTAAATTAAGATTATTTATAGGGTAAAAATTAAGTTGTTGATTATAAATATTAAATTATGAAAGTCCATCAAATATTGCTTTTTTATGTTGTGGTCGACTATTTAAAACTATAGGCAAAAGTGGATTAAATGTCTTCACTTTGAGTCAAACATGTATATCAAACTTTAATTAGTAAAATAACCAACATTGTACAATCAAAATTAAAAATGGAATACATTTTCAAAATTTAGAAAGTTGTTTTTTTTTACTCCGTTTAAACAACTTAAAGAACTATGATTAAACAGACTAACTAATGGAGTCTAAAATTATTTTTACTACTATTGATAAAAGGAACTCATTAAATACTTAATAAGATGTTTAATCGAGATATTACACTTAATTAAATTAAGTCAAAGTATTGTAAAAATTAGGTGATTGTTGTCTTCAAGTTTGGTTACACGACACATGTCGAATAACAAATAAAAAACCATTTCCAACCCTAATTTTGTATGTAAACTTCACTATTTTTATTCTTTTCTTATTCTTTCTATGCAGGGTAAAAAAGTTCTCTTCCTTTTTTTTTAAGTTTTTATCAACTCTTTTATCAAAGTTACCATTTTATAGCTCAAAGGTTCATTTTTGGAGACAAAGATCCAATTCTTTCAACTCTTTATTGTAATATAATTCAATGTATTAGAACTATTTAATAATCTCCTAGACCATTTTTTACAATCCATATGGATGAGTTCGTATTAAATTATTAAGAAATAAATTTTAACTTTAACTCGATTATATTCATTTTATAATATGAGATTTTCATTTATTTATATATTATATATTTGTCTTATTTTTAATTGATGTGATATACTCTCTCACATTAAGATATAAAAAACTAAATATTTATAAATATGTGCTGTGACCGATAACAGATGACACAATAAGTCAATAAATAATAAATTGTTAGAATTGACTATTTAATAACTAAAGCATATCAAAAAATGAATTAAATCTAGTCCTATAAAACTCACTTCTAAAATAATATTTACATTCATTTTTATACTATAAATTTATCTTATTGATAATTGATTTGGAAACTCTAACATACAATCCTATTTTTGTTGTAAAAATATTGTTCTTGAAATCAGCACACACCCCTCCAATAAAAAATTTAGTAACAATGAGAAGAGAAAAGATATAACACACCCCTGTAATAAAAAATCAACATCATCACTTATTTTGTTATTAAAGTGGAAAACAAATGAACAAACACAGTAAAAGCAACAAATTGCGGTATCATGGGTTACAGTGAGAGATGATGAAGATGAGAGAGAAACAAATTGAATAAGTGAGAAATGTATATTAGGGTTAGGTGAGTGTTTCTGATTTTTTTCAGTTAGGACTATAAAGAGAATAGAATGTTAGCGTGAGAAAGATGAAAAAGAAAGTGTTGAAAAAAATGAGGAATAAGAAAGGGGTGAGTAAAGATTTGTAGGTTTCTTGTTTTTTTGTTTTAAAAATAAAAATTATTCAAATATCCTTAACCTTAAACTTAGAATTCATAATATATGAGAGTATTTTTGTCTATTAAAACTCGATACACTTTATTAAAATATATATATATATATATATATATATATATATATATATATATATATATATATATATATATGAGTTTTATTCCTTATATTCATCTTTCTCATTAACGTAAGACTTTACTTGAATTCATAACTATTTTTCATAAAGTGAATTGGGTTTCGATATGGGTTTGTGCCCATATATATGAATCAAAATTGAACAATTAAAAATAAAAAAATAAAATAAAAAGTCAGGAAACTAACAGGATTAAAAAGGTATTTGAGATACTATAAAAATCCTAATAACTTTTTCATTTTCACTAATAAAAAAGAAACTAGAAAACAAAAATGCTATGAAATAAAGAGCTGAAAATAAAAATAATTTGCCATGAACCTGATCAGCTGAATCTTTTGGTAATAAAAATAGCTTTTCATTTTTTTCTCATACTGCAGTAAGTGCTTAATTAATTTGGTCCAACTTTCGGACGTGATTTCTCAGTTTATCTGCATGTTTGTTTCGTTGTTCCTCGCCAAAATTTAATAATTATTCACGATTATTGTTTCAAAATATCTACCAACTTTTTAGAATAATGAATATATTGTTATTATTTAATTTTTTGTTTTAATAAAATAATTTGACAATTTGCAAGAGAATATAATATAACATCACTCGTTCAAAAGCACGAACATTTCAACACTCCCTTTATAAGTTTTCACGTCAACTAGGCAACCACTGAGGATGTGAAATCGAACGCTCCATAAAATTAGTAGTTATACCATTAAGTCATTGATTGATTATAGCACCAACATTGCAAAAACTCTCCATAATAACTTTTAATCAGACACGCATTACTCAATTTCAATGCTACTTTTACCTATTTAATGCAATTTTTTTATTTTTAAATTTTAATTCTCTTCCATTCAAATTACTTTAAACAATAAATTTCTACCATATAAGTAACTCTATTTAGTTGCTTTCAATGATCCATTAAGAGAGTTTTTATCATAATATTTTACTAGTAACCTGTTAATTTATATTTCCTCGATCAATTCCTTTTTGAAGGTTGCATTCTAAAAAAAAAATATTAATATTTCTGTTTAGCTATTATTTTTAGGTTATTTATATATTTATTCCTCACCTATGTGTCTATATATTTATTAATTTATTTCCAAGTTGATCTCATATAGGTTCATTGATGTTACTTTCAATGGTTATGTTTGAATTTAGACATATAGTGGTGATGGAAAGTAAGATTGACCCACATTTATGAGTCAATATTCCAACCATAGTGTTGTTCAAATTTATCTCTAATTATAACAAAATGCTTTACAATTTTTTTTTTATAAATATTTATTTCGTAAATTAATTAATAGTCAATATTTGTTTTATTAGCTTTGTATAAAGGAAAGGTGAAAAATAAGTTGTTAGGCTGAGTATTTAACTAAGTTTAGAATCTATGTTATTGATTTGATATTGTTTTGTAAACAGTGTTTCCATTAATTTATCTCATTGAATACATATTCTTCTTACAGAATATTGCTTATATAAGTATCCACAGTCTTATTCACTTGCTCCAATGATAAAATTCGTTCAACAACAAACAAAACTTAAAATAAGTATTATTCTATTAGTAGTCTGTACTGAGATAACTTTTGGGACATAAAGTAAGTTAAGCTGTCTTTGTTTACCAATAAATACTAACTAAAGAGTGAATTAGAATCACTACAACTTAAGTTTGGGAACTTCTAATCAAGGAAACTTAATCTCAACCTTCATAAAGAAGATACTTAATCAAGGTGTGATAACTGCATGTAAACGCTCTTGTCTTAATTATTAAGTGATATACTTGTTTTTTTTCTTTTCTAGATTAAGTAAAATGAGATAAAATTAAATAAGATGAATAATATATAAATAAAAAAAGTTATATATATGTATTATGTTAAAAGAATTGATATTGAATCTTTCTTACAAAAACTGATCATATATACAGATTGTTTATAAGAAAATAGTTGGTAGGAATATAAAAAAAAAGTATTTGTACGAGTTTGGAATGGAATGTTTACACACACATTCCACACATAGTGAAACAAAGAAGACTGTACATATATATGCAGATATGCATAAATAGTTAGTTGGATGAGGTATTAACGTGAATTTGCCCAATACATTGGTAATTCCAGATTTCTCACTCTCTTTTGGATCTTAGTCAGATTTATTCCTTCATTCTATTTAATGTTGCGATCTACTCCGAAAATGTGATGTGCCAACTAATTAAACCTCAACTGGAAAGTACATGCATTACGTCATGTTGTCACATGTTCAAGTTTGAACTTCTCCAGAAAATCGTTACCGGAAATTTCTAAAGATAGAAGAGTATCAATTCTATTGAACTTCTAAAGAGAATTAATTCTATCCACTGCACCTTTCTTAATCAACTTAACACTCCAACGCTACCAATTAAATTATTGTTTGCTCGACTGTTGTCATCAGAAAAATTCTCTAAATAATTATTCTTGGTGGCTAAATAGAATACAAAGAAAAATATCACATCCTTCATGCATTTGCTTTAGAAGACTGACACACATACGTAGGGTAAAAAGGCCAAGAATGGAGTAACTGAACTAATAAGTCTTATTGATGTAGTGTTCACTTGAGAACAAAACAGATAAAACACTCCTACGATGGGCAGCAGACATTGATGAATTAATCTACTTGCACGTAATTTCCCAACCAACAGCAATTAATTGTCCTTTTGAAGGTACTACATATTAATTATACAATTGCAACCTTGGCTAGCTTTTACTATTTGGCAGGAGGTAAATTAAGAAACAACTTGAGAGATATCCTTGCAAGACCTGTTGTATTTCATATGGCTATTCACAAGGTGGCCGGCTGAAATTGCAGACATGAGTGAGAGTTCTCCGGCCAGGACTGAACCAGCTACTATGGTTGCTAGTAACCTAGAATTTGCACCGGGGGACTCTTTGCTCGCACCCTTAACACCCAGTAGATTAAGACAAGCTGATTGAGATGCCAGTTGGGTGCCCCCTCCAACTGTACCCACCTGCACCATTAACATTCTTAATCAAATACCCATCATCACTTCATGTCAGGTACGTCTCTCATTTCGAGGTCTTTTCATCATTATAACATATTAATACCGAGTTGCCAGCATTATCAATTATAATCACCCATAAGCAGATCAAATGCAGAGGGATCAGATGCTAAAAAGTCAGATTGAAATTTAATTTGAACTGGAATATCAACAACTCACGATCCAGTTAGACACGTTGTGCAATCTTACTCTACAATATGTAATATGTGTCGGTTGTTTGGCTACCTACATACATGTCACCTTTCTAGAGGAGAGAGAACTTGCATGTAAGAAAACAGAGGAATTAAAGAGAAACCAAGTTATGTTCAGTTCATTTAATGGTTTTTATCAATTTAATAAAATAGAAGTTCAAAAAATTTATTTTCCGAAAGCAATTGTTATCGAACATGCACTGTCATTGCCCGTAGCACGAGCTTCTACATCTGTCGAATTACCGAGTTTTATATAATGTGCTATTGCCGACAGAAAAAAATAAATAAATAAATGTGATGGAAACTAAAATTTCTGGGTAATGAATTCAGACATAAGAACCCGCGGATCGATAAAAACTCCAGACAATATTAATGAAGTTTTTGTTGTTTGCTAATAATTAATCTGAAGGAACATAAAAAATTTAAAATATATAAGATTTGAAATTATTTAGATAGATGAAAGAAGTAAAAATATGTAATAAACGAAATAATTTTTTCTCATTGTTATTTTTTCTATTTTATTTATTAATTTAATATATTTTTATTTATTTATTCATTATATTGAAGATGTATAATATATTAAGTTTATAAAATATTTGTTACATATTTTTAACATAATATATGTTAAATATAATATTATTAGAAGAGTATCCACTTATATTCTTCTTTCCACGAGGCTAACAAATCATAATAGTCTTTTAGACAGATTTTGGTGATATCACCTTCTTTGACTGTATGCGTATGGTGGATGGATACATACACACGTACGTACTACATACTGATGTTATATCGAGAAAAGTTTCCCTAATAGAAAGTAATTCTTTTTCTTCTATTTTATTATTTTCTAACCAAATAAAGGAAGAACAATCAAAAGTATGGGGATTATGTCAAGTCACCATTTTATCTTACACGTGTAACTTTTATATTCACTTCAGCTCCCTTACACTTTTATACATTCTTCGTTTTTACAAAGTTACGTGACTGGGTAGCTTTTTTTTTTTTTGTCTGTTTGTGCACTATGCTTCATAAATAAATTTATACAAGATACGGAAGAGGGTTATCTTGAAGTATTTATTGATCTTTCACCTACATTTAAAATTAAATGTTTCTTTATTTATTTGTCCGCATTCGTGTGATTGCGTGTCTTTCTCATGCAAATCACGCACAAAAAAAAAATAGCAGATACTGTTTGGTAGAGAAATGCCTAAAATAATATTTTAAGATGAAATAATAATTATTTTCTTTCTATTCCTGAGTTCAAAGTTTAAAGTTTGTGTCTCTGTTTGCAACGAAGCAAGAAATGGCATCTATGATGTAGTTAATTGTAACATATATATATATATATATATATATATATATATATATATATATTAATTAAAGAAGACACATACCTCAATGGAAGGCATGGTGACAGAGATGTGAAGGTCCTTGGCGTCGTTGACAGCTTCCATCATAGTTATGCAGTGAGAACTCTCCACATTCTGAGCAGGATCCTGTCCAGTGGCCAAGTAAACTGCAGAAACGATGTTACTAGCATGGGCATTGAAGCCACCAAGAGCACCTGCCATGGCTGACCCAGTAAGGTTCTTCAACATATTAAGTTCCACCAAAGCCTCCACGCTAGTCTTCAACACTTTCTTAACCACCTCCTCCTTAATAAGAGCCTCGCACACCACCGACTTTCCTCTCCCCTCAATCCAGTTCACTGCCGCAGCTTTCTTATCGGAACAGAAATTCCCTGATAATATTAATTATCATCACATCATTTTCACCCCATTCATTCCAAAAGCAAACAAGGTGACGTCATGACATGTTTAGTGTTTGATTACTTACCTGATATCCCAAGAACGTCCATGTCAGGGAAGTCGCTCTGAAGAAAATTAAGCACGTTCTGAACTCCTTTCGAAACCATGTTCATCCCCATGGCATCCCCTGTAGTGCAACTGAATCTAATATATAGGTTCTTCCCTGCCATTGCTACTTTTATGTCCTGCAATCTCGCAAACCTGCTTGACCTACACACGTGTGTGTGTGTACACACCAACGGTTTATTAAACTTTTGCTTTTATTTAGAAAATATTGAATCTAAAAAAAGGTGTATATTACAGAGCTTCATGCAAATTGATTACATGAGATTAAAAAATGTTATAAATTATAAAAGGAATAAGAAAACAGGATTTTTTTCTAGTGAAAGAAAAATTACTTGTTGAAAACGACGGCGAGGGATTCGAAATTGAGAGGATCTTCGAGGAAGAACTTGAGCTGAGAGGCGCGTTTGGCGGAGGCGAACCGAACCACGGGGGCTCTGGTCATGGCGTCACGGAGGAGCATGGAGGAAGCTCCGCCGCAGAGGTGAATGGCCTTGCAGCCTCTATTGGTGCTGGCGACCAAGCACCCCTCGGTGGTGGCCATGGGGATGGTGTACTCGTTCCCGTCGAGAAGAAGCGGTCCGGCGACGCCTACCGGGATCTGAACGAACCCAATCGGCATCTCGCAGCACTGCCCGAGAATGGAGTCGTAATCGAAGCCTTCGACAGGGAGGCCTTTGAGGGACCTCCCGGTGAGGCTCTCGACCGCCTCGCGGCGGATCTCTGCGGCGCGACGGCAGTCTCCGAGGCGGGACTCGAGGGAGTAGGAGGGGACGGAGCCGGAGACGACGGCGAGGACGAGGTCACGATTGTCGTGAGGGAGCGGCAGCGGCGGGGAGAGAGGTGGGACGGGGGGTTTGGTAATGTGGAGGTCGAGGTCGTCGTCGGGGGAGGTGCGGGAGTTAAGGAAAGGGTGGAGGATGAAGGTAATGCCGAAGAAGGCCATTAGGTAGACGAAGGAGGCGATGAGGGAGAGGATTGCGGCAATCTCGGAGAGCGTAACGAGGTGGAGAGGGGTGGAGGTACGGATCTTCTCCCGCCATCGGTGGAGGAGGAAGTAGGCGACGGAGAAGAAGAGAGTGAAGAAGAGGGCGTTGGTGAGGTGGGAGTGGGCGTCGTGGTTTGGATTAGGGTCGGGTTGTTTCAGGGATTCGCCGACGCGAGAGGAGCGGTTGGGTCGCCGGCGAACTTCCATTTCTCGAGATAAAATAGGGGAGGAAATGGAATCCCGAAAAGGAAAGATGTGAAGTGGGAGAATGCTTTGGATGGTTGAAACAAAATGCGGAGTCTTAGAATCCTTTTTATAGAAACCAAGTCTCACCAAAGATTTCGCTCTTCTTCTTCCTCCTCATTTTTTCCTATGGGCAATTCAACTTTTTTCAATGCTTTCATTTTTTTCATTTTTCAAATATATTCATATATTATAAAAACTACATTTTTTATTCTTATTTATTTCCCCGCTTAACTTTACCCAACAATGATTATACATATATAAAATTCATTTTCTCAATAACTACACGTCAGTGAGTAGTCTATTAATTAACACTGTGTATCCATACTGGTTCGTATCCATAGTTTTAAAAAAATTATCTAGACGAATGAATATTGCCCAATATAAAAAAAATAAAATTTGATGCAATTGAATTAATATTTTTAAATTTTAAAGTTATAGACGTTATTTTTAAGACAAATAAAAACACATATGAATTATTTTATTAATTATGTTTATTCTTTTTCTTGTGAAACATATTAATTTTTATAACTTTTAGAACTTATTTTTTAGGTTAAAGATTATATTAAATTTTTTTGCAAGTGAATTCGTTATTGTTAAATGTTAATTGTGTTTTATTAAATATTTTAAAAAAATTATTAAATATTTGATTTAGACATGTTAATAGTGTTTTATTGAATATTTGATTTAGACTTTTATATCTATTTTAAATATGTTATAAGAACCTGTGAAATTATTATTATGTTATTTTACTTTTTAATGTTATAGATTATGATACTATATGTATTTAATACCGTTTTATATTTTATCAAATTACTAATGATACTTATTATAATTCAGGCACATTAAATACTAATGATTAATTAAAAATAAAAATCTTCTGCTAGACCTTCCTTATACACTATACAAAACTACTTTCTTAAAATATATTTAGCTGTAAGCTAAACTTAACAAAGAAGTATTAATTATATATAAAAATATCTAGTTCTTAACCATAGTTTAGTTTTTGATAAAATGTTATAAATGGAATGTGGCTTACGATATCATATACATATTAAAATAAAAAGTAAAAATATTTAAAAGAAAATTACTGTCCGATTATATATATATATATAAAGATTAGATATATTGAAGTTTTGTTTATACTTGGTTTATATTTCATTTTTCCACATCTTTACGACGCGTTATTTACTTTTATTTCATATTTTCTATCTTTTTTTTTTGTTTTTTTTTTCTTTACAAATATTGAAGAAAAATAATAACGTTTTTTCCTATGGTTTTGACTCTTCCGCAATAAACCACGAGACAACCACCAATCTCTTGTACCCATTACATACAGTGTGAATATGGGTGTAATATTCCTTGATAGCCAACAACGAAAGGGATATTTATCCAAGTTATGATAAACGTTTACCTAATTTTGATTTGAATTATGGAATAATGGGAAACAATAAAAGAGAAAATGATAAATATAATAAGTGATTTGATTAGAAAAAGTAAAAAAATAAAAGAAAAAGAAAAGGTATGCATAAATTTTTCTGTCTATAGTTATCTATTCTGAGACACTGTTTGCAGTACACTGTGTCATATTCAGTATTTCCTGAATATTAAAAATACAATAAATGATAAACGCAAATATAACGTAAAATGATTTTAGAATTATATAATTCATGTACATTATTATAAATGTGAAAGTGTAAAAGAAAAGAAAACTAAATAATGTGGTCAGAATTTTTTCTTGTTTCTTTTCTCTCATGTTTTATAAATGATTAGATATATTTTTAACTTTTAAATTTAATTTAAAATTAATTTTGTTTTATTTTAAATTTTAGTACATGTTGGTTCTCAAATATTTAAAATAATGTGGTCAGTATCTCAAATATTTTTAATATGTATTTTTCGTTTTAGATTAATATTTGAGTTATTATTGTTTAACATGTTTTAATTTAAATATATGTTTGAAATATTATCTAATATAAAAAAAATGTAACATTATGAATTAAAAGATGAGCATTTATTTATTTTTAGATTTTAAAGATAAAAATATATCAAAATTTTGAATACGAAGATATTTTAATTTTATGTCTAAATTTAAGAAGTAAAGATTTAACCATTTTGTAAAAAAATATGAATAAAGGTAATTTTTTTAAATAAATAAATAAAATCAGACACTTCTATGCTCTATCTTCTTAAGTATCATTTAAAAGTAGATCACAACATACATTAATTCATTGTTCTTGTTGGTATGAAATAGTTCAACAATTTCCACAGGACTTACTCTTCTTCTCATGACTTTTACCAACAGTGCTAAAGTCTTCCAAGTCTGTTGATTCAGAAAAAAGGTTGGTCAAAATCTTGAAATAAGAAAAACATATAACTTAAGAACTGCACGAGAAGTTGTTGAAATGAAAAGGAAATAGTAAAGTTTTGGTACTGTGCTGCACCATGTTTGATTAATTGCTTAAAAAAATGGCATGAGAACTGAGACAGGCACCTGGTTTCTTACTTGGTTTGTTTTTTAAATTATAAGTGTCTTGCAAAATGAGGTAACTTGGAATAGAAAATACTATAAAATCCAAAATGCTGTCATGGATGTGCCAGCCCTAGTTGGTGCGCCATGCATGCATATATTTCTATGTACCTAAAGCGCGTCATCAACCTATACTCCACAATTCAAAATTTCTCATTCTACTTGCTTACTTAAAAAATATGACTTAACGTTATTTGGTTTTATAGAAAAATAGTTTTTGGATTTTGTTACTATTGACTTATAACTTAGGGATAAGTTACTCTGACAAGTTGGATGTAAAAGATCCAGAGGTTGACCTGTCAGAAAACACTTCATGATCGCCTAGTTCTAACAACCGTTGAGCATAGTTCAGACGTAATTAATATCACAACAGCTACTATTAAACTCTATAAACAGAGTTTAATTTCGAGGTAAATTCACTTTTACTCACTGTTGAATTACAAAAGGCTTACAGACAAAAAAAAATTGACATGAGCGTCGAAGTGTACTCTGCAGGTCACTCCTCCTACACCTATCGATTTTTCAGAGCATGGAGTGAAGCGACGTTCGACGCACAGGATTTTCACACAGGCGGTTATCCTTGTCATATTTTAACAAGAACATATCTCCTTTTGTTTTTTATTTTTAAAGTTTTTACGTGAAACTACTTATGCTTTTATTTTCCATGTTTAAATTCTAGCAAAACAAAATAAATTTGGAAGGAGAGTTAAAGTTGATAAAAATTTGTAGTTGTGTTTTTAAGTTAAATTCCAAATGTTATAAATAAAAAATAATAGTTATATTCTTTATTTATCTAAAATCAATATCTTTCTAAATTTTCGAATCCATTTTATCATTATCTGTAGCTTTTACCTAAATCTTAATTTTAAACGAGATTTTCAAACTACAATGAAAATCGTAATTTGGTTAATCGAAATAAATAAACATTAAAAATAAAGTAAAGGTAATTAATGAGATAATAAATAATTTTGAAAATAAATACATAAAATACATAAGTTAATAGTTATATGAATATTTTGATGTGTTTTTGAATGACTTGAGATTATCAAGGATATCATATCCCTACTTTACATAATTGTATATTGTCTTGTCCTAAATGGATTCCATTTCGAGATAGGATTTTTTTTCTTCACAATTTAGTCTCAAAATGTCTCCTTAGATTAAGTAACATGACATTTTCAAAATAGGAAAATAAACATCGATTTTAATTAGATTGATTGTGTATGATTTAGAAAGGCAACGTTGTTAGTTGTGATTAATTTATTGAGATTGGGAAGTTGTTTTACATGTGGAATTATGTTTACAAGTTGGAATTTGACGTTTATTTTATGATATGAAGTATTTGTTAATTGAAATGTTGAAACTTTATTTTGATTTCAAATGAAAATAATAGATAAGGTTCATTTGTAAGAAACGGTGAAATTTTGCATGTTAATATTCTACACGATGGATAAAAATTAATGAGTATGATAATATCCCATTATTTGAATTTCAAGTAGAGAGACAAATTAAAAAATATA